>CM059193.1:73780576-74380576 GCA_030323885.1 Branchipolynoe longqiensis
TGGCGACCAGAAAGTGTTTTCCGCCAACGCTGCAGCTCACTTGGTTGGGTTTCGACATTGATACCATGCGTATGGTGATTACTATCCCTAGGGAGAAGTTGCAAGAGATAGTGGAGTTGTGTGGAACCTGGGCGGTGGGTAGGTGTGTGACAAGGAAAGCTATACAGCAGTTGGTGGGTAAGCTCCAATTTGTGTCTCGTTGTGTCCGTCCTGCAAGGCGGTTCATGAACAGGCTCCTGGAATTTTTGAGGGCAGCACCGTTTCGCGGTAGGGTCCCGGTCACACCGGCAGCTATGGGGGATATTGGTTGGTTTCAGTCATATGCGGCGCAGTCTAATGGCTTAGTGCTGATGCGTGCGCTGCCCACTAGACTTTGGGTGATAGAGTGTGATTCTTGTATGGTGGGTGGGGGTGGGTTCTCAGAGAGCTGTTACTTTACTGAGAGTTATAGTCCTGAGTTGATGGCGCGGAACTTCCATATTGCCCAACTCGAAGCGATTAATTTAGTGGCCGCCCTACATGCACTTACGCCTGACAATGTGGCGGATTACAGGGTAGTGATTAATACGGACAACATGGCGTCTAAAGCTGTGTTAGACTCTGGTGCCGGACGGGATCCGGTGTTGTGCGCATGCGCAAGGGAGATATGGCGCTTTGCCGCAGACCGTAGTTGTGAGATCGAAGTGAAGCATATGCCGGGCGTGCAGTTGGTGCTCGCTGATTTGTTGAGCAGGTGCCCCGGGCCCTAGAGAAGTTGCAAGAGATAGTGGGGTTGTGTGGCACCTGGACAGTGGGGAGGTGTGTCACAAGGAAAACTATACAGCAGTTGGTGGGTAAGCTCCAGTTTGTGTCTCGTTGTGTACGTCCTGCAAGGCGGTTCATGAACAGGATCCTGGAATTTTTTAGGTCAGCTCCATTTCGCGGTAAGGTCCCGGTTACACCGGCGGCTATGAGGGATATTGGTTGGTTTCGGGCGTATGCGGCGCAGTCTAATGGCTTAGTGCTGATGCATGCGCTGCCCACTAGACTTTGGGTGATAGAATGTGACTCTTGTATGGTGGGTGGGGGGGGGGGGGGTTCTAAGAGAGCTGTTACTTTACAGAGAGTTATAGTCCTGGGTTGATGGAGCGGAACTTCCACATTGCACAACTGGAAGCGATTAATTTAGTGGCGGCGCTACATGCGCTTACGCCTGACAATGTGGCGTCTAAAGCTGTGTTAGACTCTGGTGCCGGAAGGGATACGGTGTTATGCGCATGCGCAAGGGAGATATGGCGCTTTGCCGCGGAATGTAGTTGCGAGATCGAAGTGAAGCATATGCCAGGCATACAGTTGGTGCTCGCTGATTTGTTGAGCAGGTGCTTGGGTCGCCCGAGCATTGGTTAAGGGCTCAGGTACTCTGTCGGGAGAGGGATTTCAGTAAAGTGAGTGTTAATCATTTGTTTGTGGTAAACTTGCTCGATGTATAAAGGTGAGTTTGACCTAGGAAGCTCGTCTCTATTTGCCTCTCTCTTCCTAGGTCATTGCAGTCAGATATCAGGAAAGGTGCCTGAGTTGGTTAAGGCAGGGCTCTCAGTAGGAACATGGAAAAACAAGAGAGTTCAAGTGGATTGCTACAACAAATTTGCTACACTAAATGAATTTAATATATATAGGCCAGAGGGAGGTGACATACTAAACTACACCGCATACCTAGCTAAAAAACTGAAGTCACCAAGTGCCGTAAATAATTATTTAAGTGGAGCCCGAACGTGGGTACTGCTGCATCAAGGAAGAGTAAAAGCGTTCGATACATATCTAGCGCAAATAATGAAAAGAGGGGTATCCAAACTAAGCGTATCCAAACTAAGCGTGCATAGACCAGTACAGGCACCACCGCTAACTGTAAGGGATATTAAAAAGATAGTTGAAGAATTCAAAAGGGCTGGGAACCATGCCGACGTTCTAATTGCTGCTATACTATTGGCTTATTTTACGTTTTTACGACAATGCAATTTGTTCTTTGTTCGGAGGTTGGACGACACAAATATGGCCCTGAGGGGAGCGGATGTATGTGTACGGTCGGAGTGTCTCTTAGTGCGAGTCAGATCTACCAAGACATCGAGATCGGTACAGGACACGTTCACGGTGAAACTACCATGTATCCCCGGGTCCTTATGCTGCCCGGTTCACGCCTGGAAAAGATATACAAGATACACAGCCGTCGGACCCACCGACCCCGCCTTCATGCATAAAAATGGAGTTCCTCTGATGTCGTCAACACTACTCAAGGCAATACATCTAGCACCGTCCGTAACAAGACACCCGTTCCCCCACTCAATAACGCTACATAGCCTGAGGAGAGGGGGGGCCCAAGCTAGTGCCAAGGGAGGAGCGTCGGAAAGGGGAGTGAGAGAGGTAAGTCGTTGGAATCCGATGAGCTGTACCAGTATGTGAACCGAGCAGAGTTCAGAAGCACCTCAGACACTCTCAACCTTATTTGGCTGAGTGTCTGAGGTGCTTCATCTGGTGTCTTGGCTGACCGTATCATTACAGTAGTGACTGAATGTGTAAAGCTCCGTCTGAACACCAACTGCAGATGAGCCATGTTAGGATTAGGCGTAAGATAACTCGTAATCAGTTGCTTAGCAGGTCGAACCCGGAAGTGAATATGAAAAAGTAAAGTATAGACAAATAAATACGTAAATTGGTTATATATGACTTTCCCGATCGAGCTGATGTACTGAAACTTGCATTGTAATATTTAACTGTCCATGATGCATTTGGCACTGTAGTTTCATGTCATCGTCAACAACGCCAACCTACCCGAACAACATGATTGATTGATTGATTGGTGGTTTCTTTACGCCGTGTCGGCAGCATAGGCCATATTCACAGCGAGAATTGTTTGTTTTTTATTCAACCATTGCTTTCACAGAATGCAAAAGCACAGAATCAATTTTTTGTGTCAGTAGACTGTGGATCTAAAAAGCTCACAGTTGCATAATTTGTGGCTAAAGGAAATAGAATTAAGATAGAAGTTAAAGGTCGCTAATGGATCTAATTTGTTTAAGGGACTATATGTGATGATATAGACCAGCTGCCCTTAAAAAGGCTAAAATGTTTTCTTGTTTTACTTTTGTGAAAAGGTCATGATGCTGCTTGCAGTGTAAAACTGTTGGCGCAGGGCCAAGAAATCTACATAACTCAACAAAATGTGTGTGAGTGTAAGTCGGGACTGACACCCAATACATTCAGGGGGAGGGTCCCCCTTGAAAAGAAAAGCATGTGTAAACCGCGAGTGGCCAATACGGCAGCGGCTAAGGACCACTTGGTCCCGCCGACCTCCCGCATGAGTCTGTGGTGGTTTTCCCACAGATGGTTCAATTTCTTTAAGTTTATTAATGTTTTCATCCCACTTATGCTGCCATTTGGATTGTATGTGGGTGGCTATTAGTGGTTTCAGATCAGAGTGGGGGATCAGACACGGCTCAAAATCACATTTCAGGGCCTTCTTCGCAGCCCGATCAGCTCGTTCGTTTCCTTGTATGCCGGCATGACCAGGCACCCAGCACAGGTGGATGTCATACCCATCCGTTGCCGTTTGGTTCATTTTATAAATGACCGTTGCTAGAATAGGGTGATTCGTTTTCAGTCCAGCAACAGCCAGGAGGCAGGAGAACGAATCACTGTATATAACATAGTTAGTGTGGTTGGATACCTCGATACACTCCAACGCGAGAAGGAGTGCTCGGGCTTCCGCAGTGAAAATCGAGCTCTGATCGGGCAAGCGCACGCCAAATTTCTTCCCTCGGCAGACTGCTGCAGCAGCTACCCGGCCTTGGTCTTTCGAACCATCAGTGTATATGGAGAGGTGGTCTGCAAACTGGATCTTGACACCATTGACACAACGGTTCAGATAACTTGTTTACATTCAGACAAAATTTAAGATTGCTGTGAATGTGAGTGGTTAAGGTTAAGAATTACCTGAAGCCCTGTTACCTTCAGCACTGTATGCCATATAGTCCCCTGGACTAGACCTGAACTTTGACCTGCTCGACCTTGACTTGAACAACTCAAACCTGATCTTTTTTCCAGAACTCACTAAGTTTGTCATGTTTGTTATCCGCACAGGTTAACACTTAATGAAGATATGTTACCTTAAGTACTAAGAACGTGTCGGATGTCCGACTTGGTTGTTACAACTGCATAAGAGTTAACAATTGTGCCTCCGATGTCAGTCCTTCATTTAGTTAAAATAAAAGGTACTGTGCACTATTTCTGTCTCCGGCGTCTTTAATTACAAGTGATAGATTTCCCCTCCCGGATTGATACAAGGAGGGATTGAGGTAATTGTTTGGGTTTAAAAAAAAATTATAATAACTCATTGATTTTTGTTTGTTTTTGTTTTTATCCAACTCAATAGCCACTGGGCAACATCAGGTGCTCGCCGCCCCATTTCGCGCGCCGGTGCTCTATTCCAAGTAAATAAGACCGATACATTCCTCACAAGGCAGCAATTTTTTATGACAACACTAACCTACCAGCGGTTAACGGTGCGCTCAAGAAGGTAATTGTTAAGTTGTACTTTCCGAGATACTTTGTTAATGGATTTTTTTTAACACGCAGATAGCTTAATTTTTCTCTTATCTGACTGTGATGATTGCCATAATTTTGCACATTCTGAAAGAATAAATATATATATATATATTTATATTATATCAATAGGTTTATATTAGTAAGCTGGTTATTTTGTTTTAGGGTTGCATAGTCCGATTGCTTTTGAATTTCTGTCATTTTCTGAGACAAATATAATAGGTTTACCGTTATAATGTACATTACTCTAGTTTGAGGATGTCATCAGACAGGCTACCAAAGCAGATCCTCTATTCTCAACTGTCTTCTAGCTACAGAAAGAGAGGGCGACCCCGTCTCCGGTTCAGGGATACCATCAAGAGAAACCTGAAGCTGAGAGACATTAAGACCGACTCATGGACGCAACTCTCACAGCAGAGAGCTAAATGCAGAGCGGCAGTCAAGTAATGAAAGCAGTCTTTGTCGCATCACGACCGACAGCATGATGATGATGACTCTAGTTTGAAGTCACTTTTAGCTTTAATGGCCGACTTTGGAGATATTTGAAATGCAAATATGCAAAATGAATTTTGGCAAGCACTATTCCCTTCTATGCAGCGACAAATGCTTAATAAGTTCAACCGTATCTAAGTCATATATGTAGAATAAAATCTAGATAATTGTTTTGGTTTTTCAAATTTGATGTTTTCAGCTTTAATGCACATTATTTAGTTTCGGACTGTATTTATACTCATAGATTAAAATAAAGTACAATTTAATAAGATAGCTTAAGGCTCTTACTTATTTATTGGAAGTTGTATTTGGATTAAAATAAGTTTGATTCTTAACAGAGTTATCCCCGAATCAGTCCATGCACTGATTGGCTTCATGTGCATTGTGTATGATTTACGAATTCGAATGTATGGAATGGCCCACATTTAAAGATTTGTTTGTATTAAAAAGGAAAAAAAGATAGCATGATGCATCATGTATGAACATGAAATCGTTGCTATCGAATATATTAATACTGATTCGATCTTTGTTGTCCCCTTCTACCCCCCCCACCCACCCCCCCTCCCGCACCCCCACCCACCCACATACCAGAACTCTGGCACACAGAGTATCGATGCGTTCGAAATGGTCAACACCGTGAACCACCTGTCGAAGAATGAGATACACGCAAAGTGCCTGGAGCTCACTTTTCAAAACGAGGAATTCAAAAACCACACGAAGCAAATGAAGCGACGAGGATATTACGAGCAGTTTGCTGTGCACGAAAGAATTGACGGCCGCCCAAACAACTCCATGCAGATGGCGAGGCTAGCTGGACGTAACAAGCTGCAGATGCCTCAACGTTAAGAAGGCCGCCAAGGTGTCATTGATTAGCCTGGATTACCAAGGACCACAGATTTCCCGGCGCGGTGCTGGTGCTGGTGGCCAGACTGCTGCATTCTCTGTTGCGCTCATCACCAAGCAGCAGGGCCGACACAAGAAGGAGCAATTGGTCCCACACCCCCCAATCCCCAGCACCTGCGTCACGGGCCGGAGGCGCCAGTATCCAACACACGGCGCCTGATGAATTAACTTTAAAAAAAAAAAAAAAGCATTTTGGAAAAATTTAAGCTAATGTGACCATCCTTTTCTTAGCATTTTAGAGAACACATTTGAGATCTTGTGAATTATGTACTGATTAGATTGTTAAAATTCCGTCTGTTTAATCGACTAATCTACACCAAAAAAACACATAAAAAGAGGGTTAGTAAGATCATACCCCATTGATGTGATTAATCTGATTATTTTAGAGTAATATGCTGGTTGTCAACTACTTTTAGTATTTTAGCGAATTTTTGTATGTATAATATATTGTTGAAGCGGGTTATTAAAATCAGATCATATTGATGTGATTAATATAATTATTTTAGAGTAATATGCTGGTTGTCATCTACTTTTATTTGTTAAAGCAAATTTTTGTATATTTTCTTTTTAAGCGGGTTATTAAAATCATGTCATATTGATGTGATTAATATAATTAATTTAGAGTAATATGCTGGTTGTCAACTACTTTTATGTTTTTAAACAAATGTTTGTATAATATATATTTTTAAAGGGGATGATTAAAATCATATTGGTGTGATTAATATAATTAATTTAGAGTAATATGCTGGTTGTCAACTACTTTTACGTTTTTAAACCAATGTTTGTATAATATATAAGAACGGTGGTGATGTGGTGCTGATGGCGGCTGAGGGCGTTGTGGGGATGAGTCGAGGTGGAGTTGGTGATGGGGTGCTCCTCCAGGTGGCACCACCGTCGCATTGGTATCAGGTTGGTTAGCTCAGTTCAGGCGGATTCGTACAGGTGGCAGCAGTGGTGTCAGTTTCAATCGGTCGTGTGGTTGTCAAGTCTCCGCCGCGAATTACCCATGTTATACTAACATGTACAATTCACCAAGGCGGAGACAGTAGTGGTATATAGTGGTCTTTATTCAGGAAGGGCTCAATGAGATCACAATGGTTATCAGCATTTGGTTAGTCCCCCTTTTTGGCAGTGTCTTTTTGTTGTACTGGACGGGCCCCGAACCCTCAACCAATTCCCGGGAGGGTTCGGGGCCGGCCACCACCATGTCCCTGGGGACATATGTGTGTACGGCCTGTGAGGTCCAGGATCCAAGTTCCATTATCTCTTTCAATGGCCGCCCCGCCGCGGCCACTGCCTGGGCCCCGCCCCTTCTGAGGCTGTGCAGTGTGTAGGCCTCAGGGTTGGGTGTTCCCGTCCGTGCCCGGGCGAGGTGGAGGACTGCCAGGAGTGTGTGTGCTCGGAGCGGGCCGCCGCGGGGTAGGATGAATGCCGGACCGTCTCGTGGGGGGCGTTGCATGTTGTCGTAACGGCTCCATGCCGCCACGGGGCAGATGGTTATGTCGTCCGTTGGTGTGACTCGTATGCTGTATGCTTGGTTTTGTCTCCATCGGGTCTTGGTGGTCTTGACCGTGATCAGAAGCCCTTCTTTGGTCCTGAGGATATCTCGACGCCTGAGGTGGTGGTCAGGGTCCGATGGCGAGGTGGTGGCCAGGAGGTTTCCTTGGCGGAGCAGCGTGCTGTATCCCAGCAGGAGTGCTGCCCGGACCACGGCCGCGTCATGTCCACTTGGTGTGATGTATACTACGACTCGCCTGAGTTGTTCGGTCGTGATGGGCGGGGCCTGAGTCGTGATGTGGTGTGACAGTCTCTGGACTCCCCTCTTCATTAGGGTGACTGGGTACGTGTCTAAACCCAGGGGAGATCCGCCGTGTAGTAGGACCCAGGTCCTGGCTCCACTGGTGTAATTCATTACCGCCCCGGGGGAAGCCAGCATCTCTCTTAGGTGTGCGATGTATGCGAGGATGTCGTACTGGGTTGGGGCGAGTGGGTCGGCGTTTTGGCGTGCAGTGAATTGGAGGTATTTCCGGGCCTGTACCGACTTGTTCCTCCAAGTGCCCAGGGCCAAGCCCGCCAGGTACACCTGGAGTATGTGGTCGTGTTGTTGTTGCGTGTAACCTGGAAGCAGAGATCCAAGTTAGTCGAATGGTTGCAGGTTATAGGTCTTGGGAGAAAACATCATTGAAAGTGACGTTAATTTCAGTGAGGTTAAGGTTCTTAGTGAGTATCTCCGCTTTAGTGTGTGCAGGTGGTTCAAATGCCCGTCTACTGAGAGCGTCCGGCAATACCAAGTCCTTGCCTGGCTTGTGTACGATCTGAACCTGGCAGTTGTTGACGGCGGAGAAGAGCCAGACCTCTCTGGCGCATGTCGTTAGTGTGGTATCCTTGCCTGCTCCTGACTCGAGGACTTGCTGGCTGGCTGCGTTGTCGGTGTTTACGACGATCTTGTATCTGTCGGGATGGTTGGGCGCAAGTTCTTTCAGGGCCACCACAAGGTTCATGGCCTCAAGGTGTGCGATGTTTGTGTGCCAGTCGGTGATGCATTGTGGGTAGACGAATGAGTAGAAGTGGGTCGGGGAGAATGCGCCACCCGCCCAGCCATTCCACCGACTTGGCCGGTGGGTGGCACTTGCTGGGGGAGAGGTCGAGTCCGAGGTTCTTCGCAAGGCGTGTCAGGTCGTCGTATGCTGCTTGTGCCAGCTCCTTTGTGGGTGCCACGCCCACAAAGTCGTCCAGGTAGCAGTGGACGTAGTGGCCGTTCTTACGAAGGAGATAAACGACTGCGCTGGTGGTCCGGGCGCAGGCCATAGACGATGTCCTGCAGCCAAAGGGAGGAGCGATGTCTGTGTAGTATAGGCCATCGAGTGTTATGCCGAGGAGTGGGGTGGATAGCGGGCAGGTCCTGAGTTGTCGGTACGCTCGTGCCAAGTCGGCGCACCACAGGTAGCATCCGTGGCCCAGGCGTGCCACCTCGTCGGCGGCGTCCATGACGTTTGGGAGGGAGTAGGTCCTGGGTTGTCCTTGGTAGATGCCTATGAGTATGCCGGCGTTCACGCTGTTCGGCCTGGGCCAGCTGAGGTCGACAATGACGCGCCTATCGGTGGTGTTCTTCTTGGGGCGCATCATCATCGGGCTGGTCTGGGACCAGGGTCCGAATGGTGGCTGGCTAAAGGGGCCAAGTATCGCGCCGTGGGCGATCTCAGTGTTGACGTACTGCTCGATGTACCTTTTGTGTGCAGGGTCTTCGTTATGGTTGCTTGTGGTGGTGGTAGGAGGGTGGGGGGCCGTGTAGTCAATCGGCCATCCAAATTCTAGGTAGTCCACTACCTGTTCGTCTTGGTATCCGGCCAGTAGCCGCCTCCACTCGGGAATGTTGAGGCCTGATGCTATGGGTATGCGTGCCTTGAGGTGGTTAGGCAAGGCTGTGATGCGTACCTTGTTATATATGTCCATGTAGTGGGCGTGGTCGGTCCATATATCCGGTAGCGGGTGGGGCCATATGCGGTTAAGTGTGTCTCTGTAATGGTGCGGCGTGATGGGTGGGCGTGGCCGGTCCCCGTCGGTCCGGCCATCACCCCGTGTGCTGCAGACTGCAACATCAGTGGCTGGTTGTTGTTGGGGTTGAGTGTCTCCGTCGTTGTCGTCTGTTTGGCGGGGCTGCACCGCGGTGGCGGCGCTGACGTGTGTGGGGCCGCGGCTCGCGTCATGGGCGTGGTCGGGTTGTCTGTTGTTGTTGTTTCCATCCGGGGCCGTCACTGGGTTGGCGGCCATTACTCCAGTGGTGCCGTTGTCATGGCTACCTCCAGTCACACTGCCCCGGCCGGTCCCATGCAGTGTGGCCTCGGTTCGCATGTGTGGCGGCCATGTTGTCTGTTGGCCGTCGGTGGTGCCGTCTAGCATGTAGTTGTGTGTCATCTCGCTGTGGCTGGAAGGGCTGACGCAGCATACTGTCACCGGTGTGGTGGCCTGTACAACGGCTTGTACACCTGCTTGTCTGTATATCTCACGAGCGCAGGCAGTGACCTGTGCGGGACTGGGAGCGTTTACAATAATGTTACCTTGTATTCTCATGCCAAGATGTGAGCTCTCGTGTGTACAGGCTCAGTCGCTGCGGTTCCCCGGCTCCACAGTGTTGCTGTCGTCGTCTGTGGAGCCGTTTACTGAAAACCCTGTGTAGACTGAGTGGCTGTGGTGTTACCGGTGGCTTTCTTCTCGAGGAACTTCTTCTTGTTTATACATTCTTTCTCTTTGTGTGGGTTAGCCCTCCGGTACTTGTTGGCGCACCAAGCGCACACGTGGGCCTTCTTGTCTGAGTTTTCGCCGTGTGTGCCGGAGAACGTACAATCGTTCTCCCAGTTCCATGGGTTGCACGGCTTACCGTCCGTCTCGCGGTTGAAGTCTTGTCGGGTGTCGCTGCTAGTGGGGTTGCTGAGCGTACCACCGGATGGGCGGGGGGTGTTGTTGTTAGCACGTGACTGGGGTCGCGAATGCGTCTCTTTGTGTGTCCTTGATTGCGTACTGGTCATTCCATCCGTACGGCAATCGGCCATCATCAATCATGCTGAAGACTGCCTCCGACCAGCGTCGGCACGTCTCCCAGTCCCATGCACACGCCATTGTTGAGATCTGGTGCATGTGGTCGATAATGGGGTCACGCCAGTTGGCGGGCACCTCAACCACCTTGGTCATGTTACAGAGTGCGGCAAAGTATTCAGGCATGGTGGCCTCGGCCCTGGCTACCTTTTGCCTCTTCTCGCCTCTAACAACAAATAGATGTGGAAGGAGTGCGGTTTTACCTCGTCTTCTGCCGATTGCCGTCCCGGCCGCTGCGAGGATGTCGTTGATGGCTTCCGCGTGCTCGTTTGTATCTGGGTCACGGTTGAGTCGTGCGGAGTGAGCTCGGGCGGGTGGTTCATGGTGGTTGTCATATCCAGTGTCATATCCATAGTCCTCCTTTGTGGGCCCCCATGTGTCCTCCGTGCGAGCACGTAATGGCTGCCTGGGGGTGGGCGTGTTCCCATAGACGTCGGGATTTGAGTCCAGTTGTGTAGCGCGCCGATTGTTGTTGTTGAACGCTCCAGCGTCTGACCTACTTATGGAGCCGTTCGCACGTGGTGTGGCTTCACGCACGCGCTCGCCACGGGTATCCCCCGATCGGTCGTGTTCTATCGCGTCTATTCTCGCGTCCATATGGTCCATCAATCTCGTGCGTTTTCAAGTCCTCCATGGCCGCGCGCATAGCCTGTAGCATGTCCTGGTTTTGTCCGGTAGTAGCCGTTAGCTGAGGTGGTTCAAGGGCTGCCTCGGCCGCCGTAGCTTTGCGTTTGGGCGGCCGCTGGTCAGTTTCACGACAGTCGGCCGACTCATTTGCGTTCTCAGGCCTAGCTGACTTGGGGCGTCCCCTCCGTTTGGGAGTTGGCTGCTGCTTGGCGCTGGCGTTATTCCGTGCTGATTTCTTTGTCGGCGGCATGTTTTTCGTTTCGTGGCGTTACGTTGCGTGAGGTTATTAAGAACGGTGGTGATGTGGTGCTGATGGCGGCTGAGGGCGTTGTGGGGATGAGTCGAGGTGGAGTTGGTGATGGGGTGTTCCTCCAGGTGGCACCACCGTCGCATTGGTATCAGGTTGGTTAGCTCAGTTCAGGCGGATTCGTACAGGTGGCAGCAGTGGTGTCAGTTTCAATCGGTCGTGTGGTTGTCAAGTCTCCGCCGTGAATTACCCATGTTATACTAACATGTACAATATATTGTTAAAGCGGCGATTAAGATCATACCATATTGATGTGATTAATATAATTAATTTAGAGTAATATGCTGGTTGTCAACTACTTATATGTTTTTAAACCAATGTTTGTATAATATATTGTTAAAGTGGATTAATAAGATCATATTATATTGATATGATTAATATAATTAATTTAGAGTATAGACTGGTTGTCAACTACTTTTACGTTTTTAAACATGTTTGTATAATATATTGTTAAAGCGGATTAATAAGATCATACCATATTGATGTGATTAATATCATTATTTTAGAGTAATATGCTGGTTGTCAACTACTTTTATGTTTTTAAACAAAGTTTGTATAATATATTGTTAATGCGAGTTATTAAGACCATACCATATTAATGTGATTAATATAATGCTTACCAGTCTGATTTTAAGATAATGCATTTAATCATGTCATAATATCTTTTTGAAAGAAATGTTTGTATAATATATTAAACCTGGAAAAAAACATGGGAAAAAAATGGGGAAAAAACTTGGGAAAAATATATTCATGTTTAAGATAATCAGTGTTTAGTACATTGACATGTGACATGTCCAACATATTGATAAGCAACGGATTTTATATTGTATTAGTTTAAGTATTTCTATTCATAACACACCATCTTGGACACGCAATATCTAGTCACATCTGTTATACAGCGTAACCACTTCACCTATTTAAAAGTGACATTTAACAAATTGTTGTTTCCTCTATATACTAATGTGAACATTTTAAGTTAGTTAATTTCAAATTGTTAGAAACGGCTCTATTACACATTGTACATGTTGCGAAAAAAACATGGGTAATTGAATACGCGGACCGACGTCTCGCTAAATGGATACAAAGCAACAAGAATGCTATTTATAGATTAAAACCAGACATTGGCCTCAGCGCCCCCTAGCTTAAGAAGTTAACATTAACGACGTCGCCGCCTGCTTTGAATCACTTTGGTTTTGACGACGGTTCGGTCAGCATCTCTACTAAGCCTTGGGTTTTGACTTATTGAAGGACAGCGTGCAACATGCCGTCAACTAAAACTGATTCTGCTAGAAGCATGCGAGGCACTACATCGTCTTCTACCACACCACCGAAGCAGCAAAAGAAAAAAGGACGATGACGACCCAGGTCAGCAGTTAATGTTACTAGTACAGGACATGTTGAACCTCGTTCAAGCTGTATCGTGGAACGGCGCGGGGGTAGAGACCGTAGCGTGGAGACTGTCATAGGAACACCGACGCAGGATGCAAAGGAGGACTCACAGGCCTCTTTAGCAATCGCTCTGGCCGGAATACAGAAACAGATATCTGATCTGTCGGAAGGTTTCGACGCGCGAATCAATGAGATAACGAAAAAGGTGGACAAGCGCCACAGGTCTAGGTCGCACACACCGGCACGCAACAAAAACCAGGTTACACCACGCACGGATTGTCCAGCTAAAGGCACCCCGGACGGTGCAGGAGCTCATAGGCCACGTGTAAATAGGCGCACAAGTTCGCCATCACCCAGGCACTTGGGAAGGTACCATGATGAACAAGGTTATGACGAGAGGCGACGGAGGTCAGGCAGCGAGGCATCATACCATAGATCTGACAGGCATCACGACTACGAGCATAACGATAGGCGCTACCAGATCAACACATGCCCAACGCTGTACATGGATAGTAACGAGGACGCACGCAATGACGCTGTAAACGAGCTTCTAGTCGCGGCCGGCTCGGCTTTAGGGAAACGGAAAGGTACGAATATTCTGGCTCCTCACAGATACGTGATTAGGGGAAGTCGGAATGAGAAGATCGGGTTGGAGGAGGCATCATGGCATGAATACTTTGCGGCGCTCTATCGTATGGTTAGGGATAAGAAGCTTCCAGTGGGTTGGGCAGAGCACGTCAGCGAACATACCAGCTCGCAGTGATGGCCGGAAACTGGGATTGGCATACATGTCACCAATGGTCAGAAACTGTTTTTATTATGATATCGGACGGGCGACTCCCTAGAGGCTGGAATGCCGCGTATGCCATCAAAGATGTGCAACGGGACATCTGTGCGATCGGCGCTAGGACTGACAAATCGAAATATGGCGCGCGAAATACACGACGAAATGATGGCACGGCATCGGCGGCAGCAGCTGGGAGTGTGGATGGAAAAGCAAGTGGGGAAAATGCACGACCAACCTATGATAAGGATGTAGATGGGAAGCCTTGCAGCCAGTGGAACTGGGGCGAAGACTGCGGGTTTTCAACATCCCATGGACTGCAGCCTGATAGGAAAGCACACTTGTGCGCGTGGTGCGCCAATAAGTACAAGCGCGCAAATGCACATCAGGAGAAGGTTTGCTTTAATAAGAAGAGGTTCTTTGACAAAGTAAATGGACCGGCAAGGGATAAAAAGGATTTTTACGCAGCGGTTGCACTGACCCCGCACAGTTCAACTTGCAGACAATAGAAAGCAGTGTGGGCCTAGAAGTAACAGGTCCAATCGAGCACATGGTGAGGTCAATTGAAGTTAGGGAACCTGTACCTGGATGGAGATATGTGTGACTATCATCATTCCACAGACAGGGATTCTGCCTGCTCATGAAATCTTCTACAATGCATCCCTTTGGATCGGTATTGTCTGTGGCACTCCAAAGGTGATTGTGGGAATTAAAATCTCCCATTATGATACAGGGTTGGGGTAATTGAGCAAAAAGATTGTTTAAATCTGCAGGTATTAGAGGACTAGAAGGAGGAAGATATAAAGAACAAAATGTTATTGTGGTGTGAAGAGTTATTTTGGCTGCGACAGCTTGTAAATTTGTATTTAAATTAACTTCACTCTGTGGCAGAGAGCTTTTTTGTAAAAATAGACACCCCACCATGTGCCCTACCCATAGCATCTGTTGTGCCCATTTTGTGATAAGATGCAAAACCTTTTAAAGTCATATTTGCATTATCTATTTTTGTTTCTTGCAGGCAAATTACAGATGAATTATATTTTTGAATGACTAGTTCCAGTTCATTTCGATTTGCCTGTAAACTACGACAGTTCCACTGTATCATAGTTGCAGCAGCCATTTAAAACAATAAATATATAGTTATAATCTTCAAGAAAATAAACAACTAAAATGCTACGGAGGGTGAACTGGAGAGTGAGACCTATCTCTCGTTCCACTCTCCACCTCCATATCATCCAAGTGCCCAAACTTGTTGAATAATTTGACAGGGTCGTTTGAGCCCTTCGATTGTCTTCCAGTTCTTTGCGATTTATTATTTATTTTCTTTGTCACTTGCGAGTTTGTGTTTAAGGGAGGTTGTGATTTTAAATTGCTTGACGCATTGCTATTGCTCTTTTGTGTTACTTTCTTGCTATTTGATGTTACTTGTTCTTTAGATGTATTAGTTTGTACAGAAATTGAAGTGCTAGTGCTAGGCTTAGGTGTTGTGATACGGTAGTCCTCCAATGTTATAAATTCATTAGCACCCTCAATTGGCCAGGACAATTCAGTCTGTGTTTCAATTGAAACACAGGGCGACTTGACTGGACTTGGGGCAACAGACTTTATCACATTTGCATATGATGCTCTGAGGTTGACATTCAAACTTTCAACAATCTTTCTTGCCTCTGGGAAACTGACCTGTCTTGTATGCTTAATCTTCTGCACTTCTTTCTCAAATTCATATTTTGTGCACTGCCGAGAGTACGATGGATGATCTCCCTTGCGGTTGGCACATTTAAAAATGGTACTTTCACACGAATTGTCATCATGATTTCCAGTACATTTAGCACAAACCAATTGCTGCCTGCATCTATCTTTACCATGTCCGAATCTTTGACATTTGAAACAACGGAGCGGGCCAGGGATGTATGTATCAACCCTGACACTCAAATATCCAACTTTAATTGAATCTGGTAGCACCATTGTTTCAAATGTCAAGATGAAAGTCTGAGTCGGCTTTCTGACACCTTCTCTTTTGGTATGGATGTGAAATGCATGAATAACTTTCTGATCAGCCAATTCTCTAACAATTTCATCCTCAGAGCAATCAACTAGATCTGCACATCGGATGACACCCTTCCTTGTATTTAAAGTCCTGTGTGGTGTGACCTTCACAGGGACCATTGCCAGGTTGGTGGTTCTTAGCAGATTGTCGGCGTGTGATTTTTTGCTGACTTCCACCAAGATACCACTTCCCATTTTCCTAACACTGATGGGATCTCCGGCAATGCCTTTGATCCCTTTTGCTATGGCGAATGGTGACATCTTTGACAGAGTAGTATCACTGTCTGATCCCATAATTACCAAAAATCTTGGAAATGTCATTGTCGTATGTCCTTTGGTCGTTCCTTTGTCGTCATCATCTGAGGAAGTATCCTTCCTCAATCGTTTGCTGTGTGAGATTGAAATATCCATAGTATTTCCAAAACTTCGTTATTTGCAGTCCCCAGCCCTACTCTGCCCCTATGAAGATGCACAGACGAGTGGGGCAGAGCCAAACACTCTTATGCACTGGGATATGCAAATAATATACCTCCAGGAAGCAAAATTTTGAATAAAAAACTTACTTCACCTTGATTAGCTCATGAGCAGCCGCCTTCTAGAACTACCACAAATACAATTACAACAATGCATTATAAATTTCAAATAGTAATGGATGAATGAATGAATGAATGAATAATCATCACATAATTGAATGGCAGTCCTAGGGCATGACACCACCAGCCGATTGATCTAGCCGAGCCAAACTTGACCAACTGTTTAGGAGAAATCCAGGCCGAAGTGATGTGTTGGTTATCCCTCAATCACCAGGATCCCATCATCCTCCGACACAGGTCACAACCCACGGCAAACAGGTTGCCCTCATTTAGTCGCCTCTTACGACATGCTCCAGAGGGATACAGTGGGAAAATTCGTATTCTACGAACCCCCTTCCCACAGGGGAATTAACTTAATGTTAATTCAACAATTGTAATGCACCGGCATAGATGTGCGGGTGCAGGTGTGTGTGGAGTCGTGCATAAAAAGTATGTCATGGTGATTGGGTGTGGGTGGGTGGATGGTTGACCGGCACTCGTGTTTCATGGAGTATTCCGTTCCGTTGCGATTTTACTGTTAAACAGCCCTGTAGTTTGCCTTATATAACATATAATTCTAGAATATGAATGCTTAATAATTAAACCGGGGGAAGGATAGATACAAAGATTAGATGAACACATCAATCAAAGTTGGTCCAAGTTTAGTTAGCCTTTGGATATGTTTTTGAACATGAACATTTTATTGATTGATTGATTGATTGGTGGTTTCTTTACGCCGTGTCGGCAGCATAGGCCATATTCACGGCGAGAATTGTTTGTTTTTTATTCAACCATCGCCTTTACATATAATGTAAAAGCATACAATCAGTTAGGTGTCAATAGACACTTATTAATTTTTTAAAGCCCAAAATCATATAATTAAATAAAATAGATGAGAGAATTAATTAATATAAATTGTTTTAATGAATTATATGAGGCGGTACAGACCAGCTGCCCTCAAAAAAGCTAAAATGTCTTCTTGTTTAACTTTGGTAAAAAGGTCACGCATGCTGTTTGCAGTGTAAAATTGTTGGCGCAGTGCCATAAAATCAACACAGTTTAATAAAATGTGCTTGACTGTCAGTGGGGACTACTGAATAGTTGGGGTCGGGGGTCGGGGTGTGGTTGCAAATGTGAACATTTTAACTTAGTCCAGACCAGATGCCCTCCCCCCAAAACATGCACAAGCGCACGCAGACCCCCCCCCCACACACACATACACACCTACAATCCATCCCAGCTGTGTACCTTCTTACTTCATATTGATTATATTACCACAACTTTTCCGACACACCGAAAATTGCATTTCATGTGGGGTTTTATATTTGCGATTATTACAAGAGATAGATTTCCCCTCGCGGATTTATACAAGGAGGGATTGAGGTAATTGTTTGGGTGTTTAAAAAAATTATAATAACTCATTGATTTTTGTTTGTTTTTGTTTTTATCCAACTCAATAGCCACCGGGCAACATCAGGTGCTCGCCACCCCATTTCGCGCGCCGGTGCTCTATTCCAAGTGAATAAGACCGATACATTCCTCACAAGACAGCAAGCTTATGACAACACTAACCTACCAGCGGTTAACGCTGCGCTCAAGAAGGTAATTGTTAAGTTGTACTTTCCGAGATACTTTGTCAATGGATTTTTTTTAACACGCAGATAGCTTAATTTTTCTCTTATCTGAGTGTGTTGATTGCCATAATTTTGCACATTCTGAAAGAATAAATATATATATATATATTTATATTATATCAATAGGTTTATATTAGTAAGCTGGTTATTTTGTTTTAGGGTTGCATAGTCCGATTGCTTTTGAATTTCTGTCATTTTCTGAGATAAATATAATAGGTTCACCGTTATAATCTACATTACTCTAGTTTGAATTGTTTTGGTTTTTCAAATTTGATGTTTTCAGCTTTAATGCACATTATTTAGTTTCGGACTGTATTTATACTCATAGATTAAAATAAAGTACATTTTAATAAGATAGCTTAAGGCTCTTACTTATTTATTGGAAGTTGTATTTGGATTAAAATAAGTTTGATTCTTAACAGAGTTATCCCCGAATCAGTCCATGCACTGATTGGCTTCATGTGCATTGTGTATGATTTACGAATTCGAATGTATGGAATGGCCCACATTTAAAGATTTGTTTGTATTAAAAAGGAAAAAAAGATAGCATGATGCATCATGTATGAACATGAAATCGTTGCTATGGAATATATTAATACTGATTTGATCTTTGTTGTCCCCTTCTACCCCCCCCCACCCCCCCCTCTCCCGCATCCCCACCCACCCACGTACCAGAACTCCGGCACACACAGTATCGATGCGTTCGAAATGGTCAACACCGTGAACCACCTGTCGAAGAATGAGATACACGCAAAGTGCCTGGAGCTCACTTCTCAAAACGTGGAATTCGAAAACCACACGAAGCAAATGAAGCGACGAGGACATTACGAGCAGTTTGCTGTGCGCGAAAGAATTCACGGCCGCCCAAACAACCCCGTGCAGATGGCGAGGCTAGCTGGACGTAACAAGCTGCAGATGTCAGGCAGCGACAAGCGTGTGCAGATGGCCCGCCAGAACACGGCGAAGGACGACCAGAACGACGATGCCTCCCTGACCGAATTGAAGGTGGACGGAGTTGGCATTCTTCCAACAGATGCAGGCCAAGGGCTCCGGCCCCAACAAGATGTCAGTTGTGAAGATAGACGGCTCCTGCCTCAATGTTAAGAAGGCCGCCAAGGTGTCATTGATTAGCCTGGATTACCAAGGACCACAGATTTCCCGGCGCGGTGCTGGTGCTGGTGCTGGTGGCCAGACTGCTGCAGTCTCTGTTGCGCTCATCACCAAGCAGCAGGGCCGACGCAAGAAGAAGCAGCAATTGGTCCCACACACCCCAATCCCCGGCACCTGCGTCACGGGCCGGAGGCGCCAGTAATCAACACACGGCACGGCGCCTGGTGAATTAACTTTAAAAAAAAAGAAAATGCATTTTGGAAAAATTTAAGCTAATGTGACCATCCTTTTCTTAGCATTTTAGCGAACACATTTGAGATCTTGTGAATTATGTACTGATTAGATTGTTAAAATTCTGTCTGTTTAATCGACTAATCTACAAAAAAAAAAAACATAAAAAGAGGGTTAGTAAGATCATACCCCATTGATATGATTAGTCTGATTATTTTAGAGTAATATGCTGGTTGTCAACTACTTTTAGTTTTTTAGCGAATTTTTGTATGTATAATATATTGTTAAAGCGGGTTATTAAAATCAGATCATATTGATGTGATTAATATAATTATTTTAGAGTAATATGCTGGTTGTCATCTACTTTTATTTGTTAAAGCAAATTTGTGTATATTATGTTTTTAAGCGGGTTATTAAAATCATATCATATTGATGTGATTAATATAATTATTTTAGAGTAATATGCTGGTTGTCATCTACTTTTATTTGTTAAAGCAAATTTTTGTATATTATGTTTTTAAGCGGGTTATTAAAATCATATCATATTGATGTGATTAATATAATTAATTTAGAGTAATATACTGGTTGTCAACTATTTTTATGTTTTTAAACAAATGTTTGTATAATATATATTTTTAAAGGGGATGATTAAAATCATACTGATCTGATTAATATAATTAATTTAGAGTGATATGCTGGTTGTCAACTACTTTTACGTTTTTAAACCAATGTTTGTATAATATATTGTTAAAGCGGCGATTAAGATCATACCATATTGATGTGATTAATATAATTAATTTAGAGTAATATGCTGGTTGTAAACTACTTTTACGTTTTTAAACCAATGTTTGCATAATATATTGTTAAAGTGGATTAATAAGATCATATTATATTGATATGATTAATATAATTAATTTAGAGTATTGACTGGTTGTCAACTACTTTTACGTTTTTAAACAAATGTTTGTATAATATATTGTTAAAGCGGATTAATAAGATCATACCATATTGATGTGATTAATATCATTATTTTAGAGTAATATGCTGGTTGTCAACTACTTTTATGTTTTTAAACAAAGTTTGTATAATATATTGTTAATGCAGGTTATTAAGACCATACCATATTTATGTGATTAATATAATGCTTACCAGTGTGATTTTAAGATAGTGCATTTAATCATGTCATAATATCTTTTTGAACGAAATGTTTGTATAATATATTAAATCTGGAAAAAAACATGGGAAACAAAAACATGGGAAAAAAATGGGGAAAAAACTTGGGAAAAACATATTCATGTTTAAGATAATCAGTGTTTAGTACATTGACATGTGACACATCCAACATATTGATAAGCAACGGGTTTTATATTGTATTAGTTTAAGTATTTCTATTCATAACACACCATCTTGGACACGCAATATCTAGTCACATCTGTTATACAGCATAACCACATCACCTATTTAAAAGTGACATTTGACAAATTGTCGTTTCCTCTATATACTAATGTGAACATTTTAAGTTAGTTAATTTCAAATTGTTAGAAACGGCTCTATTACACATTAGTTATGTTGGCGAGGCTAACATGGCTAATTTGCTCGACGAGGCAACTGGCGCGACGAGGTTTCTTGCGTAATCGCAGTACCGAAAGGCGTCACTTTTCCCACGCCTGTCCGAGCAGCAGGTTCGCTCTCCCACCCACTCACCCGGGGTTGAGCGCTGTTAACTGTTAACTGTCTGTCGTTCTCGCCATTTGTTACTTATTCGCTATACTCTTTCATATCCAAGATGATTCACTGGTCCACATAACAGGACAAAGCTATGTTAATGTACTAGTTCAAGCTCGGGATCTATCTCCGTCTCGCTCGTTCATAATCTGTACTAGTTAAGATTAGGCCATGTCGCCGATTAAGCAACTGAACACGAAAGCTCGACTTCCTTGGAGTCACAGACTTGTTTATTAAAATTAACTTTTCGGTTATTTAACTTTATATGTACGTGTTGGCTTGTTTGTCTCGTTGAGTGAATTATGAATAAATGTATATCAGATCTATGAGATCCAGGTACTTTTAAATCATGATAAGTCAAGAACAAAATAAATTGGATGGAAATCTTGAATATTGTTTTATTTTATAATTGTCTATTTGCCATTTTATAATGGTAGATTCATTGTAAGAGTCAGGACTTTTCCGGAACAGGACTTTACCAGAACAGACACGTGTCACTAGTAAGGTCATTTTCTAACTTCAGGACTTTCTATTTCGTAAAATGTGCGCATGGAAACAAAACATATGTATGTTTTAATAAGCATTTTAATTCAAACATCTCTTTTTTCAAATAGGCTATGATAAATTTCACTACCGTTTTTTTTCCTTTAAACAAATTTAAAAGCATGATAATATGACTTGTCAGTTAAACAATATCTGGATATGGCTGTAAGCCCATATTTAGCTTTAAACTAAGTTATGAATCTAGGGATTAGGCTAAGCAGGCCTATCTAAAAGGAGGGTAGAGAGTATATTCTCAATTAGACATTTTGATTATTTACTATTTATATTATAATAATGATAGAAAGGAAATTAACCTATTTGGAAGACTTCCAATGCGTGGCTTCTTCGCAAGGAGAGGGGGGGGGGGTTGCTAACCAGCACATCCCAAGCTGTCCACTGTGTGTGTGTGTTGGGGGCGTGGGGGTGGGGGTGGGGGTGGGGATGAGGGGTGGGAGTTGTGATATATGCAAAACAGACGTATAGGTTGTGGCTAATATATGTTAACGAGATGCAGAGTTTGGAACAAAGGAATATGCTAATTAGATGACGTCATGGAAAGTTTAGCCGGCGGGCCAAGCGAGCCCTAGGCCGTGAATAAACCATTCAGTATCCAGAAGTCAAACTGTTCAGACGTCGTACTTTCACATGGTGTCAGATGAGGAAGAATGCCGCCCGCTAATACATAGATGAACCGGTAGCGGAAAAGAAACAAGTGTCGCGGTTCGAAGGGTTCAGAATGACGCAACCTCCTAAGAGCCAGCTTGACGAACAGCCAAAAGCTTTGGTACCTCAGGGCAGTAGTTCAAGTACGAATAATACCACACCTCTACGTACGGTACCCAAACCGAGACGCAAATTTAAGCTTGACACAATGCTTCAGCAAGGCTCACTGCTTAAGGAATTGCAGGAAACATATAAAAAAGTAAAGAAACCCGTGACGCCCCGTATCACGATAAGTGAAAGTATGGCGGGGGCAATCCAGCATTACTATGGGGGCCCCTCGAGGGAGCTCAGAAACATTTAAAAACGATCCGTGAGATCTCCAGGCTGTACACGGGGTTGGCGGACGTACCGCTAGCGAGAGTGCAACTGCTAAATGAGGAGATAAGGTTCGCTGAAAGCAGGAAAGAAGGGGAGAACGCGCTCCTGACCGCCTCTAAAGGCATAGTGGGGGTACTGACGGCCATTGCGCCCACTATGGACATTATTTTGCAACGGGGAGCCGCAGACCCAGAACTGGATGCGCAAGTGGTGCATATGTTGAATGCCATCAAGCTGGTCGTCGCAACACACGCACAATTAAAACTAGACAGAAAATTGAGCGTGAGGAAGGTAGTCCATTCCAGACTGGGAAAGGAACTGTTTAATGACAAGCGTGACGTGTATGGTGACCTCCCAGAACCAACGGAGTACTTGTTGGGTGACAACCTCGGGGAAAGAAATAAACAGTTAATGAAGTCAGTGCGGTCATCGGACAACTGTATGAGCACATATAATGCGTACAGACGAAAATGTAGGAATCCGTTCGAGCATCAAGGCAGAGGGGGCCCGTTCAACCGTCAATTCAGGGGAAATGCCAGGTTCCGTTCAGGGGGAGTGCGTGGGAACTCATCCTGGGGCAACAGGGCTCACCCCTCAGAGAAGAAATTCGGTAGAGCTTCTGAAGACTACATTCCGTACGGGTCTGCCCCGACATTCCCGAGAGGGGGACGCGGTCGTGGCACGCAAAACCAGGGTTTTCAGAAGTGAGGCACCCTGTCCAGGTGGGTGGCTCCCCAGACATAATTGAGGGTAAGGAATGTTCTAAAATGTTTAAAGCAGGGAACATTAGTAATGTGCTTAAAAACTGGTCATGTTTAACGAGTGATAAATGGATTTTGAATTGTGTAATAGGCTTAACTATACCGTTTGAAAAGACACCTGAACAGATAAGGGAACCCTTTCCATTCAGAATGGATAGTCTGGAAAGAAAGTTTGTGAAATTGGAAGTGGAGACATTAATTAAAAAGGGGGTCCTGTTGGTGGTGAATCCAGTACAGGAACAGTGGATCTAAAATATTTTTCTGAGACCTAAGCCAAGTGGGAAGTTTCGCATGATATTGGATTTGACCGAATTAAATAAATTAATCCATTACAAACACTTTAAGATGTTTAATTTAAAAACTGCGTTAGACTTGCTAAATGTAGATATGTGCATGGCGAGTGCAGACCTTACAGACGCATACTATTCTTTAAATATAAAGAAAGAACAC
Organism: Branchipolynoe longqiensis; assembly: GCA_030323885.1. NCBI lineage: Eukaryota > Metazoa > Annelida > Polychaeta > Phyllodocida > Polynoidae > Branchipolynoe > Branchipolynoe longqiensis. The sequence continues at coordinate 73,804,360 of CM059193.1, forward strand.
CGGAAATATCTGCGATTTCGATTAGATAGTTGTTTACTCGAGTACCAGGTGCTACCTAACGGATTAGCACCGGTACCTCGCATCTTTACTAAGTTGCTAAAACCCATCTACTCAGAGATGGGTGAAAGGGGACATCTTTGTTTCCCCTACCTAGATGATAGTTTTGTCATAGGGAAGTCTTATGATGAATGTTTACGGGCCATTACTGAACTGGTAGGAAGGTTTGAGAATCTAGGGTTCACAATTAATCGAGAAAAGTCAGTATTAAAACCTACCAGGTGTTTAAAGTTTTTGGGGTTTGATATAAATTCTACAGCTATGACAGTATCATTAACAGAGGAGAAAGTGGAAAAGTTAACGCTGGTAATAGACCAAATTTTAAAAGATTTCCCGATCATCAGGCAAGTAGCGGGACTAGTAGGACTTATGGTAGCTTACTCACCAGCAGTAGAATACTCTGGGGCACACTTCAAACAATTAGAGAGAGATAAGATCAAAGCATTAAAAAGAAGCAAAGGAAATTTTGATGCGACGATGTGGATCTCTGACCACAGAAAAGCCGATATTTACTGGTGGTTAAAAAATATGGGAGACCGAGAAAGATACAGAGGGAAGAACCCAAGGTTGAGTTACGAACAGATGCCTCTCTAATGGGATGGGGGGCGCATACAGAGACAACCCAGACAGGAGGTCGTTGGCACCCGGAGGAGCTAGCTCACATTAATGTGTTGGAATTAAAAGCAATTTATTTTGGCCTGAAAAGCTTATGTAGGGTAGAAAATACTCATATTAGGATAAGAACAGACAATACCACAGCCCTGGCATATATTAAAAATATGGGGGGTACAAAATCAGGTGATTGTTTACTAGTTCTAAGCAATCAAAGAAACTAACAATTGGTTAACGATCACTCATATACCGGGGGTAGAGTGTTAGCGGACCTACACTCGAGGAAGTTTTTATATCATTTAGAGTGGAAATTAAATGTAAATATTTTTAATAGGCTATGTGAAAAGTGGGGTACACCTAAGGTGGATATGTTTGCATCCAGACTGAATGCCCAATTAGCTACTTATGTGAGTTGGGAGCCGGAACCAGAAAACTGGAAAACAGATGCTTTCTCTTTTGACTGGGGAAATAATTTTATTTATTGCTTCCCACCATTCAGCCTCATCCCCAGAGTGGTACGCAAATTGCAAAAGGACGGGACGAGGGTGATTGTAGTCGCCCCACACTGGCCAGCTCAGCCGTGGCATCCACTCCTACAAGAGGAGTCGGTGGAGCAACTGCGCTTCCCAAGGATGGAGGGAAACCTCTCTGGGACAGGGCACCAAAATTTAGAAAAATCGGACGAGGGTTTAAACAACATAAGATTGACAGGGTACCTCTTTTAGCCAGAACGTTACAGGGATATGAGGTCGACAATAAAACACTCCAATAAAGAGCCCCAGTTGGGATCAATGAAAACTATTTATATATGTGTTAATAAAGTGCTGTGACAGAACATTTGGTAACATGAAAAGTACATAGGATATACAAATGATTTGCAAAATTACTGAGGGTCACTGTAAACAAACCTAGGAAAGCACAGATATTATAATATTACAAAACATGATACCGATGCGAAAAAAGAGCAGGCAAAACAGAAAGAATAGGAAGAAGTAAAGGGGGAGAAAAGAAAAGAGTCAGAAGAAGGTCGGTACACAAAAAGACATGCTTCAAAGACTCTCCCCGGATACTTAACTTCCGGTATTCGGAAGATGAAGTAAGAATATATTAGTTATACTAGACTTACTTGTAAGTTGACGTATTACTAGGATTCTTACGAATCTACGAATACAAAGGTAAGGATCAGGGGCCCACCCTCCCACACCTATATGTTGAAAGGTACAACCCATTAACTCGAGTATAAAGATAAAGATCAAGGGTTGACTGGAAACTATAGGAATAGCTAGGGAGATAGGGACCTGATCCTGGTTTTAGCGAGCTTGTCCTCTCCCCTGATCCGTACCTTCGTATTCGTAGATTCGTAAGAATCCTAGTAATATGTCAACTCACAAGTAAGTCTAGTATAACTAATATATAGATTATAACAAAGCACATAATATATCTATCTCAGAAAATGACACCAACGCAAAACCATTGGACTATTCAACTTTAAGTATAAGGTATTTAAAGTTGCATAGTCCGATGGTTTTGAGTTTCTAAAGTTTTTCTGAGATAGGTATATTAAATTGGTCATTATAATCTACCTTAATTTAGTTTGAAGTAACTTTTAATTGAAATGGCTACCTTATGAGATATTTGAAATTCAAACATGTGAAAATAATTTTGGCAAGCACGCCAAAACTCTGATACCATAGGCTTCTGCAGTAACAGGTTCTATTAAATCGACTCAGTGTTCCCTTCTATGTGGCAACAAATACTTAATAAGTGCATCAGTATCTAAGTTAGATATGTAGATTCAAATCTAGATAATTGTTTTGATTTTGAAAATTTGATGCTTCATCGGACCATGCAGCTTTAATGCAAATATTATTCTGGGAACGGCTGGGATTCGAACTCGCGACCTTCCGTACATTTCCTGATTGCCTCTGATTGACATTTCCTGTATGGGGTGCTCAGTGACCTCACAGTGACCCAGAAGGAACTAGAATCAGGAAGTCGCCGCTGTGCATAGAACTTAGGTCTGTCCGTCCCTAACCACATGTAAGCTTCCTATTTTTTCTGCCACTTATTTCACCACCAACTCTGAACGGAGGCATTGTGTGTAACACTAAAAAACATTCATTGCACTAGTACCGTTTCACTAGTACACGCCCACGATGCCTTACCCGAAATCTTTGGGGGGCCAGTTGTATTTCACAATTCAGATATTTTTTCGGATTTCAGGATAAAGGCATACACAACTAATTGGCAACGCTTGCACTCCAAACATCTTCGAAGTTTTCCACTTAAAATAAAAGTTACTTGAAACTAAAAGAAGACAGATTATAACGATAATATGTTTAGCTAAAGCAATGAGAGAAACTCAAAAGCATTAGACTATACAACTTTAAGTCATCAATCAATCAATGACTCAAAAGCACCAGACTGTACACCTTGAAGACCCATCAATCAATACCTCAATCAATCTTCAATCAAATTGACTGACTCATGACTTGCCGTCTGCTCCAACTGGGTCTACCAGACGGGATGGCCAAATGAGTTGAACGCCGGTCTCCCGTTTTTGGTAGATCGTTGGATTCGAACTGGAACCCCGCTCAAGTCAAGCCAATGATGAAACAATTTATACTTCTCACTTCCTAGCCAGGCGCTCAGTATTATTAGGATAGACTAGTTAGCTAAATGTCAGGATAATCCGAGTGGGATTTAAGGTCCTGGTCCTGGCGACCTCGTCTCTCAGAGGAGCTGCACTATAAAGTTGCCATGAGTACTCTGTCACAAGTCGGTACCTGTCCAAATATGACTAGATGTTGCTAGGACGGAAAACTCCAACAACCACCCGAGTCCAACTGGGCCACAATCCAGGGTGACTCCCCTTCTTGGCTCCGATCTAAGAAAAGAAAACCTCATTTTTAAGTTGCGTCTTGTGATTTCAAGAGACTAAATCCCCCCTGATTACAAGAATCCAGGCAGGTAGGCAAAGAAGTGGCAACACTGAATTGGCCGGCCATCTTGTTAGTATTCAATGACATGGCAAGTTCGGTATAAACCCAAAGCAAAACCAAGAAATAAAAACAGTTTCTTAATTAAATTAGAAAAGAACCCCCCCCTAAATAAAACAAGGAAAGAGCTATTGAATTTGAGTTTTAAACTGTTTTAAATACTGACCATCACTTAGATTTCTAATTAGATCGGTTTCATATATTTGATGTAATCAATTCATTTGCAGTAGAACAGTGTTTCTGTTTTTTGCACCTGTTTTATTTATTATGTAATCTACATCTGCCTCTAGGATATTGTTTGTTTTACGTCCTAGCAACATCTAAGGTCATATCAGGACGGGTACCGACTTGTGAGAGGGCGACTATATAGTGCGACTATATAGTGCTGCCCCACTGGGAAACCAGGCTGCCAAAACCATGACCTGATATCCCACTCAGTCACATTATCCTGACACTGAGCCAACCAGTCCCTGCCCTATCCTATTAATGCCGAGTGCCTGGCCAGGAAGTGACAAGTATCAATTTTTAAGTCATTGGTTTGACTGGACCAGGGTTCGAACCCACGACCCCACGATCTACCAGCACGGGAGACGGGCGCTCTAACCTGACTTGGTAATAGATTCAGTCTACATCCATCCCAGTCAGATCAATGGGTTCTCATAAATCATCGTGTGCACACAGAAGTGCACCAGTTCTTATTGTAAAATATACCGACTCTTTAGGTCTGGTTCATAAATAATAGTTTAAAATAAATTCTAAAATATCTCCTTTTCACAAAACTCATATGTGAAGCATTAAGAAAACTATTTTAATCATATTTATATCATCCAGTTATTTCTATAAAGTTATTATAGGAAAATTCCAATTATATCAAAATTGGCAGGGGGCCACGAAGTCCAATTGCATGGAGATCTTCCATGATGCCATGCTGCCATGTTGGGTCATAGGCATTTCGAGGTCGAAAAAGACAGCCACAACGTGCTCCTTCTTAAGGAAAGCATCTCTTATGAAGGTCTCCATGCGAACCAAATGGTCGAGGGTGCTGTGACCCTGTCTGAAGCCACATTGGAGGTTGGACAGGTGGTGTCCTGACTCCAGTAGCCAGCTTGTAAGGGCTATGGGAAGATAGTTGTTGGCTTCAATCTGGTCTTTAGCAGGTTTCGGAATCGGTATTACTGTCGCCACCTGCCAAGAGGTGGGGATGACACCTGACTCCCAGATGTTGTTGAAGAGTTGAAGCAACAGTCTCAGCACAGGTTTGGGGAGATGTTTAAAAAATTGATAATGAATTCCATCGGGTCCAACTGCTGTGTCATGCAAGCTTTCCAAAGAACACCTCAACTCACCCATACTGAATGGGGAGTTGTAGTGCTCCTCGCCATCAGAGGAAAAGTCCAAGAGCTTTTGCTCTTGACGTTCCTTGATGGCCAGAAAGCCCGGGAGGCAGTTTGTCAAAGACTTCCAGCAAAGGCGCAAGCCAATTCTTCACTTATTTCATCGAGTGATTGATTGATTGATTGGTGGTTTCTTTACGCCGTGTCGGCAGCATAGGCCATATTCACGGCGAGAAATGTTTGTTTTTGTTCAAACCACCGCTTTTACATGTAAAAGCATACAATCAATTTTGTGTCAATGGACACTCATGAATTTTGTAAACTCACAATCATAATAGCTGAATAAAATTCTAAATGATAGTATTATTCACTGATGAAATTTGTTTAAAAACCTATATGAGGTGGTACAAACCAGCTGCCCTCAAAAAGGCTAAAATGTTTTCTTGTTTTACTTTAGTAAAAAGGTCAGGCATGTTGTTTGCAGTGTAAAATTGTTTGTCACTAGAAGGAATGGACAAAAGTGACAATGTTGAGTGCAGTGAGGATGATGATGATGATTGATGGTTGCTTTACGCCGTGTCGGCAGCATAGGCCATATTCACAATGAGAAATGTTTGTTTTTGTTCAAAACATCGCTTTTACATGTAAAAGCATAATATCAATTTTGTGTCAATGAACACTCATGAATTTTGTAAACTCACAATCATATAGTCTCTGGTCAAGCTAAATACAATTGTAAATGATAGTACTACTCACAAATGAAATTTGTTTAAAACCTATATGAGATGGTACAAACCAGCTGCCCTCAAAAAGGCTAAAATGTGTTCTTGTTTTACTTTAGTAAAAAGATCATGCATGCTGTTTGCAGTATAAAATTGTTGGCACAGGGCCATTAAATCCACACAGTTTAATAAAGTGTGTTCAATGTCAGTGGGGACTGACATCCAATACATTCAGGGGGAGGGTCCCCCTTGAGCAGAAAAATGTATGTTAGCCATGAGTGGCCAATACAGCATCTTGTTAAAACAACCTGGTTGTGTCGCCCTTCCAGGCGACTCTGCGGCAGTCCGTTCACGGAGGGGGTAATTCTATGGAGTTCGTTGTTTGGGTGTTCATCCCATTCGATCTGCCATAGGTTCCAGATGTATTTTTGAATGGTAGGTTTCAGATCAGAGTGAGGAATATGACAGTGTTCCAAAGGAGCAGTCAGGGCTCGAGTGGCCGCTTGATCTGCTCTCTCATTTCCTGGGATACCCACATGAGTGGGCACCCAACATAGGTGAATGTCAAATTTTGCTATTGAAAGAGAGTTTAGTTTAATGAGTACTTTAAGTAGTATTGGGTGGTCCAGTTTCCTATTGTTTAAAGCCTGAAGGCAGGAAAAAGAGTCAGTGAAAATGATGAATTTATGACTGGCTGAGGTTTCGATGCACTCTAACGCGAGTAGGAGTGCTCGTGCCTCAGCAGTAAAGATGGAACTCTGATCTGGAATACGCGTACCTAATTCACGTCCGTGGATGATTGCTGCCGCAGACACTCTGTTGTCTGTCTTTGACCCATCCGTGTAAACGGCTAGGTGGGAACTAAAAGCACTTCGCACATCGATAAAGCTTTCATGATATGAAAGTGGGTGCGTTTGAGATTTCTTCGACATGGCCAGCTGGAGGATGATGTTTGGTTTCCTCAGCTGCCAGGGAGGAACATCTGAATATTGTGAGGGTGCTATATTATGTAGATTTGCTCCCAGTGCCTCCAAATGAGGCTTTATTCTGAGGCCTAACGGCTTTATGTATGTTGGCCGTGCTTCATAGAGGTGTTCATATGGTGGCATAAAAATGCACTTATATGCAGGATTTAAAATATTTCCTTTTAATTTGACCACATATTGCATAGACAGTTTGAGCCTTCTACTCTTAAGGGAAGGCTCTCGGCCTTCGACATAGAGGCTCTGGACGGGCGAGGTTCTAAAACTATACACCGTCCTGGTGTATAGTGTCTAACTGTGATATGTATGATTTTCTGGCTGAACCATAAACAGTACAGCCATAGTCCAATTTTGAACGTATTAATGTTCTATATAATTGGAGCAGGACAGTGCTGTCTGCTCCCCACTGTGTGTGGGCTAGAACTTTTAAAATGTCCAGTGCCTTAAGGCATCTAGACTTTAAATACTTAATATGAGGGATAAAAGACAATTTGTTGTCAAATATGATTCCCAAGATCTTGGTCTCTTTGACAACTTTGATGGGTTCATTTCCAATTGTTAAATTAGGGTCATGGTGCAAAGTCTGTAAAAGACAAAAGTGCATGCAAACGGTTTTCGATTTGGAAAATCGAAAACCATTTTCCATTGCCCATGAGGAAAGGCTATTAATGTTTATTTGGAGTTGCCGTTCTATAGCGTTCATATTTTTACCTTTATAACATATTAAAAAGTCATCTACATAGAGACTACAGGATACAGTACTCTTTAGGGATTTTACTATATTGTTAATTTTAATGCCAAAAAGGCTAACAGATAGAATGCTACCCTGAGGTACTCCCATCCCTTGATCAAAAGGATCAGAGAGGGTAGCATTGACCCAAACTCTAAAGTTTCGGTGTGATACAAATTTAGAAATGAAAATGGGCAAGCGCCCTCTAAACCCCATATTGAAAAAAAATCCTTCAGGATGCCGTATTTCCATGTCGTGCCGTACGCCTTTTCAAGGTCGAAAAAGACGGACACAACATGTTCTTTGTTTAGGAAGGCATTTCGAACAAACGACTCCAATCGGACCAAGTGGTTGAGGGTACTCCTCCCCCGCCTGAAACCACACTGGAAGTCGGTCAGATGGTGCTCCGACTCCAGGATCCAGACGAGGCGATCGTTAATCATTCGTTCAAAAGTTTTACAAATGCAACTTGTAAGCGCTATCGGGCATTAGCCACCGCCTTCTAGAAATAGCTTAAATGTATTGTTGTTTTCCAAAATAGCTTACTATCCTAGGCAAGGCGTGACCAGCCAATTGATTGGACCGGACCAATCCAACCACTCATCTAGTTGAAGTCAGGGCCAAAGTGCAATGTTGGATCGGTGAGAGCAAATTCTGCTCACAGTCCTCAAGTACCAGGATCCCTTCCTCCACCGACACGAGTTGTGACTCACGGCAAACGAGTCGCCCCATTTGTCGCCTTTTACGATCTGCAAGGGGGTGCAAGGGAACTATTCTACCCCGGTTCCCCACGGTCAGCCTTTTACGATCTGCAAGGGGGTGCAGAGGAACTATTCTACCCCGGTCCCCACAAGGACAGTGAGGATGACAGTGAACAGGTTGAGGAAATTGAGGAAGAGAACGATGAGAAAAATCTATCATGGTACATACCAAGTGAAATGTCCATGAATGAGCATTCTGAGGAAACCCGTGAAAATGACAAGTAGGTTCATCACATTAAAAATAAAATGTTACCAACATATTGTTTTCTGAAATTGAAAATTCTGAAACTTAATCATTTGGATTTTTAACCAGATGTGCTGACTACTCTGTGTCATGTGGCAGGTCATGAGATTCGAACCCTGGGTCAAAACCTGGTCGAGTCAAACCAATGAGTTGAAAATATATGCTTCTCACTACCGCCACTGGAACTCTGCATTACTAAGATAGGTCAAAGGGCAGTATAATGAGGAAGACCAATCATCTATGATTCACATGTTCGCCACTTATGTGGTGCAACATGTATGCATTTGATTCATTTGCTCAAAATGTGTTCTACAATCAAATCTCTAAAAGAAGAAAAAAGACAGAAGAAACGGATTACCAATAAAATGTGTTTAATTTGTACAGATGGTTCAATGTGGAGAATCTGGAACAGGTGTCAGATGAAACCCTGGTCCATAATTTGCAATGTGCATCAGAAGAGGCACCAACACTTCCAAATACAAATGGAATCTCACCAAAGGATGCAGTTCAGGACGAGGATGCATCGCATACGAGAGTAGCCTATTCGAATTGGCGGAGATGAGCATTACAAATTGGAAGATGTGTGGAGCACAATTGGCTGTAGAAGTCACCTCACATCGTACTTCTTTTGATTTAAATTGGGTAAGCCTTTTCCTTTTACTTGCCATATGATTAGTTATAAGCAGAAATTTATTTGAAGAGTACATACCTCCAATATAAGAGTTGAAAGGCCAGAGTTTACACATTTTTGACATTAATATATATGTGCTAATTTGAGCAATATTGCCACAAAACTTAATAACATTTCAGTAAGTGCACTATTTTATTTACATTACAACTGGTCATGTTGATGAAAATGTTGACTAAATCCAGTGACTTAGAGTGGTGAGAATGAACCCAATATGCTGTGTTCAGGCTCCCATTGTAATTGTAATTTGCTATTTTATGCTTTACATAAGTACAGTAACGGTCGCCCAGGGCCTCACTGGATGTCCCAGCCTCGACTGCCTAGGAAGGGGGTGTTGCTGGGAGACTTTATGTTGTGCAGCAACATAATTCTTAATGGCAACAATTTTACCAAAATTGTTCTTCGCCTTAAATTTTGTAATATTGCCACACCCTGCCTGTCAACATATGACCGCCTTCAGAGCATGTGTGTAATCCCGTGATACTTGTATAGTTACCAGCAAGAACTACAGAGTCAGTTCAAGGATATTCCAGTTGTTGTGGCAACTTTGTAGATGTTAATGTGTTCTACTCAAAAGATTAATGGCTTTCCAATGATATATATCATTCAAATAGTAATGATTATCAGTATGTTATAACTTTCCTTTAATTTTTTGTACAATTAGAATTGATTGATTGATTGGTGGTTGCTTTACGCCGTGTCGGCAGCATAGGCCATATTCACGGCGAGAATTGTTTGTTTTTTATTCAACCATCGCCTTTACATATAATGTAAAAGCATACAATCAGTTAGGTGTCAATAGACACTTATTAATTTTTAAAAGCCCAAAATCATATAATTAAATCAAATAGATGAGAGAATTAATTAATATAAATTGTTTTAATGAATTATATGAATTATATGAGGCGGTACAGACCAGCTGCCCTCAAAAAAGCTAAAATGTCTTCTTGTTTAACTTTGGTAAAAAGGTCATGAATGCTGTTTGCAGTGTAAAATTGTTGGCGCAGTGCCATAAAATCAACACAGTTTAGTAAAATGTGCTTGACTGTCAGTGGGGACTGACATCCAATACATTCAGTGGGAGGGTCCCCCATGATTGATTGATTGGTGGTTGCTTTACGCCGTATTATTCACTGATGAAATTTGTTTAAAAACCTATATGAGTTGGTACAAACCAGCTGCCCTCAAAAAGGCTAAAATCTTTTCTTGTTTTACTTTAGTAAAAAGGTCTTGCATGTTGTTTGCAGTGTAAAATTGTTGGCGCAGGGCCATGAAATCCACAGTTTAATAAAATGTGTTTTAATGTCAGTGGGGACTGACATCCAATACATTCAGGGGGAGGCTCCCCCTTGAGCAGAAAAACGTGTGTTAGCCACGAGTGGCCAATATGGCATCTTGTTAAAACAATCTGGTCGTGTCGCCCTTCCAGGCGACTCTGCGGCAGTCCGTTCACGGAGGGGGTAATTCTATGGAGTTTGTTGTCTGGGTGTTCATCCCATTCGATCTGCCATAGGTTCCAAATGTATTTTTGAATGGTAGGTTTCAGATCAGAGTGGGGAATATGACAGTGTTCCAAAGGAGCAGTCAGGGCTCGAGTGGCCGCTTGATCTGCTCTCTCATTTCCTGGGATAACCACATGACTAGGCACCCAACATAGGTGAATGTCAAATTTTGCTATTGAAAGAGAGTTTAGTTTAATGAGTACTTTAAGTAGTATTGGGTGGTCCAGTTTCCTATTGTTTAAAGCCTGAAGGCAGGAAAAAGAGTCAGTAAAAATGATGAATTTATGACTGGCTGAGGTTTCGATGCACTCTAACGCGAGTAGGAGTGCTCGTGCCTCAGCAGTAAAGATGGAACTCTGATCTGGAATACGCGTACCTAATTCACGTCCGTGGACGATTGCTGCCGCAGAGACTCTGTTGTCTGTCTTTGACCCATCCGTGTAAACGGCTAAGTGGGAGCTAAAAGCACTTCGCACATCGATAAAGCTTTCATGATATGAAAGTGGGTGCGTCTGAGATTTCTTCGACATGGCCAGCTGGAGGATGATGTTTGGTTTCCTCAGCTGCCACGGAGGAACATCTGAATATTGTGAGAGTGCTATGTTATGTATATTTGCCCTCAGGGCCTCCATATGAGGCTTTATTATGAGGCCTAACGGCTTTATGTATGTTGGCCTTGATTCATAGAGGTGTTCATATGGTGGCATAAAAATGTAGTTATATGCAGGATTTAAAATATTTCCTTTTAATTTTATCGCATATTGCATAGACAGTTTGAGCCTTCTACTCTTAAGGGAAGGCTCTCGGCCTTCGACATAAAGGCTCTGGACGGGCGAGGTTCTAAAAGCCCCCAGGGCCAGCCGAAGGCCTTGATGGTGTATAGTGTCTAACTGTGATATGTATGATTTCCTGGCTGAACCATAAACAATACAGCCATAGTCCAATTTTGAACGTATTAAAGTTCTATATAATTGGAGCAGAACAGTGCTATCTGCTCCCCACTGTGTGCGGGCTAGAACTTTTAAAATGTCCAGTCCCTTAAGGCACCTGGACTTTAAGTACTTTATATGAGGGATAAAAGATAATTTGTTGTCAAAGATGACTCCTAAAAACTTGTTCTCTTTGACGACTTTTATGGGATCATTTCCAATTGTTAAATTAGGTTCATGGTGCAAATTCCGTAAAAGACAAAAGTGCATGCAAACGGTTTTCGATTTGGAGAATCTAAAACCATTTTCCATTGCCCATGAGGAAAGGCTATTTATATTTAATTGGAGTTGCCGTTCTATAGTGTTCATATTTTTACCTTTATAACATATTAAAAAGTCATCTACATACAGACTGCAGGACACAGTACTCTTAATGGATTTGACTATATTGTTAATTTTAATGCCAAAAAGGCTAACAGATAGAATGCTACCCTGAGGTACACCCATCTCCTGATCAAAAGGATCAGAGAGGGTAGCATTGACCCGAACTCTAAAGTTCCGGTTTGATAAAAATTGAGAAATGAAAATGGGCAAGCGCCCTCTAAAACCCATATTGAACAAATCCTTCAGGATGCCGTACTTCCATGTCGTGTCGTATGCCTTTTCGAGGTCGAAAAACACGGACACGACATGTTCTTTGTTTATGAAGGCATTTCGAACGAATGACTCCAATCGGACCAAGTGGTCGAGGGTACTCCTCCCCCGCCTGAAACCACACTGGAAGTCGGTCAGATGGTGCTCTGACTCCAGGATCCAGACGAGGCGATCATTAATCATTCGTTCGAAAGTTTTACAAATGCAACTTGTAAGCGCTATCGGGCGGTAGTTCCCGGGCTCGCTGTGGTCTTTCCCCGGTTTGGGGATGGGAATAATGATAGCCTCTTGCCAGGAGGTTGGGATGTCTCCCGTGCGCCAAATATTATTAAAAAGGTGCAGAAGCAGTTCTATTGGTGCTGGTGGGAGGTGTTTTAAAAATTGGTAGTGTATTTTGTCTGGACCTATTGCAGTGTCGTGCGATCTATTTAAAGCCTGCTTTAATTCATCTATTGTGAAAAAACTATTGTAGTGCTCAGTGTTATTTGATTTGAAATTTATAGGTTGTCTTTCCAGGCGAAACTTCATCTGTGCAAAGGCCGGAAGGCAGTTTTGCACAGATGAGTTCTGGGAGAAAGCACTGGCAAGAAGGTTGGCTATGTCAGTTATGGAAGTTAAAAGAATATTATTGTGTTTTAGATGTTGGACCGATGATCCAGCATATTTTTGTTTTATTTTCCGGATCATGGTCCATACTTTAGAAAGTGGGGTGCGAGTGGTTATGCTGGAGACATATTGTCTCCAACACAGCCTCCTTGCCTCCCTAATAATTTGGCGAGCCCGAGCCCTTAGAATTTTAAAGCGAACGTGGTTCTCGGCGGTAGGCCGCCGGAAGAACAGACGTTGCGCCTTTTTCCGCTCATTGATAGCGTTCTTACAAGTTGCATTAAACCAAGGATTTGTTATATGTTTTGGAAAAGCCGAGGTCTTAGGAATGGTTTCCTCTGCAATCGACCCCAAGATCTCTGTGAATGCTTTCATTGAAACAGGATTATTGCGGGCTACTCCCGTGAACCTCTCACGGGCGAGTGACTGGAACAGTGACCAATCGGCTTTGCTCAGCCGCCAGCTCGGTTCCTTCCGGCTCCGAGCTGGTCCCTTAGTCGTAATCATGATAGGGAAATGGTCACTTCCACAAAGGTCGTTCCAGACTCTCCATGAGAAGTCCAGCAGGAGACCCGGTTGCAAAATAGTGAGGTCGATTGCAGAGCAGGTCCCATACCCAGGATGAACATAAGTATGGGACCCATCATTCAGAAAGCTTAAAGCACGATTGCTCAGGAAGTTCTCAACCCCCATGCCCTTGCTGTTTGTGTTTGCACCACCCCACATGGGGTTGTGTGCATTGAAGTCCCCCATTAAAATGTAGGGGGAAGGCAACTGATCAGCTAAAGTTTCTAAATCTTGTGTTGAAAATATGGAGTTAGGGGGGATATATATGGAGCATATTGTAATGGTTTTATCTAGACTAATTCGAATGGCTATTGCTTGAAAAGTTGTATTTAAGGTGATGGGGGTGTGTATCACATCTTCACGCACCAAAATGGATGAACCACCAGTGGCTCGTTCCCCATCCGGTGCATAAGAGTGATACATATTGTAGTGCTTTAAAGAAATCTGATCAGTAGCCTTTATATAGGTTTCCTGCAAGCAAAGGTCAAGAGGGTCAAGCCTCTCACAAAGCAATCGCACTTCATTGAAGTTTGCTCTAAAACCTCGGCAGTTCCATTGAAGAAGAGATTCACCCGCCATCAAGGTGGTGGATTGACGGGTGATCTCCCCCTCATTTTCACTTTGGGGGAGACGCTGCGACCACGACTCGGCGCAGCCTCAGCCATCTCTTCTTCATCTAACACACAAAATTTATTTTTAAGGGAGATAGATCCCTTCTGCTCCCTAATAGATCCCTTCTGCTCCCTATCGGGAGCAACTCTCCGTTGTTTTTGTGCCGGAGCCTTTTCAGGCGCCGGCTTTGTTTTTTTGGTAATTTTTATAGTGTCTTTCTTAGACACACTCGGATTCGGATCAGTTTGGACAGTGGTTGTCTTCGTCAAAGAAACCACGCTCTGGAAACCAGAAGGACTGCACTTTGGTTGATCCAAGTTCAACCATGTGCAGTCAGTCTGACATTCGATTGTCCTGGTGGAGGGTTTGACCGCAGAGGCATAGGAGCGGGAGGGGATGGACCCCTCAACCAATTTCCTAGCCTCTGGGTAGCTGATGTTGTTTTCAGTTTTCACCCTTTGTACAGCTTTTTCTTTTTTCCACACAGGACAATCTTTCGATATGGCCATGTGGGCACCTTGACAGTTAACACATTTAACTGTGTTTTTGCAGTTTTTGCCCTTTCTGACCACATCGGAGACAGGTCTGCTCACTGGAGCAGTTGTCTCTGCCATGACCATACTTCTGGCATTGGAAACATCGGAGTGGATTTGGAATAAACAAATCCACATCAACGATTAAGTAGCCAATTTTCAACTTCTTAGGTGGAGTGGGTTTATTAAATGTCAGAATATAAGTGTTTGTAGGAATAATATTTCCTTCTTTTTTAATAGTTATTCTTCTGACATTTAACACGCCTTGAGGTTTTAATTCAGAGGCGATTTCAACCTCATCAATACCCTGGAGTTCTCTAGTACGGATTACTCCTTTACTAGAGTTCAGGGATCGGTGAGGTGAGGCCTTCATGCCGACACCTGCCAGTGTTTTGCAACGCAGCAGGTTATCAGCATGGGCCTTCTTACCACACTCCACAAGAATCTGTCCAGAACGTAGTTTCTTTACTGAAGTCACCATGCCTGCTATCCCCAGAATGCCTTTATCAATGGCAAATGGGGACAGCTTGCCCAGAGGATGGGATGAATCAGTTGCCTCAAGGACAACAAATCTAGCCCATTCACTAGAAGGTTCCTGATCCGAATCCGAGTCTGTCAACGGTCTTTTTAGTTTTTTTTGGTTTGAAGCCATATTTTATGAAAGAGATTTGTCACCCTTGCTCCCCACCCACCACGGAGCCCCAAATGGGGGTGTGCAGAGCTGCGGATACCCGGCAGTTACACACCAAGGATACAAGGGTGATATACTCAAGCAATGATCTACCAAAATGGAAGATCATTACCGGATTGACCCTAGCCACCGCCTTCTAGGAGTAGTGAAAAATGAAAATAAATTGAATTTATGTATATATATAAATATATGTATAAATATGGTTTTGTAGATAAATACATTTTTCATAGTACTACTCCTAGGGCTTGGCGTGACCAGCCGATTGATTGGACCGGGCCAGTCCAACCCCTCGTCTAGGTGAAGTCGGGGCCAAAGTGCAGTATTGGTCGACAGGAAGCCGCAGCTCCCTGAAGACTTCATGCACCAGGATCCCTTCCTCCACCGACACGAGCCGCGACTCACGGCAAACGAGTCGCCCCATTTGTCGCCTTTTACGATCTGCAAGGGGGTGCAAGGGGATGATGTGTACCTTGAAGACATTGACGTGGTCGAGGTGATCGTAAGCGATTCAATGCCGATTCCACTTGCATGTATTTTGAAAATGTTTGTTTCTTTCATGGCCAACAGTATATTTATCTAGGATTTTATCACAAAAAGCTTGATCTTCAATTTGATAGGTGTTTTGAACCTGGAATTTTTGTCTTTGTCACTGTGAAATCAAAAGTTTTTTTGTGTCATTTTGGCATATTTGTTTATAATTTTCATATATATATAATTATGAGCTCTGTATTATTCATTGCTATTGATACCCAGCATTTGCAACCACATACAACCCACAATGCCAGGAGGCAAGAGTTGAGGTACCATGGTTTTATTCCGGTGTTGCGGTTAAAATTCTCGGCGGGTTTAAATTCAATGCTTGTGCCCTGTGCAGGCATCAAAATCTAACAGCATTACCGGCAGTTTGAGTTTGAAAGTGCCCTTCATTTTGAAGCATGCGTAGGGAGGAAGCGTAGGATTTAAACCCACCAAGAATTAAAACCGCTGCGACTGGGCGTTTCAGGAGTGTGGGAGTGTACCTGTAGGAGTGTCCCTCTCAACAAATTTCATGTCTGTTGCTATTATGAAACGGTTAAATATATATATATGTTTCAGGTCTTTTTGAGATTTTGAATTAACACAATATCATTTAAATTAATACTATAATATATTATTACATAGTCAAATCGAAACCTTTTTCTGATCTGATACATCTAGGTTGGAGTTTGCCAAATAAACCTGGGATGGTAAATGGATAGCCTATAAACTAGTATATTATAAGATAAATTACGATTTCCTCTGCTAATCACTCTATCCTAGGATAGGGTGAGTAGAGTTGGAAATATGAGATCAAATGTAGTACTCAACACATCTCATGTCTCTTGCTATTGTGTAGAAGAATCAGTGCCTACAGGCCATTGAACCTGAGTACCATGGTTGTTGCACATAGCTCAGTGCCTTTGTAATGCCAGCCAATCAGACACCCTCTACAGCTCGGAGGCGACGCCCTAATAAACCAGACATAGATAAATCACTTTTTGGGCTAATAAATTATATGTATTTCACTGTATTAACCATGCCTTCCACCATAGCTGCTTCATCAATAGCTGGTAGGACTGTCATTTAAATTTAAAAAGTAACATTATGAAGGTCGGAGAAATTTGACCCGCCATAGTTGTACTACTGAATGATGGTTGGGTAGTTTGTGTAGTGAAGTGGGCGTGTCTACTCGCCTTGAGCAATTTGCGTGCGCGCGATTTGCGAGCGCGCAAATTGCTAACACTTGTGCATGCGAGGGTTCTCGGTGGTAAAGCGTTGCTTAGCGACTAGCTAAGCAACGATGGGAGGTCGGGCGTTCGGGGCCAGACCCGGCGGACGTGTTTCTACACGCTCCGTCGTTTTCCACCGATATTTAGGCTTTTTAGGGTCAAAATTCTAAACTAAATTATAGAAACCACACGGGAGGGAACGGGAGACCTGTATTACTATTTATGTTGGTATCAATGTTAGTCTTTGGTTAAGAATAAACCGTGAGCTCTTGTGAAGGTGAATCAGGACGTTCCTTGCATTCTTTACTATCCTCCAGTCTTATTGTAGATTAACCGCTATGGAACCTTGATATTCGATTGCTTTCTATGAACTGAGAGGCCTTAAGCCTAAGTCGGCCTTCTGCAAGTAATGCACCCATCTGCGGGAATCTAATAACTGACGCATTCACAGAATTAACGTAGTGTTACTTTTAGGCTAGAACCACAACATATAATGTAAACTAAATAGTAGAGACAGCGGCAGCAACTCGTGCTGGACTGCGCATATTTGGATTCAGTTAGTAACATTCATAATATCTCCAACGACGAAGGGGGCAGCCAGTAGTTGAAATAACCTAATATAAATACACTTTAGGCCGATAAATGCGCACGATGGCAAATCTAGTATTTAGACGATACTCTGGCTGGCGCCTTCCGTACGGGGCGGACACCGACGACGGACGACTCGCAGGCGGGAGGTAAGGCTACAACGGCGGCGGCTGGCCCAAGGAAATTCACATGGAAACAATTAATTATATTAACACGTAGGCTCGCCTTAGGCGGGGGCGGAAAAGCTGTACGGTTAAACTGGTGCCGTGACCAGGATTAGTAAGGAGTGTAATACCTTTTGACTCATCTTCTATACGCGAATTTGAAATTTTAAAAAAACAAAAAAACGGTGCGTGGTCATAGTGACAGCGCATTCGTTATGTGACAGTGACGTACGGGCTCTGCGCTAGCGCTGCAAGGCGCCCCCTGACGATTTAGGGAGTACTGGGAAGACATTAATATAACGGCATATTAGTGTTGACTAAATTGGGCTCCTGTTATGTTTTGCGGCTAGCCTTAAAAACATTTCGCCGCGAGGGTATAATCCTTGAGTCCGCGGTGGGTACCTCTACGCGAATCGTGGCCTGAGGAGCGTAGATCCACAATAATGGCGTACCTTTGTGTCGCTCCGATTGGAGGAGGTGTACGGGACGTGGACTAGCTATCCCGGCATGAGGCCTTACGCGCATTATATTTAGTTAGAGTTTTAGAAATTTGCTACTGCGGCCTTGCCGATATTAGGATCGGTCAGATGGTGAGGTTAATTTAGGCCAGAGGCAGTAGCGTTGAGCTAGCCCGCTTGTTTCTATTTGTTACACGGTATCCTAGCGACGTGGCGCGTCGCGATAGGGAGATGACGTCAGAGGGCGTATTTGGAGCATTAGGTCAGTAGTCCAGTGGCTGCTCGACTGATTGGTCAGTTTCCTCGCGTGCTGCGAGTGTCACATTTTTAGATTCTTTTATTCGCTCTGTTTTGTTTTACAATAGTAGTATACCGTTTTCTGTTCCCTTATTGGGGGACTGTTTAGATATCAGGAAATAAACAGTTTTTTTTAAGCTATTCTAAATTACGGGTATATATTCTAAGTAATAACAAGAACACAACTAAGGTAAACGGACTGAACTATCTGGGTATTTTTCAGTCAGTTTCCCTTAGTTGCTCACATTTATTCTAGAATATCGTTTATTTTCATCTTCCTCGGGGTTTTCAGAATTTTCGGCTAGTTTGTATTTTTTTTTAGAGACTCATCTTCCTAAATATCTAAATATCTATTTATTTTAAAAAAAATTAAAAATATATACATATATATATATATAAATAAATAAATAATAGATAAATTCTTTGTAGCTAAATACGTATAAGACAGACTCCACACACCAGAAAAATTAAGGAAAAATCGGAGGAAGTGGGAATTTACGTGGGTGGTCGCAGTTAACTAGGACTACGAGCTGGCTAGAAAGAAGGAGTTGGGAGATGGGCCGCCCCCCTCGCGTCGCAGTTGTTTGCGCTCAGCAGCGACTGTGGCAGAGGAGGGGGATGCGCGCGAAACGCCGTCCTTGGATGCTGTATCTGTTGGATCGGACAGTGTCCGTAGTACCGGGGTCTCACCCTTCCAGTTTACGGTGGACCCAGTCCGGCCTGATGGGGCATCCCCCCAATCTGCAAAGGTTGACCCAGCTCCGGCTGGTAAGACCAGTTTGCCTACAGTACCCTCGTTGGCGTTACCGACCCCGTTGAATGCGCACGCGCAAAATGCGCACGCGCAAAATCCCGAGGTTACTGAAGGGGCGAAAAAAGCGCTCAGGGTCACTCGTGAGGAGGGCAGCCTCTTTTCTTTCCTCCCGAGAGAAAAGACGGTTGCCACCCCGGCCCTGTCGCTGCCACCTCCCATAATGGATGTATCCTATATGGTCCCTGCTGCACAGCATGCTGGTCAATGCGACCAGCTAGCAAAGCTAGATGAGCGCGAAAGGAAACTCCTCGCGCGTGAAAATGAGCTGCATGTACAATGGCAAGCATTAGCTGGTGGGTCGATGCCCGTGGGGGGGGCGTGTCCACTCGGCAAGCTAGCGCGCAAATCGCGCCGACGGGGCTTGCCCCTACAGATGCCGCCCAGGCTAGCCAGCTGCAGCGGCTGGCGCCCAGGAGGAAACTCACAGGTGTCGACCTCCTTGGCGACACATCGGTTTTACCGTTGCAGAAGAGGCTCTTATCAAGAATAACCCAGCTATTCGCCGGGCTGTAATGGAGGCATCCAATATTAATCCAGGTATTGGCGCCTCGGCTGTCAATCGGTCTCTATATCTACGTGACCGTAATATAAGCGTCCACGAGCAGTATCAACCGGCTAGGGTTCGAGCTGTGGAAGTTGCCCCATTCGACGGTATCAACCAAGATTGGGAGTCATGGTGGGAAAAATTCAGTAAGGCCATGTCAGTTAATCGGTGGAACGAGACCACTGCTCTAACGCGCCTGCTGCATTTATTACAAGATGGCCCTGGCCAACTAGCAGTAGACAGGTGGGAGCAGGATAGATGCGCCACCTTAGATGAGTTAGTGGAAGCACTAGCGTGGCAGTTTAAAGGGATGGATCCCTTGTCCAAGTGGGAGCTCTTTGAGAAGAGATTTCAGCGTCCGTCAGACTCGGCAAATTCCGTTTATTATGGGATGATGCTCGAGTCAGAGGCCAGGAAAGCTGGCCTAGGTTGTGGTATGTCGCGCGATTTAATTGCGCGCAAAACCGTATCCGTGTTCATCAATGGTCTCCGTGACCGTGAGGAACGCGATATGATCTTTAAACAATGGTCTCCTGGTAAGCATACCATGGAGGACATTTATCAAATGTTACGCGATTATGCAGCCAAGGCCCGTATGGCCCCGGCTAAACGCTCAGTGGCGGGAATTGCTTCCGCCCCTGACCACTTGGCGTATGGGAACGATTCTCCATACGATGAGGGTAATGTAGGTATCAGTGCTTTCAATGGGCAGGGCTCTCGACCCTACAACAATAGGCCACATCAGTCTGGCAGAAGGAACTGGGGGGATAGACGCCCAGAATTTAATCCCGACATACAAGGTAGATCCACAGGGTCGTCTACAAGAACAACTCCAGGACGCGCACGCGTCACGGAGGATACGGAATGTTTCAGGTGTCGGGGATTCGGCCATATGGCATTCCGTTGCGCCGTTGCAAAACCTCGTTCCATAGAACAAGCTATGGTAGCAGGTGATCGTCAGGGGCGCGATAATTCACGCCACGACCCTAATACACTAGCTAAGCTACTAGCGGCTGGTGGCGCGCAAAACGCGCGTGGTGGTAAGCCTCTGCCGCCGGCGAGAACGCATATCGCGCCCCCCAACAAAAATGTCGCAGCCATGCCTATTGAAGGCATGTCCCCTGAATTCTTAGCCGATGCTGAGTATTTAAATTAAATACAGCTGCAACGCCGGGAGTGTTGTCAGCTTTGCTACATGAGGGGAACCTTCCAGGCCCACCTGTTCTCAGTGGGGCCCAACCCTTATCACACCAGGTCTCGGGTGACTGGTGTTCCTCAGTGTGCGATGCCACAGAGGTGCCAGGAGCTGCGATTTGCGTCCGTCAGGTTTTCCTGGCGGGTATGCGATCATTGTGCGCGCAAAATGCGCAGAGCCGGGTGCCCGATGTGTGCATGGACTATATATTGACGAAAACCGGTCTAGACTTAAATAATGTAGGCGAACGAGACCAGTTTGCTATGAATATTTTCCCACTGAGTGGAAAAAGATGGTATGTGCCCATCAACATTAGAGGATCTGAGGGATTCTTTCTTATTGACACAGGTGCGGCTATGTCTGTGATAGGAAAGAGATTCTTTGATGACCTCAATTTAAATGCGCGTAACTTGGTTTCCGACGTGAAACCATTGAGTGTTACGGGCCTAGTCATCCCACAATTTGGTTGTACAGATATCCCGTTGGGTATCGCCAATCAGATTTTTTACTCGCCAGTTTTAATAGTCGATATACCAGAGGATGGTATACTGGGGAGCGACTGGATGTCATTCTATGAAGCCAGCCTTTCCCCACATAATGGACTTTTTGAAGTCTTACAACCGTATAACTTAGTCATGCATTGTCAACTCAGAACAGATTGTGGGTTGGCGTACTTGGCTGAAGATGTGAATATAGCTGCTCATCAAACTGTGGCAGCTTTGATTACCACCCGGCATTTAGAGGGGGAAGGACAGTGTCTTATTGAGCCTGACCCTGAATTGCTGGGTCCCATCGGCCTAACAGCAGCTCCTTCTTTAATTAATGGGTATGATGATTGGTGGTTGCTTTACGCCGTGTCGGCAGCATAGGCCATATTCACGGCGAGAAATGTTTGTTTTTGTTCAAACCATCGCTTTTACATGTAAAAGCATACAATCAATTTTGTGTCAATGGACACTCATGAATTTTGTAAACTCACAATCATATAGCTAAATAAAAGTCTAAATGATAGTATTATTCACCGATGAAATTTGTTTAAAAACCTATATGAGTTGGTACAAACCAGCTGCCCTCAAAAAGGCTACAAAAATTCACATGGAAACAATTAATTATATTAACACGTTAGGCTCGCCTTAAGCGGGGGTGGAATAGCCCGACGGTTAAACAAGTATATGTATCCATTACATAGGCTTGGCCTATGATATTAATAAATATAAATGATTAAATAGATATTTCGATGAAATCTTCTAAATTTGGGTGTAATCTAATAAGATAATAAGTAACTAAATTCCATATCCTATTCTAAAAAAATTAACATCAAATAGCCTGATTCTCTGTTAATTATATTCTAATGTATTAATATTATCTCTTTCCTTTACATTCCATACGCATCTTACCGCACAATTCCACTGTGCCGGGGAGCCACGGCTACCACCAAGAGTCGTGCGCGGGTTTCGCGGGGGCGGCAACAGGCGCATTCCAGGACCACGCCCACCCCCAGCAACCGAGGCGCGGCAAGCGTGGACCTGGGAAACGTACCCTCGCGAAACACTCCTGGGCACCACCACGGGTATCGTTTGGGGCACCTATATATATTTTGGGGTGGGCGGAAATTACTTATGTTACTTAGGCTTACCACTACATAAATTTTCACACACCGCATCTAAATATATTATAACTCCTTAAAACAGAGAATCAGCTAGACGTTTTCTTAAATCGCTAACTTACCTATTAAATTTATCAATTAAATTTACTTACTTTCTTTTCTCTGAGGGAAACAGCTAAGTTGTAGAAAATTTATTTATTAACGGGTACCTTTATAATTGGGATCTCTAAAAATTAAATAAAAATAATAATTTACTCATAAAAATATTCATAAAAATACGAATAACTCTAGGCCTGGTGGGGGATGAGAAATTCGTAATTATAATAGAATATTCCAAATTATTTACGTCAGGAAAAATCGTTATAAAAAATCTATGTTCCAAATTACACACTATTAAATCCTTAGTTCATTGAAAAAGGTCATATCATCCAAACAATACCTCACCCATTTATATCAGCCCTAGGGTAAATATATAAGTAATAATGTGCTACTATTCCAAATTAGCAGGGTTTTCGAAAATAAAAATATGCCAAATTGCTCCCAGGAGACCAGTTGAATTGTGATAATACTAAAAAAAATAAATAGTTGCAAATTACTCCTATGAGGAAATTGCTTTGTTAACAACAAGTTTGTATACATTATTGTATGGCGAATTTCTAGATAAGCATGGACACGCCAAAGTAAACTCCTTTAAATTAGTACTCTGAACATACATGTATATATATTAGTCTATGACGACGCGATTTCCGCGCTCGCTTATTGCGCCGCCGTTGCGTCAATTGGGAACGCATTTTGCGCGGGAGAACGGTTGTACATATGTATTGGCTATATGGATGGTTGAAGTTTGCGTTCCCCAGCACAGAGATATAATCCACATTTTTTTTAAATATCATATTGTATTCGCTCTGAGGGCACCAGCATGTGAGTCGCCTTATTACATAAATTTAGTCCATTTCATAGGCTTTCTTCCAAATTTGCATAACAGTACTCACAATATTCTGTAAGGGGTTTAATAACTGTCAAAATTTAAGCGTATATAAATACTCTGTGCGGCGGAACCTACTTCTGCCATTGAAACTAATATTAAAAAGGAAATTTATAGTGATAAATTGAGTAAAATTCTAATATAGCATTATAATTGTTGTTTGTTTGTTGTTGTTTTACGTCCTAGCAACATCTAAGGTCATATCAGGACGGGTACCTATATCATTTCAAAGTGTGATAGTTAACCATATTAAGTAGAGTAAAAATAAAACGAACATCGGCCTTTCGGTCGATGTTACTTATAAATAAAATCTAGCGTAAGGGGAAAAAAAACTAGTAAAGACACCGCATTAAACGTTCACGTGCGCGTATTGCGTATGGCGCAACTAAGGCCTCAAACGCGTGCTGGCGTAACATTACATTTTTTTTTTTTTTAATATTCTTAAAAAAAATAATAATAACATTGTCGGGTGATTGCCCAAGTGTACTGCATTATTAATCACACTGTAGGATCGTTTATTCGTTATTGCTAAGGAAAGCATATGTAAAGAACAAATATTAATTATAGTATACACTTCTTCCAAATTTTTGAAAAGAGAAATTAATTAGTACGCGCAATTTGTGCATGCAGGTGCTAGCTTTGATTGCGCGTGCTCAGGAAGTCCATCTGAGTCCACTGGACGATGGCCACAGCCTGCTCTATGCATAAGGCAAGCAGTTTTGCTGTAATTAAAGGAAAATCTTGGTGGTCCAACAAAAAGGAATTTGAGGTATTCACATTACCTGGAAGGGAGTGATTTGTGGTGCGGTGCCCCCAGTGGGAAAAATCCGCCGGGAGTATGTAATTATACGGAGCCCACAGGAAATCTCCCAACCGGGAGTACCACGGCTCACGGTGCCCAACATTGACTTTACGGTCGGGAGTGTGATCTAAGTATACGGTGCCCACATTAGTAAGATCCGGTCGGGAGTATTATTTTTATATATATACGGGGCCCGCCGGTCGCCAGTAATGTGCCCTTCCTTTTTACTTGACCTGATGCACATATAGGCATTGCTAAACCCACCTTCGATTTTTGGCCGTAGATGGGCACGCATTTTGCGCACTTTTTAAGTAAATGTACTAGCAAATCCTCTAGTGATGCATCGGCCAGTCTATTACGGGGTTGCGGGTTGTAATTTAAATTAAATAAATTCTATCACGTAATGTTTTTTTTACTATCGTATTTCAATATATTCTCCCCCAATTTTTCTGCCCACGATTTGTTCGAGGTATTATTCTAAAAAAAAAGAAGAAAAGAGTCCTGGATCCTGTACAAGCAAGTAAATTGCGCAGGAACGCGCATGTCTGCCAAAAATATTCAGGAAAGGGCATTAGCACAAATTTATGCGATCTTTACTATGAAAAATATACATATTCCAAAACAAACAAAAACGTATTGACTCCTCTGAGTCACTCATTTTTTTGTATATATATATATATTCAGTTTCAAACTGGATATATTGCATTATATGCAAATTTGCAGAAGCGATAGTCCTATATGGGCTATCGGCTGTGCATTTTTAAGTCGAATTTGCAATAGCGATAATCCTCATGGATTATCGGCTTTGCAAATTCAACACTGTTTCTACAATATACATCAACGATTAACATGTTCCGGCCAGATGCAATTATCAAGCAGAATCGTCGCGTTTATTGAAAAGTCCGTCCAGGATCCTATTTCGGGCTTGATCCAGTAGGCCAGCGGTGTGCAAGGCAGGGCAGTTTTTGTATTAGCTAGACATGTGCACCGCTGGCATGACGGATGTATATCACAGAAGCGTCAGCACCGTGTGGCCGACTGTTGTGTCACGTTGTTAGTTTTAAGCAGGCTCACGCTTTTCTCCTTAGTTGCCTTCAAAGGGAGATTTTAGTTTATTTAATTAATTCCTACTGTATTTCACTATGTTGCCTTTAGGCCTATGATCATTAATGATCATATGCCATAATATTCATAATTATTATTCGTAAACTAAAAAGGAAGTTGGTGGCATATACATTACCTGGTCGGGAGTGGGTCGTGGTGCGGTGCCCCAAGTGGGACATTTCCGCCGGGAGTAGGTAATTATACGGAGCCCACAGGAAATCTCCCAATCGGGAGTACCACGGCCCACGGTGCCCAAAATTGACTTTACGGTCGGGAGTGTAATCTAAGTATACGGTGCCCACATTAGTAAGATCCGGTAATGCGCCCTTCCTTTAATTAGTAAATTAGCATCAACAATTTGTGATAGGCACAAATTTGCGCTCTGGCGCGTTTTCCGTACAGATTGAATAACTACTTGGGTGCGCAATTTGCGCTCTGACGTATCTATAAAAATAAAACGCTTTGTTCATACCTAAATGCACTTATTACATATACCACTAATTTTGATATGCAATTTGAGCTATCGCGCAGCTCTAAGCATTATTGTGCATAATTCCATGCACTTATTACATATCATTTAAAGATAAAAAGCATTATGCGCCTTGGCGCTTTCACAAATATACGTACTTAAATGGACGTATTTTTGGACACTATTATTAATTCATTGAAAAAATGTATGCGTACTTGTACGCACCTATTTTTTTCAATTAATTCATGAAAAAAAAATATGTTTACGTACTTGTACGCACGTATTTTTGTACACTATTATTAATTCATTGGAAAAAAACAAAAAAACAACGAGAAGTATCTTTTTGCGCTCCAGCAAGGTCAGCGATAATTTTGCTGAACGCGCAAGGGGACGGTCAGTTCTGTTATTATTTTTTCAAAGGCTTCCCCCGGGAACCGTTATAGTACCGCCCACTTATCGTTTTTTTTAGACGAACAACAATGCTTGCTGTTCGTCTGGTGGAGCAGTGAAGTGGGCGTGTTTATTCGCCTTGAGCAATTTGCGCACCCGTTTGACGAGCGCGCAAATTGCGCCTGCTAGTGCACGCGAGGGTTCTCGGTGGTAGAGCGTTGCTTAGCGACTAGCTAGGCAACGACCGGGGGGTCGGGCGTTCGGGGCCAGACCGGTCAGACATGTTTTTAACATGCTCTGGTCTTTCAGCCGATATTTAGACTTTTATTGTCGAAATTCCAAACTTTATCAATGAAACTTTAGGGATGGGGAAAAGGGTAAACTATATTTATTCATTTCATACATCCATTTCGCTAGTATCATTGTTAGTTTTGGTAAGAATAAAGGCGTGAGTTCTTGAGAAGGTGGATTGGGACGTTCCTTGCATTCTTTACTATCCTCCAGTAATACTGTAGATTAACCGCTATGGAAAACCTGATATTCGATTGCTTTATATGTAATTAAGGGCCTTATGCCTAAGAAAGCCCTATGCAGTTCCTTTACCCATCTGCGGGAATATTAAGACGAGACATTAACGGAATTAACTTAGTGTTACATTCGGGCGGAAATTGCGACGTTAACTTATTAGACTGATTATCAGTGACAGTGGCAGCATCTTTAGCTAGAACGCCTACTTCTAGATTCATTCAGTAACATTAATAACATGAAAAACACCCCAGATCCGCGAGGGAGTACAGCCAGTAGTTGAAATAATCTAACTTATAGACATATATATACTTTAGGGCGATAAATGCGTTTCATAGCGGATTCAGTATTTAGACGAGACTCTGGCTGTACGCCTTTTGCGCCGGGGGAAGACATCGACGGCGACGGACTACCGGCAGACGGGACGAGAGGCCGCAGCAGCCCGCGGCAGGCCCAGGAAATTCACATGGAAATAATTACATAAATTAACTCGTTGGCTCGCCTTAAGCGGGGGTGGAATAGCCGAACGGTTAAACATCTTTGTACATAGCCAATATTGTTAAACAATTATTCTTGTGTATATCTAAGAATATATATATACATCCCTGTACATAGGATCATACTGTTTTCCATGTCCCGTCACGTATATATGACCATGTATATACATCCTTGTACATAGGCAGGTAAATTATAATAACGCAACTTAATAATCACAATATGCCTACTAAGAACCTCAAAAATAGTTAGCGCATGGGCCACTAAATTGGTTGTCGAAATATTAATCAACTTTATAAATATTTATTAGTGTGAAATCTTCAAATTAATAGTCTGATCCTTGGTCCATCATACACACCTGTACTAATCTAATCTGTCTTTCCCTTCCATCTGCATCTTACTTCACATGACATGTGTTTGTGAGCCGCGACTTCACCAAGTCGTGCGCGCGTTTCGCGGGGGAGCAGCAAGCGCGTTCTGGGACATCGCCCAGCCCCATCAACCAAGGCGGCCTAGGCGATGGACCTGGGATACGTACCCTGGCGGATCTGCACTCCGGACACCACACCGGGTATCGTTTGGGTTACACTTACATTCGGGGATTTTCGGGAAAGTAGATTAAAAGATAAAATGAAATAAATATAAATGCAATAAATGTCAACCAGCTATATCGTTCTTTTCACACCTCGCATGAAAATATTTAATAAGTAATGATAAAAGAGGATCAGCTATACCATTTCATAAGCAATAATTTAACTCCCTTGAATACTGTAAGTGTAATGTATAGTTAATCAAAAATTCTCTCTGCGGGAAACAGCTAGGTTGTAGAAAATTTATTCGTTAAAGGGCCATTTATAATTGGGATCAGTAAAAATATAATAAAAATAATAATATACACGTAAAAATACTCATAAAAATATAAACAACCCTGGGCCTGGTGGGGATGAGGAATCCTATATTCCAAATTATTCACATCCTGAAAAATCGTTAAAGCTTATGTTCTAAATTACCCACAAAATTAAATCCTTGGTTCATTGTAAACAAAGTATACCCTCCAAACACCTCACCCATTTATATCAGGCCCAGGGTAAAATTATGTAAGATATTTTACATACGCGTAGTTAAACATATATTCCAGAAAGAATGTAGAATATTGTACATACACGTCGTTAAACATATATTACAGAAAGAATGTAAAATATTGTACATACGCGTAGTTAACTATATATCCCAGAAAGAATGTAAAATATTGTACATACGCGTAGTAAACCATATATTCCAGAAAAAAAAGGTTAAATATTGTACATACGCGTAGTTAACCATAGATCCGTGACGAGGAAGGAGAGGAGGCAGGAGTTGGAATAAACACTTTATTCAGATCGACAGAGGCAGTATATGATAACTGTATAATGTACAAAGAGGTGGTCAATGAGGAACCTCTATCACTGAAGATCAAATGTCAAAGAGTTCAAATAGTCAATAAGACCAGGGGCCATGCCCGAGGTTAGTGTTAAGGTGATATCTAGTAGCACACGCATAGTTACCCATATTAGCAGGACATAAGTTAATATATTGCGCACACGTGTAGTTAGCGTGAACATATTGTACACACGTGTAGTTACCTATATTATCTGGGAGACAGATGCGGGACGGGGCAGGGCGCAAATTCCGCCACTGACGGAGGGACGTCAGAGTAAAACCCGTGCCTAATACAAAGAAATATGAGTTAAATATCTATTTAACATTCTAAATTGTGGGTAGTATTTCCAGGAAATGTTACACCCTCTTTTCACAATCTATATGGATTTACGTGCCCTATTCCAAAATATTTATATAACCCGTCGTCGGTTACACGCAGGATTTACGCTTCCCCGGCCAGATCCAATTAAAAAAAAATATATATATATATATAGACAAAATAAAATAAAATAAAATAAAATAAAACAAGACAAAATAAAATAGAATAAAACTAAATAAATGTAAGGAGAGTATTGATCTAACACTAACGACTATAAGCGTGGTTTCAAGTCAATGGACATTTAATGTAGAAGGTTATGCATACATGCGCATTTTGCGCGTATCGCAGTAGACACTAGTTAGCCGCCAGCAGGCACAAATTGTAAATTCAACAATAGGTATAGAACAATAAAATAAAAATAAATAAATGAAAGGAGAGTATTGAACTAACACTAACGACTATAGGCGTGGTTTCAAGTCAATGGACATTTAACGTAGAAGGTTATGCATACATGCGCATTTTGCGCGTATCGCAGTAGTTAGGCGCCAGCAGGCGCAAATTGTAATGTCACAATAGGTATAGTAACCCTTGTGAGGCGTTCGCCTTTAAGAAACAAGGCATTGCACCTTAGCTCTTCCCATAGGATTGCTAGACTCTTGTCATGACAGCACTTCAGCTAAAGCTGATAGCATTGGTTATGCTCGCACATTCCAGCACATCTTTGGTGCTGTACCACAAAGCCTAATGACTACAGTCTCAGCCTGCGCTATGCACAAGGCACGCAGTTCAGCTGAATTCATTTGTAATGGTAACTAGTCAATATTAAATTCAAATACAAGGATACGTGGAAACTCGTACATTACCTGAAGGGGAGGTGGTTGTGGTGCGTGCCCCAAATTGGAGATGTCTGCCGGGAGCACTTAATTATGCGGGGCCCAAGTTGCTTTTCCCATGGGCAGCGCCACAACTTCCAGTGCCCGCTTAGGACTTTACGGTCGGGAGTGTAATCAAAGTACACGGTGCCCACAGTAGTAAGATCCGGTAGGGAGTATGAAGCAATACAGAGCCCACCGGTCATCAGTGATGTGCTTTTCTTTTTGCTATTTGAATTATATCACAGGCCGTTGGTGATATCCCCATATGGGCGAACGTTGACCATTTACAGATTTAGGCGGTGGGCGAACCTGAGTAGGCGGTTTTAAACCAATGGAGCAATTTGCTCCCGGCGACATTAGCGCCGATCTAAATTAAAAGCAATCCTACGGTCAGAGTACATCGCTCGTTATTTAACATCACGTTGTATTGCAGACGCAGTTCTTCCATCACTCATCATGATGTTAATAATCTATATCTCACAACCCGCAACCTCGTAGTTTTGCCCTGAACCCAGACCGACAGATCCCTCATGATGAATCGTCTAGTTCCGTACGAGGATGCGGGGTGTACTAAATTTCAATTACGTCAAAACTTTTCTTATTTCATCGTAAATTTATTACTATCCCAGTATTTTCTCGCCCACGACTTCGTCTCTTACAAATTTAATGAGATCAAAATTTAAAAAAAAAAATATATATATATATATATATATATATATGATAAAAATAAGGTGTCATTTCTATAGTGTTATTCCTCAGCAGTTTCAACTTTGGACTCTCGAAAACAATTATATCTCGGGGGTGTAACCCGTTTTTCTCGTCATCGAAATTATTAGTCTACAAAAAGCGGGTATTTAACCCGTTTGTCTCCTCATCAAAATTATCAGTCTACAAATCACGGGTATTTAACCCGTTTTTCTCCGCATCAAAATTGTTAGTCCAAAAATACATATAACGGAATAATTTCTATACATTGCCGATTCAAAAGCGATATCCCCAAGGGATGTCGGCTTTGGATCAACAAGATTTCAACATTCAAGTTTCCCTATGCATCTAAATACAAGAAGAAAAGTCAAGTAAAGCAAAATGCGCCGCGGGATCGCCTTCGAGAAGTCCGCCCAGGATTATCTATCGCGGGCATGGTCCAGTCAGGTCAGCGGGGCTCCAGGCCAGGGCAGTATATGTTTATTTAGAACCGGGCACCGCTGACATGTTATTTGCTACACGCAGAAGCGTCGGCCCCGAGCGGCCGACTACAGCGCCACCTTGTTAATATTAGTGCAGACTCACGGTTTTCTCCTTGAAGCCCTTAAGAGGAGAATTGTTTTTATTAACTATGTAATATTGTCAATATCTTCAAAAGAAAAAATATTTGAAAGTTCCATCTCTTAAAAAAAAAAATACTACTAAAAAAAAGGAAATATAAGTAACAAAAAAAAAAGAGAGAGTAAAGGTAATTCAAAGAGTAATGGTAATTAAAAAAATATATATATATAATAATTCGGCAATGGATGTCAATGATGAAAGTGATATCCCGGCGGAACGGGCTTGATATATCACCCTGAGGACAGTCAAATCTTTTTTTTTTTTAAATTCTTACCCTGTTGCTGGTTCTCTACCATTCTGGCGTACAAAAATATATGTTTATACTCCACAAATTCAATGGAGAAATTGGCGCATTGCCGTTTTTCCAGTACATCAAGGTTACTGACATATAAAGACTGAATACTCAGACCGAATTGTGCGCTGTCGCGCTTATCGGGTATAATGGGTCTATTATTATTCATTACACATAACAGGATACATGAATGGATTGAGTAGGTACTCTGGCTGGCCACAAAAGACCTACCGTTTATTAAACATCATTACATAAAGAACATAACAGCATAGCAAGAATAGAACATAAGACACTTGTAATAAAAAGAACCTAAAACTAAGCCTAAAGCTAGAAATCGGATTCAAATGGGCAGAACACAGGACTTGCCGTTGGGGGAGGGCGGCCGCGCATGCGCCTGCCTCCTTAGTGAGTAGACTTGCCCCCGCCCCCCCGCAGGAGCTGGAGGGACGGAACGCCTGATGGGGGAGGCTAGACTTGCCACCGGCCTCCCCGTGAGCGTGGGGTTAGGAGGTTCGAATCCCCCCCCGCCAGACACATAGAAAGGAAGGTTCCATCACAATAATATTTGTATAAGGTTTTTTACCACACATATATATTCTCCAATTTCAAGTATATATTCTCCAAATTCATGCCTGTGACACATTTGTTACAGGGAATTGGTTGGTTAATTCTTTTAAAGCTCTGGGGAGTATTTTGCGCCATGGCGCGGTTTGTATAAAATTGGGTGTCATTGGACGCACTCATTGATGTTCTAAAAACAATACACAACGAGAAGTAAGTTTGCGCCCCAGCGCGGTCAGCGATTTTTTTCTCGCTGAACGCGCCGGGAAACAATCATGGCTATTTTTCAGGTGCTACCCCCGCGAACCATTGTAGTACCGCCCACTTTTATTTTCTTTAGACGAGCAACAGTTCCTGTTGTTCGTCTGGGGGAGCAGTGAAGTGGG
This sequence comes from Branchipolynoe longqiensis, assembly GCA_030323885.1. Classification (NCBI taxonomy): domain Eukaryota; kingdom Metazoa; phylum Annelida; class Polychaeta; order Phyllodocida; family Polynoidae; genus Branchipolynoe; species Branchipolynoe longqiensis. The sequence continues at coordinate 73,836,946 of CM059193.1, forward strand.
CGTGTCTACTCGCCGTGAGCAATTTGCGCACCCGTTCTACGGGTGCGCAAATTGCTTTCACTTGGGCAGGCAAGGGTCCGCGGTGGTAAAGCGTTGCTTAGCGACTAGCTAAGCAACGAGTAAAGGTCGGGCATTCGGGGCCAGACCCGGCGGACGTGTTTTTACACGCTCCGTCGTTTCCACCAATTTTTAGGCTTTTCATGGGCAAAATTCTAAACTAAATTATAGAAACGACACGGGAGGGAACGGGAGACATTTATTACTATTTATACTGGTATCCATGTTAGTCTTTGGCTAAGAATAAACCGTGAGCTCTTGTGAAGGTGAATCAGGACGTTCCTTGCATTCTTTACTATCCTCCAGTCTTATTGTAGATTAACCGCTATGGAAACCTGATATTCGATTGCTTTCTATGAACTGAGAGGCCTTAAGCCTAAGTCGGCCTTCTGCAAGTAATTTAACCATCTGCGGGAATCTAATAACTGACGCATTCACAGAATTAACGTAGTGTTACTTTTAGGCTAGAACCACAACACAACTAAATAGTAGAGACAGCGGCAGCAACTCTTGCTGGACTGCGCATATTTGGATTCAGTTAGTAACATTCATAATATCTCCAACGACGAAGGGGGCAGCCAGTAGTTGAAATAACCTAATGCAAATACACTTGAGGCCAAATAAATGCGCACAACGGCAAATCTAGTATTTAGACGATACTCTGGCTGGCGCCTTCCGTACGGGGTGGACACCGACGATGGACTTCTCGCAGGCGGGAGGTAAGGCTACAACGGCGGCGGCTGGCCCAAGGAAATTCACATGGAAACAATTAATTATATTAACCCGTAGGCTCGCCTTAGGAGGGGGCGGAAAAGCCAGACGGTTAAATATATATATATATATATATATTTAACCGTTCGGCTATTTTGCCCCCGCCTAAGGCGAGCCTACGTGTTAATTTATGTAATTATTTCCATGTGAACTTCCTGGGCCAGCCGCGGTCCGCCGCCGCCTCTCGTCCCATTTGCAGGTTGACCTCCTCCGTCTGTAATGTATATATATAGAGTGGGGATACCCCACCACATGATGGGAGGAACCCCGTGGTCACATGACATGATATGTAAATAAACCAGTACTGATCAAGCACTCACGGAGTCGAGTCGTTCTCATCATTACATGGTGTCAGATATAACAAACTCACGATGGCACTCGCTGGTTTTAAACCACCAGGACCATTAAACCTGGAAGACAATATGTACCTAAATTGGACTCATACCAATTTTATGCTGCGGCGACCGGTGTGCAAAGCAAAACGGAAAAGATACAGTGTGCGGTATTCTTGCACGTGGCCGGAGCCGAAGCTCAAAAAGTGTATCGGACGCTCAAAATGACATTGTCGACAGAATTCAGCCGTTAATTGCAGCCTTCAAAGAATATTGTGAAGGAAAAACTAATATAACGGTGATACGGTACAGCAGACAACGCAATCAATGGACACATACATTAGGGAACTACAATATCGGATTACGTACTGTAACTACGGGGAGCTCACTGACTCCATGCTGTGTGACAGGTTAGTGTGTGGTGTCAAAGACACCAAGCTGAGAGACCGTTTATTACAGACAGCCAACTTGACTCTGGAGCAGTGTATTGAAACATGCCGTCTAAGTGAACACCGCTCAGGATTATTGTCAGACACTGTCATACTCGCAGAAGCTGAGCAAGTGGATGCTGTCAAGATGCGCCCTGTGACAGTCGCCCCTGTCACACCACGTCCGCCATCATGGACATGTCAGCACGCAAGGTCGGCCAACAACCGCACACAGTGTGGTAGATGCGGATACATACATACACCAGGTCAGTGTCCAGCAAAAGAAAGCAGTGCTTGAAGTGTCATCTACTCGAGCATTTCTCTAAGGTGTGTAATGCTAGGTACACACCTAACGTTTACGACTCGCGCACTAAAACTTTGCGCCCGACGCGACCCGATCGCGATTAAAACCGAAGATAAGGGATGCGCACATATACCGACTGACGCACGCACATATACCGTCCGATTCGCGACTGCGAGCCATGCACCTGGTGGGTTTTGCGCGAACTACGTCACCATCAGGGCCATCTAGCATTTTCCTTGCGCCGATTCACGACTGCAGTGCATGCACCAGGTGTGTTTTGCGGGAACTACGTCGCCATCAGCGCCATCTAGCAGTTTCCTTGCAGCTGCCGCGGGTCGGGTTTTGCGCGAACCTGAGCGCCGTCTGGCATTATTCTGTGGCAGGAGTTGAGTTTCTCTATCGACGCCAGTAGCCTCTCAGTCGCGATTTACTTGACCTAACTTTATCAGACTATATTTTACTCTCATGCGCAATTTCCTTGCGCCTGTAGCCTCTCAGTCGCGATTTACTTGACCTAACTTTATTAGACTATATTTTCCTGTATTTAACCCTGCCGCCAGATTTTCAATTGTTTCCTTGCGAATTTCCTTGTGCCTGCCGCAACTTATTAATTAAATTTCCACCATCGCAATCTCCGTCTCGCTCGTCCAGTCCGCCATTTTCATCAGTTGTGTATGGACAACGTCACATGAGCGTTTTCCGTCCCAGCGATTGGTTGTTCATTAAAACTCAAAAGCGACCGGTCGGTGGCTAGCACGCATATACCGTTTAAGATATGACCGACCGCACGCACCTCCCGATTTGCAAACGTCCCGATTCATTTTTCTAATTGCTTGTGATTTCAGTCTTAAGCCCTAAAACTGAGTTGTAATCGCAAATCGTGGACGTATGGTGTGCTAGGGGTCCGCACCCACCTAACGACTAACGAGATCCTATGCGCGAATCGCGTCGTAAACGGTAGGTGTGTACCTAGCATAACACAAAAAGGCCAAATTACGCAGGTCTCAATGTACTGCAAGTGGATGACAATAATCCGGCTCCAACAGACAGTGAGAGGGAATTTGATGGCGATAACGACTTGTTCGTCGGATATATTGCAAAGCCCGAGACGAATGATGCAACACTCTGGTTTGCTACGGTGTCACTCGGTGATGAAAAAGTCAAGTTCAAATTAGATACGGGATTGCAGGCGAACATAATCCCCAAGAGTGTGTACAGCAAACTAAGGAACGTAGTACTTCAACCGACAAAGTGCACTCTAATCACATTCTCCGGGGAACGGATTCTTCCAGAAGGGGAAGCAGTAATCAACACAAACGGCGAATGGCTACGATACCAAGTAACAACGACCGGCTGCGCAATATTGGGAACTGAAGCATGCAGTAAACTGGGACTCATACGGCGCGTCAACGTGATATCAAGGCACAAGGAAGTGATACAGCAACCAAGTGCCCAACTCCTGGTAAACAAATATTCTGACATTTTTGAAGGGTTGGGAAGAATTAAAAGAAACACTGTTATCCACATTGGCGATAATGTACCTCCTTGTATAGACCCACCCAGGCGAATACAGCATGCCATAGCAGATCAGGTAAAAGGTGAATTAAAAAAAATTATCCGATTAGGGGTGATTGTGGAGGAAACAGAGCCCACCCCATGGGTGAACTCAATAACTATAGTAAAAAAAACAAATAAAATTCGCATATATTTAGACCCAACCAAATTAAATAAAGCCATACTCAAAAGCCCATATCCTACCAGAACAATAGAAGAGGTCATTGCTCATACTTCAGAGGCAAAATATTTCTCAGTCATTGACGCAAATAGCGGATATTGGCAGATAGAATTAGACAACAAAAGTAGCAAATTATGCACATTTAATACACCGCGGGATCGGTATCGCTTCACTAGGTTACCGTTCGGCATAAAAACGGCCGGTAAAATATTCATACATGAAATGAACCAGATCCTATACAGTTTGCCGGGAGTAAATGTTGTCACAGACGACATACTAGTGTATGGCCCAACAATCGAACAACACAATGCCCGTTTAGAATCCGTGTTCAAAAGGGCAAGAGAGGTAAATTTGAAATGTAACCCGAATAAGTCTAAAATATGCAAGAGAGAGGTTGAATATGTGGGACATACATTGACACAGTCGGGAGTAAAACCAACGAAAGAAAGAATTCAAGCCATTGTAGACATGCCGTCCCTAACAGATAAAGCTGGTATCCAAAGATTTCTAGGGATGGTCGGATACGTAGGTACATTTATTCCCAACATGTCAGAAATGGCGAAGCCGCTATGAGCGTTATTGGAAAAAAACATTGAATGGCATCGGCAACATGAACAAATAGAAGCATTCTCATTGTTAAAGAAATTGTTGATAACAGCACCAGTGTTGCAATATTATGATGTAAAGAAGCCAATAACCCTCCAAGTGGACGCGTCCAAATCGGGTGCAGTATTTTTCCAAAGTAATCGTCCGTTAGCAATGGCATCAAAATCATTGGACAGAGCGCAAACAAGCTATGCAGTTATTGAGAAAGAACTCCTAGCAATATGCTTCAGATGTAATAAATTCCATCAATACATTTTCGGCCAACAGATAACAATACAAACTGATCATAAGCCATTAATTGTCATAATGAGTAAGCCAATTCACACGTTGTCCGCTAGAATGCAGCGAATGAGACTTCGATTACAAAACTGTCGGCAGGGGTGTAGGTTTTAGGCCGGCTATGGCCCTCCGGGCCGTCCGGGGTGAGGCCGGCGGATTAAAAATCCGCCGAGGCGGCCGGGGTCACGCGCTCACGCGCTCGCTTCGCCATACACGCGGCCTCACTGTGCATGGTGAGGACGTTCCGCACGTTTGCACAGTAGGCGCACGTGTGTCGCTGCCTGGCCCCCGCCTCGCCGTGGGCCTCCCCAGCGGCGGCCCGGTCGCACGAGGTGGGTTCACGGTTCCAGGCACTGCAGGGGGCCCCGTGGAGGTCCCTGCTGTAGGGTAACCGGGCGTCGGCTTGGGGGCCGGTCTCGGGCTGGGTCTGCGGCTCGGAAGGCTGGAGCGGGTGGGGCGGCTGGGGGGGCGGGCATGGTGAGAGCCTCCATTCTCAGCATGTTTATGGTGACAGGGTCGTGCCAGCCGTGTGGGAGCCTACCGTCCGCTATCCAGGTAAAGATGGTCTCAGAGTAGCGACGGACGGTAGGCCAGGGATAGACGAGGTTATCGCGGAGGACTGTGAGGGCATGGTGGTTGAGGCCTGGGAGGGAGTGGGCGGGGAAGGCTGGGTGGCTCTCGAGGGTGCGGGGAGCTAGGCTATATTCGTCCTTCGACGCCTCCCCCCTCTTGACTGGCTTCCTCTCAGGGCCTCGCTCGACGAGGTCGGAGGGGAAGATATAGTTAGGTGAGACACCTTTACGTCTGCCGGCGTGCTGCGCCTCGGCCGAGGCGAGGATCTCCCTCACGGCGTCGGCCGCGGATGCCGGGGTGTGGGTGATGTAAAGAATGACTGAACACGTCGACATCTGAGTCTCAACTGGTTTATTCAGGTACCCTACCGTCACCTTCTGGTTCCTCTGGCTGGTGCGCCAGCCTACATATCTCACAGTCAGGTCTCTACCACATCGGCATGGTCATACATTACATCCCCTTTCTCATGATTGATTTCACCAAGTTGATAATATATATATATCGGTCATCTTTGCTTCTGCATACTTATCTTTCTTTTTTCTTTTTTTTTCTTCTTTTTTTTTTTAACAAAACTTTCCCGCCACCTACATGTTATCACAACATTGTAATACATTACAATATAATTTTGTCGGTACTTACATTTCATCTGTACCTTGCTGACCTACAGTCGCGTTTGTCAGAACATAATTGGACCTTCCAAGTTCGCTGTCTCTGAAGCACATTACATTGAATTCATTTCTCATTACATCATTTTCACAGCACTCCTGACCAACTCTTAACTTTATGTATTTACTAGTCTTACTTTAGTCTCATTACCTTTGAAAATTTAAGGCCACTGCCTTTTGCCTTCTTAATTTCGTAAACTACTCTTACTTCTTAATCAATTTCTACTCTATTTGTGCGAGGTTTAATCAAACCCTAAACGTTGGACCGGTTTTATGACTCTACCGTACCGAGTGGCTCTGTCCCTCTTTGCCATGGTTTCAGTTGCTTTCTGTTCATTCCTTTCTCGTGATCTATCTACCAAGGATGGCTTTTCTGATTTTTCTGTGTGTTCGTTTTTTGTCTTGTATATGTGCACTCGGTTTCTTCTCAAGATGTTTTCATTACGCTTCGTTTGTATCTCGTAGTTTCGTGTGTTTTCTCTATCGGCCTTTTTTATCGTCCCCTTTGCCCATTTCCCGGCATCTGTCATGTATTGCACGGGATCCTTTACCTTCAGAGGTGGATGGGGCTTCCCAGCGCGCTTGTCAAAATATTTGTTTTGTTTTTGCTGTCTTGTGATTATTTGTTTGTGTGTCACCTGGTGTGCAGAAGGTTTTAGCTGTTTGCTCGTCACCGGAATCCTTGATCGGAGTCTCCTGCCCATTAGCATTTGAGCTGGTGACGCCTCTAACCCACTTATACTTGTGTTCCTGTAATTTAACAGTGATAAATTATAATCTTTCCCTTCTACAATTGCCTTTTTGATCATCCGCTTTACTATCTGTACATACCGCTCCGTCTGTCCGTTGCTCTGCGGAAACTGCGGGCTCGTGAACACTGTCTTGAAACCATACTCTTGGGCAAATTCTTGGTATTCTGCACTGGCAAATTGGGGACCATTATCGGACACTATCACTAGCGGTATTCCGTGCCTCCCAAATATCTGCTTTAATTCCCGGATTATGGCTGCGCTAGTCGTCGATGTCAATTCAACTACCTCGGGAAACTTTGAAAAATAGTCTACGACCACCATAAACATAGTCCCGTTTACCTGAAATGAGTCTGCCCCTACCTTCTGATATGGTAACAATGGTATTTTGTGCGGCTGCATTGGTTCCTTATGCTGTGCATTTCGGAACTGTTGGCATACTGAGCATCGCGATATTCTATCCTCAATCTGTGCTTGCATCCCCGGCCAGAAGATTAAATCTCTTGCTAATTGTTTGGTTTTGGCTACCCCCATGTGGGTTTCATGCAGCCTGTTTAGCATTTCAGTCTGTAGTGTTTGTGTGATTATTATTCTGCTACCTTTCATGAGTAACTCCTTGTCTACAGTGATCTCTTCTTTGTATGTGACAAATGGTTTAATGCAATGAGGTATTTTGTTGCTTTGTTGAGGCCACCCGGTACGAGCACAGTACATTACCTGTTCCAACGCTGGGTCGGTGCTCGTTTCTCTGCATATTCTCTCCACTATGCTGTCCACCAGTTCTATGGACGCGATGTTCACGTCACGGTCAAACAAGTCATTCGGCTCTACTGTTGCGCTGTGACCGCGGGATAAGGCATCTGCAATCAACATGTCAGTACCTTTTATGTGTGTTACATTAATGTCATAATTCAACAAGTGCATTCGCATGTGCTGCATGCGAGCAGATAACTGATACAAGGGCTTGCTCAAGATAGCCACTAATGGCTTATGGTCAGTTTGTACAAAAACTTTTTTTCCGAATATGTAATTGTGGAATTTAACACACCCGAAACAAATCGCCAACAATTCTTTCTCTATTACCGCGTAGCTAGCTTGCGTATCGTCTAGGGATTTATAAGCTAATGCGATTGGCCTTCCTTGTTGTATCAGTGCTGCCCCATGTCCCGATTTTGAAGCATCCACCTGTAGTGTGATGGCTTTATCTACGTTGTAGAATCTCAGCACTGGTGCTGTTGTCAACAATTCTTTTAATTTTTCAAATGCCGCCTGCTGCTCGTCCCCCTAGTGCCATGCAATTTCTTTATTTATCAAAATTCTCAATGGTTTACTTATATTTGCTAAACTCGGAATAAATTTACTTACATACCCGATCATCCCCAGGAAACGCTGTACTGCCGCTATGTTTTGTGGTACGGGTAAATCATTAATGGCCTGAACACGCTCTTTACTTGGTTTGAGACCCTCTCTTGTTATTGTGTGCCCCACATAGTTTACTTCAGATTGACATATCTTCGATTTCTCTGGATTAAATTTCAGGTTTACTTCTCTTGCTCTGTCCAGTACACTCTTCAAATTACGGTTGTGTTCAGCTATCGTCTCTCCATATATGAGAATATCGTCCGTTACCACATTAACTCCCTTTAGGTCCCCTAAGATCTTATTCATCTCGTATATAAAGATATCTCCGGCCGTCTTTATACCAAACGGCAATCTGGTGTACCTGAACCTACCCCATGGCGCATTGAACGTGCACAATTTAGAACTCTCCTCCTCCAACTCTACCTGCCAGTACCCACTGTTGGCGTCTAGTACCGAGAAATAATGTGCATTGTCTAACTTGGCTACTACTTCTTCTATAGTCCGTGTTGGGTACGGCCCACGCTTGATTGCCTTGTTAAGTTTGGTGGGATCCAAACAAATTCTGATCTTGAGTTCGTCCAACATTGATGTTTGTGTACCAAAGATCAGCTGACGTCACTCCTTCAGCCGTAATGGCGCCCACATACAGCTCACCATTGAAGTTTTCCGGCGAATGGTCCTGTGACCAGCTGTCTCGCCTGTCGGTTTCTTCCACGACAATGTCATCTACGGGTGGCATTTCCTGTTTCTTACTACGGCACACTTTAACAAAATGCCCCGTTTTACCACACCCTGCACATGTCTTGCCTGTTGCCGGGCACTGCCCTTTCCGGTGTGTGTACCCACACCAGCCGCAAGGTGTTTGTGTCACTCCACCTGCCTGGCTACGCCTTGCCCTTGGTTGTGCTTGCCTGACCGCCGGTGCAGTCATGCGCGTCTGCTGACGCCTCTCAATGGCATCCACCGATATGTCCACCGTACTCATATCACTAGACAATTGAGCTGACGTGTGCTCACTGACCCGGCACATGTCCTCACACTGTTGTAACATCAAGTTAATTGTTTGTAACCGCCGGTTTCTCAATTTGTCACACCGCACCCCACACACCAACCTGTCGCACAGTAGGCCCTCTTCCATGTCGCCGTACGCGCATTGCGGTATCATATGCTTTAACTCTCTTATATACGCGTCCATTCGTTGACTTGTTTGGTTGAATTTGTTGAACTTATATCTTAATACCGTGATATTAGTTTTCCCTTCACAGTATAGCCGAAATTGTTCAATGAGAGGTGCGAGCTTGTCTCTGTCACTAGACGGTATTTCCATACTCTGGTGCACCTTCTGTGCCTCGGGACCCGCTACATGTAAGAAAACGCAGCATTGTATTCTCTCGGTTTTCGCTCCCACCCCTATTTTTTTTTTTGGTAAATATTTTTGTATTCATCTGAATACATATTTTGTCAGCGCCGGGGCACTGGTCTTCCAGCCATTGGAGTGGTCGCATTTCATCTATACATAGTGGAAGTGGAATGTGTTGCATTGTGTGCAGCACAACCCATTCTGACATAAAAGAAAGTGGGGGAGCAGCCTATGCTGCATAGTGTACAGCATATGTACTGAACATAGTGCAAGGTATATGCATCAAGATTGAGTGTGCAGTAATGTACACTAGTGGTTAAATCATATGCTGTGTTTGTATATCAGTTAGATTTGGTTTTAATAATGGTTAGTCTTTAAATAGTGCCATGTTGTGCATGTATAGTGGTTTATATTGTGTGCATTGCTGGTTGGAGATGTAGTTATGTAGTGGTGGTAATGGGTCTAAAGTAGGGGTAGTGGGTCTCGAGTCATTGAGTTATAATAGTTGTTTTGTCAAATGTGGATGGGGGGGAGGGGTCCATGGGTAGGGGGCGCGGACACGCAGGGAGAGAGCAGGCATGAGAGAGGGCGGGCAAAGTCAATGGGTCGTTCAGCAGGTCGTATTATATATTTGCAGTGCCAGGTTTTGGGCCTGAATAACCAGGTGAGCTCTGTATGCATTTTTAAAGGCAAGAATCGAACCCGCTTCTCTGGTTTTGGTTGGGAGCTTATTCCACATGACACTTCCTTTGTAAATCGGAGCTCTCATTAACTTATTTGTATTAGGGTTGGGCACCCCGAGCAGAGTCGATGTCCCCCTTCTCGTTACCCTTGTTGTGCGATCTATGTATTTGTCATCACTCGCACGTTTATACATCAACATCATTAGGTGTAGGTTCCTACGTACATCCAGAGTGTCCAGCCCTGCTCTGCAATGCATTTCAACCACACTTAGTATCTTGCCTTGGAATACTGTTCTGAGGGCTCTGTTTTGCATTCTTTGTAATTTGGTCTCTTGCTGCTTCGTTAGTAATCCATAGATGATATCATTGTAGTCTATAATTGGTAATATTGTTGACTTGTACAGCTGCAGCGCAGTATTCTCACTTACATATGACCTTATTTTTCTGAATGTGTTCATTTTTAGTGCCAGTGTTTGGTTAAGTCTTGCCAGCTGTTGGGTACCAGTTAGAGTTGCATCGAGAGTTGTGCCTAGGTACTTATAGGAGTTCACTTCACGGAGCACTAAGCCACCCATCTGCAGTTGTATTGGCCGGGCCCTCACCTTCCTGGCTTTGGTTCCATAGATTATGTACTCAGTTTTAGTGCCATTTAGTGTTAGTTTATTCTCATGGCACCATGTGTTCACTCCATCCAGCGCCATTCCAGCCTCGGTTGCGGCTATGGCAAGGTCATTGTTATGTATTGTTAGTGCTGCATCATCGGCAAATAATGTGAAAGATGCTTTGTTGGAAACTACAGGTAGGTCATTTATAAATATTAGAAACAGTAGGGGTCCCAGAGTGGAGCCCTGTGGAACTCCTGTTTTTATTTCTCGAGTGGTCGAGTTGGTGTCACTTAGTTTTGTGTATTGCTTCCTATTGCTGAGGTAATTTGTGAGGAAGCTATGTGCTCTATTGCCTAGCCCAGCTCGTTCTATTTTATGCATGAGGATTTTGTGGTCGATTGTATCAAATGCCTTCTTGAAATCAAGGAAGACTGCGATAGTAAGATCACCCTTGTCTATGTTTGACAAAAGTTCATCCAGTAGAGACGCCAGTGCCCCGGTGGTGGACCTATTTTTCCTGAAGCCATTTTGCTGGTAGGTCAAATAGTTAGAGGACTCAAGGAATGTCTTAATTTGGTCATGTATTATTTGTTCTATGATCTTGCCAGGCAGTGGGAGGATCGATATTGCCATTGCATAAATTTTGTATGAATTGTACCATGTTCTCCAATTAGCAGCCAGGTTGTCGTCCAAATTTAGCGGACCTGGTGCTTTCAAACCCGTCAGAGCCATGTTGCGTGGTTCCTTTACTGTCTGACACCATGTAAAGAATGACTGAACACGTCGACGTCTGAGTCTCAACTGGTTTATTCAGGTACTCTACCGTCACCTTCTGGTTCCTCTGGCTGGTGCGCCCGCCTACATATCTCACAGTCAGGTCTCTACCACATCGGCATGGTCATACATTACAGGTGACGGCATCTTGGTGGTAGGCCGGAGGCGCGGGAGCTTGTGTTGAGGGAGGCGGCTGGGCGGCGTGGCGTGTGTACCGTTCGTACTGAGGGTGTATCGCCCCCGGGACCGGTGGTTGAGGCGGGGGCGGGGGCAGGGCCCCCCCGACTATGTGTGCCCGAGGCGCCGGGGCGGGCAGCGAGGAGTAGGCCGGGCGAGGGATCGCGCGGGCGGGGCTTGTCTCCTCGGGCGCGTGGTCGCTGTGGCAGTCGAGGGCGTCGAGTCGGGAGGTGATGTGCTCCAGTGCCTGGAGGGTGGCGGTCATGGTCGCATCGACGCCGCCAGCCCAGTCGCCCGAGGGCAGTTGCGGTGCGCCAGGGGCGAGCAGGGGGCGGAGGACGTGGGCGAGACGGCCTCCGGCATCCTCTGAGCCACCCTCCGGACTCCCCGGCGTCCCTTCCCTTTTCTGCTGCCAGGCATCCTCTGTGCGTCTGCGTCGGTGGAGGGTGCTGCATCGGCCCGAGGGCGGTACGTCGGCTGTGGGGAGTGGGGTCCGGGAAGCGCCAGGTAGAGCCCAAAAGAAAATGCAAGCTTGAGCGGGCAGGGCGGCAGGAAGGCGAATGGCTGAAGGAGGCCGGGCGGGGGGCGTATAAGGGGAGGAGCGGGGAGGCGCGAGGTGCGGTTGAGGTGAGAAAGCCGGCGGGGGAGAGAGAGAGAGGCGTGGGGGGAGAAAACTGAGGGGAGGATGACAGGGAAGGTGAGAAAGCCGGGGCGACGTGGCAGGGAAAAGGAGGGTGGGGGGCCCTCTTCCTTCCCTCGCATCAAACGCAATGCAAACATTACGACCAATGCTACCCAATGGTATCATAGGAAACATCTACGGCCCCTTATCAGGACGTCACCATGATGCATTCATGTTATGGCAATCTGGCATTCTACCACAACTACAGAACTTACCTCTTCACAACAATATTCCTTATGCTCTTTATGGTGATCCTGCATAACCTTTAATACCTCAATTGCTCTGCCCATTCGGTGGTGCCAGACTCACCCAGGAAGACCAAGATTTGAATACAAGTATGTCCTCGTCAAGACAATGTGTTGTGGAGGGATTTGGTAAAATTGTTACTCAATGGGCTTTCTTAGATATTAGAAAGAATCTGAAGCTTCTGTTGCAGCCAGTAGCAACATTTTATTTGGTAGGATTGCTGCTTACAAACTGCCATACATGCTTATATGGATCTCAGACTGGTGCCTACTCTAACATGGAACCTCCAACCCCTGAAGAGTACTTGAAGGCATAAGACTTGTGAAGTGGGCGAGACTACTAGACCGGTGGAAATGTGGGCAGGGCTGACTAGCCCGCATTCTGAGATGCGGGCTATTCCCCGGGCTCGCATTTGCCACCATTTGTGGGGCCGGGTTCCTGGCTGTAAAGCATAGCTAGGATATGTCAATTATGACTATCCTAGCAACGGGAGGTCGGGCGTTCGGACCCAGACCCATCGGACATGTTTTGGCATGCTCCGATGTTTTAGCCGAGATTTAGGCTTTTATTGTCGAAATTCAAAACTTATTTAACTTAATTATATGGGAGGGGATGTACTTGTTCATATCCGTTATATTGCTAAACTCTTATTGTTAGTATAGGGTAAGAATAAAGCTGTGAGCTCCTAAGAAGTGACTGGAACGTTCCTTGCATTCTTTACTATTCTCCAGTCTTATATCATTAACCGCTATGGTCACCTTCATATTGCTATTTGATTGCTCTATAAATGTATTTAATTAAGAGCCTTCCGCTCCAGTGTCTGTATTGAGTCAAACTCTCTACCTCTGATATTAACCACATTGCTAGCCAAGGGTCAAGCTAGCAGGAAGGCAGACGACCGGTGGCGGGAGGCACAAGACATTCACATGGAAACAATTATTTATTAACATGTAGGCTCGCCTTAAGCGGGGGTGGAATAGCCTGACAGTTAAACCGGTGCCGTGACCAGGATAGTAAGGAGTGTAATACCTTTTAATTCACTTCTGTATGCTTAGAAATTGTTATTTATTTTTGTTATAGCTTATTAGGGTAGTGTTGACAGTGTCAGACCGGCGTCTGTCCTTACGCTTCAGACGGGAAGTCACATTTTATAGTGTAGCTAGGTCGCACTAGCCATGGGGAAATGCTAGTGTTAGATCACTATGTTACACTGGATATTATTGCGGCTAGTCTTATGTCTTTCGGTCGTAATAACGACGTTATCCTTGTGCCCCTGTGAATGGATAGTCGCTTGGTATGAGGATTAGCTACCCCGGCATAAGGATAAACAGGCGTTATATTTATTTAGAGTATTAAATTGTGCTACTGCGGCCCTACCAATATTAGGATCGGTCAGTTTATGGAAGGTTTTTTTGGGCCAGAGGCAGTTAGCTTTGAACTAGTCCGAAGTATTCCCTATTTTACAAGCATCACCAAGCGGCGACGCACGTCGCTCGGGATAGGTGACGTCACAGAGCTTATTTGGAGTGTCAGGAGTAGTTTGGCAGATCTCAGACTGTTTGGTCGGGTCTGCTATGTGTTGCTCTCTTTTGTTTTTATTATTCTACCTTTTCAATTTTACTTGTGGTCTTTTTACACTTTTAGGCTTCTATTAATTTCTTCTATACATTAACTGTAATTTCTAAAATTGTCTAAATTTATACACGTATATATATATAAATATATTAGGAAAACGAATAAGTCAAAGGCACACTAATACTTTGTGGTATTACTGTGAATCTTACTTATTTTGCTCACCACTTGTTCTAGGATTTCCTTTTATTTTATAGGGGTTTCAAATTTTAATAAATTCTCTCATTTTGTAGTCACAGAGGAGGAAGCAAAGACACCTCACAGACATCGGCGATGGAGGAACGAAGGACGCTAGAGCCAGAATATTGGCTCTAGCTTTCATTTTCGTCGTTTCTCTATTACCATGTCTTATTTTTGGACCTTTATTTCAAAATTAGGGTTTATTTCTCTTCCTCCTGCTATATATATCTGTTTTTCGGGGTAAATTGGGGTTACTTATGTTGTATAACATATTTGCGAGGAGTCACGCGCAGACTGAGAAATGGAGGAACGCAGGGTAGGACGTGAAGACCAGAAACTTGGCAATTCACGTTCATTATTTTTGTATTAAAACTTCTTATTTTTGGTATGAATCTAACTTGTATTTCAAAATTAAGGTTTATTTTCATCATTTTGAGATGGTTTTGTAATAAATAAACTTGACGCGCATATTTGCGGGGAAGGGAAGACTGCGAGAGGCATATGTGTGGCGGTATCCATCAACAAGTCGAACCCGGTTGCCAAGCAATTTTAAACAAATGGCAGGATATCTAGCAACCGGGTAGTTTCTCGAATTTCGAATACTTTTACAAATTGAGAAGACAATACATCAATCATTTCCCATCAATATGACTGTTAATCCAAAATTAGGATTCATTTTATTTCATTTTATTCATATTTTAAATATTGTAGGTTTATTATATAAAGTAACATGACGACGATATCCAGATTTGGCCGGTTTTTCGTCGTGTTTCTTTATTTATTTCTGGCATTATTTTGCCATTAATAATACTCTTAATCCACAATTAAGGTTTACTTTGGCATATTCATTAATATATATCGATTCCAGATGAGTTTGGGTGTAATATAAAATAATATGACCAGGAGATTGATTTCTCACGGTTGATTTCGACTTTGGCAGATGCGGGCTTGGGGCCGAGTAGATAAAAGATTCACGCGGTACTTGTAGTACACGGGTGAAGGACAACATAGTGTAAATACGGGTGAAAATAGCTCTAGTATGGAACATGAAGTAGAAACTGTGGCTCCAGTATCAAATGGCTACCCATATAGGCACAGAGTTGGTGAAATGGGAGACAATTCAAAAAGACAAGATGTCGGCCACAGAACGCCGTCGATTTCACTTTTAAATCTCATTAAACTAGATATTATATTATATTTTTCAACTCAGTGGGCTATCAATAAGACATATGTAAAGAATAACTGTTGCTTCTTAGATTGTGAAATTAGGCTCTCATTTCCTTAACCCGCTTTATCAACCGTTTTTATATAGGGTTGGTATTCACCCGTGTACTGCGACTGCGAGTACTGGGTGAATCCTTTATCTAGGGGCCGAGTATCCCACATTTGGATTGATTGATTGGTGGTTGCTTTACGCCGTGTCGGCAGCATAGGCCATATTCACGGCGAGAAATGTTTGTTTTTGTTCAAACCATCGCTTTTACATGTAAAAGCATAATATCAATTTTGTGTCAATGAACACTCATGAATTTTTTTAACTCACAATCATATAGTTTCTGGTCAAGCTAAATAAAATTCTGAATGATAGTACTATTCACCGATGAAATTTGTTTAAAAACCTATATGAGAAGGTACAAACCAGCTGCCCTCAAAAAGGCTAAAATGCTTTCCTGCTTTACTTAAAAAGGTCATGCATGCTGTTTGCAGTGTAAAACTGTTGGTGCAGGGCCATGAAATCCACACAGTTTAATAAAGTGTGTTTCAATGTCAGTGGGGAGTGACATCCAATACATTCAGGGGGAGGGTCCCCCTTGAGCAGAAAAATGTGTGTTAGCCATGAGTGGCCAATACGTCATCTTGTCGCCCTTTGCAATACGTCGTGTCGCCCTTCCAGGCGACTCTGCGGCAGTCCGTTCACGGGGGGGGTAATTCTATGGAGTTTGTTGTTTGGGTGTTCATCCCATTCGATCTGCCATAGGTTCCAGATGTATTTTTGAATGGTGGGTTTCAGATCAGAGTGGGGAATATGACAGTGTTCCAAAGGAGCAGTCAGGGCTCGAATGGCCGCTTGATCTGCTCTCTCATTTCCTGGGATACCCACATGACTGGGCACCCAACATAGGTGAATGTCAAATTTTGCTATTGAAAGAGAGTTTAGCTTAATGAGTACTTTAAGTAGTATTGGGTGGTCCAGTTTCCTATTGTTTAAAGCCTGAAGGCAGGAAAAAGAGTCAGTGAAAATGATGAATTTATGACTGCCTGAGGTTTTGATGCACTCTAACGTGAGTAGGAGTGTTTGTGCCTCAGCAGTAAAGATGGAACTCTCATCTGGAATACGCGTACCTAATTCACATCCATGGACGATTGCTGCCGCAGAGACTCTGTTGTCTGTCTTTGACTCATCCGTGTAAATGGCTAGGTGGGAACTAAAAGCACTTCGCAAATCGATAAAGCTTTCATGATATGAAAGTTGGTGCGTTTGAGATTTCTTTGACATGGCCAGCTGGAGGATGATGTTTGGTTTCCTCAGCTGCCAGGGAGGAACATCTGAATATTGCGAGGGTGCTATATTATGTAGATTTGCTCCCAGAGCCTCCAAATGAGGCTTTATTCTGAGGCCTAACAGCTTTATGTATGTTGGCCATGCTTCATAGAGGTGTTCATATGGTGGCATAAAAATGCACTTATATGCAGGGTTTAAAATATTTACTTTTAATTTGATCACATATTGCATAGACAGTTTGAGCCTTCTACTCTTAAGGGAGTGCTCTCGGCCTTCGACATAGAGGCTCTGGACGGGCGAGGTTCTAAAAGCCCCCAGGGCGAGCCGAAGGCCGTGATGGTGTATAGTGTCTAACTGGGATATGTATGATTTTCTGGCTGAACCATAAACAGTACAGCCATAGTCCAATTTTGAACGTATTAATGTTCTATATAATTGGAGCAGGACAGTGCTCTTTATTGATTTTACTATATTGTTAATTTTATTGCCAAAAAGGCTAACAGATAGAATGCTACCCTGAGGTACTCCCATCTCTTGATCAAAAGGACCAGAGAGGGTAGCATTGACCCAAACTCTAAAGTTTCGGTGTGATACAAATTTAGAAATGAAAATGGGCAAGCGCCCTCGAAACCCCATATTGAACAAATCCTTCAGGATGCCGTATTTCCATGTCGTGTCGTACGCCTTTTCAAGGTAGAAAAAAATGGACACAACATGTTCTTTGTTTATGAAGGCATTTCGAACAAACGACTCCAATCAGACCAAGTGGTCGAGGGTACTCCTCCCCCACCTGAAACCACACTGGAAGTCTGTCAGATGGTGCTCCGACTCCAGGATCCAGACGAGGCGATCGTTAATCATTCATTCGAAAGTTTTACAAATGCAACTTGTAAGCGCTATTGGGCGGTAGTTCGCGGGCTCGCTATGGTCTTTCCCCAGTTTGGGGATGGGAATAATGATGGCCTCTTGAAAGGAGGTTGGGATGTCTCCTGTGCGCCAGATATTATTAAAATGTTGCAGAAGCAGTTCAACTGCTGGTGGTGGGAGGTGTTTTAAAAATTGGTAGTGTATTTTATCTGGACCTATTGCAGTGTTGTGCGACCTATTTAAAGCATGCTTTAATTCATCTATTGTGAAGAAACTATTGTAGTGCTCAGTGTTATTAGATTTGAAAGTGATTGGATGTTGCTCCATATGCAACTTCATCTGCGCAAAGGCCGGAAGGCAGTTTTGTACAGATGAGTTCTGGGAAAATGTGGTTGCAAAAAGGTTGGCTATGTCGGTTACGGAAGTTAAAAGAATGTTATTGTGTTTTAGGTGTTGGACTGATGATCCAGCAGCCTTCAGTTTTATTTTCCGGATCATGGTCCATACTTTAGAAAGTGGGGTGCGAGTGGTTATGCCGGAGACATATTGTCTCCAACACAGCCTCCTCGCCTCCCTAATAGTTCGGTGAGCCCGAGCCCTTAGAATTTTAAAGCGAACATGGTTTTTGGAGGTAGGCCGCCGGAAGAAAGCGTATTGCGGCTTTTTCCACTCATTGATCGCGTTCTTACAAGTTGCATTAAACCAAGGATTTGTTATGTGTTTTGGAAAAGCAGAGGTCTTAGGAATGGTTTCCTCTGCAATCGACCCCAAGATCTCTGTGAATGTTTTCATTGCAACAGGATCATTGCAGGCATTGTAGGGAAATGGTCACTTCCACAAAGGTCATTCCAGACTCTCCATGAGAAGTCCTGCAGGAGATCAGGTTCCAAAATTGTGGTGTTTTAGGGAGATCTGATCAGTAGCCTTTATTATATGTGCGCCTGTCATATTGGCGGCTTGACAGGCACACGTGCCACAAGTTTCACCTTGGGGTACACGCTACGGCCATGGCTCGGGGGAACCTCGGCCATATCAATATCCTGCAGCGCAGAAAACTGATTTCCGGTGGGGATGGGGGATGCTGCACCCTTGGGCATACGGCCCGATAGTGGTCTTTCGCGCACTAAAGCGCTTTTCTTTGTTACTTCTTTTTTTCCCTTTTCAATTGTTTTGTGCATAGAACTTGAAGCAGCCTCTGTCTGAACCGAGGCAGACTTTATTTCAGATTTTTTTCTAGATGGCTTTACACTCGGACTCTGGGTCGGTGAGCGGCCCATGGGCCTCTCTCCCGACAGCCATGTCAAATCGGTCTGGCAATCGATTGTCCTGGTAACGGGCTTTGCCACCACGGCATAGCTCTTGGCAAGTGGTGATGGGGTAAGCCCCTCCACCTGCTTCCGAGCCTCCGGGTAGCTTATCCGGTTTTCAGTTTTAACCCACTGGATTTGTTTTTCTTTCATCCAAACAGGACAATCCTTCGACACGGCCATATGGGGACCCAGGCAATTGGCACATTTTGCCTGGTTCTGACAATCAGTGTTGTCATGACCCGTCTGGCCGCATCGGAAGCAGGTTACCTTGTGTTTGCAGTTATCCTTTCCGTGTCCGTACTTTTGGCATTTAAAACAGCGAAGAGGATTCGGGATGAAAGCATCCACGCCAACACTGAGGTAACCAACTTTAAGATTCTGGGGTGGCACTGGTGTACTAAACGTGAGGATGTAGGTATTTGTTTATATTTCCTTACCTTCTTTCCTTATCGTTATCCTTCTAACGTTTTGTACACCTTGTGGTTTCAGCTCGAGTGCGATCTCATCCTCACCGACCCCACTTAGATCTCCAGTTCGGATTACTCCTCTACTAGAGTTGAGGGTACGGTGAGGAGAGGCCTTTATGCCGACACCTGCCAACGTGCTTGCACATTGCAGGTTGTCGGCTTGGGCCTTCTTTGCGCACTCAACCAGAAAATCACCAGACTTCATCCTTATGACCTTTGTGACGGTGCCCGCTATCCCCTTGATGCCCTTATCAATGGCAAAGCAAGAGGGCCTGGCAGCCGAGTCAGTGAATACGATCACAATGAATCGCAGCCAATTTGTAACATTAATAGGAGCGTCGTTTTCGGAGTCCGAGTTGTTAGCCATCTGTCTTTTCTTTTTTGGGGGGTAGTTGTTTGCCATGTTTGTTTACTAATTTGTCATCGTCCTTGATCCCCACCCACCACGGAGTCCTACAAGGGGATGTGCAGAGCTGCGGTATCCGTCAGATGCACACCAGGGATACAAGGACGGCATACTCAAATAATGAGGCAAATAAAATCTGGATACTCAAAAAATGAGGCAACAACAAAATCTGCAGTCATTACTTGATTGACCCAATAGCCACCGCCTTCTAGGAATAGCTTTAATTTATTGTTGTTTTCCGAAATAGCTTACTATCCTAGGGCAAGGCGTGACCAGCCGATTGATTAGACCGAGCCAATCCAACCACTCGTCTAGGTGAAGTCGGGGCCAAAGTGCAGTTTTGGATCAGTGAGAGCAATTGCTGCTCACCGTCCTCAATGTAATAATCCGCGTAGATAGTCAGTGTCGACCATGCACAAAGCTGAAAGAGTGGGCGAAGTCTCATCTTTACACGGAGTCACGTCAACCGTCCTTAACGTTATATCGCCATCTTGCTCACTGGATTGTACCGCTGCTTGCCACGTCAACTGTCCTCACGTCCTATCGCCGTATTGTTTTCTGGATTGTACCGCTGCTTAGTAGGAATACGGTGAAAAGGAGGAGGGAGTTATAGTGCTTTCTGGATATCTTTACACGGAGTCACGTCAACCGTCCTTAACGTGATATCGCCGTTTTGCTCACTGGATTGTACCGCTGCTTACGTCAACTGTCCTCACGTCCTATCGCCGTATTGCTTTCTGGATTGTGCAGCTGCTTACTAGGAATACGGTGAAAAGGAGGAGGGAGTTATAGTGCTTTCTGGATTGTACCACTGCTTATAGTGCTTTCTGGATTGTACCGCTACTAGGAATACGGTGAAAAGGAGGAGGGAGTTATAGTGCTTTCTGGATTGTACCGATGCCTATAGTGCTTTCTGGATTGTACCGCTGCTTATAATGCCGTCTACTAGGAATACGGTGAAAAGGAGGAGGGAGTTGACTCCGACTGAACCTACTAAGAGGATGAGGGGACGCCCTAAGTCGAGGATAGCTAAACGTATGTCATTAACACCTTCTAAAACTCATTCAAGCCGCACCCAGGATCGGCGCGAGCAGTCAAACGGTCGACGTGTAGCCAAAGGTACGTCTTTAACTCCTTCTAAAACTCGTTCAAGCCGAACCCCGGATTGGCGCGAGCACACAAGCGGTGGACGTCTAGCAAAAGGTATGTCATTAACTCCTTCTAAAACTCATTCAAGCCGCATCTGGGATCGGTGCGTGCAGACAAGTGGTGGACATGACAGTGACGAGCAGACAAATGGGGGAGGTGACACTGACAAGCAGACAAGCGGGGGATGTGGCACTGACGTGCCCTGTGACGTACAAATACGGACAAAGGAGGGTGACACTGGGATAGCCGCCGTGCTTGCTGGAATACAATCCCAGATAGCCACATTGTCTGTCGGATTTAATGCACAGTTCGAAGGCATGGAAAGAAAGTATGGGAAGCACTGGAAATCTAGGTCAGTCTCAACATACAGACATCTACGTGACATGACACCACATACGTCTAGCTCTGATGACAGCAGTGATGCTGGTGGGCGTGGCAGGCAATCACGAGCTCGTACCCACCGTTACTCTGTTTCTCATGAAAATGGTGACAGCCGGTCCGATGAGCGTCGTCGCAGGAAGAAGCATCCCAATAAGGATCGGGAGTTTGAAGCGTATCCAGTGGAGAGGAGTCCTCACCGGGACAGACGTGACAGGAGGCGTAGAGACACGTGGGAGGCGCTGTCACCTGTCCACTCCAAGGATACCGAGCGGGACGATGCTGTCACCGAACTCCTGGTGGCGGCAGGATCAGCGCTGGGGCAACGGAAAGGTACAAATATATTAGCTCCACATAGGTATGTGATTAGAGGCAGTAAAAATGAGCGGATTGGAATGGAGGAGGCTACTTGGCCGGAATATGTTGCCGCTCTCTGTAGGATGAAGGAGGATCCTAAGCTCCCCTACAAGTGGTCTAAGTATGTCAGCAAACATATGCATCAGCTGGCTACGATGGCGTCCAACTGGGAATGGCATACATGCCGTCAATAGTCAGAGACCATTTTTTCCATGATCGCAGACGGCCGCCTTCCCAACGGGTGGAGTGATGAATACGCTATTAAGGATGTCCAAAGGGATATATGTGCACTCGGGATCAGGGTAGACAAGACCAAAACTAACATCAAAACGGGTAGGCGTTTCGAGGCAGGGGCTTCAACGGTAGGACCAGGTAACGTGAATGCTTACAAATCGTCCAACGAGGGTACGCGAGTGGATTATAACAGGGAAGTTGATGGCAAGCCCTGCCAGACTTGGAATTGGAGCAATGACTGCGGGTTTGCCACATCACACGGGCTGCAGCCGGATCGCCAATGCCACTTGTGTGCATGGTGCATTAATAAACATAAAAGAGCAAATGGGCATCAAGAGAAGAACTGCCAGAACAAGAGGAGGCACTTTGAGAGAGTTGGAACCAACAAAGGGGAGAAAAAGGATTTTTGAGCGCCGGCAGAAATGATCCTGCACAGTCCTGCGACAAGGCCCAGAAACATAATGTGGGAAATAGAGTTGAAAGGGACAAAGAATATGGAGGAACAGAGCCCATGAGCATACAAGCTCTTGGCGACGACACTGATGGACAAGATGGCGGAATAACCCCTGCACTCAGATTAACTCTGAAGGCAAAATCGCCACCTGAGTGCCCGGCTGATCACAGCAGCGATAACACACTCGAGGTCGCCACTGCTACACTGACCCAACACGGAGGACAGTACGGGATACTGGACATAGAACCCAATCAGGTCAGTGGCATTCAGTCCACAACAGACGTTACATTACATCAGCACCAGAGAGACTCTGGAAGACGAACAGATAGTAGTGTTACAATGTCTTGCAGCCTCCCCCCGGCCTTGTCGCACGACCCAGCAGGAGATGGTGGACATGGGTCCCAAAGTAAACATCAGGCAACAAACCAAATTAGTAAGCAGACAGGACATGGGTGCACATGGGGACGAAATACTACCAATATACACACAGCTACACGACAACCCTGCATTGTGGATACACATACCACACATCATAATAGGCAATGCTACAACAATCATGATGTTAGCGCAATATTAGGCATTACACCTCCTACTCATGACGATCGTTCGCCTGACAGGCTGTTAATACAGGCTCACACAGACATGGACGACATAGAGTACATAATACAAAACATTCCTGACGAGCAGCTTGCGCAATACAACCCTCCACACACACCTGCGACTTATAGGCATATACTATCTGACATCTGGCCATTCCCAGACATTGCACTGTGGTCGGATCATGAAGTATATCTAGAAATATACAACCAAGTGAGGTTCACAGCGATCCCAACCTATTTGGGTTGCAGGATACCTATACCATCGGGCCTAAAAATCGCAGCATGGCGTGAACTGCTGGTGGGTTACCACGACAAGCAACTCCCCGACTTCTTGGAATTCGGCTGGCCGGTCGACTATACGGCGGATCGACCCCCCATATCATCGATTGCAAACCACCAGTCGGACCCTGAAAGTGTTGCAAACAGAGCTTGCGCATGGAGCAATGCTGGGTCCATTTGACAACCACCCATTCCGGCCTTGGACTCAGGTCAGTCCACTGATGACCAGGCCGAAGAAAGGTACTAATAAGAAGCGGGGGATAGTTGACCTCAGCTATCCGGGAGGGGTTAGCGTGAATGCGGGAATTCGTAGAGCACAGTATCAAGGGCAACCTGCTGCATACACGCTGCTTGGAATGATCGATCTGACAGATGAGGTAACACGTATTGGGAATGGAGCCTATATCTGGTGCGATGACTTCGCTCGGGCGTACAGGCAGCTGCGAACGTGCCCGCTCTCCGCCCCCCTCCTTGGGATTACACTAAAAGGGAAGATATACATCGACCTTGCTCCCCCCTTTGGGTGTCGAACATCGGCAATGGCCTGTGCTCGCACTACAAACGCGGTGGTGTACCTATGAGGAAGAAAGGACACCACGTGTTATGCTACTTGGATGACTTTGTTGGCGCGGCGGCGACACGCCGAGAGGCTGAGAGGGCCTACACAGACCTCTTCGAGATTATGGAAAGACTCAGCTTGTCGCCCAGTAAATGCATACCGCCAACTCGTACTGTGGAATGGCCGCAAGCAAGACAAGATGCAGCCACCCGCATAATGCAGCTTGTGAGGGCTATGGGATGATAGTGGTTGGCTTCACTCTGGTCTTTACCAGGTTTGGGGATCTGTATTACTGTCATCTCCCACGAAGAGGTGGGGACGACACCTGACTCCCAGATGTTGTTGAATAGTTGAAGCAACAATCTCAGCGCAGGTTCGGGGAGATGTTTAAAAAATTGATAATGAATTCCATCAGGTCCAACTGCTGTGTCATGCGAGCTTTCCAAAGAACACTTCAACTCACCCATACTGAATGGGGAGTTGTAGTGCTCCTCGCCATCAGAGGAAAAGTCCAAGAGCTTTTGCTCTTGGCGTTCCTTGACGGCCAGAAAGCCCGGGAGGCAGTTTGCCAAAGACGCGTTTCCAGCAAAGGCGCGAGCCAATTCTTCACTTATTTCGTCAAGTGATGTGAGAATGCTGCCGTTGTGTTTCAAGTGCTGGACTACAGAAGAATCACTTCCCCTTCATTTGATTCTCCTGATCATTGTCCACACTTTGCCCAACGGCGTGCTCATTTTGATGCTAGAAACAAATTGTGTCCAACACTGCCTCTGCGCTTCTTTGATCGTTTTGCGAGCACAAGCGCGCAGGATTCTAAAGAGCGCCAGATTTTCAGCAGTCGGTTTCCTGTGGAATTTACGCTGAGCTTTCTTTCGCTCATTAATAGCCCTCCTACAGCCGTCATCCAACCATGGAGGCGTCAGACACTTGGGAGTTGCCAAGGTCTTCGGAACAGTTTTCTCTGCGATCCATCTCAGCATCTCAGTGAAGGCATCGATGTCACTGATATCTGAAGTGAACTCCTCGCGACATAGGGTCTGGAAGGTGGGTCAGTTGGCTTTACGAAGCCGCCAGCTCCTCTCTCGCTCTACGGGAGATGCCCCTTCGCAATTAAGAATAATTGGGAAGTGGTCGCTCTGGCAGAGGTCGTCCCAGACACTCCACGAAAAGTCCAGCACCAGTTCTGGTTCTACAATGCTGAGATCGATGGCAGAGTATGTTCCGTAGTCGGGATGCAAATATGTGTATGAACCATCGTTCAATACACACAGAGCATGACCAGCCACAAGGTCCTCAATTCTGTTGCATTTAGCGTTCCTATTGTTCCCCCCCCTATAGGTGGTGGCCGTTAAAGTCACCCATAAGTAAATATGGGGACGTTAACTGGTCCACAAGGGACTCCAGTTCTTGTAAAGTGAGAACGGAGCTTGGAGGAATGTAAATGGAACAGAAAGTTAGTCTTGTGCAGCCTCAGACGAACAGCTACAGCCTGTAGTGTTGTGTCTAACGCCACTGGCGTACATACCACATCACGTCTGACCAAGATGGAGGAGCCGTCAGTGGCTCGGTCTCCATCTGGTGCGTGCTTGTTATGAATGGTGTAGCTTGTTATGAATGGTGTAGACTACAACTCTCAGAAGCTTTTATATAAGTTTGTTGTAGGCAAACAGCAAGTGGATTGAGGTTGCAACAAAGAAGAGACAACTCTTCGATGTTGCTCCTAAAACCTCGGCAGTTCCATTGAATAAGATATCCACCTGTCACTGTCACTTTGGAGCAGTGACAGGTGTCTCCCCCTCGCCTTTGGTTTGGGGGAGAGACTTTGACTGCTGGTTTCCGCAGTCTCAGGCATCTCAATATCAGCCAGCGCCTGATATCGGTTCAATGTTAGGTTTTTGGAGATCGATGACCCCTGGACGTTTTGTCCATAGGGGTCAAAGATCCCTTCGGAACTCGGTCCGACAAATTCTTCTTCTTTTTGGGCATCGCTGGCTCGGCCAGCATTTGCACCGCAATACTATTGTTACTCTTGATATTTTTTTGGGTTGAAACCGGTGTCGGATTTGGGACTGGGGTGAAGGTAGTGGGCTTCCCCCTGTCAACCATGTTATTTCAGTCTGGCATCCAATTGTCCTGTTGGAGACTTTGGCTGCCGCAGCATAGCTTTTGATGGTTGGCAAGGGGGTATTCGCCAGCCTTCAAGCTTCTGGGTAGCTGCTTTTCAGTTTTGATATACTGAATGAGCTTTTCTTTTTTCCCAGACAGGACACTCTTTAGATATGGCCATATGGTCACCCAGGCAATTGGAACATTTTGCCTGGTTTTGATAACTTCTGTTGTTGTGACCTTTCTGACAGCACTTAAAACAGATGATTTCATTTTTGCATCCATCCTTGCCATGACCAGACTTCTGGCATTGGAAGCACCGAAGTGGGTTTGGGATGAAGACATCCACATTCACACTAAGGTATACGTTGTCGTTCACCCGTGTACTACAAGTACGGGGTGAATTTTTTATCTCGGGCTTAACATGACAAGGCAACTACCAAATTGAGACTATTGCTGATCGGTGATGAAGACAAGCTGCGAGTGCCATGGAATGCGATGGGCAGAGTAAATAAGCCATCACACGCACACACAATTACAAAAAAAAACACGATCCCCAGCTTTCATCAGTTTGCAAATAAATACGTCAAATTAAATAAGATTATGTTTTAGCTGACATACATGAGCGATATCCGGTAGAATCTCTGTGAGTTTGACAATAGTTACTACAGGTATGTGACAAACTAGAAGTCAGATATTTTGGTTGTGGAAAGTTACAGCTGAATACTACCGTCACTACGTGCTAGCATCCCTGCGTGATTTTACGAGAGTTCCAAAACTTGTCTAGATCAAAGTTGAAATTAGTCAACTATAGTTGGTTTCAACTACGTGCATTCAATGACGACTGATCCATACCCATTTTCTGTGGACATTATGCGCCTCCACACAGAATAAAAATGTGAATAAGAAAATCAAAACTTACCCTTTCCTTCAGATCGAAATCTAGCCCATCGAGAATTACAAGCAGAAAGTGTGGGACACGCAGATTTCTCAGCATATTCAAAACGCGTCTGCCAAATAAGGAAGTGACCCAGTTACGTGAAAACGAGACCGTAAGTAAACAAAAGCACGTGCGCCTAACAAAGGGCGGTACATAAGCTGTGTTCACACCGACAAAGTTTATGTCGACTTTGACAAGTCGATTTATATGAATCGATTTAGTGTTGTGTTCACACACGCAGTACTTTTAGCCGGAAATCGATATCTGCGCATGAGCAAGTCCAGTCTGACCAGTGTCAGTTTTCGGCTAGGCGACGTCACCACGAGAGAGTGGGTTCGATCTAGATATGTATGGACTGAATCGTATTGGTTTGGAACAGTCAAAACTTCTGCTGGGCAGTGAAACCCTAAAAATATATTATGACAAAAATATCTGTGCACAGCTAGCGGTTTCATAGACCAAATTATATAATATGCGCTTTTGATCGACCGGAAAGTCAACAAACTAAGGTCTCGACTGCGCATGCGCGTTACATTCTTAAGCTAGTTCGCTTCATATAAACTACCTCGCGAGGTGGTTTACATAAAGTGAATCATATGAATCGAATCAGCCCTAAACCGCCTCAGCCGCGTGTTCACACGCCAAATGTGAGCCGAACTAGGCAAGGCGATTTATATGAGTCAATTAACTGCCCCAGGGCTATAGATATTGTGTACAGTGGGAAGGCTAAACCTTGCCTATGCACCGTTCCGTATATTCATAGGGATGGGGATGATTCACCCAATGTTTGTCCAGCCTACTTTTAAATGCATTGTGCATGTTACCTGGTAACATTGGCAATTCATAACATAGAGCCAGAGCCTCTGATAGTTGAATCTGCTTTGGGTTGCTGAGTAAGGTAAACCATTTCAAATGCATATCCCTAATCATTCATATCAAGTCACTGATCCTTGAATTTGCATTGGGTTTGCTAAGTAAGGTAGCCATTACAAATGCATGTCCCTAAGCAATCATATCAACATTCAAAAATCATATCCAAGGCAACCTATGGCACTTCCTCAATCATCAGCCTAGGTAACTCACTTTGCTTCTGACAGTCGTACAGTCTACACATCCTAGCAGGTTTTCCCCGCCCTCCTAACCCTCTTTCATTAACAAGTCCGCTGAGTGTTTAGCCGTGTTCACACACGGGCGTTAAGTCGCCTCGACTAGTTTGCCTTGTCTAGTTCGGCTCACATTCGCCATGTGGACATGACACTGAAGCGGATTAGGGCTGAGTTGATTCATCTAGTTTGCCTCAAGTAAACTACGTCGCGAGGTAGTATATATGAAGCGAACTAGCTTAAGTCGGCCCATCTTGCTTGTGTGGACGATAGCGGCTTAGATGAGCCGGATTAAGGATGTCACACGCATGCGCAGTCGAGACCTTAGTTTGTTGACTTTCCAGTCGATCAAAAGCTCATATTATATAATTTGGTCTATGAAACCTCTAGCTGTGCACAGATATTTTTTCATCATTTATTTTTAGGTTTTCACTGCCCAGCAGAAGTTTTGACCATTCCAAAACAATACGACTCAGTCTATACATATCTAGGTTGAACCCACACTCTCTCGTGGCAATGTTGACTAACCGAAACTGGCACTGGTTAGTATGGACTTGCTCATGCGCAGATATCAATTTCTGCCTTAAACCGCCCCAAGTACTGCCTGTGTGGACACGACACACTTTCATGCCTAGTTCGCTCATCTAGTTCGCCTTATCTAGTTCGGCCTAAAGTTGTGGGTGTGAACATGGCTTTAGAGGTGTTTGGTTGGTTCAAACCCGGAACCATGAAATGTTAATAAAATAACATGTGTGTGTAGTTCTCTTAAAAATAATAATACTGACATACTGCATAGTCTTTATGGAAAAAATATCAAGTTAATTGTACTACTAAATTGATATGATGCAATAATCTCGTAATGTAAATAAATTATAAATTTATTTGCCAGACTGGTCTCTTGTTTTGAATTAACTGATGCATGGTGTTGTTACTAGAGCCTATATCCCGTGGAAGAAAATTCCAGTCATTTACTATTCTTTGTGAGAAGAAATTACCTCTTTTCCTATAGCTATGTCTTTTTATTTTTAAATCAGAACTCAATTAAATTATCTTTGTTTGGTTGGTGTTGTAATTCATTAACAGTGAATGAATCAGTGAGAATGTTACTTTTAATTATTTGTTGATCTTGAAGTCTTAAAACAGTTCGAATTTCAAACCCAAAATTAGATAAAGGATTCACCCTGTACTGCAGTACAAGAGTGAACATCAACCCTATATAAATGCTGTCGAAAAACTGGGGAAATGAAATGAGAGCCTAATGGGGCTGTCACACTACAACGTTTCTGCCGGCGTGCCGGCAACGCGCAAAATATTTGCAACCAGTCAACGGGTTTCGACGTGTTGTAAACGCGTCCGTAATGCCCCCTCCAACCCGTCGCGGCGCGTCGAAAGTTTTGTGCAAGCACAAAACGATCGGCGTGCCCCGACGCGCGCCGACGTGTGTCATCCACACGTTGCTATCAGTCAACGTGTACCAACGCGCCACTAACGCGTCCCGACGCGTCCCAGCGTTTCGCCCAAAAAGGCGACACGTCGGCACGCGTCGAGGCGCGTTGGTGAGAAACGTCGTAGTGTGACAGCCCCATAAGTTCACAATCTAGGAAGCAACACTTATAATTTATATCTGGCTTCATATTTCCCTGCTTTTTTTAGTTGAAAAATATAATTAAACAAGTAGCTTAATAGACTTTAAAAGTGAAATCGCCAGCGTTCTATAGCCACTATCTTGTCTTTTTGCATTCTCTCCCATTTCACCAACTCTGTGCTGATATAAGTAGAATGTGTCTCTGTCTGTGTATATGTCTCTGTCTGTGTCTCTGTGCTGATATAAGTAGCATTCTACTTCCTGTTCCATTCTAAAGCTATCTTTGCCAGTATTTAGACTATAGCCGTGTTCACACATGGGCATTAAGTCGCCTCAACTAGTTCGCCTCATCTAAGTCGCCTCACATTCGCCATGTGGACGCTACGCTGAGGCGACTTAGGGCTAAGTCGCCTCATCTAGTTCGCCTCAAGTAAAGACCTCGCGAGGTAGTCCAGATGAAGCAATCTAACTTGAGTCGGCCTATCTTGCATGTGTAGACGCAAGCGGATTAGTTGAGGCAGATTAAGGATGTCACAGTCGAGACCTGAGTTTGTTGACTTTCCGGTAAATTTGCCCTATGAAACTGCTAGCTGTGCACAGATATTTTGTGCATCATTTATTTTTAGGGTTTCACTGCCCAGCAGAAGTTTTGACCGTGCCAAAACAATACGATTCAGTCGAAACAGATCTATGTCAAACCCACACTCTCTCGTGCCGACGTCGACTAACTGAAACTGGCACTGGTTAGTATGGACTTGCTCATGCGCAGATATCGATGTTCACCTTAAACTGCCCCGAGAATACTGCGTGTGTGGACACGACACTAGTTCGCCTCATCTAGTTTGCCTTATCTAGTTCGGCCTAAAGTTGTGTGTGTGAACACGGCTTATGTTGTCGTTCACCCTAACTACAGGTATGGTCAGAGTTTTACCGTGCTTGCCAAAATTAATTTTGCATGGTTCCATTTCAAATATCTCAAAAGTTAGCCACTTAAAATATAAGTTACTTCAAGCTAAAGTGAGGTACATTATAACGATCAACCTAATGTATTTATTTCAGAAAATTTCTGAAACTCAAAACCATCGGACTATGCAACTTTAAGGTACATGTGGGCACTGGTGGTATAACTATAAAACAAACTAGCCCACTTTAACCAGTTGTGTTAACCCCGGGTATAGTCTGAGCAGGGGGTAGACCTATGTCCCGACCTGTTACACCGGGTTGCAGACGGGCAGAGGGATGGAGTAATTCAAGTTGCCAAAAGGGGGCGGGGGCTCCCCTTCCTATCGACCCCCTGAGCCCTGAGCGCCCTGAGCCGATTAGCCCTGACAACAGGAATGTGTCTCTTGCAACCTTCAATTTCCTGTCCAGTGACAATATCGTGTTGCGCGAGAGCCCGCGATATCCCTGCGCAGTGTAGCTGCGCACGAAAACAAAATAAGAGCTAGAGGAATACAAAATAGCGGCTCCTGCCGATACTTATTCAGACACTGCTCGACTCCCAGCTTGGTGATGCGCATGCGCAGGGAGAATTTATGAAGCCGCCAGACTGTGTAGGTAGTAACTGTGACATGGCAGGACTGGTGGCGGCAAGTTCAATATTTGCTTAATGACACCTTAATTCAATATACACGAAAATGAGGTTATTAAAGTGGTAATTAAGGTTAGTTTCAATTGTAATGGTAAAGTATATCGCAGGTGTTTTGTCTTTGTTCCGTTAAATGAGTTAGGATTTTGTTAGATCTTGGGATTTGAAATCACGTGTTCGAACCCTGGTTGAGTCAAAGTGATGGTTTGAAAATTGATACTTGTCGCTTCCTAGACATGCGCTTGGCATTATTAGGATAAAGCAAGTACTGGTTGGCTCAGTCTCAGGATAATGTGACCCAGTGGGATATCAGGTCATTGTGCTTGTGGGCTGGTCTCCCAGTGGGGCAGCACTATAACATCGCCATGAGTACGCACTGTCACAACTCGGTACCCATCTTGATATGACTATCATCCCTGTCATCGCCGTCGATATTGCTAGGACGGAAACCCCTACTACCCCTTGACTCTTTATACCCCTGTCACACTATGATGTTTCTCTCCAACGCGCGTCGACGTGTGTCACTTTTTGGCGAAACGTCGGGAAACGTCGGGAAAGGT
The DNA here is from genome assembly GCA_030323885.1 of Branchipolynoe longqiensis. Taxonomy (NCBI): domain Eukaryota; kingdom Metazoa; phylum Annelida; class Polychaeta; order Phyllodocida; family Polynoidae; genus Branchipolynoe; species Branchipolynoe longqiensis. The sequence continues at coordinate 73,868,590 of CM059193.1, forward strand.
TAGGAGGACGTTATGAGGACGTCGGTACATGTCGGTACACTATACTGGACGTTGACAGTCGCCGGAGGACGTCGGCGAGCGTAGGACGTTACGAGGACGTTAGGTGGACGTCGACACACGTTACAAGCGCCGTTGAGGGACGTTACTCGCTCGTTGCTGTGTGTGTCTCTGTGTGTGTCTCTGTGTCTCTATGTGTGTCTCTGTGTCTGTGTGTGTATGTCTCTGTGTATATGTGTATGTGTGTGTGTGTCTGTGTGTGTCTGTGTGTGTGTCTCTGTCTGTGTCTATGTCTGTGTCTCTGTCTGTGTCTCTGTTTGTGTCTCTGTCTGTGTATGTGTCTGTGTCTCTGTCTGTGTCTCTCTATGTGTCTCTGTGTCTGTGTCACTGTGTCTGTGTCTCTGTCTGTGTATCTGTCTGTGTCTCTGTCTGTGTCTCTGTCTGTGTCTATGTATGTGTCTCTGTATGTGTCTCTGTCTGTGTATCTGTATGTGTCTCTCTCTGTGTCTCTGTATGTGTCTCTGTCTGTGTCTCTGTCTGTGTTTATGTCTGTGTCTGTGTCTGTGTCTGTGTCTATGTATGTGTCTCTGTATGTGTCTCTGTCTGTGTCTCTGTCTGTGTCTCTGTCTGTGTCTCTGTATGTGTCTCTGTCTGTGTATATGTCTGTGTCTCTGTCTGTGTCTATGTATGTGTCTCTGTCTGTGTATATGGTTGTGTCTCGGTCTGTGTCTATGTATGTGTCTGTGTCTGTGTCTATGTCTCTGTCTGTGTGTGTCTCTGTGTCTCTGTGTGTGTATGTGTCTCTGTGTGTGTGTCTCTGTGTTAAATATGGGTCAAATCAATCAGAAGTTAATTCACTAAAGCTGGTACTAAACCGAAATGCCCATATATAGGTAAACGGTCAACCGCCAACTATGCAATGGATTTAATCTCTGTTAGAATCCCATTTAAACCACCTTCTTTTCACAGCGAAACCGAACTCCCAATCACTCTGCATGGTTCCGTTACCAGAATATATAACTAACAGCAAAGTTCAGTCGTTCAAGTCCATCCCACACCAAACACTCGCAAGTTCCGCAACTAATTCGCTGACCCAGCAGAACCCGATGCCACCACCACCGCCACCTCAATACCCCCACCACCACCACCACCCGATGTGATTCAGAGTAGCATCAGTTTGTCGAATCAATATATTACCGACCATCCAATCAACAAGGCTCATGTATTGTATGGCTCGCTGACAGCTAGCTCCTCGTGCAGTCGCCAGGATTCAACAGCACCTATACCCTTGAGGAAAGAGCATCTACTCTAGGACGTAAAACAACAACAAACAAACAAACAAACTCCAACATCAGCTAACGCAGCACATTCCAAAGGGGCAGACCAGACGGGAAATAAGCGAGTGAGTTCAGCATCCATCTCCTGTGTTGGTAGATCATCGGATTCACGGGTTTGAACCACGGTCAAATCAAACCAATGACTTAAGAATGTATGCTTGTCATTTCCTAGCCTGGCGCTCAGCATTATTAGGATCGGGCAAGGACTGATTGGCTCAGTGTCAGGATAATGCAACCGAGTGGGATATCAGATCATGTGGATGGTGGCCTCGGCTCCCAGTTGGGCAGCACTATAAAGTCACCATGAATGCGCACTGTCACAAGTCAATGCCCATCCTGATATGACCTTAAATGTTGCCAGGACATGAAACCCCAACAACCAACCAACTAATGGGGCGTTGATTGGAATGAATGACTTTCAGAGCCTGATTAGTTAGTTCACCCGATCTAATTGCGGTCTGGTAGCCAGATTAGTATCATTCCCAGCAACCCCCCCCCCCCCCCCCCGCCATCAACACCGCCATGTGGCCTGCCTCTGCGGAGATGCCCACAATAGGGTGGTCCTTTCGTCGTCTACTAATGAGCCGGGTAAAATGCAATCTAACCGCCGTCCTCCTCATCCGGGCATGCTTCCCTTTCATTGGTCCATTCTACTCACGCTTCACAACGCAGTATCAGTTTGCCGTTCCCCAAAAGAAATAGTCCCACATTGAAATCACTGCGCGGGGCGATCGACGTCAATTCAAAACAATCCAATGTCTCATCAATTCAATGTTCTCTCGTCTCTTTCGAAATATAATTTCATGGTTTGATATCTTACCAATTCCAATTCATTCATTGGCGCACAATTTCCGAATTGTTGTTGATTCGATGACAAATATCACTGTCCTGAAAACCTCCCCCCACCTCCAGCCATTTGGATTCGCTTGGCCGTTGGACACTAAACTTTTAAAATACCTAGCGACAATCGACTCCACCCACGTCACCCACAATAACACCCTCCCCTCAAAAACGATTCACATGAAAAGGAGGATGCAGAGGACAAGAAGCCAAACAAAGCAGACCAGAAGCCAAATAAAAGCTCATGAGAGAAGCAGACTGGATATGGTTGCCAAGGTGTGGAATGCCCAAATGGATAAGGAACAACAAATTCCTGACCTAAAAACTTACAAAAAATATCTGTGCGAAATAAGGCTAGGAAACCCCCACTAAGCTGCACCGCAAAGGGGCATGTGATATGTCACGGCCCACCAGCGGGACGCCAAATGGAAGGTAACAATGCTAAAAGTAGTACAAGCCTACGATATGTAAATAGGAGTAAGCTATTTTAGTAATAAGAGTAGAAAAAATAAATACATATATGCCAAGAAAATAAAAAAAAACTAACATAGGCTACTAACCATACCAACCAATTATCTATCTGCTACTGAAATGCAGGCAATCAAATATCTTATCAGCAGCTACTGTGGTAATATAACACCAACACTACAACTGGGCAGCATTGAAAACAAGCCTGGGTACCCGGGCTTATATGCTATGGACAGTATAAATACAGCCTCAATACAAAAAAAAGATAAAAAAAGACGAACCTAACATCCGTCCGGTAGGCCCACGAAGCGCGCAGCCAGGAGACCTCCCCCGCTGGAGGAGCAGCTCACAGAGACGAGCATGCAAGATGGCGGTGATGACGCATCCCCCACCGGCCCACCTCACCGGCCGCCGCCCCTCCCCGGAAGTCCACCCCTGACAAGCGACGCTTCATCGTCGACCTATCACACCCGCCAGGTCGGAGTGTCAATGTGGGAATCCCCCAAGGAGAGTACCTCGGCCTCCCCTCTGCCTATACCCTCCCCTCGGTCGCCTACGTGGCTCATGCAGGAGGGGCAGGGGGCCCTACTCCTAGACCACAGACGTCTCCCGGGCCTACTGTCAGCTCAGAGCGAACCCCTGTCAGCTGCGCTCTTCTGCAAAACGGTCGATGACAGCTTCTACATTGACATTGCGCTTCCCTTTGAGGGCAGGACCTTGGGGGCCACCTGCGTGTGGGTCACCTCCACGGTTACCTGGCTAATGGGGAAGAAGGGCTACTTTGCATTGGTCTATGTCGATGACTTCGTCGGCTGAGAGGCCTCTTACATCTGTGTCCGCCAGGCTGTCAATGCCCTCCTTGTCCTCTGCGTGGACCTGGGGCTCGATCTGGACCCCGACAAGTGCTCCCCCCCCTCCCGGTGGTCAAACTCACATGGCTGGGGTTTAGGGTATGCTCGCAGCACATGCACATGAGCATGTGCTGCGAGCATACCGTAAACCCCAGCCATGTGAGTTTGACCACCGGGGGGGTGGGGGAGCACTTGCGACCTGCGGAAGGACGTCCAATGGTTCTTCAACTACGTCTCCAAGGGCAATGGCCTCTACCTCCTCCTGTGCCCAGTCCGGCCCACCTGGACCCTCCAGTGTGACTCCTGCCTTACCCTTGGCGGGGCATTCTCCTTGGAGCGCTACTTCTCTGAGGCCTACGACGATGGTATGAGGGGCACATACCGCACCATGCATGAGCTCGAGGTCGTCACCCTTGTCTTGGTGGTCAAGACCCTGAGGCCCGGAGTTTCGAGCTGGATTGAGGTGATTGTGAACATGGACAACACCGCCTCTGCGGCCACCCTCGAGTCTGGCCGAACTACTGATGCGACCCTGGGGGCCTGCGCCTGGGAACTCTGCTCGGCATCGAGCTGCTGCTCGCTGATGCCCTCGGTCGAGCCCACTCTTCCCAGGTGGCACTGGACTATGTCCGCAAACAATGTTGTATCAATTCAATATCTCAAATTAGGGTCCACCACTCCCCTGATATGTTCTCCCATGACCTCTGATCTCTTCCAGACCTCGACAATGGGCACATGCACACGTGATGAGCCTGCACTGGGTGGCGCTTGGCCAGCGACATGGCAGACATGTGAGACGCAGGCCAGGCAGTATGTCCAGTTCATGCAGGACCGGTACATCCACAACCTGAAGCCTTCCCCCTACTAAGTCGTGCAGTACATCACGCACCTCCACCGCCTCCTCCCGTCGCCGTCATTGGTGGCCAACGCCTTCTCCAGCACATGCCCCTGGGCCCGGGAGGTCGACGGCGACCCCGCCCCTTCAATGCAGGCCTGGTCCCGGGCTGTCCAACAGGTCAGATGCCCCGCTTTCATCTGCCAGATGGTTCACCCTCCACGGCCTGCGGAGAAGGGTGGTGCAGGCCTGCACCTCAAGAGGCGTCGACCTGGCGTCCATAATGGCACATGGGAGTCCTCAGCGGTGTTCAGCTAGGTCCCCCACCTTGCTGCTTCTGAGGCACCCCTGTGTTTTAGGTCGGCTCCGGCGGCCTCAGAGCAAGTGAGGCCCCCATCGACATCGCTGCTATTGACTGACTCCCCCCCCCCCTTGTACCGTTCATAACCTTTCTCCCACTCAGTCTCCGGCTTCCCTTATTCGAATCTGCGCATATTTTCCGAATTGTGGTTGATTCGATGAGGGAATCCTGGTGCCTACCAAGCCCCAAGCGAACATGACAAACATCACTGTACCGAAAACCTCCCCCAACCTCCAGCCATTCGGATTCGCTTGGCCGTTGGACATCAAACTTTGACCACACCCACCCACCCTCTATTTTAAGGACTTTGTAGGGGTCGGCTCCAGTGGCATCAAAGCACCTGGCGATCAGGGTGGCCCCCATCGATATCGATGCCGTCGACTGACTCCCCTGGTTGTACCGTTCGTAACATTGCAAATAAATAAATAAATTAACCTTTCTCCCACTCAGTCTCCGGCTTTCCTTATTCGAATCAATGTATTCATCGCTTGGTTGATGCGTTCGGTTTCTGTGAGTTGGTGCAACTGCGACTGGTTTCCTCCGTTTCAATAGAATATTTTACTCAAGTGAAATGACTGCAGCCTTTTCCCCCAGTAGACATCCCTTCCTCTGGGGTAGGTGCTGTTGAATCCAGGCGAGTGGATAAGTAGCGACAGACAACCGTACATTACATGGTAATGTGTCCTGAACCCTATTGATTGCTAGGCAAGTAATCGGAGAGCTGGGTGATTGAGGTAAGATGATTGTGTCAATGTTGGCAATGTGGTGCGGGGTGGCACATAAGATGTGGTGTTCCGGGATCGAATACTCCAACCCTCAGGTATCTAGTGTATATCTGGTCTCTTCACCGAGAATTGCTTCCGATCTTCAATTAGTTCAAATTGATTCAAGCAGTATCCCACATTACGCCAAATAAAAATAAAAGTTGTTGATCATCCATTTCATCACACAAATCAGGGTCGGGTAGGCGGTTGTTACTTTTATTTTGTTATTTTGATAAATATTTGTTTACATGATTTCAATGCAATTACATAAACATTAATGTCATCTACTAGCGTTTGTTTGTTTCTTTATTTGTTGTTGTTTTACGTCCTAGCAACATCTAAGGTCATATCAGGACGGGTACTGACTTGTGACAGTGCGCACTCATTGCAACTTTATAGTGCTGCCACACTGGAATACCAGGCCGCCAGCACCATGATCTGATATCCCACTCAACCACATTATCCTGACACTGAGCCAACCAGTCCTTGCCCTATCCTAATAATGCCGAGTGCCAGGCTAGGAAGCAACAAGTATCAATTTTTAAGTCATTGGTTTGACTCGACCGGGGTTCGAACCCACGATCTACCAACCCGGGAGACGGACGCTCTAACTCATTCGGCCATCCCGTCTGGTTCATCTACTAGCGCTGTCCATACATAGTTACATATAATGTTTGGAATATGACATAGACGTAATATGCAACTATGTTGCACAGATCGTGGGCTTACTAAAGTTGAATTGCTGCTAGTCTGACACATGTTTAACAGTTACAACACATTTAATACAAACAATCAGGGTCTGGCGATTTTTCAGGCGTGGGTGGGGACGATCAGCAATTTTTAAAATGTTACTTTGCCTTATGCTGATGGATCTGTGTTGATGGCAATGCAAACAGATCATTTATAACCCATAACAACACTTCCGGTCAGTTTTTCTTGTTACTTCCGACTAGCACTTAGCTGAATAAGTTAGTGCTAGTATAGACAACATTGGTTACTCGCGATGTATGCTGCCCATATATCCTCTGCTGTTATTCTATTATTCACCGCTACTCAACTGAACTGGTTTCCCAACGTCCCGCTGTTCCAACCAGGGGGCCAGCTAATCCCCTACTTCCGCTTCTCCCTCATTCCTTAATTACATATATGTGATGTATAGCGAATTATGCGAGTATAAAGATATGTAAGGGTTAATTATTCTTATTGTTATACTTCATAAGACCAACATTGTGCCGGTGGCTTCACCTTCTTCCTTCTCGCCTCCACCGATGTAGACCAATGTAGGTCGCACCGGAGGATATATATATATGTATATGTTTGTGCAATGTAATAATGCGTTATGTGAATATAAGGAAACCGCTATTCTTACGTAAATATATTTGTGCTATATGATTCATTGTGTGAATATAACAAAATTCAATTCCTACCTAAATATATATATATATATATGTGTTATATGATGCATTATGCGGGTATAAAGAAAACCACTATTACTACCAAAATATATATGTGATATATAATTCATTATCCGAATATAACAAAGGGCAATTCATACCTAAATATTACATATGTTACATGGTGTATTATGTAGGAGCACCAAATCCCCCCTATCGGCCAAGCCTTGCACTAACTATCCTTGCGTTTCCATACCCAGGAAAACATGCGGTTTTGAACACGCTCCATTCGCCCTAAAGATGCATCTGTGAGATAGATAGATACACACTGGATACACAGTCGGTGCTTTCAATTAAACTTGCATAGTCCGATGGTTTTTGAGTTTCTGTAAATTGAATATGTTAGCTTGATTGTTATAATCTACCATAGTTTAATTTGAAGTAACTTTTATTTGAAATGGCTAACTTTCGAGATATATGAAGTGCAAAAATGGCAAATGAATTTTGGCAATCACGTCAAAACTCTGACACTATAGATTTCTGCAGTAACAGGTTCTATTCAATTGGCTCAGTATTTCTTTCTCTGTGATGACAAGTATTTAATAAGTGCACCAGAATGTAACCTGTAAGTTAGATATATAGAATAAAATCGAGATAATTTCTTTGGTTTTGAAAAATGGATATTTTCATCGGACTATGCTGCTTTTAAGGTATTTGTCTCTATTGAATTCGAAATCCTACACCAACAACTAAAACCTTGCATATAAATGTAAAATGATGTAATGTACTACCATACTCATTACTTATTGCATCGGGTACACTTTAATTCCAGAATTGACTTCATACTTCAATTTACTATATAAACCATGTAACAAATTTGTGTAAATACCTATATACCTGTAACACTTATGGTCTAAGACCAGTGCTACGGCACTGACAAAATATATATACACAGTAAAACCTCTCTAACCGACCACCTCCACAACAGGGGCCAAATGTATGAGGGTGGGTTAGGGCTCGTAACCCACGCGTCATGCGGATTTCCCGGGTTAGCGGCCAAAGTGTCAATGTATGTGCATGGGTTAGGCTACCGCCTCAAGGGTTAACGTCACCTTCACTAACCCCAAGTTGAGTCTGGGTTAACGTGGAGGTTAGGGACCGATTCGGGCCAAATCTATTCAATGCGACCATATTTAACAGAATTACATACGCAATAAGTGAAATTTTATCAATTTAACCCTAAATTCGACGAGTTATTAAGACTACCGCCGCATTGGCGGCGATATTAATAGTTATATTTTCGAATCGACGAACGTACAGTAAACAAACCGCCGCCGCCGCCAGTATGGAACGCGACGTCTATGCGGCGGCGGCGGCGATTTGTTTACTTTACATTCGTCGATTCGAAAATATAAATACTAATATCGCCGCCAATGCGGCGGTAAGCCTTAATAACGCTTCGAATTTAGGGTTAATTTAATGAAATTTCACGATTTGAGTATGTAATTCTGTTAAATATGGTCGCATTTAATATATTTGAGCCTAATATATGGCTACAAACGCAGAGGGATTTCCCAAATCTATAAATAACTGAAACGTTAGCTAACCCACGCGCGCTTTGGACTGATACATCCCCCGTGACACATATATTAACGCCGACAATAGATACCCCGCCGGCCGCTGATGAATTGTGGCTCTTACAATTGGCCCCAGATCGACCACTCCTCTATATCAATCGATTTATTTGAGCCCCAAGCAATTGCCCATACAATAGCATTGTAACGATTAAAAGAACTCCGCAAACCGACCACCTCCCTAAATGGACCTTTTAAAGTTGGTCCCATGGTCGGTCGATTTAGAGGCGTTTCGCTATATATATATACAAATATATATATATATGAATCAAATTCACTTACAAAAAAAAAAAATACACAGAGTTAGTACTTTCAATTAAGCCAATTTTAAAGATAAAGACTGCTATTGACTGGTACACACACACATATCTCAGCTGCACCTTGGTCCTGACGGTGGGTCCTGCCGAGCGTTGTGGCAGGAGATATGCACTGCCGCCATTATCTGCCCATCCCAAGTCTACCAGAAGCTGGCTAAGGCCGGCGTCCCAGAGGCGTTGCTGATCATTTCAGTTTAACCGCAGTAAAAGTGCTGACAACACCCATGCGCTCAGTGAGGGAGGGGGTGGATGGGCCCAGTTTCAGGACAGCTGCACCGTATGAATCCTCCAGGTGGCGCCATGCTGCCTCATCAGTTTGCAGACGCATATATGGTGTGCTCCCATTGCAGGTTTTGTTCCTTTTTTTTTCTTTAACATTTTTTTCTCCATAAATTGGTTTTCAGATATTGTGTCACTTCTGTGATGAACAAAGTTGTTGCACGCACAGGATATCTAGTCAGCCATCCCTCACCCCCACACACACATTGCTTCCCCCTGGTGGCAGATGTGTGTGGGTGGTGAATCACACTCCAGAACCGCGCACTACTGCACTGCACCGCACATTGATACACATACATACAGGCAGTGGTAATTTACTTAAAGCTGCATAGTCTGAAAAAGCATCAAATTTACAAAACCAAAACAATTTCTTAAATTTGATTCTACATAACTAACTTAGATATTGATGCACTTATCAAACATTTGTCACCACGTAGAATGGAATCCTAGGCCAATTTAATAGAACCAACATGTGCTTGCTAAAACTATTTCTAAATGTTTGCACTTCAAATATCTCAAAAGTTAGCCAGTTAAAAATAAAGAGTTAAGGCCCTGTCACATTACGGCGTATGGCGGGAGCGTATTGAAAACCTACGTAGGTCCTGCGCGTGCTGGCCTATGATGACATTTGGTGACCGTTCGGGTGGTTTTGAGCGTATGTGGAACCTACGAGGAGCGTACGAGGAGCGTATGAGGAGCGTATGGGAGCGTGCTGTGACATTTTTAGACAGTATGGGCCATACGCCCTCATAGGTCGAGTTTTTTTGAGCATGCACAACAAAATTTGGACGGACGGATTTATGAAAGCGTATGGCGGCGTATGCCTCATACGCTTCACATACGCCGGCATCTGGCGGCATATGAGTAGCGTATGAGTAGCGTATGCGTAGCGTATGAGTAGCGTATACGGCGTATGCCGACGTATATGACGTAATGCGCTTACGCCGCCATAGGCTCCCGCAAAAAACCCTAATGTGACAGCCCCTTAACTTCAAGCTAGAGTAAAGTAGATTATAATGATCAATCCAATATATTTATCTCAGAAAAATGGATGAAACTTAAAACTATCGGACTATGCAACTTAAAAATTGCAGGCAGGCTTTTCGTGTGGAACTCCGGCTGAGTCAAACCAATTAGTTACAAAATTGGCACTTGTCGCTACATAGCCTGGCACCTGGTAGTACTAGGGTAGGGCAAGGACTGATTAGCTCAGTATCAGGATAATGAGTGGAATATCGGGTCATGGTGCCAGAAGCCTGATCTCCTACAAAGTCGCCCTGAGTGCGCATTGTCACAGGTCGGTACCCATCCTTATCTAACCATAGATATTACTACGATCTCAAACCCCAACAAACAAACAAACTTAAAGTTGCATGGTCTGATGAAACATGTTTTTTTCAAAACCAAAACAATTACTTATATTTGATTCTATATATCCAACTTAGATACTGGTGCATCAACTAATACTTTGGTATAGCATATACCGAATAATCAGCGAATGTATTACCCCATCCCTTTGGACACCTACTTTGAGACAGCCATTAGGTAGAGGGGCACTGACCAATTAGGTCAATATCGTGACGTAATTAGTCTGGCCCTCCTTCCAGTACTATATATGGCTTTAGTCAGGTTCCATGACATATAGTAGAAGTTTGATGGCATCCCATCCAACCACCCATAGTTGTGTCAGTTGCTCACCCACTCCCCCCTCCCAACACACACACTAACACCAGCTTCTAGCCTCCCTCCCCTCCACACCCCCCTCAACACACCCATTCCTCACACCTACTCTCACCCTCTACACACACTTGACCAGTAGAAATTGATAAGGAACCAGACTACCTACAGATTAGTATGTCATTCCTCATCACATGACCATCGCGAGATGTGAATCTAGACCACAACAACTGGACTTTTGGCAAGCTTGCCAAAATCATTTTAGGTTCTTTCAGCTCAAATTCCTCCAAAATTAGGCATTTTATAATCGCAGTGACTCCAGAATAATGGTCACCCTGATACATTTATCTCAGAAATGAGGGAAAAAGTCGAAAGCCATCGGACAGGTTTCCAGTTTCTACTATTTCATGAGATATCTAGGTCTACATTAGATTGATCGTTATAATATACTTTCCTTAGTAACTTAGATTTTAAATAGCCTTTTCATCATGTAAGTCATACAAGTTAAAATCACGTCGCCAAATCTTTATTAATATTAAAGTATGAACACACAATGAGAGGCTGGATTGCCAATCACCCAATATAGCTAATGTCATAAATGATGGGAGATATGAAAGCACAATGAGAGTCTGGATTGCCAATCACCCAATATAGCTAACATGGTAAATGATGGGACATGTGAACACACAATGAGAGACTGGAGTGCCAATCACCCAATATAGCTAACATCATAAATGATGGGACATCTGAAAGTACAATGAGAGGCTGGATTGCCAATCACCCAATATAGCTAACATGGTAAATGATGAGACATGTGATCATGTGGTGAGAGGTTGAATTGCCAATCACCCAATATAGTTAACATGATAAATGCTGAGGTATGTGAATTCATGCTGAACGACTGTATTGCCAATCACCCAATACCGCTAGAATGATAGTATAAAGTGAATTCAAATGTGACTTTTACCTGTAGAGAAACAATATTCAAGCAAAGCGGGTAATATTACGCCTGTGTTTGTCAGGGGTAGTGAGCGAGTACCGGTCTGTTTCTTCAAGTGTGCACTGTCGACGTCATGGGGGTGATTGAGAGTCTGTAATGCATACCAGCACAGTGGGCGGGACTACTGTATGGGGCTGCCAGGGCCACGCTGATAGAGTCTACGGTAACAGGGCTGCGTTCAGGGCACGTCTCGGAGACATCTCGGCGATGCTTTTTTGCTTATTCCCATTCAGGGTGCTTCTCAGAGACGTCTCGGAGAAGCCTCCCATTTCTGACAGGAGATGAAAGGCGCCTCCAAAATGGCTGCCATATTCAGTGGTTTCAGCCAATCACAGCGCAGCTTTTCCATTGCAAATGGCTGCCGCCTATGGGGGCAGCCATTTTCGGGGCGACAAACTGCTTTTTCCATTCAGACTAGCATGATGTCAAGGATATCCCCGAGACCTCTTGGAGGTGCACCATGAACACGGCCCAGGTAGACGGTGGTGCTGGTGGTGGTGATAAAGTTAGCCATGGTAAGCCATATACACATAAGCAATATAAGCCCAGTAACAAGGAAGACCGAACCAGCGCATGCTTGCCCTGTCTATGCCTGTTAGGTGAGCACAACTTCCGGAAACAACCCGGTAAGCCCTTCATTAGTCTTGGCCCCTCCTGGCCTTTGTTCCATAAGCTTAGTACACACTCAATAAGGATCAGTACGTCAAGTAGCCTGGTCACCTGGTCTTTGTTTTCGGAAGTTGCCACTAGGTCGACCTCCATTGAAATCAGATGTAGTAGTAATAGGTTCGTATTCAGACATATTTAGAGACATTTTATTTAAGTATACCATATACTAAAATGTTTGGACTATGAATTAAATTTACTATACTCCCACCGATGTTTAAATCACACCGTAACAGTAGTGTAAAGAATGACAGAATTACTGTGAAATGTATGTTCGATGAAGGGTTTTGTTAACTCGACACAGTGGGCATGAAAGAGTTGGTGTCTTTGCAGTTTACGCTTCTCCATGAATGTACATTGCCTTTATGTGCTGGCTGGAAAGTGCAGGAACGCCCTTGTTGAGCATCCGGTCGCCAGCATGGTCACATGGTGGCGCCACCGTGTGTGAGTTGCTGACCCTTTAACACTCCCAGGTAGGGTAGCAACAAGTGATGATTTCATAAACCTTTGATTTAACTCAGTGAAGGTTCAAATCCACGACGCTCTTGCATACGATCTCGGACGCTGCACTGCTAGTCCATATAACGAAAAAAGAAATAAACAAATGTAACTCCAAAGACCACAAAAACACACACACAATTTATGCCCACAAAACCCCGTACTAATAATTTACCTTTTTTCCTCTCTGTTTCTCTTTATTTTGTGTTTTAACCATAATTAGAGCCAACTCGCAAATTGTTTAATTATCTTCCACTTTTCAATGTTTTAGAAATCACTTGGAATCATCACCATTACACAAAGCCACTAAACCGATGGCAAATGATCCATGTGCAGTGGTTGCCACTAAAATTGATGCACCCATCAATACTTTTTGTGAGAGGGAAGTTGGGTAAATGGAGATAAGCATCCTCTATTACCAACACTCTAATCTTCACCAACTTAACTTTACTGAAGAAATTCAGTAATGTTTTTAAAATCTTTTAATTGTTCATGTTTAAAGTTGCATAGTCCGATGAAAAGATCAAATTTTCAAAACCAAAACAGTTATCTCAATTTGATTCTACATATCTAACTTTGATACTGGTACACTTATTAAACATTTGTTGCCACATATAAGGCAATATTGAGTCAATTTAATAGAACATGTTACTGTAGAAGCCCATGGTGTTAGAGTTTTGGCAAGCTTGCCAAAATTAACTTAGCACATTTGCACTTCAAATATCTTAAAGTTGCATACTCCGATAGCTTTGAATTTTTGCTATTTTCTGAGATAAATATATTATACTAATCGTTATAATCTACTTTACTTTAGTTTGAAGTAACTTTAATTTTAAATGGCTAAGTTTGAAGATATTTGACATCAAAACATGCCAAAATAATGTTGGCAAGCACGCCAAAACTCTGACACCATATACTTCAGTAGTAACGGTTTCTATTAATTGACTTATTATGCATTTTTATGCAGCAACAAATGCTTTTAATAAGTGCACCAGTATCTAAGTTGAATATGTAGAATGAAATCTAGATAAGTGTTTTGGTTTTGAAAATTTGATGTTTTATTCAGACTATGCAACTTTAAAATTAGTCTTTTAAAAAAAACTTACTTCAAACTAAAGTAATGCCCTGTACACACCTACCCTATACGATTCGCGCACTAAAACTCGCGACTCGACCCGACCCGCTTAAAACTGAAAACGAGGCGATTCATTTTTCGAATCGCGAATCGCAATCGGCCCGTTTTAGCCCTAAAACTGAGTTTTTAGTCGCGAATCGCAATCGCTAGGTGTGCGCGGGAAGCGCACAAGTAGCGATTTTTGTGCGTGAAACGGGCACTTTTAGATCGTATATGGTAGGTGGATGCGCACAAATGGTAGGTGTGTACTAGGCATAAGGTAGATTAGAATAATCAACCTAAGATGGTTATATCAGAAAATGAGAGGAACTCAAAACCATCGGACTATGCAACTTTAAAGTTAACTAAATAATACCTGATGTTTTTAAGTTTGTGTAATATCTTTTTCAGATAATTTGATAAGTATGATCCACTTTCCTATAGATTGAAGTGACTTCTATTTGAACGGATTAAGTTTAAATAGAGATTTAAAGTGTAAATGTGACAAATTAAATTTGGTGTGCACACCGAAATGGTACAAATCATAGAATTTGGGGCTCCTCTTTTTTAGACATGGCAGTGTGGCAGAGGATCCCCAAACCATAATTCACGTTTCATTAGTGCATCAGTACCTAAGTTGGATGTATAGGAGCAAATCTAAGTAAGTATAACCCATTTTCTCTTAGAAAGTGTAATGCCTTCAACAAAATTTGCAACTTGAAAACTTCCTTCCAAACAAGATGGCCGAATTGGTAAGAGAGCTCGCTGGCTGTCTTCCTGTGTGAGAGGTCGTGGGTTCAAACCTCGGCTCAGAAAACCCAATTCCTTACTAAATTGATACATGTTACTAATGTAACACTAATGGTCTGCACTGACCTTGTAGGAAAGGAGCCACATTATACAGGTAGGTGTGGGTATGGTGATTGCATCAGTGCGCCTAGATAATCTACTGGTTAGGATGCTAATTCTGGAATGACAAGAAGTGGATGTTCGAAAACCTACTCTACAAGCAATGATTCCCATGTTGTGCACCCCCCCCCCCCCAACAATATGATAGGACAACGACTGGTGTAATTCATATCACAATAATGTGACTGAATGTGATATCAGGCTATGGTGCCGAGAGCTGGTCTTTCCGTACCATATAGTTGCCACAACTCGGTACCCATCCTGATATGACATTAGATGTTGCTAGGGTGTAAAGCGCCAACAAACAAACATAAACAACTTCCTAATCGAACACATGGCCATTCTTGATCATTCCAATTGAATTCTGTTGTCAAGATTTTAGGCATCTTGAATTAAATCGTGCTAATACGATATGCCATTCAAATGAGGCTGTAGGATCGCGTTATCGCGAGAACTTGATGAAATCAAATGACTCGTTCAGTTTGATTTGCATTGGTTTGAGTGGGAGATAAATGGGGAGTGAAGCAGACATTTAGGTACTTGGACGTCTATATTCGCTAATACAATATGCCATTCAAATGAGGCTGTAGGATCACGTTATCATGAGAACTTGATGAAACCACATGACTCGTTCGGTTTGATTTGCGTTGGTTTGAGTGGGAGATAAATTGGGAGTGACGCAGACATATACATACTTGGATGTCAATATTCGCTAATACAATATGCCATTGAAATGAGGCTGTAGGATCGAGTTATCGCGAGAACTTGAT
The DNA here is from genome assembly GCA_030323885.1 of Branchipolynoe longqiensis. Taxonomy (NCBI): domain Eukaryota; kingdom Metazoa; phylum Annelida; class Polychaeta; order Phyllodocida; family Polynoidae; genus Branchipolynoe; species Branchipolynoe longqiensis. The sequence goes on from CM059193.1 coordinate 73,884,301, forward strand.
GAAGCCACACGACTCGTTCAGTTTGATTTGCATTGGTTTGAGTGGGAGATAAATGGGGAGTGATGCAGACATTTAGGTAGTTGGACGTCAATATTCGCTAATACAATATGCCATTCAAATGAGGCTGTAGGATCGCGTTATCGCGAGAACTTGATTAAATCAAATTACTCGTTCGGTTTGATTTCCGTCGCTTTGAGTGGGAGATAAATTTGGAGTGACGCCTGGATTTAGATACTTGGCCGTCAATATGCGACAATGCAATATGCCATTCAAATGAGGCTGTAGGATCGTTTTATTGTGAGAAATTGATGAAATCACATGACTCGTTCGGTTTGACTTGCAGTGGTTTGAGTGGGCGATAAATGGGCAGTGAAGCAGACATTTAGGTACTTGGGCGTCAGTATTCAGGCCGTGCACTGACATAGTGGGTACTTCCCGTGTGGTGTCTAGCTTCTGAATGGCTTGGCATGTGATCAGTTTATTTAGCGGCAGTGTTTTGTTGTTGTCTTCGTTTCCCTGGAGTGCATCGGTTATTTTGCTCTTCATTAATTCATTTGTTGACTGAAAACTACCGTATTTGCTCATGGATGCTATTGCCCTCGTGAGTGATGCAAACGGGAAATATATTGCACTTTAGTTAGAGCAGGATTCCAAATCCACACTCCTTGCCATTCCGTCTTGCCATTCCGTGGTGAGCATACTGCCTATCATGGATAAGTTTGAATAGACTTGTTTTCACCATTAGACAGTTTGTCGATAGAAAGCCCAAGCCTACACCTTTACCGACCCAAGGGATTTGTAACCTCACACACTACATAGACATGGTATGAGAGCAACCAGCCTTTGGTGACGCTGTAATTTATACACAGTGGTGGAAATCCAAATTGGCAGAGTTGGGCATGGGGAATTGAACCACCAACCTTCAGATTCGGAGTCTGACCTAGAAAAAAGTCAGACACTCTAACTACTCTGCCACAGAGAACACCCACTTAAAAATTGATACTTGTCGCTTCTTAGCCTGGTGCTCGGCATTATTAGGATATGGCAAGGACTGGTTGGCTTAGTGTCAGGATAATTTGATTGAGTGTGATATCAGGTCATGGTGGCCTGGTCTTCCAGTGGGACAGCACTATAAAGTCATGAGTGTGCACTGTCACCAGTCGGTACCCGACCTGATATGACCTTAGATGTTGCTCGGACATAAAACAACAAACATCAACCATTACATTACCTAAGCTCCCTGATGCAATCGCCCTATCCACAAAAGCCTATATACGTAGGTCCTTGCCGGGGAGGTCAGTGCATACACTCATCCCCTTGGTATGAGTCTTTTAAATGGTGTAGGTCCATAAGTCAGGTAATGCTTAATTACAACGACATGTACACATACAATGTAATTACATGTACATACACAGGGTAGGGCCTATTTTCAACACCCATACAACACATACCTTGTACAGAATCCAGGTCATGACAACCAGTGTCGTAGGGGTGGTGGTACAAATGGTAAATATTATGCCTAAAACAGGATTCGAAGCCACACTTCTTACCATTCTGGGGGTAACATGCTAACCATTACACTACCTAGGTTCCATGGTGCAATCACCCTATCGACACTTACCTGAGAGGTCAGTGCATACTACTAATAATATACTACACTATATTTGCTGTGGTTGTTTTGTGCGTGGTTGCTTTGTGTGTGGTTTGTATAGCAACTCGCTGTTGCTAGACAGAAAACTCTGAACAGGGATGACATTTTCTTACTGAGCTTAACATCACAATGACTTACAAAATTAATACTAATCTTGGCGCTTGGCATTACTAGGACGGGGAACAGCCTGGTTACTGTATGACACCATGAGAGGATAATACTGTGACTGTGTGGTACTGTGACACTGTCACAGCATACTGTGAAATCCCAACAGTGTGACAACATGAGCGTGTAATACTGTGACAGTGTGATACTCTGACAGCATAATACATTAAAATCCTGACAGTATGACATCATGAGAGTGTAACACTGGGACAGTGTGATACTGTGACAGCATAATACATTAAAATCCCGACAGTGTGATATCATGAGAGCTTAATATTGTGACAGTGTAATATTGTGACAGCATACTACCCTGAAATCCCGAAAGCGTGACATCATGACGTTGGAGGCATTCGACTGGGACCTTTCTATCCGCAAGATTTACGGATGGAGCGGATGGAGCCACAACACACATCCGAATCATACGTATATAAACCCACTTCTGATCCCAGTTGATTTGTTAGGAAATATTTTGATATTCGCATAGAGAGGCCCAGTCGAATGCCCCCATTGTGACAGCCTAAGAACAGTGATGCAGAGCAACAAGCCCTAGTCGAGGTCGAACCGCACTGCTTGTATTCTACACGAGGTGTCGGATCAAACAATCGAAATGGCCGGGTTTGGGACGACTTGTGCATGCGCCAGACGTACCGGAAGTAAGGTTTTCTCCCCACTGGTGGCAGGATTAATTCTTATACTAAACGGAAATTAGATGTGTGAGCACGTCAGGGGTGTTAGGGTTGGGCGGAGGTGAGTGGGTGGGTGGGTGGGTGTGGGGGGGGGGGGGATTTGACAGTGGTGTAAACTTGTTTGAACAGCATGGAAGGGGATGCACACAGACAGAGCTCTGAGCAATCCATGGCACGTGCCCTGGGGGGCGGGGGGCGGGGGGCGGGCGGTGATAGGTGCTGCACCCTGGTGGTTCTAGAGAGCTGGACTACCAGAGCGCCACTTCCAGTAGGCGGGAAATAACGGAACTACCAGCCAAGCTGGCCATACTTCTTTTTGTAATACGGATCAACGATCACTTACCCGAAATCCTTGGCGCCAGTTTTGTTTCGGAATTTATAATATTTCAGATTTCAGTAAAAAAGTATTAATCAAGTAATAATACTACAGCAAAGAAAAGCATATTAAGTCATATAAAGTGGGATGAATAAAGACGACAAATATTATTATAGTTTATTTATAGAGTAATGTGCTGATAAATACCATGATGGGATGATTGTAGACAATAAATATTATAATATATTTTATTTCCAACGAACAAATTGATCATACTTAAGCATATTCAGCTTCAGATGAACCGTAATAAAATATTCTCACTAACTGGGAAAATAGAAATCATAATTAGAATTACAATATATTTATATGCTGCACGAATCATGCTTCATATCTTTAGCTTTTTGGATCTCTGAACTTCGAATAGGAATTGTCGACATGTGATGCGCCACATAGACAGTGACCCTGTGTTTTGCTTAGTGGCTATTCCCATAGGTTGGCTTTACTAGGAGAAGGCAATGACTGGTTTGATCAGAATCAGGTTCTTGTGACAGTGTACACTCTATGCACACATCGTTGAGACATATATCACTGGCAGCTTAGTACTGTGTGTCAGAAGTCGGGTATGATATGTGCTTAAAGGTTAATAGGATGTATATCACCAAATATGATAGGTATTTAGTTGAGTTTGCCTTAACATACGTGTCTGATCCCTCACTCTGATCTGAAACCACTAATAGCCACCCACATACAATCCAAATGGCAACATGAGTGGAATGAAACATTAATAAACTTAAATTAATAAACTAAATAGATTCTATCAATTATTAATAACACTTTTCTTTTTCTATGGGAATTTGTTTCCCTTGACCACACATATATGATTGTGAGCTTAATAATTTAATGAGTGTCTATTGGCACATAATTGATTGTCTGCTTTTACATGTAAAAGCGATGGTTTGAACAAAAAACAAACATTTCTTGCCGTGAATATGGCCTATGCTGCTGACACAGCGTAAAGCAACCACCAATCAATCAATCAATCAACCTTAACATATATTGTATTGTTCGGGATAACCCCTCTGATCGAATTACTCGAATAGCTCTAGTTAAAGCTACATAGTCTGATGAAAACATTACATTTTCAAAACCAAAACAGTGATCTACATTTGATTCTACATATGGTACACATGGTGCACTTATCAAACATGTCACCACATAGAAGGGAACACCACATCAATTTAATAGAACATGATTCTGCAGAAGCTTAAGCGCCTGTCACACCTTACCGGACTGAGTACCAGACACCACCGGACAAAGAATTTTCTAGTCCATTGGTGTTCGGTATCAAAATGTACCGAAATGTGACGAAATGTTGCAAAGGCTGCCAGACGAAACAGATGCTAAATGACCAAGGAACATACATTAATGAATAGCCACCGGACGATAACCGGACGATAACCGGACGACAACCGAATGTCTAATGGACAGACCGAACATCAACCAGACATGTACCGGACTGTTCATGGATGCGCCAAAAACATATACTGGCCGAATTCCTGCAACACCGTCAACGGACTCTGCAGGAAGCAAACCGGAGACTAACGGATGGGTACCGGACATGACATGGACAAGACGGAGAAAACAGACCTAAAATGGACACCAACCATACACGTCAGTCCAGCGGTGTCCAGTACAAGTTTAGTGCATGTTCAAACCTTGCCATCGTACCCACCGGACACCACTGGACAGAGAACGGACACGCCGGATGTATACCTTATATAAAACGGATATTGACATATTTCACCAGACAGTGTCCGTTTTTTATCCGGTACCCCAATCTGGTAAGGTGTGACTGAGCCTTTAGGGTTTCAGAATTATGATATGCTTGCCAAAATTAATTATCCATGTTTGCACTTCAAATATCTCAAAAGTTAGCCATTTAAAATGAAGGTTACTTCAAACTAAAGTAAGGGAGATCATAACTACCAACCTAATATATTTCTCTCAGAAAATGAGAGACACTCAGAACCATTGGACTATGTGACTGTAAGGAAGAATTAGTTAAATATTTATTTCTAAAGAAGTATTTACGTTTGACATAAAAGGTATGCATTTATTTCTTTGATTAAAACAAAAATAAATTATTCAAAGAAATATTTATTTCGAAAGAAGTATTTAAGTTTGACATAACAGGTATGCATTTATTCCTTTAATTAAAACAAACAACAATTATTCAAAGAAATGCAATTTGGTTTTGCTGATTTTTCTATCAATTCCCCAGTTGGTATTATTAGACGAACGAGGAGAAATGAGAGGGGAGAAATGCACTGAAAATAGGTAAATTTAAGCTGATAATTATACCCAGTCTACGTACCTCTGAAGGGCAGGACACCAAAGAGCGTGCGAAAGGAATGCCTACCGACGGAAAATGGGTGACACACAATGCCAACGAACAGGATTCGGGGACGCGCTAAAGGCCAGATCCTCAGACCGGAAGTGCACAATCAAATGTCAAGGACACACAGAGGGCAGCGCCTGCGATTAAAGATCAATTAATAAAGTTTGGCTTTGCTGATTGGTGCTCTCTGAGAAAGGAAGGGGGAGGGGGATTGGTTAATCAGTAGTCCTGCGACACCAGTGCTAGTTTTGGTTGGTGCCCGTCATCTGCTTTGAGGAAATGTTGTCTGCTTTTAGTCGAATTTAGAAGGTGTTGTTTTTTATTCACCGCCAAAGTGCATCGGGTTAAATTGCGTAGATACAGATATATTTGGTTATTGCGTAATATCAGTCCGGACGTGGTGATCGATTCGGTACAGCGCACGCCTTCCCGTGCGGAAGGTCTGGAGTTCGAATCCCAGCTGAGTCAAAATAATGACCTATAAAATTGATACTTGTTGCTACCCAGCCTGGCGGTCGATGTTAATAGGATATGACAAGGATTGGTTAGCACAGTGTCAGTGTGACTGTGTGGGATCTTGAGTTATGGTACTGGAGACTTGGTCTCCCAGTGGAGCTGCACTATAAAGTCACCATGAGTGTGCGCTGTCACAAGAACCTGATTCTGATCAAACCAGTCCTTGCCTTATCCTAGTAATGCCAACCTACGGGAATGGCCACTAAGCAAAACACAGGGTCACTGTCTATGTGGTGCATCACATGGTCACACGCAAACACAGAGCAAGGGAACACGCCACATCGAAACGGTCTATGGATACACAACCTTATGTGCACAGCAAAGATGGCAGTACTGCTGAAGTTTGAAACCAGTGATTTTTTTTAGAGGAGGCGACTGAAAAATATTATTGGTTAACTAAAAAAGAAGAGAACAAAGACAGGCGTGTGGTTCGGTTATTAGGTCATCAACATTGTTAATGGGATTTTCAAATAAACTGCTGACATCTAAGGAAATGCTTCAACTTTGATGATCTGTGTTAGATGGGAAGGAGTCGATGAGGACCAAGGATTTGCAATTTTATTTCATGAGTCCAACATAAATTTAAAAAAGCATCTGTCTATTGGGAACCTATGTCTGATCTGAATTGATTTTCCACCTCATTATATGTATGGCATCTACTTGTAAACATGCAATCGCTAACATTATTTAATATGGCCGTATACATTATCACTAGGATAGGCCAAGGACTGATTAGCTCAGCATCAGGATAATGTGGCTGAGTGGGAAATCAGGTCATGGTGGTGATGGATTGGTCTCTCAGTGGGGCAGCACTATCAAGTTGCAATGAGTGTGCGCTGTCACAAGTCAGAACCCGTCCTGATATGAGCTTAGATGTTGCCAGGACATAAAACCCCAACAAACAAATATGCAAACAACAGCTAGTTGTTGTTGTGTAGTGTAATTGTATGATGATAATTAAGAAATCCTTCAGGGTGTATAGACCTCATCAACATGGAAAACATCAAATTGTTAAAATAAAATTAAAACACTCATCTAGATTTGGTCATACTTATCCAAGTTAGTTACTGGTGCGCTTATTAAAGTTGCATAGTCCGATAGTTTTGAGTGTCTGTCATTTTCTGAGATAAATATGTTAGGTTGCTCGTTATAATCTGCCTTACTTTAGTTTGAGGTAATCTTTACTTTAAATGGTTAACTTCTGAGATATTTGAAGTGCAAACGTACAACATTTATTTTGGCATGCTTGCCAGAACTCTAAGATCATAGGCTTCTGCAGTAACAGGTTCTATTAATTGACTCAGTATTCCCTTCTATGTGGCGACAAATGTTTAATAAGTGGAACAGCATCTAAGTTAGATATTTAGAATCAAATCTAGATAATTGTTTTGGTTTTGAAAATGTGATGTTTTCATCTGACTATGCAGCTTTAAGTAGTAGATGCCGCATAGAAGAGAATACTGAGTTAATTTAAAACTGCATAGTCCGATGAAAACCTCAAATTTTCTAAGCAATGACAATTATCTAAATTTGATTTTACATATCTAATTTAGATACTGGTGCATTAATTGAACATTTGTCACCACATAGAAAGGAATATTGAGGCAACTTAATAGAACCTGTTACTGCAGAAGCCTATGATGTCAGAGTTTTGGCGTGCTTGCCAACATTAATTGCGCATGTTTGCACTTCAAATATCTAAAGAATTAACCATTTAAAATCAAAGTTACTTCAAACCAAAGTAAGGTAGATCATAGCGATCAACGTAATACATTTATCTAAGAAAATGACAGAAACACAAAACCATCATACTATGCAACTTTACTAGAATCTATGACTATTGAAGCTTATGATGCCCAGCATTTGGACGTACATATCAACAGTAATATGTCATGTTCCCACGCTACATATCTCCAAAGCCAGACACTTGTATTTGCATCAATGTCATCTTGAACTAAAGAATGCTAGATTATAATTATCAACCTAATATATTTATCTAAAAAGAAAGAGGGCAGCAATCCAAAACCACCGGGTTATTCCGCTTTAAACTGATTGCTGGTGCCCGGTTTGGTTCGGCAGCTGTTTGCAGTCAGTCACGTCAAAGTGAACCCTTCTACGGCGTGGTTTCATCAGTCAATGAAATGCTCATTTATTAATAACAGAATTGGACCTGTGTTAATGAAAGATTTACACAACAGCAGCAGTAAACTGGTAGAGCATGCCATGCATCACCAGCGGCGCAACTGGGACCTATTTAGGAACTTGAATAGGGTTTCCCCATGGTGCAAATCTCCTGTTGCTTTTGATTCTGTAGGAAGGAATCACCCACCCCCTGGTGGTGACTCTTGTTGTGAACCCTGGTGGTAAACCCTGGCGGTGGCCCCTAGTGGTGAACTCTGAGAGTGAACCCTGGTGGTGAATACTCAGGATGAACCTTGGTGTGACCCATTGGTGGTGACCATTAGTGGTGACCCCCTGGTAGTGATCCCAGGTGGTGAACCCTGGTGGTGAACCCTGGTGGTGACCATTGATGGTGACCCCTGGTGGTGACATTGGTGGTGACCCCTGGTCTGAAGGTCGCTGGTTGTTATAGTCTCTTGGGTGCCTTATCGTAGTTGGATTGTAAATAGGAATAAAGGGGAGTCTGGCACGTCTGGGTGACACAATACAGGTTTTCCTAATTGGATATGTCAGCATAAGGCTATATATTATGTCAAATCAATTGAATGAAAACAGACTATTTTACTATGGGAACTATTGACAGGTCCATATTCCCTTATCCGAAATTCTGAAATCCGAAAACTAACATCTTTTGTCTGTAAAGTATAAACATAAACTGTAATATTATTTATAGGCTACATTTATCACACCTAGTATCAATATTCATATATTTCTCTGAAGAAAAATGAATGTGTTTGATTATGGTTTATTTGAAGGTAAATATGTTTAAGTTACACCAACTGTTATACTAGAGTATATCTGAACTATAATTATCCCATTAATTCATTTAGTGATGCCCATATATCTGTGTGAGGCAGTACTATAAAGACGCCATGATTGCGCACTGTCACAAATGTGTATCCGTCCTGATCTAACCTGATATGTATGACCTTAGATGTTGCCAGGATATAAAGCACAACCGAACAGGCAAACCTAGATATGTTATTAAACATAATTTAAAACACAAACAAGGAACTGCATGCTATGGACTTTATTCAAGCAAAATGTCAGATGTGTAGGATATAATGTTCAGATAAGGTACATGTGGTCAATTAGGTCAGTGGTCAATTTGGTCTATCAACCCTATCAATCTCTGTCGTCTTATTGTAGGGATGGGTGGGCGGCCGAGTAAGCTGGTGGTTGTTGTCAGTCAGATGGCTGGAGGAGATGTGTAGAAATCCAAGACCCGGTGGCATATTGTCGACCGGAGGTGATGTCACAGTTCTTGCATGGCGAAATGTGGTTCCGTGGAGGTCCGACAGCAGGTATTTGGGTGTTGAGATCGAATCCAGGTGGCACCACCACAGCAGCAGTCCCCCATTCGCACACAAATTACCCATTTTGATGAACCAACATGAACAATTTATATTTCCGGATAAAAGACATCCCCCCCTTTGTGTTGCTACCTTGTCGTGGTGGGAAAGCTTGGGTGCCTCCGTGACCACGAGAGCTATACCCACCGGGGCTAGCCCCCTGGCAGGTTTAACCAAGTCGGGCAGGACTTATGGTAGAGGACAGACTAAGAGCAGCAACTGGGGCCAACAACCCCACCCCGGAAAAAAAACAATGTTACAGAATCACAAACAAGAAACTCAAGGCCTCGGACCGGGAAAACTGGAGAGCCCTTGTTCGTGGCCTATGCCCAAAGTTGGGCGGTAGATGACAAGTTCATCTATGACACGGCTGAGGTGTTTGTGTGGTTGGGCGCTGATGCCTCAACAGGCGAAGAAGAAGAAAAAGAAGGATTAAAGACATATTATGTCACATTAATAACAAAATACATGCCTACAGCATTTTGGTTGACACAAGCAAGTTTCTTCAGTTTTTTTTTAGCATTTTCTCACATGAAATATGTATAACAAGTAAGCCAGTTTTATCAGAGTTAATCCAAACTATAGTAAAAGAGATTACATTGATCAACCTAATAGATTTATTTAACAATTTACAGAACCTCAAAACCATCGGAATGTGCAGCTCTAAAAAAATTGCCAACCTATCGAATTCACTAGGTAGAACTGATTTAATGGGGAGCTTTCATGAGCCAGTTCTCTCGCTATACACTTGGTGGCAGCACCCTTTCCCGGTGTTGCAGTTTCCGCGGCACACCAGTTTGCGAGGGACACATCGCTTCTGCACATGCGTTAAAATCGAACAGCATGATCACTAACCTTATATTTCACTTTTTCTGTATTTTCTGTATGAAGATTGCTCACGACCATTGACAATGCGTTGAGTTTGATGGTATGTGCAGTTCAAAACATTAGTTTTATTCAAAATTAATAGAAGTGCAGAAGCCTAACCTTATACATTTAATATAATCTATTCATTGAATATGTTTTCTATTATGTGTTTCAACTGGGTTGCTTCTAAGTGGTGTCATTTGAGAGATATTTGACTTTTTCTGTATGGAGATTTGCTCACGGCCATTGAGAATGCATTTGAATGTACGTGTCCCTCGCAACACCGGTCCAAGTCGGAGATCATGATTGGATATAAGGGTGTATAAGTGTGTGTGTGTGTTTGTGGTATAGGTGTTTGGTGGGGGTTTAGGGATGTGGTAGGGGTGTAGGTATGTGTGTAGTGGGGGTGTAAGTGTGTGGTGGGTGTGTGGTGAGGGTCTAGGGGTGTGGTGGGGGTGTAGGTGTGGGGTGGGGGTTTAGGGATGTGGTGGGGGTGTAGGTGTGTGTCGTTGGGGTGTAGATGTGTGGTGAGAGTATAGGTGTGTGGTGGGGGTGTAGCTGTGTGGGTGGGGGTTTAAGGATGTGGTGGGGGTGTAGGTGTGTGTGGTTGGGGTGTAGGTGTGTGTTGGGTGTGTGGTGAGGGTTTCGGGATGTGGTGGGGGTTTCGGAATGCGGTGGGGGTGTAGGTGTGTGTGTGGTCGGGGTGTAGGTGTATGGTGAGGGTTTTGGGGTGTGTTGGGGGTGTATTTGTGTGTGGTGGGGGTATAGGGGTGTGGTGAAGGTTTAGGGGTGTGGTGGGGGTGTAGGTGTGTGGTGGGGTATAGGTGTGTGGTGGGGGTGTAGGGCTGTGGTGAGGGTTTAGGCTTGTGGTATGTGTTTGGTGGTGTAGGTGTGTGGTGGTGTTTGGTGGGGTGTAGGTGTGTGTGATTGAGGTGTACGTGTATGTGGTGAGGGTGTATGTGTGTGGTGGGGGTGTAAGTGTGTGGTTAGGGTTTAGGTGTGTGGTTGGGGTGTAAGGGGTACTTGGGGTATAGGTGTGTGTCATGGGGTGTAGTGGGTATAGGTGTGTGTCATGGGGTGTGTCATGTGGGTTTATCGCTGTGGTGGGGGTGTAGGTGTGTGGTGGGGGTTTAGGGATGCTAACGATTGTGAGGTGCCGTTCTGCAAGACACCGCTACACCTCCACCACAAACCACCTACACCCCCACCATAAACACCGTCAACCCCCACCACACACAGCTACACCCCCTCCACACATGCCTACACCCCCACCACATCCCTAAGCCACCACCACATCCCTAATCCCCCACCACACACCCCTAACTCCATATGCACCCCCACCACACCCACCCAAATCCTGACACTTGATCATAGAAGGAACGGCTTCTATCCAACCAAAGAATTACAATGACTGGCATGGTGCACCATCTGACGAGAGACTAATGCAAACTGAAAGGTCCCCATTAACATCATCATATTTTATCAAAGAAACTTATTTATATAACTGTCCATTGTTGGTATTACGAAAATATCTTATCCATCCAATGCGATTCCTTTTCCCAAACCGACAGCGGCCATTTTCTTTGTTTTGACACCAGCCGCCATTTTGAAGGGGCCCTCATGTTGTTTCTCACGGCTAAATGTGACCAGATCTGACACATGGCGGATGACGCACATGGAAGTATTTATACTCCACTCTTCAGTCAAGTCTGATGATTATGTCCTCCTTTGATCAGCACAAATCTTCAACAAGTTGGACATGAAAACAGCTGATTGATCGGGCGCTTTGTGTCAGCTGTGGCGAGGCAAAGGTATAAACATGAAAGCCAACCAGGTTATGTTTGGTGTTGCTGATAAGAGATAACGAATGAGCTGAGATTGCTAATGTGACGTCACCAAGATATTGTTCTGTCTACCAGGGAACACAAGTAGTCTTTGGTATAAGTCTAATGTAATAATATATATAATATATATATTATGTATAAATACAGTAGAACCCCATTATAATGGACCCTGATTTTAAGCAAATTCTGATATGACGCGATGATTCATTGGACCCAGAATTCCTGAATTCAAAGGTAATTCAATAAACAGAAGCTTGATTTAGCATGGCCCCGCTCTTTCGCGATGACATTTTAGGGACCAGAACGATCATGTTATAAGTGGGTTTCACGGTATATGGGTCACGCTCCTGAAAACTGGCCAGAAGTGTCAACTGGAGAGTTCAAATCTGATATTTGAATTTTTTTAATTTGTTGGTTTGCAAATGAAAGCTGGAAATCTCCGCTTTACATCTATGTAAAATATAAATTGATGAGATGAAGAGAAAGGTGTAGTCCATGAATAACCTATGTCTTATGGTAGTATAACATCTGTTGCTCAGCTGTAACACATGCTTGGGAGACACCACACAGTCTGCTTAATAAAAATCTAAGCAGAATTAAATAATTTCCCACTTAAAAGCATATTAATCATGGCATACTATACAGAAATATGTAGTGCTTATATTGATAAAAAAAGAAGTAATTCCCAGCCATGCTTTATTCACTGAATAATTAGTGTACAATATTTGCATGGCATCCATACACCACTGGTTACATCTGTTATTTCTGAAGACATCAAATAATTTCTTTTATAAATTCAAGATGCATATGTGTTAATAAATACATCCTTTTTGATTTAGGAACTGTTTTCTTTGATATATCAATGCAATACAAGATGTTAGTAAGGATTCAACCATGTCCAATATGTCATGTTACAAATGGCTGACTGTAAAATGGTGTTCTTTTTGTACAAAAACTCTTCATAACTAAAAGGACCAAAGTTGCACACAGTTTATTTTTTCAAATTTATTTCTTACATCAATGTCTGTGTCAGTAGACTGTGGGATGATGGGGTGGTACCTGTGTGTGAGTGAGTGAACTGTGGGATGACAGTGTGGTCCCTGTGGGTGAATGTGTGTCAGTGGTTGTGAGTGTGTGTTGGTGTGTGTGAGTATATGTGTGTGTGTGAGTGTGTGAGTGAGTGGACTGTGGGATGACGGTGTGGTCCCTGTGTGTGAATGTGTGTGAGTGGTTGTGAGTGTGTGTTGGTGTGTGTGAGTATGTCTGAATGTGTGTGAGTGTGTGTGAGTGGACTGTGGGGTGGCGGTCACCCGTCCAGTGAACACACTCCAGCCCACCATTTAGACCCCAATAAGCACATTACGGTGCTACCAGTCCCACACTCCATCACGGGATCAACAATCTCTGTGTCAACGACCTGCTTTATAACATTATAAAGGGCCGCCCTCAGAACGAGGCTCAACACCGTGCACAGGCCCTGACCCGGCACACCTCCCTACTCTCCCCCAGACACACACACCCTCCTAACCACGACTGGTTGACCCTATGGTAGCTGGAACCGTGGGAAAGCTTCAGCGTCCTCACCAGCAATAAATTACATTGATTGCTTGGCTCGAAGATAACCACATTGTCATTGCGGAAGCCGTACAGTGAGGGGTAACGGTGGATAATACCCCAGTCATGCTGTGCCTGTGTTCGCTTGTAATCATTTTGCGACTGTCTTGGGCCCACTTTTGCCTTGCGTCCACCTTATGACTGGTCTCCGACCATTTTGGGTGGTTTTACTCGCAAGGAGGTTGCAGGTACTGAATACCCCCTTGCAACCAGTGCAGTCGCCGATGTGTATGGGCGTTGGTCCCGACCGGTCGGCGACCACCGAGCCAGGATTGCAAACATTTTGGTTGGCGACCTGTCGATGATCAATCCCCCTAAACATCAGCGACCGGTTGACGACCAAGGTGTTTGCGTCAATGTCGCAATGAGGTCGCAAGGAGGTCGCCGGCTTTTGGTTGTATGGTTTGTTTGTTGTTGTTTACATCCTAGCAACATCTCAGGTCATATCAGGACGGGTACCGACTTGTGACAGTGCGCTCTCATGGCGACTTTATAGTGCTGTCCCACTGGGAAACCAGGCCGCCAGCACCATGATCTGATATCCCACTCAGTCACATTCTCCTGACACTGAGCACACTAGTCCTTGCCCTGTCCTAATAATGGCGATAGCCTGGCTAGGAAGTGACAAGTATCAATTTTAAAGTCATTGGTTTCACTCGACCAGCGTTCGAACCCATGACCCCACGATCTAGCAGCACAGGAGATGGACACTCTAACTCATTCGGCCATGCCGTGTGCTTGTATGGTGGTCCGCGTCCGGTACTGACAATGATCTTGGAAGAAAAGAAAGCGAATTAAATATTCAGTAAGATTTTAATAAGAATATGCTGAAAAGAATTACATTATAGTTGGAGGCGCCCCCTAGCGTGTGGCGCCCTGGGTTACCAGCTGAGTTGCAGGTACCTCCAACTGGCCCTGCACCTACCCCATGTCCACATAGACACACACTCAATTAACCCACCCTGTGTATACCTCCACCCACACCGGGTGCGGTAGCCGAATCGGTATAGCGCGGGCCTCGCATGCGGGAGATCGGGAGTTCGGTTCCCGGTTAAGTCAAACCAATGACTTATAACATTGATTCTTGTCGTTTCCTAGCCTGGTGCTCGGCATTAATAGGATATGACAAGGACTGGTCAGTTCAATGTCAGCATAATGTGACTGAGTGCAATATGGTGTCAGGGTACTGATTTCCCATTGAGGCAGCACTATAAAGTCGCCATGAGTGTGCCCTGTCACAGGTCGGTACCCGTCCTAATATGGCAATATATGTTGCCAGGACGTAAAACTCCAATAACCAACCAACCTCCACCCTACACACACCAGATGGGATGACCAACCAGGACGGTATGGTGCCGCAGGTCGTGGGATCAGTCCTCAGGTGAGTCAAACCAAAGATTTTCAAAATTGAACCTCGCTGTCAGTTAGTTGGCCAGTTGCTCGGCATTATTGGGATAAGACAAGGTGTATAATAAACATTTAACTGAGTGGGATGAGTGACATGGTGGTGCGAGTATGGTGTAACAGTGGGGGCAGCACTATAAAGCCGCCGTGCGTGCCACTGTGCAAAATAAAATCTAACTACAAAAATCGGGACACGATGATCTTAGATGTTGCTAGAATGTAAGCCCCAACTAACCAAAAACAGTCGCCCTCATCAGCACACACACGCACAATAAATACATAAATATCCCACATGTCGCCCTGACCTGGCCGCCATTTTATTTGGTTGGCGTTCGAGCGGCCCAGTCCCACTCTACGCATGCGCAGTCCGGATAATGGGCAATGATCGTAAATAAGGGCGACAAGGCGGGCTTGGGGGGTGGATGAGGGGTCTGAGGGGAGAGGAGGGGGGAGGAGAGGAGTGGTGTGAGGGGAGGGGAGGTGACGAGGGAGGGGGGATGAGGGGGGAGGGGTGGGGAGGGTGGAGAGGGGCCAATGGCGACAACAGGAGCACTGACCTGGGACTAGTTGATAAAAGCTTCCCTCTGATGAGTTTCCGAGTTCATTCTTATCACACACCATCGGTACGTGGAAGCAGGGGAAGTGGGAGAATGGGGAAACAAGGACCATGGGAACAGAGGAACAATGGGACCAGGCCGACAGGAGAGCAGTTGGAGAGAGGGACAGAGGGAGAGGGGGACAGGGGGATAAGGGTGACTGGGACAGTTGCGTAATAGGAGAGTGGGTCAGGGGAGCAGATGGTCAAGGTACCAGGGGAAGAGGGAGACAGTGGGACAGGGGGAGGGGGAGACAGTGGGACAGGGGAACAGGGAGACATTGGGACAGGGGGAGAGGCCGACAGTGGGACAGGGGAACAGGGAGACAGTGGTGCAGGGGAACAGGGAGACAGTGGGACAGGGGGAGAGGGAGACAGTGGGACATGGGGAGAGGGGACAACAATAACAAGGACACGGGGGAAGCAGAGGATCAAGGGAGACAGGGGAATAGGGGAACAGGAGAACATGAGGACAGGGGAACATGGGGAACAGAATGACAGGGGAACAATGGAACAAGGAGTAAGTAGCGCAGTCGAACATGAGACCAGAGGAGCAGTGGGCAAGTAGAACAATGGACCAGGAGAAGAGGAGAACTGGGGAGCAGGGAGACATGGGGACATATACTGAAATATATATATATATCTATAAGTTTATTAATATATAAATATAACATTTAATCAAATAAGTTGCAATATTTATGTATGCACTGTGAAATTTATTATGCAAATATCAATAACGAAGTTGATCCCTCACTATTGTAAATCGTATTATTGCGGCTAGAACACCTTAACACCGATCTATCCGCAACTTATTCGAACACTGCTGCATTTAGCAATTTGGCAATTTAAAAGTTGAATGGGAACTGTCCATGGCGGGGAGTAAACTTATCGAACTGATCAAAAGTGTTGTGCAGTGTGCGCCAGTCATCAACTTATTTATGCCTGAGTTTGGTAATTTAGTTCTGGTAATTATTTTAGACAAAGCGGACGGTAATTAAAATTAAGACTGGGTGAGTTGACACCGTGATTATTAACTGGCAGAGAATTAAATCACCAGGATAAATTAGACTGGTGCTCTCCTGTTTTATGGCTATGTAATCTAGGATATAATCTGTGTGTCGTTATGATAACGGGTGAATCAGGGTTGAACGGATGACAACAGGAATAGGGGAGTGATCGCTTTTGCCTGCATCTAAGGTATTTTTAATTGTTGCAGTTTTAAAGCTGCATAGTCCGATGAAATATCAAATTTCCAATACCACACCAATTAGCTAGATTTGATTTTACATATCTAACTTAGATACTGATGCACTTATTAAGCAGTTGTTTCTGCGTAGAAGGCAATACTGAGTCAATTTAACAGAACCTGTTACTGCAGAAGTCTATTGTGTCAGAGTTTTGGCAAGCTTACCAAAACTAATTTCCCATGTGTCCACTCAAAATATCTCAAAAGTTTACCATTTATAATAAAAGTAACTTTGAACTAATGTATAGTAGATACTAGTGATCGATCTAATATATTTATCTCAGAAAAAATACAGAAATTCAAAACCATCGGACTATGCAACTTTAAATAATAGCTGTAGTTTGTATTCGCCAATGCTGTGTCGGGTTAAATGGTTATATTGTTATAGTTTCTTTTCCCAACTAACGTCTAACCAGACGGGATGGCCGAATGAGTTAGAGTGTCCATCTCCCGTGTTGGTAGATCATGGGATCGTGGTTTCGAATCCTGGTTAAGTCAAACCAATGACTTAAATATTGATACTTGTCGCTTCCTAGCCAGATGCTTGGCATTACTAGGATAGGGCAAGGAGCAGTGGAATGAGGAAGACCTGTCGTCTGTGACTGAAATTTCCCCTGCTTAAACAACTAATGTACCAACAAAAAACACCCAAAAAACTGTAAAGCTAGAGATTGTGAAGTATTAGTCTAGTTCAGTTAGAGCTGAATAAAATACAAAGTAGAAAAGTCAAACTGTACTAAAACCCTTTGTGGAGAATTATGGAAGCACCTCACACGGTACCGAAATTGCCCCGTGCGGCGGCAGTTGGGTAATAAACAATTTACTAAAAACTCAGTAGCTTAGTGTATATATATACCAGTTTTAACCCATGCTGCACACAGGCTAAAGCTGGGCTCCACATCAATCACATGACCAATATTGTGTTGAACTGTCATTATATATATATATATTCACAGTCTCTGACTATAATAGGAGACTGTGCATATTCTCTGCAATATTCTGCACATTCCCGTTTCAATATAGTGCTGTCACCTGGCCGAATCCATCTGTACCATTGTGCAGTAAACCATATCACTGGTGCTAGCTAATGGCAGAGTTAAACACACTTGCGGTTAAGTGACTCAAAATGGATGCCACTCGCGGTTGAAGTGATCAAAGTTAGTCAAAACCATCAAAATCAATATGGAATGTGTGCAGTAAGCACACATAAACATGCTATTGACAATCAATACACGGCAAAGCATCAGTCAAGTATCATGAGGTGAATTGGGAGCGCCGATTAACAGAGGAGTAGTGATCAGAAAGACCCTAAAACTTAACCGCTGTTTGGTATTATATATAGATATATATGTATGAGGATTGCAATACCAAAGGTACGAGTGTAGTGAGGGGCAATGAACTCCACATGTAAAATGCCATATACACAGGTAGATGTGGATAGGTTGATTACATCAGGGAACCTAGATAGGCTAATGGTTAAGGTACTAGCCCCTGAATGGCAGAATAACTTCCATTTAAAAATGGCTAACTTTGGAGATATTTGAAGTGCAGACATGTGAAGGTAGTTTCGGTGTGCATGTCAAACCTTTGACACAATAGACTTCAACGGTGACAGCTTCTACTACATTACAGTGGCGTTCTCTGTGCCGGAGTGGTTAGAGTGTATGACTTTTTTCTAGGTCAGACTCCTGATCTGAGGGTCGGCGGTTCGATTCCCCGTGGCCCCAGCTCTGCCATTTTCGATTTCCACCGCTGTGTATAACTTACAGCGTCATCAAAGGCCGGTTGCTCTCATACCATGTCTATGTGGTGTGGGAGGTTAAAAATCCCTTCGGTTGGTAAAAGTGTAGGCTCAGGCTTTCTATCGACCAGCAGTGGAGTGGGGAAGACCAGTCGTCTGTGACTGGGATTTCCCCTGCCTGAGACAACTAATGTACCAACAACATAGAAGAGAGACAAATAAGTGTTCATACTTCCTGTCTACCATTCGCTATATCGCTATATTGACTTAGTGTTCCGTTATATGCAGCAAGACAGGTTTAATATTCTCTCTTTGAAGATGCATGCTGCTTATCATGGATAAGTCTGAATAGACTTGTTTTCACCATTAGACAGTTTGTCAATATAAAGCCCGAGCCTACACTTTTACCGACCCAAGGGATTTTTAACCTCCCACACCACATAGACATGGTATGAGAGCAACCATTCTTTGATTATGCTCTAAGTTATACACGTCGATGGAAATCCAATTTGGCAGAGGTGGGGGCACGGGGAATCGAACCACCGACCTTCAGATTAGAAGTCCGACCTAGAAAAACGTCAGATACTCTAACAACTCCAGCAGAGAGAAGCGCCTCATACGGTATGTGCACAAGTATCTTAAGCCCCAGTCACACTACAGCTTGCGACCACTTTGCGACCACTTTAGACCAAATAACCCGCAGACACCAGTGACGCCCAGACATCGGCAACCATTGTTTTGGTCACAAGGATGTCACTGTTGACTGTGGGTTCTTTGGTCTAAGGTGGTCGCAAAGTGGTCGCAAGCTGTAGTGTGACTGGGGCTTTAGTTAGATACATAGAATCAATTCTCGATAATGCTTCGGTTTTAAATCTGTTATGCTTTCATCAGACGATGTAGCTTTAAAGTTGCATAGTTCGATGGTTTTGAATTTCTGACACATTTAAAAAATAAATATATAACTTGTTCAATATAATCAGCGTTACTTTAAGTTGAAATACTCAAACAGATGGGGCTGCCCTCTATGGTAGATTTTCTGATCAAAAAGAATCTCCGGTGGACTGGACACCTCATGAGGATGTCATCAGACAAGCTACCAAAGCAGATCCTTTATTCTCAACTGTCTTCTGGTTACAGAAAGAGAGGGCGCCCTCGTCTCCGGTTCAAGGATACCATCAAGAGAAACCTGAAGCTGAGAGACATTAAGACCGACTCATGAACGCAACTCTCACAGCAGAGAGCTAAATGGAGAGTGGCAGTCAAGTAATGAAAGCAGTCTTTGTCGCATCGCGACCGACAGCATGATGATGATGATGATACTTTAAGTTGAGGAAACTTTATTATAAATAGCTAACTTTGGATAATTTAAAGTGAAACCATGCAAAATTAATCTTGGCGTGTACACACAAACTTCTCAAAATGGTTCAGTGGTAGCAGGTTCTATTAATTTAAACTAGTATTCCCTTTTCTGCTGTGACAAATGTTTAATGTCTATACCGATACGTTAATTGGATTCTTAGGATCAAATCTAGCTAATCATAGCCTTCTTGAAGACAGCAGGACTCATACAGCTTATTAAATAAATCTAAACAATTAAAATAAAATGATGCTATTGAATTTTACTTAGGATATAGATTTCACCCTCATAATTATTCTTATAAGGATGAGGGTTGAGAACTACAGATTGCTTGCTCAAATGAATGGTTCAAAGCATGTATAAAATATATACCTATGGCTTACTAATATTAATATGTAGCACAATTTAATTGATCCTATGTCTAGAACCGAACTCATCTCATTACAGTTCTTCTCCACTTCGACCAGACGGGATGACCGAATGAGTTGAGCGTCCATCTCCCGCTTTCATAGATCATGGGATTTGAATCTATGGGTTCGAACCCTGGTCGAGTCAAGCCAATGGGTCAACATTTGATATTTGTTGCTTCCTAGTCAGGCGCTTGGCATTATTAGGATATGGCAAGGACTGGTTGGCACAGTGTCAGAATAATGTGACAGAGTGGGATAATATGTCATGGTGCTGACACCCTCATCTACCAGTGGAGTGGCACTATAAAGCACCATGAGGGGGCACTGTCACCTGTCAGTATTCGTCCTGATATGACCTTAGATGTTGCCAGGACGCAAACCTCCAACAACCAACCAACTACAACTAATCTTCTCTACCTCAATCCCGCTGTCCGTGCCTCTGTGAATTGAATTGACCTCGGAAGAGTAAATTGTTCAAATAGACAATTTATTGTTTACAATTAGAAATAGAAGAATATATCAGGAATGGCCCAGAGGGGATTACCAGAACTATTATATTGCTGCAGAAAAGAACCAAGTTTATATATTTTTAGTCAATGCACAATATACCTTTACTGCTTTTCACAACTAAGCGCATGCGAGTATATGCATGCATGCAGCTTTGATACTGAGAATGGTTGGTGTATGCACTGCCTTTAGAGATTTATTTTTGGTTTCAGGTTTTTTTTTCCTCCACAGCAAATCTCAGCAGTCGGTATCTGTGCGACCTAAGGCCCTCACGACTAACTACCTGTTAACATTTAAGCTTGAGTGGAGTTTTTTTTATCCCCTTTGTTTTCTTTATCTACTTTCTTAGCGCAGGGAAATGAAACCAATTGCTCTTTTGAAGTTGCCTATGCCAGCAAGTTGCCTATGCCAGCAAGCAGCACCGGCTCCTATATAAGTGTGCGGTAATAGGGCTGTAAATTTAGCATAACGGTGACGTCACAGCAGTGACGTCACGGCATTGAAAGGCGACAGATGCACCATTGATGAATATTATCGCACAGTAAATATTTTTTATTTTTTTAATATTTGTTATTTTTGTTGAAGATTTATACTGCCTATCATGGATGAGTCTGAATAGACTTGTTTTCGCATTCAGCTAGTTTGTCGATAGAAAGCCTGAGCCTACACTTTTACTGACCCAATGGATTTTTAACCTCCCACACCACATAGACATGGTATGACAGCAACTGGCCTTTGATGATGCTGTAAGTTATACACGACGGTTGAAATCCAAATTAGCAGAGATGATGGTGCTGGGAATCAAAACACCGACCTTCAGATTAGGAGTCCGACCTAGAAAAAAGTCAGACACTCTCACTTTTCTCTATTTCTGCTAAAAAAATATTTAAAAAACGACGGATCCATGAGTAGCATCTCTAAAGTGTATCACCATAGAAAAACAACAAAGGAATTAATCAATTATTGTGTACCAAATAGCTTATAGCATTTCAGTCAATACTCTCACATTAGTACTATTATTTCCAAATAATTGCCTCGGTCTTATCTAAGAGACCCGAAATCAATGATGATTACAAGATGTGGATATATAGTTTCATGGCGCATGCGCAAAGGTGGGGTGGGGATAAGTTTGTTTCTTATGGCTTCACGTCCTAGAAACATGTACGGTCATATCAGGATGGGTACTGATGACAACTTGTTATAGTGCTGCCCCTCTGAAAGGCCAGGCTGCTGGCACCATGACCCCATTTCTCACTCAGTCACATTATCCTGGTACTAATCAAACCAGGCCTTGCCCTACCCTAGTAATGCTGAGCGCCAGGCGATACATTTCGATTTTGGAGGTCATTGGCTACCAAAGCAGATCCTCTATTCTCAACTGTCTTCTGGCTACAGAAAGAGAGGGCGCCCTCGTCTCTGGTTCAAGGATACCATCAAGAGAAACCTGAAGCTGAGAGACATTAAGACCCACTCATGGACACAACTCTCACAGCAGAGAGCTAAATGGAGCGCGGCAGTCAAGTAATGAAAGCAGTCTTTGTCGCATCGCGACTGACAGCATCATGATGATGATGGTTTGACTGGGCTGGGTTTCTAACCCTACAAGAAGCCAGATCTCTACCGATACGAAAGGTGTACATGCCCCTAACAGTGAGTAACATCGAGAATATATTATATATTATGGACCATCGAATAATCTTCAAACTGTTTGTACACAAACCAATGCCCACATGAAGCTTGCCTCAAATACTTTATGTTGAATTCAATCTGAACCCAATTAAGTGATGGTTTGTTTGTTTGTTTGTTGTTGTTTTACATCCTAGCAACATCAAAGGTCATATCAGGTCGGAAATCATATCAATTAAGTGATGGCGAAGGGACAGACAGGGTGGGCGAATTGCTAAGAAAGGCCGTCATCCCAAGCGGGAGGTCGTGGGTTCGAAACCCCACCGAGTGAAACACATGATTTAAGTGCAATCTACAAATATTTATATGAATATTATGAGAATATATCGGCTATTTGTTAGGGTCGTATGGGGTAGGTAGGTTGAGCAACATGAGGACCCATTGTTCCACCTGGCAAGTAACCCTAGTTGGTGGGTGCTGTGCGGTTTATAAGCGGTCACCCACAGCAGGGAAGTCACTTGTTGCCATGAAATGTTTGTTTAAATACGGAAAGCGGGTGGAGTTGTTACCAGCCAGATAATTGCAGATAGTCGGGGAGCCAACTGCCATTTTTTCCCTTAACCTTGCATTGTTGTATTAAGTTTTTTTTACTGTTGATTTTGGTAGCCAAGGGTCTCTATTTTCAGAAACTGCTTGATGACATGTTGTCACCCTTGAGCAATTTGAGAAATTCAAGATGGCCACCATTACCTATAAATGACCATAACTCCCTACCTGTTCATCATAGGAAGATGATTTGTGTCTCTATACCTAGATTTTAGGGGTCAAGCTATCCATTAGAACTAAGTATTATGTTAATATTGTATTACATAATGGTAATTTCCAACATGGCTGCCAAGATGGCCGCCGTAGCACTAAAACTGGCATATCTCCTTAACTATTTACTCCAAATTAGTCGTGAAGGTGTCTATCACTGGGTATTTTGGAGACACATCTATCTGTACCATATCAAAGTTCATATACTGATGATGTCATCTAGAAATCCAAGATGGCTGCCAGTTTACAGATAGATGTGTATCCAAAATACCCAGTGATAGACACCTTCACCACTAATTTGGACTAACTAGCTAAGGAGATATGCCAGTTTTAGTGTTACGGCGGCCATCTTGGCAGCCATCTTGGAAATTACCATTATATTTAGTTCTAATGGATAGCTTGACCCCTAAATCCTAGGTATAGAGACACAAATCACCTTCCTATGATGAACAGGTAGGGAGTTATGGTTATTTATAGGTAATAGCAGCCATCTTGAATGTTATTGCTCAAGGGTGACAACATGTCATCAAGCAGTTTCTGAAAATAGAGACCCTTGGCTACCAAAATCAACAGTAACAACAACTTAATACAACAATGCAGGATTAACCGTCTCTGCTCCCGGACTAAGATGATGTGTTCGACATTCCAGGAATATACCCACTGATTTGTTGTTGTTTCACGTCCTAGCAACATCTAAGGTCATATTAGGACGATTACTAATTTGTGACAGTGCGCACTCATGGCGGCTTTATAGAGCTGCCTCACTGGGATACCAGGACACCAGCACCATGCCCCGATATCCTACTCAGTTGCATCATCCTGATACTGAGCCAACCAGTCCTTGCCCTATCCTGATAATGCAGAGCGCCTGGCTAGGAAGCGACAAGTATCAATTTTTAAGTATTTCGTTTGACTCGACCAGGGTTCTAATCCACAAACCAGTGGGTTTGGATCCCCCGATCTCCCAAAACAGGAGATGGACGCTCAACTCATTCGGCGATACATTTAATGAAGGCAAAATCACTTACATACCCACTATACTCTTAAAAAGCCAGGGAGTGCTTCACGGACTTCTAGCCCCTAGTACGAAATTCAGCCGACAGGTGCGCCAGGGGTAATTGGATCAGTATAGTGTTTATTTTTTGTTTGTGTGTTTTTGTTATTTCGTGGAGTTTTTATGGGGTTGTTTCCCTTCTTTTTATACACTTGTGGTTATTGCGTGTTCAGGGTCAGGTGACCTCGTTATGTGATATCAGAGGTCACAAATGGCCTTTACCTCACTGGTCATGTGTAGCATGTGCTGGGGGACAGCAGGCGGGAACAGTATATGTTTGTAGTGTATACGGTTACACATAATATCACTGCACACACACATAAGACAGCTAATTACGCAGGGTTTGTAAACCTTGTTTTATTTAACGTCACATTGATTTTAATCATTGGCTATTGGACATCAAACATATGGTAATTCTGGCATATTTCTTTAGAGGAAACCTGCTGCCGCCACATAGGCTACTCTTTCTGATAAGCATCGGGGGAGGGGGGGGGGTCTTTTATATGCACTTTCCCACATACATTGACAGCACATACCACAGCCTTTGATAAACCAGTTGTGGACCACTGGTTGGAATAGAAAACAGCCCAACTTGCAAATGTGTCCACTGAGCAGGATCGATAGGATGACCGACACCTTCACAGGTCCCACCTGAGCTAAATCCCGCTCCCCCGCGGGTTTTGTAGATGGGCTGAACATTTATAAGAGAATATAACCAAAACTGGCAGCGGTATAACCAGACATTTAAAAAATGCAAGCGCAAAATTGTTTGCATGTGGGAAAAGTCAGCGGTGAACAAGGGAATATCAACTGAGGTGAACAAATACAGAACTTCCGATCGTTATACTTGTATAATTCTTATACATTATATGTATGATGCATAAGGCTCCTTATACTTATAATATATATATATATATATATATATATATATAATTTCCGAGCGTATGTAATGTGTAGCCCCCGCGCAGGGGAGGGGGAGAGCAGAGCATGCTGGGAACCCTGCCCCCCACACCAGGAAGGGGGAAGCAATACACTATAGACTTGATTACACGCGATAATGGGCTTATCACTATCGATATATATGTACAGATATGTATATATGCATATATATGTATATAGCCTATATGTATATACTTCCGAGCGAGTGTTGTGCGGAAGCCCCCGGGTGGGGGCGGGGGAAATGAAGGATGCCGGTACCCACCCCACCCCGGAAGGGGGGGGGGGGTATTAGCAGGACGATACAGAGATTATTACAAGCAATAACAGTCTTATCACTATCCATATATGTATACACATGTATATTAATTATTAGTATATATATGCACTATATGGAGCATTAGGTACCAAATATATAGACAATGCCTACATATATATATGTAGGATCGCACTTAACAAGTCAAATGTAGTTGGCCGATTATTATTTTATTCAGGCTAATCAATCAATTGCATAATCATGGACTACCTACTCAAATAACAAATCAATCAAGAACTCCACCATCAATAACACTAATAAATCAAATCAAAAATCAAAAAATCAAATATGCGCACAGTTGTGCACCCGGTGCTTCCCTTCACTATCCGCCGGCTGTTTCGCAGCGCCGCCCATTCCCCTGTTGGGGCTTCAATGAACCATAATGGGTATACGCACACTTGCCGGCCGCGCTCTACCTACACCTGCATACACCTCGTGTATACGAGCTATTTATGGATAGTGATAAGCCCGTTATCGCATGTAATAAGACCTGGGGTGGGTTGCGCTCCCCCACTCCTCGGGGGTTGGGGGTTGGGGGGGGGGGGGTACCAGAATGGACCTCTCCGCCTCCTGCGCAGGGCCTCTCCTACACTAGCTCGGAGGAATTTGGAACCTTAGTCCCTCTTTCTCTCACATGACGCCACCTGCGAGTGGTCAAACTGCCACCTACTACCGGCACTGTTGTGCAAATTTTAAACTGTATCGGCAAGTGTCAGCGTTCGCCGACCAACGACGCTTAATCGCGTATATCGGCAATGGTCCGCCTATTGCCAGTGGCACCGGTGTGGCCAGATCTGTACCTATACTACTGGCTATAGTAGTACCATGGTGAATATATATAGCAGAAGGAACTGAGCTGTTTTAGTGGTTGGTTGGTTGTTGGAATTTTACGTCCTGGCAATATCTAATGTCATATCAGAACGGATGTCAACTTGTGACAGTGCGCGCTGATGGCGACTTTATAGTGCTGCCCCATTGGGAGACCAGGCCACCAGTACCCTGGTCTGATATCTCACTCAGTCACATTATCCTGACACTGAGCCAACCAGTCATTGCCCTATCCGAATAATGTCGAACGTCAGGCTAAGAAGTGACAAGTATACATTTTTAAGTCATCGGATTGATTCGACCAAGGTTTGAAACCGCGGAGCAAAACCAGTCCTTGCCCTATCCTAATAATGTCGTTGTAACATTGTCCTCATTTATATTCCCATAGTATATTATAGAACATAAAAATGTGTGTTTTCTAACGTGGAATACCTTATGATCGGTATCTGACTTACTGACTGGTGTTACAAAAATAAACGGCACTAAGTCAATAGAGAGATCAATTACAACTGGAGTACGCCAGGGTTCCACGCTTGGGCCACTACTCTTCCTCATATTCATTAATGAGTTGCCCTTGGTAACAAATGAGGCCATGTTCACACTGTTTGCTGATGATGCGGCCCTCACATTCCATAAACCAAACATTGAATCTGCAGCAGAGGTTCTTGAGGATGTACTATCTAAGGTTAACATCTGGTGTAAGGAAAATAAACTAACAATTAAAGCAAAGAAATCTGAATACATAATGTTTGCAACCAAAGTAAACAAATCCAGAGCACAACCTATCAATTTACATTTGGGTGATGCAGTATTGAATGAGGTAGACACATACACATATTTAGGGACCATACTCGATTCCACACTAAATGGTAATCGACAACTCTCAAGACTTAATCAAATGATAGCCATAAAAATGACAACCTTCAAAACAAGTAGGTACTACATGAGGGAGAATACAACCCTGTTACTATATAAAGCCACTATTCTTCCAATAATTGATTTAATATATAGATTGCTGACAAAACAACAAGAAAACTAATTAGAGAGGATTCAAAACCGGGCACTTAGAATTTTCTACAGAGGAAAAAGTCTGTCCGTAAAGCCCCAGTCACACAGAACCGGATTGGGAGAAACGGACAGAAACCGAACAAAGTCTGTTTGGTGTCCGTACAAGTTTTAAACATGCACAACACTAGGAACTGATGCCGCCGGACTGACGTCTACAGTTCTTGTCCGTTTTGAGTTTGGTTTGTCCGTTGGCTATCTGTTTATGTCCGTTTCATGTCCGTTTTATGTATGTTTCTTGTCCGTTTCATGTCCGTTCGTCCAGCGGCCTTTGACCCGATATTGCAACATTTTGACACATTTTAATACATTTTGATACTTATGATGCCAGGACTAGACAATTCTGTCCGTTGCTCAATCCGGTGATGTGTGACAGGGGCTTTAAAGAAATGCATGCTAAAGCACGAGTCAGCTAGCAGTGACAAATGGAGGACCACTCTACGATATGTAATGCAGTCATCTCTAAATACAATATGTGTATTTATATGCATATATATAGTCATGTATATATGTCTGCATATGTATTTATGTATACATATATGTATACATGTCTGCATATGTATATGTATATGTATGTATATGTTTATGTATGTATATGTATATGTATGTACATATATGTATGTGTATGTATGTTTATGCATAGGTATGCATATATGTATGTATGTGCATGTATATGCATGTATATGCATGTACAGATGAACCTCGATCCAAGGGAATAATAGGGGGGAGCAGTTGTCCGTTAAAGCCATTTGTCCGTTGCAGCGACAAAATTGCTTTATCTATAGGTACCATAGTGATAATGTGGAAAACATTCAGTAAAGTATACCAGACGGGATGGCCGAATGAGTTAGAGCGTCCGTCTCCCATGTTGGTAGATCGTGGGGTCATGGGTTCGAACCCCGGTCGAGTCAAACCAATGACTTAAAAATTGATACTTGTTGCTTCCTAGCGTGGCACTCAGCATTATTAGTATAGGACAAGGACTGGTTGGCTCAGTGTCAGGATAATGTGACTGAGTGGGATATCAGGTCATGGTTCTGGCAGCCTGATCTTCCAGTGGGGCAGTAATATAGAGTCGCCATGAATGCGCACTGTCACAACTTGGTACCTGTCCTAATATAACCTTAGATGTGAGTTTACGGGTGTGGATGTTGAGGGGTGGGAGTAAACATGGGTGGCTAGTGGATTGTGTCCGTTGGATCCGGAATCCGTTGCATAGGTGTCCGTTGGATCGAGGTTTATTTGTATATGTATGTATATATAAATATATGTATGCATGTATATGTATGTATATGTGTGCATATGTATCTATGTATCTATGTATATATATGTATATGTATATAGAGGTATATGTATAACATTTATAATAGGCATAGGAGGTTCAGGCAGGAGGAGACGGCAGCCAATTGGCACTGGGAATCCTGGCTTCCAGGCGTCAGGGTTCCTTGCCTCCCAGCGGTGAGACTCCTGGCACTGGGCCTCAATTCAAATAATATAGATATAAATAAAATGTGATAACCAACAATAAAATAAATGAAATATAAATGCAATAATATCCTGGGTAAGTTTGTATTAATGTTGCTGTACCAGCAAGAAATGCCGTATTCGTCTGGATCACCTCACTGATCACATAAATATAGAACCACAAATGCTTTCTTTAATGATATACATATTATTTGCCAGTTGAACAATACCACCATGATATGAGATGCAATACAGGTTTGAATCTTTCTACTAATATAAATATTTATTGCCAGTTGAAACAAGTTCACTGGATATTGGTGATAACAAATTGTTCCTTTAGTGAAGCCTACCAAGTAACATACTGATATACATCAACGATACAGATTGCATCAACAGACCCTCATTCCAGGTGTTTCCTCAACCTGATATGTACATATAAGTAGATAGTAACAGAAGTATATAGAAGTAAATAGACATATATAGCATGCCTCCACGACTGCCTTCACACTAAGCATTCCCTGTCTGGGTTTGGAAGCCTTGCTGACAGTTCGGCTGGGATATGATAGCTGAGATAGCTGAGATAGCTGAGATAGCTGAGATAAGTTGGTCGGATATTTGCGACGTGCGTTGCTTAGTTTGTGTATGCTACATTTATTCTACATCCTGCTTCCTCACCTGCCAATATTCATACCTGCAAATCCCACCCACAACCTCTGCATTGACAGGAGTCGCAGCAAGTTGTATACAGTTATCCCCCTCCCCCTGCCGAGCTGCCGGAGGAAAATCCCAGTGCACCTTCCAGTGTAATAATCAGTATGTGCGACACCAATACCCCGATCCAATTACCACTGGCGCCAGTCAGCGGCGGGATTCTGAACTACACTCTCGGGGAAGCACTGCCTGCTGACATGAGCTCATGTGTTATATACAGTAAAACCTCTCTAAATCGACCGGCCATGGGACACTCATGGGACCTACTTTAACTGGTCCATTTAGGGAGGTGGTCGATTTAGTTTTTTTTTTTTAATCGTTACAATGGTATTGTATGGGCGATCAATATAGGGGGGTGGTCGATCTGTGGATGTGGTAGGTTAGAGAGGTTTGACTATAGTTGGGTGTTTTGTTGTCACATGTTATTACTTTCGCCCCTATGGTATCACTATATGAAATTACCATCTATGCTATATCAGCTTATGCTGCAGTATTTTTGACAAAGAAAAAAAACAGTCTGCGGGATAAGGTTGCCACGCTTATCTGGCTGGGTTTGTTTTGAAGCTACATTGCATGGGGTTACATATACAGTAAAACCTCTATATACTGACCCATCTCCAGATCGACCACTCCCCATATATCGATCGCTTTATTTGGGTCCTAACAATACTATTGTAAGGATATTCTAACTCTCTAAACCGACCACCTCCCTAAATGGACCAGCTAAAGTAGGTCCCATAGTCGGTCGATTTAGAGAGGTTTTACTGTATATGGTTTTATGTTAGAAAACCCAATGCAACGGATAATTTCATATGGATTGATATAGTGATTCACTAACTCAGAGGCAAAGAGAGTGTGAATATCGCTAGGATCTGTATTGGAGCTGCATAAACAGTATGTAAAGGCTCTGTCACACTATGACGTAACGACGTCAGCGTAGGGAGAACGTGAAACACGTCGAACTTCTCAGCATAGTATGCAAATTTGGGCACAAGTTGAATGTGGATGCAGCGTAGTTGACGAGAGCGTAACGTCGGTAAAGCGTAGTGATAGCGTCATTCAACGAGACAGGACAATGTAATGATGCTCACGGAAAGGTATGAACGTTATTCCATCGCCAGAACTACGTTGCTTCACGTTAAGTGACATTACATACGTCATGACACGGTGGAGAAACGCTGAACGTATGTTGGACGTACATTCAGCATACGTTCTCCTGACATTCTCCTGACGTTCTCCTGACGTTCCCATTACGTCACATGGACGTTTCCACTGGCTTTAATGTGGGTCAACATAGTGGAACGTAGTGGAATATAGTGGAACGTAGTGAGCAGCGTTTGACTAATGTCTGTTTAACGTCATTGATGCTCGCCGAACGTGTACAGAACGTACGGCGAATGTAAACCCTTATGTTCGAGTTACGTCAAAAGTTTTGAACAGGTTCAAAACCTTGACGCGCGCCGACGTAACATGACGTAACGTGACGTAGCTCAAAGTCAGTCTAATGCCATTCTGATGGCATCATAACGTAACCCAACGTATGTCAACGTAATGACGAAAAGTGACCACATCAGGCTTACGTTGGCTCATTACGTCATAGTGTGACAGGGATATAAGACATCCAACATCACAATCCAATAGGAGACACCATGCTAAATGACTACTGATCACATAAGTGACATGCAAGACATGCAGTTGAAATAATGGGAGGTATCTCTAACACAAAACAACAAAGAAAATGGAGTACCTGAAACTTGTACAAATTATGCACAAATCTAACCTTTAAAGGCGTGACAAAAACTAACATGGTATATTTAGATTGAAACACTAATCGCATGGGCACAAGGTATTACAAATCTTGACTATGTACAAAACATAGACCAAAGAAACCCCTGACAAATTAAGAACTTGCGAACTCCCCGATTTTACACCACAAACAAGCGCATGCACTTAGCCATTATGTTCAGAATAAACAAACAATCGCTTTAAACAAAAGGGAATCTTGTGAGCGTCTGGTTTCATGTGTTTACTCTCACATATCTAATGCTGTAGTCGTAGTCTTTAGATTATTATATATGTGATGTAAAACGTACTTATGCGAATATGGAGTGTTCTCAGTGGCAGAGTGGTTAGAGTGTCTGACTTTTTTCTAGGTCGGACTCCTAATCCGAAGGTCAGTGGTTCGATTCCCCATGCCCCCACCTGCCAAGTTGGATTTCCGCTGCTGTGTATAACTTACAGCGTCATCAAAGCCGAGTTGCTTTCATACCATGTCTACGTGGTGCAGGAGGTTAAAAATCCCTTGGGTCGGTAAAAGTGTAGGCTCGGGCTTTTTATCGAGAAACTGTCTAATGGTGAAAACAAGTCTATTCAGACTTATCCATGATAGGCAGTATAAATCTTCAAGAAAAACAAAAAAAATCATTACTTATGTAATTACCCGCCTATTGGTATTATTTTGCCTGTTCACTATCTACTAAGTATTGTAACCTTCCTTTTGATGTGTACTTTACTGTTTGCGTTACTGGACGTTGGTGTCCAGCTTGTGAGGGCAGGAGGTCTGCCACGAAGCAGCTCCCCCTGCTTCCCCTCCTCTCCTCCAGGTGGCGCCTTACTCCCCTAATGTCAGCCGATTCTGCCCCAGATTTTGTTTGTTTAAATGTACGGTAGGTCTTTAGGGTCAGCCAGAGAATAAGACTGGATCCATCCTCATGTGTCGCTCCACTTCTTATATGGAATCAAATCAATCAATCATTAGTTCTGTCCTGTATTCGAGGGTTGGAGGCAATGGTTCTCCACTTGTCCCGATGGTGTGCTGTTCTGATAGACTGTGAATAATTCAAGCCTGTCCACTGTGAAATATTTGTAAACCATGATGTTCTTGGTCTCCCTCTCCCTCTGCTGCCATTCACCTTCCCTTCCAACAATGTATGGTATATTGAACTCTGACGAATGATGTGGCCAAAATAAATAAGTTTCTTTGTCTGTATAGTGGCAAACAAGCATTTCTTATTTTTAATTTTTCTGAGAACTTCTTTGTTGGTATCTTCTTTGTCCATGATATTTTCATCATCCTTTGATAAGTCCACATCTCAAATGCTGCTAATAATAACATAATAATAAAGAAGGTAATTTAACGTGAAAGTATATAAATAATATACAGAAGCTTCTTGTCATGCTCAGCTGAAATTCTAAGAATGCGGTGCGACTGCGAGACCAGGCTGCCAAACCATGACCTGATATCCCACTCAGTCATATTATCCTGACACTGTGCCAACCAGTCCTTGCCCTATCCTAATAATGCCGAGTGCCAGGCTAGGAAGCAACACATATAAATTGTTACGTCATTGGTTTGATTCAACCAGGGTTCAAACCCATCGGTTCGAATCTCATGAACTTCCAAAACAGGAGTTGGACGCTCAACTCATCCGGTCATCCCGCCTGGTCAGCATATCTAGGCTCCCTGATGCAAGCAAACTACCTACGCTCCCAGTGTATGTGGCATTTCATCTGGGGTGGTGAGTGCATCCCATTACACAATTCAAAATGGTACACGAAAAGGTCGTGAAAAGGTCGGCATGATTAGCACAATTGTCATCAATAAATACACCAGGAGTCTGCGTGCTTAGACCTGTATCATTACTTGAAATTTCCCGATGTCAAGACGACTAAAAACAGCTGAGGAACTTTCCATGTGCCAATACCTCTGTGTTCTGAGTTCCGCTGGTCCCTCACATAGGACTGAAGCTGTGACCCAGCATGTGGAGTACTAACTGCAGCTTACTTCTTTTATTTTTTATTTATTTTTTATTGAGGCTATATTTATACTGGCCATAGCATATAAGCCCGGGTACCCAGGCTTGTTTTCAATGCTGGCCAGTTGTAGTGTTGGTGTTATCTTACCACACAGTTGCTGATAAGTAATTTGATTGCCTGCATTTCAGTAGCAGATAGATAGTTGGTTGGCATGGTTAGTAGCCTATGTTAGTTTTTTTTGGATTTTCTTGGCATATATGTATTTTATTTTGTTATACTCTTATTACTAGACTAGCCTACTCCTATTTACATATCATAGGCTTGTATGTAGCTGTGTGGTGTGTTATCTGGCTACTTTTGGCATGGTTACCTTACATTGGGCGTCCCACTGGTGAGCCGTGACAAATCACATGCCTCTTTGCAGTGCAGCTTAGTGGGGGTTTCCTAGCCTTATTTTGCACAGATATTTTTTGCAAGTTTTTAGGTCAGGAATTTGTTGTTCCTTTACCATTTGGACATTCCACACCTTGGAAGCCATTTCCAGCGTGCTTCTCTCATGAGCTTTTATTTGACTTCTGGTCTGCTTTAGTAGTGGCACATTATTTGCTCTAGTAGCCCTTTGTGGTTTTGTTAGGAGTTTATTGTTTTGACTATAGCTATGTGCTAATGTTTTCAAATGAATTATTCTCCTATTTTCTAGTAATTTCACTTGTCAAAAGATCAGCGAGGTAGTGAATAGTCTGACGGTTTTGAGTTTCTGTAATTTTCTGAGAGGGCCACTTTATAGTGCTGCCCCACTGGGAAATCAAGCCGGTGGCACCATGACCCAATACCCCACTCAGTTACATTACCCTGACACTGAGCTACCCAGTCCTTGCCCTATCCTATTAAAGCCGAGCGCCAGGCAACAAGTATCAATTTGATAAGTCATTGGTTTGACTCGACTGGGAACCAAACTCCTGATCTCCCGGACACGAGGCCTACGCTCTACGAATGCGCCCCCCCCCCCGTCCCGTCAGCATAGTTAGTGGGTTCAGTAACCGTATACCATGTAGTTTGGCTATTAATTGCTTTGTGTTACTCGGTTGTCAAGGTGACAGCGAGGACGGTCTTCATTTACTGTGTGAGCCTCGAGTTTCTGGCAGCCACCTGGCAGTTTGGCATCCCTATTAGTTCGATCACGTCCCGCCGGGAAAATCCCATAATGACCACCGCACACATGTCGCGGTAGGTGGTGACTTTACATACTATAAATAATAATAATTGCATTGTGAGACCTTACTCGATGTTGCACACAAAGCCTGTATGGCGCCATGCTTTCAATGTCGTCTGGTTTTAAATGATGTCACAGCAGAAGATTGTGTTTTCTTCTATGGAAATGCACTTCCAGAATAGATCTCGCTTCAACTGCTTGGGACACTGGTCTTATTGTGGTTGTTGCCAATTAGTTAGGTTATTGGAGTTTTATGACCTGGCTACATCTAAGGTCATATCATGATGGGTATCGAATTGTGCTAGTGGATACTCATGGTGACTTTATAGTGCTGCCCCACTGGAAAACCAGACCGCCAGCACCATGACCTGATATTCCACTCAAAGACATTATCCTGACACTGAGCTAATCAGTCACAATGCCTTGGCGCCAGGATAGGAAGCCAGATCTCCCGCACGCGAGGCGCGCGCTCTACCGATTCGGCCACCGTGCCCGGTTGTCGACAATAATGGTACTGTGCCTAATATATATGGCATCAAGGAATGATATATAAATGTTTAGTTGAGCAAGACGAGACCAGATCAGTATATAGTGGCAGTTTCATTGTTATTGTCGTATAGAGTCGTAGTGTTTTGATTTAGGCCCTGTCACACTACGACGTTTCCGCCGGCGCGCCGGCAATGCGCAAAATATTTGCAACCCGTCGGCACGCGTCCAATTCTTCGGCGCTTTGGGAGAAAGTTTGATGCGGCGCAGCGTGTTAGTAGCGTGCTATAAGCGCGCGGCCAGCGCGTTTCGACGCGCGGCAGAACAACATGTCAATGTCCCACCAGCGGGTTCCCAGCGTGCCATCGGCATGTTGTCAGCGCGCTGTCGGCGCGCTGTCGGCGCGCTGTCGGTGCATTGACGGTGCGTTGGTGTCGCGTTAGTACCGCGTCAACGCGTACATACCCGCCAGCAACACGTTAGGACGCGCCTGCAGCGCGTCCACACCGCGCGGCCAACGCATCCAGCCACGCCGGCAACACGTCCAACGCGCCGAGATACGCTGGAGCAACGCCAATAGCGCGTCCACTACCCGTCGATGGGACGTTACGGACACGCCGACGGAACGGTCGCATTTTGGAGAAAAAAAAGGCAACGTTAACTGACGTTGATCAACGGTCTGCCAGCGTTCTGCCGGTGCGCCGCCAACGTGTGTCAACGTGTAGCTAACGCGTCCGTTACGCGCCCGCCAACACGCTGCCGTGCGTTGTGGCCAGTCGAAAGTTTTGTGCAAGCACAAAACCTTGACGCGGCTCGACGCGCGCCGACGTGTCCATTCACACGTTGCTATGTACCGACGCGCCGGTAACGCGCCGATAACGCGCCGGCAACGCGCGGGTAACGTACCGGACGTGTACCTACGTTTTGAACAAAAACCCAACCCGTCGGCACGCGTCGAAGCGCGTTGGTGAGAAACGTTGTAGTGTGACAGGCCCTTAAGAGTTTGCGGTTCCAGGCACTTAACCCTAACATGAGTCTAGATCTTAATACAGCACAACCCCGTTAAACGAAGCTCGGTTAAACCAAACGATCGGTTAATCCAAACTTTTATCATATAAAGAAGTTGGTTAAACCAAAGTTGGTTAATCCAAAGTATCGGTTAATCCAAACAAAATTGTCGGACCCCATGCCACTCTGGTATGGTTAAACCAAACTTTCATGTGGTTATACGGTCATCTGAGACTTTTTTATATGATAAATGGAAGTATTTTGGCGGGCCGCCGAAACAAGTTTGGATTAGCCGATCGTTTGGTTGAACTGAGCTTGATTTAGCGGGGTTATACTGTATATACATGAAAACACAATAATCAGTGTCCACATACATTGTATATTACATGTGCAATACATGCTTACTCAAAGTTAAACCAATGATCGATTAAATCCAAAAACATTTCTAGGGTCCTTTCAAGTTTGGTTTAATGGGGTTATACTGTAATTGGGTTGGGTGGGTGGTAAATTTTTAGCCGAAAAAGTACAGATCCGATTGAAGGAGATGCTCTAGCTGAAGTGAGCTTAGTCGGTTCAGGTGGAATTATTTAACTTTTACTCCAGGTGGCGCATCGATTGGTGGCCATTATTAGTTCGAATCTAAGTTGGTAGGGGGCAGTAGTGATACCGTCCATAGTAACGAATGCTGGTCCGCACGCTCAATTACCCATGTTGCTAATGAACATTGACAATTATTATGATATCCAGCTGCAGAATGTTCATCTAGGTAGATAATCAGATATATGGAAATAAAGTAAAACCCTCCACAGATCGACAACTTCCCTATATCGATCGATTTATTTGGGTCCCAACAATACCATTGAAAGAATATTCTAACTCTCTAAACTGATCATCCTAAATAGACCACTTAAAGTCGGTCCCATGGTCAGTCGATTTAGAGAAGTTTTACTGGAGATGTCATCATCATCATCATGCTGTTGGTCGTGATGTGACAAAGACTGCTTTCATTACTTGACTGCCGCTCTCCATTTAGCTCTCTGCTGTGAGAGTTGCGTCCATGAGTCGGTCTTAATGTCTCTCAGTTTCAGGTTTCTCTTGATGGTATCCTTGAACCGGAGACGATGGCGCCCTCTCTTTCTGTAACTGTAGATGTATATTATATTCATTTCATCATTAGTTCTCTTGACCGAGTTGGTCATCGGGGGACATGGGCGAAGGTGTTGTTGCAATGTTTTGACATTTCTATCTCCTCACTGGCTGTGGTGAGGAGCTCTGGAACGGCCATTTTGAATTGAATTGAAATGAAATGAGTTCAGAGCAACACCTAAGGTCATATCAGGATGGGTACCAACTTGTGACAGTGCCCACTCATGGCGACTTTATAGTGCTGCCTCACTGAGAGACCAGGCCGTCAGCACAATGACCTGATATCCCACTCAGTCACGTTATCTTGACACTGAGCCAACCAGTCATTGCTCTATCCTAATAATAACGAGTGCCTGGCTCGGGAGCTACACGTATCAATTCTTAAATCATTGGATTTACTCGACCAGTGTTTGAACCCGTGGGTTCGAATCCTATGATCTACCAAAAGGGGGTTCGAACCCTAGTCGAGTCAAACCAATGATTGGTCTGAGACCGAGATGGATACACATGATACCACAGTGATACTCATGATACTCAGGGCTCATATGATACTCACAGATACCACAGATGCATTCTACTACACAACGCTATCAAAGGGGCAAGGATAGTTGTGTCCTGTCACATATTGGTACCCTCTTAAAATGGCTTCATATGTTGCTAGGACATGAATCCCCAACGAAACAAACAAAGCAAACATCGGGAGCCATATTGGTATAACCGTTGATGTTACTAGGAGGCTAAAGCCTGTAACATAGTACAGTATAACCCCGTTAAACCAAGCTCGGCTAAACCAAACGATCGGTTAATCCAAACTTTTTTCGGCGGCCCGACAAAATACTACCATTTATCATATAAAAAAGTTGGTTGAACCAAAGTCGGTTTATTCAAAGTATTGTTTAATCCAAACAGAATTGTTGGACCCCAGGCCACTTCCCGTATGGTTAAACCAAACTTTCATGTATACATATATATACATATATGTACTATATCATTTATTATGTGGATATAAATAACGGCAGCCCCTTAAATGTTTCTCTCTAACCATCCTATATTCCATCTCATATATACCTATCTACATAAATACATATCTACATACATACATGCATATAGGCATACATCTATACACACATATCCATATATACATATATCTGATATCCCACAGTCACATTATCCTGATACTGTGCTAACCACTTCTTGCCCTATCCTATTAATGCTGAGTGTAAAGCTAGGTTCCAACAAGCATCAAGTCAAAGTCGAAGCCAAAGCTCCGTTAAACCAATGATCGGTTAATCCAAACAAATTTCTAGGGTCCCTTCAAGTTTGGTTGAACGGGGTTATACTGTAACAAACTTATATGGTCGTTATATAAGGGTGGTGACCAGAACAACATCGATTTTACGCGGTTTGTGAACATGTAGAAGCCTATCCGGCCTCGTTTTAAACTCATCTGAATCTACGACAGTTTTTGTGGTTAAAGTTCCATAAATGAAATATAATCTATCTTCAGTAATCGACACAATTAAGCGCATTGAAAGCAGACGCCATTTGCCTGCCGCCCAGAAGAAAGGGCACTAGACAGACAAACCACCCAACCCCGGCGAATGCTATTGCCTACCGCCATTAGTAATTACATGATGACAGATTTACTCTGGATCTGTGATCGGTGTGCAACAGACCAGTCTTCGTCGCATCGATGTTTTCGATTTGGGATTCGGTTCCATCAAAATTAAAGACGGGCCGCTTCAAAAAGATCGATCCATTCTCGTCTGCTGCGAACCAAAATGTTGTCTGCTGTCACACAAAATAATGTCGTCTGCTGTCACTTAGAAGTCATCTGCTGCAAACCGAATTGGTGTGTGCTTTCACTGAAATGTCGTCGGCTGTCACTGAAATGTTGTCTGCTGTCAGTGAAATGGTGTCTTCTGTCACCGAAATGTTGTCTGCTGTCATTGAAATGTTGTCTGCTGCCAACCAAAATGTTGTCTGCTGCCCTTGAAATTTCGTTTTTTGTAAATGAATTGTGTTCATGTAACGAAGGAGGCTTGAAGTCGAATGCAATGTTATACATAAGGGCGACATCATTTATTCTCAGTAATCTTGGTAACGTATGACAATAGCATAACATGGTCT
This sequence comes from Branchipolynoe longqiensis, assembly GCA_030323885.1. Classification (NCBI taxonomy): domain Eukaryota; kingdom Metazoa; phylum Annelida; class Polychaeta; order Phyllodocida; family Polynoidae; genus Branchipolynoe; species Branchipolynoe longqiensis. Next base: position 73,923,706 of record CM059193.1, read on the forward strand.
TGGATGAAATCATCATCGATAGCATTAGTCAATGAACAATGCATTATGCAATATGGTACACCAGACATATTCGCATCATAACATCAAAATGACATCTGGCTGGGCCAACTGCCCTACCGTAAACAAAACAACAACAAAAAAACGCACAGGTGTTGCTTGGGGTGCGGCTGGCAGGCAAGTGGCAAGTCCAGTGCACCTTGGCCCGGTGGGAGCATGCACAGACAGCAGCGCCGCCAGTCCCCCTGGCATCGAACCCGGGAACCACACTTGTGGTAATTAGCAGAGAAGTAGTATAGCCGGAGCCCTTCTGGCTTACATCCGTATACAGAGGGTCTGTATACGCGCTGTAACGAAGGAGGCTAGAAGTCGAATGCAATGTTATACATAAGGGCGACATCATTTATTCTCAGTAATCTTGGTAATGTATGACAATAGCATAACATGGTCTTGGATGAAATCATCATCGATAGCATTAGTCAATGAACAATGCATTATGCAATATGGTACACCAGACATATTGGCATCATAACATCAAAATGACATCTGGCTGGGCCAACTGCCAAGGGCCAAAGCCCGACCCAGCCAAAAGAAGAAAAGAAAAGAAAGAAGAACAAAAAAAAAAACTATGTTCAACTAAGTACATAGATCAATAGAGGTTGCTACTCGCATGTCATTTAGAATACGTTCAGAAATAGGCAAAGCAATATAACGATAAACACAATCAGATTTCCAATCACCACGTGCCTTGATCTCCTCGATAGTTGCACCTTGCATGTGCAAAAAGGTGCAACCACCCCTCCTGAGCGAATGACAAGAGTAGTCGACAGGGTCGAGCCCTGACAATAAACACAAATATTTAATCGTTGATTGAAGCACAGCATAAGACAAGGGTTTATAGCCCCCCAAAGGAGACGGGACTTGAAAAGCTGACGCGTCACGTGACAGAGGTACCTGCCTAAAATGTAATCTCGTCCAGTGGACGGCGCACAGGGCCTTATATTTTAAGGCAGAAATTGGAATTAAGAGCTCACGTTCACTAAATTGAATAGTTTTTGAACGTCTAACAGAAACAATCATCCCCCAAGGGAAAAACTCAAAATCTGCCCTCCGGAGGGTCGAATCAGACTCTGTTAACTGACATTTATGCAGCAATCCTCTGAAGCCTGTTAAGATTGCAGCCTTAGTAGCAATATGACCCAGGGAGTCAGACAAAAAACTAAACATTAATAATAAATTGGAAGGCAAAATCGGCTTAGCAGTCTTTACCTCGCACCCGAGAACTCGCTTAACACCTCCCAAAGTAGTCTTCACTGTGTGGTTACTATAATCTATGGGCTCTGAATCCTCAGATCGCAAAAAAAAATTTAACCCAGACAAGTAATTTGTAATAGAACTATATTTCAAGCTATGAGATAGCCAAGCTATATATATTGCCACCTGACTGGAGGGGCAAGGCAAAGGAGCCAAAAAACCGGAAATTGGTCGATGAAAGTAAAATACTTCCTTATCTGCATAGAGCGCGTAGCATGACTATTAGGTGCGTAATACTGCATCGCAAATGTCTTCGCCTCAGTCCGCAGCGTCTCCAGGTCTATAACATAACGACTCACAATTAATGAAATAAATGAGAACAACACAGAATTTTCAATTTATCAACATCTGCTACTCTCTTCAGTTGATGTGGACTATCCCACCTACTAATACCATCACAAACTATGTTGTAATCAGTTTTTATGTGAACTGCAGTTATACTAAAATTATAACGCACGGATAACCAAAATATCCGTTTTATGTAGTCCATTATGACTTGATTCTTAGCAACACCCTTCACCAGAGCTGAATGCACAGTATTATTATCTGTTATGAACACAATATTACGGTCTTTCCAACACCTACACCAACGGTCTACGGCTGCCACCACCACCCACATTTCTTTAATATTTATGTGCGCCTGAGCAACCTCCCTAGGCGCTACCACCCTATGGTGAGCAAGTTTCAGGATTGGTCGGTCATCATTAAAAAAACCTATACACCAGTCCGAACCATGCAGCGCTGCATAGCCCTGCTGAGACGCATCAGTATACACTGACAAACTACTTTTTGATTAACCAGCATTTTTTGCTCACCATTAAACTGGTCTACGTAACTTAGCCACCACTGTATTTCTTCCTGAAAAGCTTTATTCTATATCTATGATAAGGGAGTTTTAGAGCACGGACAGCTGCATGAATACGAGCGGAAAACGACCGACCTCCCTTAACGACCACCGAACAGTGGGATAAACGACCTCCCAAACGTTCAAGCTCTTTCCGAGTAGCCTTCTTCCTACCAACAAAATCACCAAGGTGTAATTTCAGTTTCTCTAATTTATCAGCTGGTAACCTAACCTTCATAGCTACCATATCTATTATAATGCCAAGAAATCTAGCATTGGTGGAGGGACTAACTACTTTCGAAAAATTAATGTAAAAACCCAACTTCCTCAATATAGAAATTAATTCTAACTGATTTTCAACACACTTCTCATAAGTACTACCTAATACCGCAAAATCATCCAAATAATTCACAATTCGACTATTACCATGCCTAACCGCACAGCGGTACACAAAATCTGACAATTTGGTGAATATGTATGGACTGGAAGAAAGCCCCATAGAGAGCCTATTATCCAAAAAATAACTTTCCTTACCATTAATTTCCCATATCAACCCCTGTCTACAACGGTCTGAAGGATGAATGCTGACGGCTCGGTAAGCGTCCTGTATGCCGATTACAGCTAAATAATCATCCTGCACAAGTAGGTTCAATAAAGTGTCTACACTTTTGTAACGGAATTTACAACAAGTCTCAGAGACAAAATTATTAACCGATTTACCATAAGGCTTACTACAGTCGATTATAACCCTGAAGCCAGAACTACCAGGTTTAGGCACACAAAACATGTTATGGGAGCATCTAGGCAAAACATTAGTGGCATAAATGTAACCTTTGTCAAGTTCAGCTTGCACTTTATTTTTTATGAATAAATTATGAGTATTATTATCTTTGCTTGTATAAGTGCAATTATAAGAATTATTAAATTGTTTATCAATAATTTTAAAACCAAAAATGGCTCCATGTAAAATAAACTCCCAATCAGGGTCAGTGTCTCCCAGGAAAAAAGATTCAACAAACACCCGGCAAGGCTTTATCTGAGCTGCAACACCAGCAATTCTATGAGTACAACCACAACAGCCTTGAAAACAGCCATAAGTCACAACAAAAGTGCACTCAACTGCCATTCTAGCATGTTTATCATAAGCTGTGACTATATAGCTATTACCTGTACTAGAAACATTTAACCAGTCTACATTAATTGGCTTCCAAGCTGGCAGCCATACCTGACCACAATTGGTGTAATTGACAGGTAAGGCGAAGTGCACCGGTACCGAATGGTCAGTTAAATTTAGCATAGTAGGAGAAGCACACGCTTCACCCTTCTTAACTATAGTCTCATTGACAGAGTAACAACTACTAGCCGTAGCCTTAATACATGGACGTAAACAATTAGAATTATGTTTAATATCATTATTGCACTGACTACTTTTCATACCTTTAATTTTATTCTTTCAATCTCTACAGCATTTTGAACGTTTATGGCTACGGCTACCGCACCGCGAACACCAATGGCCGTAATCACACGTCATATTGTCCCGAGAACAACCCTGCTCACCATTATGTGCGAAACACAGCTTTTTCCCATCACGCGTGAACAGACGATTTGACGTGTTAGTCGCGCCAGTGGTGGCTGCAGTCGATTTCTTAACATCTCTAATATTTTCATACGCGTAGTGCCTTAGCGACAAGTCGCTATGCCCTACCGCAAACGCTTTAAAACCTTGCTTTTGCACCAATTTACGAACCCCCGTGTCGTAAGCTATGTGAGCATTATTCGTGAAATTATTATGCTTTGCTTTAGAACTTATATAATTTATATGATTTAGCATCGCTTGACAAGCTTCTAAGTCGTCATACGCATTAGTGTCCTGAAACCACGCGCAGGTAGCTTCGACTAGTTCATGGGGATTCAATTTTTTTACTTGCTTTCTCTCGACTGTATGGTGCTTGAGCGTCCACTTACGCTGCCGCCTCCTTTCCGAGCTGGGTGTTCGACTCCCCGAACTGGACGACGACGAATGTCTGCGCCGGTGCCGGCCTGCGTGGCCCGACTTGCTACGCCCCCTGTCCTCCGAAACGTCCAACGCACGCAGCTCCTCCTCTACCAGTTTACGCTCCTTCCTCAAGACAGCCACCCGTCGCTTCCGCTCCAACGCGTCCACTTCTTTCTTCAACGTTGCTTCTTCTGTCGACAAATTGTTGTCTGTCGCCACATTAGTCGCACCACGCACCTATGCCTTAATTTCTGTAGCCATATTTGCGTCCACTAATGGGTTGCCTGCTTCGGAATAGCCACTAAACGCTTCGAACACAGTTCGTTTACGGGCAATGTGTGTTTCTGGCCACATGGACCGCAATAATCAGACATGTGCAGCATATGTCTGGGAACGCCCCCCCTACGCATAGGCGAAAACGCACAGGTGTTGCTTGGGGTGCGGCTGGCAGGCAAGTGGCAAGTCCAGTGCACCTTGGCCCGGTGGGAGCGTGCGCAGACAGCAGTGCCGCCAGTCCCCCTGGCATCGAACCCGGGAACCACACTTGTGGTAATTAGCAGAGAAGTAGTATAGCCGGAGCCCTTCTGGCTTACATCCGTATACAGAGGGTCTGTATACGCAGTATATATCTTCCGTCAGTGCCTTAGCACTGGTCTTCTGACCGTAAGTGGTACAGACATCTAGGTTTTTACACACATCTTTTATTTTTAAATGGTTTATATAGTAAATTGAAGTGTAAAGTGGATTCTGAAATTAAAATGTACACAATGCAATAAGTAATGAGTATGACGTGTATTAAATCATTTTATATTTACATAAAAGGTTTTAGTTGTTGGTTTAGGATTTCCACTTCAGTAGATACTAATACCTTTACTTAGTCTTAGTTCAGTGTAATAACAATTAACATACTCTTTTATTCATTGTGTTCTTTTGTAGGCAGTAGGATTTGCGTGTTAGTTGGGGTATTTTTGTGTTAGTAAGTCAATATGCCCTGACTATTGGTTTGTTATGTCGTCAATAAATAAATGTATTCATTGGTGTGAGGAATGAGGAATCCTGATGTTGGTGGGAAAGGCATAATAGGGAGGGGGAGAACAGCAGACAGGACATACCGGAGGCTGGGACCACAGTGGACACAGCTCTTGTCATGCATTCAGATTCTTCGGTGATATGGGTCTTTCCAGGCTTATTCCCCCTAGGTCAGAATAGAAGTGACTGTCACTAGCCAGGTAACACCCCAGCCAGCATTCCCAGCTGGGCCCTGGGTGGGCCCCACATGGGCAGCCCATCTGGGGCTCAGCTAAATTTGGCCACAGGTTCCAAGTGGGCCCCACCTGGGCTAGCCCAGGTGGGCCTATCTCAGTTATTGAATATGTTCACTATATCTTAGACAAAATATGATTTTTTTTTAAAGCTGGGAATCTAGTCTATGTGGAGCCCATCTCACGTCCACTTCCGAGCCCACCTGGAGCCCCTGCCCAGCTGTGCCCAACTCGCCCATTGACAACCCATGTATGGCCCACCAGGGCATGTTGGGTGGGACGTAACCTCCGGTGGGGAGGGGGGCGCGGGTGTGGGTGACTGCTCGCTAGAAAACCAATGGAACAGTTCACCACAGGGTCCCACCTCCTCCTAGGGTGGTGCCACCTGCCGAGTCTTCTAACGAGCAATGGGTTGGTTGGTTGTTGGAGTTTTACATCCTGGCAACATCGAAGTCATATGAAGACGGGTACCGTTTTGTGATCGTGCACACTAATGGCGACTTTATAGTGCTTCCTCACTGGGGGACCAGGCAACCAGCACCATGACCTAATATCCCAGTCAGTCACATTATCTTGACACTGAGCCAACCAGTATTTTCCCTATCCTACCAATGCCGAGCGCCTGGCTACGAAGCGATAAGTATAAATCTTTATGTCAATGGTTTGACCATGGCTTCGAATCACATAAGCTACCAAAACGGGAGACACGCTCTACTCATTCGGCAATCCCGTTTTGTGCCGCGCAATGGTCAGTGTAATCGAGACCCTCACACTGTGGTAGCCGGGTGCATTGAGAAATCAGGATAGCTTTGTTATCTGAATATTAATTACTTGGGTACTGGATGAAGGATATGTCGTAAAACAACTCAATGACCCAAAACCTGTTACATTTAGGCTTGGGCAGGCAGGTTATGCTAATAGACTGCTACTTTGCGCTAATTTACTATTTGATGCTTCCCTATGGCAACCTGGTCAACTCGCCGTAGAGTTATAAATAAGGCGCTGTTTGTTTGTTGTTGTTTCATGTCCTAGCAACATCTAAGGTCATATCAGGACAGGTACCGGGAGACCAGGCCACCAGCAGCTTGACCTGATATCCCACTCAGTCACATTATCCTGACACTGAGCCAACCAATCCTTGCCCTATCCTAATAATGCTGAGCGCCTGGCTAGGAAGCAACAAGTATACATTTTTAAGTCATTGGTTTGACTGAACATAAATAAGGCGCAATGTGCAATCTATAATGGTGTTATTATAAATGGAGACCACGGTATTACCATCCCTGCTTCACCTGGCGCAGTGGCCTAATCGGTAGAGCGCATGCGTCATGCGCAAAAGGTCGGGAGTTCGGTTCCCGGTCGAATCAAACCAATGACTTATCAAATTGATACTTGTCGCTTCCTAGCTTGGCACTCAGGATTAATAGGATAGGGCAAGGACTCGTTCACTCAATGTGAGGATAATGTGACTGTGTAGGATATTGGGTCATGGTGTTGGCAGCCTGATTCTCCAATGGTGCAGCACTATCAAGTCGCCATGAGCGCGTGCTGTCACAAGTCGGTACCCATCCTGATATGACCTTAGATGTTGACAGGATGTAAAACTCCAATAACCAACTACCTCTGCTTCAGCAGCACGACTATTATCCATCGCTATTACTGCTGAGTGACCGCTCTTGAGCAGCTTGGAGAGCAGGGAAGTATGCTCTTATGCTGGCAACACTAGGCCTTCAAGGCAGCGAACAATCGTCAAAATCTTTATTAAGCGAAATACTCGTATGAAGCCATAACCAGCAGTGCCATCGCCAAATCAACACACCTAAACACTTTAAATGGCGCCAGAACTAATAGAGAAAACGATTCCCAGGGCAGGCGCTAACAGGGGTGAATCAGTGATAATAGAGTGTTTTTGAACTGACATTACATGGGCGGACAAACAACTAGGTCCTTCTTAGAGCTCTGATGAATCAGACTAAAAATAAGTCAATTAAAGTTTCCGATGACCTTCAGGAACCGCGGCTAGGAGTTCCTGACTAATTTCGTCACTGGAAGGTTTTTTTGTGTTTAAAAAAAACTAACTTTCTTTTGACTGAACAATGCTTGTGCCTCTTTACTAATCTGGACACACATTCACAAACAACAAACATGTTATGTATGTGGTGAGTTGTTGTGATTGGCTTGATCTTTACTGAAGACAACAGTACGTCAATGCCTTAGGATGTCATGGTAATTCACATTTGATTTAATTGGATTATTATGTTGTTGTGCTTCTCATACTATATATATATATAGTGTGCCAAACTATCCTGGACCAGATCAGGCTCGCAGTGAATGGCAGTTCGGTCCACAATTGCACAAATAAATAACATTGCGAATAGATAATATATAATAGCACAAGCCTACTCCCCCCATTTTCTACTCATATATTTAATTATATATCCCATATATATATATATATATATATATATATATATATATATATATATATACAGTACTTGCCTTATATATTATGGTAATTGCCTGGAGTATCGACGTTGAGTAGAAGAAAATACGCCATTTAATTTAAAGGGAAATCATTTATGGCATGCAAAGGCCCTGCCCCTGTGAGAAGGTTTTCATGAAAATCACAAGTTGAAGACCTGCAGCTCATTCATAATATAATCTTTGGAAATACAATCGTAAAATACAATAGAATACTCGCTGTACTACCTATGTACAATGTCATGTAAACGACCGGAAGACCAGTGCCTCGGCACTGACAAAATGTATATTCTGATGAACTGTTTCACCCAACAAACAAACAAACAGCAATACAAACAATGACGTTAATTGTTTGAATTGAGCAATCGTCAAAATGTCCTACATCAATTTTGATGTACTTTATTGCACACTTCATTTATAGTCTATAACATGGTTTTACTTGTCTTGTTGTTTAGATTAGTTAATTAATTTTAAATGGACAATTTCCAAAGCGCATGCACACTCAGGTGAAACTTGGGTTGCGGGTCAACTCTGGAAGCAAGAACTAAGTTTGTATGGAGTTATTATTTAATACAATGATTATTAAGTCTGCCTATGTATCAACAAAAGAAGAAGATACAAATTGAATTAAATGAGAAAGTAACCATCATTGTGTGGTGTTGAACATCGGTGTGTGATGTTGAACATGAGTGTGTGATGTCGACCATCAGTGTGTGCTGTTGAAAATCAGGGTGTGTTACCTACTTATTTAGGTTTACTTAGATATTTACTGGACAAAGGTCATTAGACCTGTATATCCAGATCATTGTCTGATGAATCTGGAGAGATGTCATTTCCAGCCCGGTCTAAGTGGCCCAAGCTCAGGGCCACCTCATAATTATATACAATATCTTGATCCTGCCAGTATCTGTTAATCCTTCGTTCAAATGCCTTAATACTTGGAGCCTCCACAATATAACTTGGGAGGCTGTTCCACATATTGGTAACTCTTTCAGTAAAAAATAGTTGCCTGCAGAGGGTTCTTGTCCGTCCTTCTCTTGTAAAGCTTTATGGATGTCCCCGAGTTGGTCTTTGGTTCTGTTCTGCCATGGACATTACTGGAGAAGCTACTGAATCATACACCCCTCTTATGGTTTTGAATGTTTCAATCATGCCTTAAATAACAATCAAGAATTGTCTAAATCCATATATGTAAATGACCTTCTCACCAACCCCATCATTTGGTTTGCTTTGTTTACCTTGTCATGTATGTGCTGCTCAAAAGTTTCATATCTACTGTTATACCAAGGTCCTTCTCCGTCTCCATTGTACTCAAGATATGATCTTTTTCAACTTCACCTACCTTTTTCTTCATAGAATATGTCCTCTGCTCAGGTTCTGCCTGTCTGCTCACCATCATTACACAACATGTATCAGGGTGGAACCTTAGCAGCCTTTGATTTGACCTGTCCTGTAATCTGTCTACATCAGACTGAAGTATGATTATATCTGCCTCCCGTGTTATTTCTCTGCATACCTTTGTGACATCAGCAAACATAAACCCTTCTGAAACTATACCATCAGGTAGATCATTGATGTATAATACAAAAAGCAGAGGGCCAATCACACTATCTTGAGAAATTCCACTTAGTACATTCCTCCATAAATGAAAATGCTCCCTGGACTGACACCTGTTGTTTACGATCACCCAGAAAGGCCTTGATCCACTTCAGGGTTTTCCCACATATACTATAACTGTGTAATTTACTGATGAGTCTTTCAAATGGTATCAAAAGCCTTCATAAAATCAAAATAACCAATGCCTACCTGAACACTTCTATCTAGTACCTCAGTCCAGTTATCGAGGACTCTTAACATTTGGAGTCCTGTAGATCTTCCACTGATAAATCCATATTACCTATTACTGACTAAATTATACCTCTTCAAGTGGTTCATGTTTCGCTCTTTTATAATAGATTAAAGGACCTAACAAGCAATGCATGTTGAACATCAGTGTGTGATGTTGAACATCAGTGTGTGATGGTGAACATCAATGTGTGATGTTGAACATCAGTGTGTGAGGTTGACCATCAGTGTGTAATGTTGAACATCGGTGTGTGATGTTGAACAACAGTAGGTAATGTTGAACATCTGTGTGTGATGTTGAACATCAGTGTGTGATGTTGAACATCAGTGTGTGCTGTTGAACATCAGTATGTAATGTTGAACATCAGTGTGTGATGTTGAACATCAGTGTGTGATGTTGAACATCAGTGTTTAATGTTGAACATCAGTGTGTAATGTTGAACATCAGTGTGTAATGTTGAACATCGGTGTGTAATGTTGAACATCAGTAAGTGATGTTGAACATCAGTGTGTGATGTTGAACATCAGTGAGTGATGTTGAACATCAGTGTGTGATGTCGACTATCAGTATTTTATGTTGCCATGCCCGAAATATATACTCATGTAGTTCTAAATCTAGATTGACCTAGTTGTAGAAATATCCAGACGTAAACGTAGAAAATATCAATGTTGTCAGCAGGAGCTTGCTTCAGAGCCTGGCATGCCATGACCCCTTGGACCCTACCTAGTATGGTCTGTCAAAAATGTCTCAAGCAGCATTTTGCACCAACAATTCAGCAGAATAAACATATTTACGGTATTTTGGCAATGGCAAGAACTAACATTGTGCGAAGCAGTTCAGGGTGTGACATACTCTGTGGAAAAGGTCTCAAACTACATTTTACACTAGCAACCAGCCATCTGACGGCAGTGGCAAGAACTCACTTTGTAAGGAGCAGTTTAGCGTGTGACATAATCTGTGGAAAAGGTCTCAAACTACATTTTACACTAGCAACCAGCCATCTGATGGCAGTGGCAAGAACTAACATTGTAAGGAGCAGTTCAACATGCGAAATAATCTGTGGAAAAGGTCTCAAACTACATTTTACACTAGCAACCAGCCATCTGACGGCAGTGGCAAGAACTAACATTGTAAGGAGCAGTTCAGCGTGTGACATAATCTGTGGAAAAGGTCTCAAACTACATTTTACACTAGCAACCAGCCAACTGACGGCAGTGGCAAGAACTAACATTGTAAGGAGCAGTTCAGCGTGCGACATACTCTGTGGAAAAGTCTCAAACAGGTTTTGAACCAACACCCCACCCTCTGTTGACAATGGCAAGAACTAAAATATTGTGAGCAGGAATTCAGGGTGCAACATGCTCTGTGGAAAAGGTATTAAATAGGGTTGTCACCAGCAACCTGCCCTCTGACGGCAGTAGCAAGAACACACATTGCGGGGAGCAGTTCAATTCGGTACACTCGGATGAAAAACAGAAACAGATACAGGTTTAAATAGAATATTTAAAAGAAAACAAATCGGACCTTTGTAGGTGTATCAGTCTTGTATCAGGCGGTGACCGGGCCAAGTATCATGCGCTGACTGGAATGCACAACCAGTATTGGAGTCCTAGTTACAGGTTGGAGATAGACACAATTCGGGGATCAGCGCTCACCCCCCAGAGTAAGGGTGAGAGGGTGGGGACACGATGTGCAGGGTAGCAGGGTCAAAAACAGAGTGAGAGAAAGTGGGCAGGGAGATTACGCAAGAAAGGTGAACAAACAGCAACCCCATGAGCAAATTACCCATGTTAGCCTCGGGCCAACATGCATACTGTGCAACATCCTCTGTGGAAAAGATCTCAAAAAGGATTTTGCTTGACCACCCCTTCCTCTGTTGACAAAGGCAAAAACTAATGTTATGAGCAGGAATTCAGTGTGCACATAACTCTGTGGAAAATGTTTCAAAAAGAATGTTTCACCACCAACCCTGCCCTCTGTTGGCAGTGGCAAGAACTAATGTGGATCATAACTCACTTCTGACTGTTACATGTAAAAGTGTAAAAGGTATATTACTAACGGAGTAGTCAGTGCTGACCTGGCATCCAACACTAGTCTGGGGTCAACTGTCTGGTCCCTGCTCACACCTCCATGATGGTGAGTGAGGGATTGCTGTTTGAATAGGCATTCACACTATTCACGTGTAACCTAATTCGGCATCAGAACGAGGCTGAGTACTCGTTGGGTATTGGAAATGACCATAAGACACTGCTGTGTGCCAATATGTATGAACTACTACAGAAATTAAAGGAGTAAAATTTGAAGATATTCACTTATGAAACTATCATAATCATTTTTGCATACCTTTTTTCTATGTACTGGTCAATTTTCATGAAGATTGAGTGATGATCAGATGCATTTCAGTAGGCGATGTCAACAAAGTCACTCACCTTGGTTGCCAATCTTTTCTTAAATTCAAAATTGTATAACTTTCTTAATATATACATTAACAAATATATTTGAAGCTTTTATTAATTTGTAATTACTAAGATAAGACTAGTTTAACTGCATTACACAGATAACTACGCTGACAGTGCTGCATGGTACATGATACCGCCATACCTATGCAGACTTGAAGTTGACAGTCAGATTGTATTTAAAGAATGGGAAAATCACCATGCAAGGGTCACCCAATCTTCATGATAATTGGCCAATAGATAGAAAACAGGGATGCAAAGATGAATATGTTAGTTTTAAAAATGAATACCCTCAAATTTGAGTGATTTCCAGAGGTATTGGTCTATGAAAAAATATTTTCATCACATTTCATACAGCGGCACCTCGCAGATGCGTACGTGGCCTCGCGCTGGTTTCAACATGGCCGCGGCGTGAATAGGGTCAATTATCCACGCTAGGAAACTGAAAACCAGAGCTGCTGGGGTTATCAACAAAAAACAGTCACAAAAACAATTAAACAGACATCGCTTCCATCCCCTACTTATATGTTGTTAAAGTATTTAAAGTTACATAGTCCAATGATTTTTTGTGTTTCTGTTATTTTCTGAGACTGAACGCTACAATCTACCTAACTTTAGTTTGATGCAACTTTTATTTTAAATTGGTTATTTTGGAGATATTGAAAGTGAAAACATGCCCAATTAATTTTGGGAACCATGTCAACATTCTAATATCATCGGCTTCAGCAGAATAAGTTTGATAGGAGTGGCTCAGGATACTCTTGATTGAACCAACATATATTTGTTCCAATGGTGCAGCACTATAAATTCACCAAGAGCACACGCTGTCACAAGTTGGTACCCATCCTGATATCACCTTAGATATTGCCAGGATGTAAAACTCCAACAACCAACTACCTCTGCTTCAGCAGCCCGACTACTATCCACAGTTATTACTAGTGAGTGAGTGCTCTTGACCAGCTTGGAGAGCAGGCAAGTCTGCTCTTATCGTGGCAAGACTAGACCTTCAAGGCAGCGAACAATCGTCCAGATCTTTATCAAGCGAAATACTCATATGAAGCCATAACCAGCAGTGGCATCGACAAATCAACACATATAATGAGTGCATGAGTATCTAAGTTGGATATATAGGATCAAATTTAGATAAGGGTTTTGGATTTTGAATATGTTCGGCTTTCATCGGACTGCTCAACTTTAAGTATGGAATCAAAAACACCGAAGTTGTCTATTGTCTGTACTACTCGGATGAAAGCATCACATTTTGTCAACCAAAACACTTACCTAGATTTTATCCTACATATATAACGTAGATACAGGTTCACTTAACTCAGTAAACATTTATTGCAGTTTGTTGCTCCTGAACCACGCTGCTACGCTTGAAAATGGCTAAGCAAAGCCTGGGGGCCGTGCATTTTGGATTGCCCACTGAATTAGTTGTCCATGTTTTTCACTTCAAGTAGGTCTCCTTAAAATAGAAGTTACTTCAGACTAGATTGGTTGGTTGGTTGTTGGAGTTTTACATCCTGGCAACATCTAAGGTCATATCAGGATGGATACCGACTTGTGACAGTGTGCACTCATAGCAACTTTAAAGTGCTGCCCCACTGGGAGACCAGGCTGCCAGTACCATGTCCTGATATCCAACTCAGTTCCATTATTCTGACACTGAACCAACCAGTACTTGCCCTATCCAAAGACCCTATATGACTAAGACAGCCTGTACTGTGTAATCAAAATGATCAAACCCACCACTTGGTGCGCTGGCTGTTCTCTTGGTTAAAGAGGTGCTACATTATATGTATAAATGTACATATGAATGTGAAAGATGTGTGATGATGGTGATGCTGATGATGATGCTGATAATGATGTGTATTTGTTCATATCAATTTCATATTGATGTGTAGCCATACTTACCTATCTCATGTATAATATAATTGTATGTGTTTACATGTGAAACACCAACTAGCAGCCGGACTGAACAAACCCACCACAAGGTGGCACTGCGAAATTTACATGGGAGAGATAGGGAGTGAGCCGTCTTAGTATCATAGGGGCTTTGCCCTATCCTAATAATGTTGAGTGCATGACTAGGAAACGACAAGTATAAATTTTTAAGTCATTGGTTTGACTCGACCAGGGTGCCCTCTCAGAGGGTGGATGGTGGTGGAAATGGTATAGAAGACCCTTGTCGTAGAGCATGCTACACAGTAAGCTGCTAGTGATATTAGTTCCTGCAACTGTCATCAGAGGGCAGGTTGGTGATGGAAATCGTCTAAAGAGCACGTAGCATAGCAAACTGCCACCCACAACTTTATTTCCGGCCACTGCCATCAGGGGCCAAATGTATGAAGCCGGGTTAGCGGTCCTAACTTGTGCGTCGCATGGATTTCCCGGGTTAGTGGCCAAAAGTGACAATGTATGTGCCTGGGTTAGGCAAACGCCTCAAGAGTTAACGTCGCCTACACTAACCCCAAATTATAGCAGGTTTAACGCCCGTGTTAGGGACCGATTACGGCCAAATCTATTCAATGTGATCATATTTAACAGAATTACATACTCAAATCGTGAAATTTAATTAAATTAACCCTAAATTCGAAGCGATATTAACGTAACAGCTACATCGGCGGCATTATTAATATTGTCAAATCGACGAATGTAAACTAAACAAATCGCTGCCGCCGCAGCGACGTCGATATCCATACCGTCGAACGTCAACTAAACATGGCCACCGCTACCGTAGTGGCAGCAATATATTACAGCCAAATCTATTCAATGCGATCATATTTGACAGATTTACGTGTGGTATAAAACCTTATACAAATATTATTGTGATGGAACCTTCCTTTCTATGTGTCTGGCGGGGGAGGATTCGAACCTCCTACCCCCACGCTCACGGGGAGGCCAGTGGCAAGTCTAGCCTCCCCCATCAGGCGTTCCGTCCCTCCAGCTCCTGCGGGGGGGGGCGGGGGCAAGTCTACTCACTAAGGAGGCAGGCGCATGCGCGGCCGCCCTCCCCCAACGGCAAGTCCGGTGTTCTGCCCATTTGAATCCGATTTCTAGCTTGTGGCTGACGTACCTGCATGTGTCCGACAAAATGCCGGTAGATATATGTGCAACGTGTGGGGAGGAACACGAGCCTCCCCGGGGCGGTAAATGCAAGCGGACGAGGCTCAGCAAGCGATCGATAAAAGCGGAGGCCAGCTCGTCGGGCGAGGAGAATACCGGGGATGCGGCCGAGAAATTGTCGGCCCCGGGTGTTTCGTCACGGCGCTCTGGCGAGGGGCCGCGACTCGTGGTAGAAGATTACGAGGAGGATGACGAGGAGCGGGAGCTGCGACGGTTGGTGGCGGCAAGGGCGCGCGAACGTCGCAAGAAGGAGCTACGGGCAGTCCTGGATGCAGGTTCTCCGGAGGAGGAGACGGTGACTCTGATTCGTGCAACGAAAAATAAATCATCCGGAAGGAAAAAGCCGGGTGCGACTAATGACCCGGACGACTCACCTACAGACAGTAGCTCGGATGAGGGCTCGGCATCTGACAGTGATTCCGGGCGGAGGAGAAGGAGAAGGCGCAAGCGCAGTAAGTTTGCGTTGAACAAATACACAATGAATGAGAAGCGTTTAAAAAAACTTAGTGTAATGGAGCTGGTATACACTGCCCTAATATGGGGCATGAAGCGCGGGAAACGGGTCGGTTTTGAATACGACGATCTCGTACGCTACATCGGCCACGTTGCTTACATGTGTATGCATGCCTCTACGTCGACTTATACTGATCAGGCGTATCGGGGATATGACAAAGCTATCAGAGACAAGGTGAAAGAGAATGGGCTGAAGGCCTTCACGATGGGAGATCATGAATTGTCATTGCTATATTTTAATTTAGAAAACACTCGTAGCAGCAAGGACGCACGTAGGCCGGCGCGATCGGGCTACACTGCTAAGAGCTATGACAACTCCCGAAAACTTTGCTATGCTTACAACTACAACAAAGATGGTTGTGGTGTGCGCCGATGTGAATATGAACACAAGTGCCTCAGCTGTAAATCTGGTTCGCACCCGATTAATGAGTGCAAAAACAAGAAAAATTGACTTGGTTGTGGTCCTGGACAGGTGGTCTCGGCAGAGACCGTTGACCTAGTTGTATTTGAATGTCGCGCCAAAAATGTGGGCTTTCAAAATGGCGCCCATAGTGTGCCGCGCCTGGCCCCTGGTACCGTAGATGTTACGGTGTCTAACACCGACTGTATATTACAAGTTTGTCCACCTTTCCTTGATGAATTGTCAAATATGTGTGTTGCAGATATTACAAAGTGTTGTGGGCCACATATCATTGATGTTGCTCGTGGCGCTGACGATGACTTTTGTGTTAATGCTGTACTGAAAACTGACCCTATGCCATCCGCCATAGATGCGGTGGAAGTTGTGAACACAAGCAGTATTGATATAGATGTACTCAGTGCGGACAATGCCGCTGCTCTAGGTGGGCGGGGCAAACCGCAGGGCGAGGTAGAGGCGGGCTCTGCCGGGCCTCCAGAATCAAACATTGATGACGCAACTGTCAACCTGGCGGGTCCAGCTTCTCCGGGCATGAACAATGGTAGTGCCAACTGGTGGAGGGTGATCGGGCCAGATAAGGCAAACCCGCTGGAAGATGACCGGCACTGTACCTTGTGGGTTTGGGACGAGTATTGTGATAACTGTTCAAAGAAATGTATTGACGTTTTCGCTAGTTGTTTGCAAGGCACCTGTGAATGTAAGCATGAAATTGGTGGTGCCTGCGCACAGTTAAAGCCGTGTCGAATCTATGCTGAGGCGATGTGCCGAGGCGACACGGATCCCGACTGGGAGTACATCCTCAGGGGTTCATGTTTTGGTTACCGGGTAATCGACCCGGATTGTGTTAGTTCTTACTTTCAAGGTAACTACTCATCTATAACAAATAATACTACTGGTGAGTTGATGAGCGATAGGCTCCAGCTCGAGATATCTGCAGGACTGGTGTCCAGAGTAGATGAGCCATGTTTGTGTGTTCACCCGATGGGGGCCGTGCCAAAGGGGCACGATGATTTTAGGGCGATCGTGGATTGCTCTAGCCCAACTGGTTTCTGTGTAAACGACCACACCAGGGCCTGCAGAGCGAATTTCAGCTATAATTCTGTCGAGAATGTCACACAGTTGCTGCAGCGGGGGGACTATATGTCAACGATAGATATATCCAATGCCTATAGGGCAGTCAATATTCACCCAGTCAGCAGGGAACGCCAGGGCTTGAGCTGGGACTTTGGTGAGGGTCTGGTAAACCTCCGAGACAATCGCTTATGCATGGGGCTCAGCAGTAGCCCTTTCGTATTCTCAAAGATCAGTGACTTCATTGTCCGCTGCATGGTCCGGGAGGGTTATGAAGAATGTGTAAATTACCTAGACGACTTTTGTGTCGTCAGTCGTACTATACAAGGCTGTATTGAGGCGCAGCGGGCCCTGGTAGCTATCCTGAGACGGATGGGGTTTTATGTAAGTTTCCGGAAACTAACACCCCCTGCTCAAATAACCAGGTTCCTGGGGATAGATATAGACTCTTTAGCTATGGAGTTGCGTCTCCCTGAGGACAAGTTGGCTAAGTTAGTATCGCAACTAAACTGGTTTCTGCAGAAAAGGAAGGCGACGAGGCTGGAGTTGGAAGGCCTCGGGGGGGTCCTAGCACACTGCTGTAAAGTGGTGCATGGTGGTAGGACCTTTTCGAGGAGAGTCTACGACTTGATAGCCTCTGCTAAGAAAGCCACCCATAAGGTCAGACTAAATGAGGACTTCAGGTTGGACCTGAAATGGTGGCTAGAATTTGCATCCACTTTCAACGGAAAAGCGAGTATCATCCCCTCGGCAGACCCGGTAATCTCGGTGTACAGCGATTCCTCCAAATTCGGGTTTGGAGCGCTGCATGGCGAGGACTGGGTGGCTGGCGCCTTTGATTTAGAGGCGGCAAATGAGCTAAGAGAATGGTTGGGCCATCATTTTGTCTGCGCGGATGATGTGGGGTGTAGGTCAGACAACATAAATGTGTTGGAAATGTGGCCCGTGTTGGTGGGCGTGAGGCGCTGGGGGGAGACATGGAGGAATCGGACTGTGGTTTTTGTCACCGACAATACGCAGGTGATGGCCGCCTTAAACTCAGGCCGGAGTAAAAACAAAATTACGATGACCTTGCGCCTGATATTTTGGGCCTCTATTACTTTTAATTTTGATGTACAATCGGTATATGTGAACACCAAGTATAATGTGATATGTGACAGCCTAAGTCGTCTGGATAAGTTTCAGAGTATCGCACGCATCAGAGATGCCGATCAAGTTGATGCAATGTGTTGTCACAAATTATTCAGTTGTTAAAAATCTTGCTTCAGATTGGAAAAAACTCCTGGAGGAGCGTCGTAACTTCGACAGAAATCACTACGCCAGTTCGACTCTTGCGGTTCGGTCCGTACAGGTGAATTCCTATATCGCCTTCTGCGAAGTGTTCGCAGGCCAATTAGCCCCTTACCCCTGTGATTCCGACCAGGTATGTCTATATATGTCATATCTAGCGCGTAGGCTATGCTATTCGTCCATTAGGAATTACCTCAGCGGCCTGAACAATCATCTGAAAGATTTAGGTTGTCCACCGATAAACTATTCTGATCACTATATAAAGAAATGTTTGGCGGGCATCCGCAGGTTAAAAGGTGATGAGGTGAAGCAAGCAGCACCAATCTTGCCATATGAGTTACTAAAATTGTTTGCGGTTTTGTTCCCTACCAGGGGCCATACAGCGGTTAGGGCAGCCATGTTGCTCTCTTTCAGAGCTCTACTACGCAAAGCACATGTCACTAATTCAGATGCTGCCCTTCTCCGTCAAGATCTGGAGTTCTACCCATGGGGGATGCTTGTGTCTGTGCGGAAATCTAAGACGAATCAGTTCAGAGAACGGGTCCATAAAATCCCGGTTGCTAGAGTTGCGAACAGAGAATTGTGCGCGGTTTTTTGGGTTAAGAGACATTTGCAACAGTGCCCAGCCCCGCGGGATGCGCAGGTATTTAGGATACCTAGAGCAGGACACTCCGTCCCACTGACATATGCTTACTATACCGCAGTATTGAAGGCGGCATGTTCCGCGGCTGGTCTACCTCCGTCTGAATTCTCGTCTCATAGTCTCAGGCGGGCTGGGGCGACCTTCCTCCGCCTATCAGGGGCTTCGGAGGAGGAGATCAAGGAGAGAGGCGATTGGCGATCGGATTGTGTCCGTCAATACCTAAAGGCGTCGCTGGTGGAGCGCCTGACTCTCGACATGCGAGTGGCCGTGATCCTGGGTATGCTAAACTGACTTCCCCAGCCTCCCGCTTAGCTCCTCTGGTTGGGGCTGATTTGGGTCTTTTGTGGCCAGCCAGAGTACCTACTCAATCCATTCATGTATCCTGTTATGTGTAATGAATAATAATGTGTGGTATAAAACCTTATACAAATATTATTGTGATGGAACCTTCCTTTCTATGTGTCTGGCGGGGGAGGATTCGAACCTCCTACCCCCACGCTCACGGGGAGGCCGGTGGCAAGTCTAGCCTCCCCCATCAGGCGTTCCGTCCCTCCAGCTCCTGCGGGGGGGGCGGGGGCAAGTCTACTCACTAAGGAGGCAGGCGCATGCGCGGCCGCCCTCCCCCAACGGCAAGTCCGGTGTTCTGCCCATTTGAATCCGATTTCTAGCTTTAGGCTTAGGTTTAGGTTTCTTTTTTATTACAAGTGTCTTATGTTCTATTCTTGCTATGCTTTATGTTCTTTATGTAATGATGTTTAATAAACGGTAGGTCTTTTGTGGCCAGCCAGAGTACCTACTCAATCCATTCATGTATCCTGTTATGTGTAATGAATAATAATACACGTAATAAGTGAAATTTAATCAAATTAACCCTAAAATCGAACCGTTATTAATGCTGCCGCCGCACTGGCGGCGTTATTCATATTGTCGAATCGATGAATGTAAACTAATCGACGAAGGTACAGAGGGTTTCACAAAATCTATAAATAACGCACTGGTTAGCTAACCAAGCCGCGCTTTGGCCACATACATTTCCCGTCCCACATATACCAACATCGACGATAGCTAACCCGCTGGCCGCCCTGAACACCGGAGCCGATAAAAACTTGTTCATACATTTGGCCCCTGAAGCAGATTGGCAGTGTTAATCATCTACATACCCAAGATCATGTGGTATAGCAAGCTGCTACCCACAGCATTAGTTCTTGCCACTGCCACCAGAGGACAGGTTGTTGGTGTTTATCTTCTAGAAGCCTTTTTACCAAAGAGCATGTAGCATAGTGAGCAGCTACCCACAACCTTAGTTCTTGCCACTGCCACCAGAGGACAGTTGGTGGTGGTAATCCTATGCCACCACCACCAGAAGGCATGTTGGTGGTTTTAATCCTCCAGATGACCTTTTACTGAAGATCATGTGGCATAGCAAGCTGACCTACCCACAACATGAGTTCTTGCCACCGCCGTTAGAGGGCAGGTTGGTGGCGGTAAAACCTCTGTAAGACTTTTACCAAAGAGCATGAGACATAGCAATATAGAATCCACAACCTATAGTTCATGGTTCTGCCACCAGAGGGGGGGGGCTGGTTGACAGTTGAAAACCTCTACTAGGTGAGCTTCTTAGGTAGTGTAATTAAACAGTGTATCGAGCTTAGACCAATCAACCCTCCAATATAAGCCAATCTTCCAGCGAAAGCTATCAAGATGCAGCCTCTGGGCGAATTGTAGTGGGTGCGGTAGGGTTGGCGTGGGGGGTGGGGGAGGAAGGAAAACACCAGAATTGCGCCATAATACTCCATTGTCCATTTCCTCAAGAAGGTTAATGGAACAAATTAATTCTGTTGAATAATTTTAATTGCCGATCATTAGGATGGTGGGTGGGAGGTGGGGAAAAAAGAGGTGGTGACGACAGTGGGATGCCGGTTTAACCTCCATGCTAGACCTCACAGAGTTCCGCCTTAATGGTGACGTAATTGACAAATCAGTGTAAAATATTCCGATAATAAAAGCATTGGTGGGGGAATGCAAATGTTCTATTGTAAAACAGGTATACATGGCCAGGAGCTTAAATGTTTTATGTAGTAGCGGGTGGTGATTGATTGATAGGTGAATAGACATAGTGGTGCTGGCAGAACTGTGTGTAAGGGGCACTCAGAGCCCTACACACTACCCCCTCCCCCCTCTGCTAGTCAGGATCACCACACTCAGGCTCAAGGCAGGTGGTGGTCAGGGGAGCCACACAGCTTGGTGGTGGTGGGCAGATCACTGGTAACCATGGGGACCGGGAATGCTGGATCCCTATTAGTAGAGCTAAGAATGCTTTTTTCTCATTGGGAGAATCGGGTTGGGTGATACTGTGTACTGAATCCATGTACCATATAAATAATAAACCAGAGGGCTTGACTCTCTCTCTTCTTTCACACTTGATACTCTTCCTTTCTCTTTGCTTGTATTGATTTAACTATAGCCTGCCTACAGAACCACAGATTCGAGCAGTAGACTTTACATCAGATTGATTAAGGGAGGGGGTGGGGAGGAGATAGGGGGGGGGGGTCTGGAGGCTTTGCCAGCATGGTGCGTCGCAGTCATTGGTCAGCGCCAGTGTGACGTCACTCACGCTATTTATAGCCTGGGAACATTGGTGGGTTTCAGTTTATCGCCTCTACCACTGTAGTCACCGCCCCGCATTGATTGGATTTAGAAGGATTAGTAATGCCTCAGTCACACATGCGTTACGGCGTAACGCTGTTGAATACACAATTTGCAGCATGTAACGCTAGAAATTCTGTAACCCAAAAGTTCCATAGAAATATGGTAACAGTAGTGTCATATAATTAGATCAATATTAGTCAGATCAATGTGAGTATTTACATAGTATTTAGAATGTAAGCAGAAGTTATCTTCTGTATTCAATTGGTAAAGTTGTAGTAAGTTTTAATGTTCAGTTACAGTTAGGCAAGCGGTATGTAAATGTCAGTTTGTTAGAAATATTCTAGTGTAACTCTAGTGTAGTTGGTTATGTGAGTTTATGAATTATGTTGTTGGGTGGGGTTGTTAATAATACACTGGATCAGCTGTGATCAGTGAAGCAGTGGGACCAATCCCAGTGCATTTAGGTTTTAAATTTTCCATTTTTATTTGGACTGTCTCTGTCATTGTATATGGTTGACTGGAACTAACAGAGGAACAGCAACAAATAACAATTGTGAATCGATAAACCACATAGAGTAACGGCGTAACATTTGCATAAACTGCAAGCCACACCGCAGACCGTAGTACCGTACGGCGACCCCAGAATTTGTGACCTAGGCATATGCCAGGTGTTGTGTGTTCATGTACCTTAGATGTTGCCAGGACGCTAAACTCCAACAGCCAACCAACCTGTATATATTTTAAGGATTAATATTAGTGCAGTTATTGTTTTACCCGGGGTTTTATGGTTTGAAGGTCGTAGGATGAGTGTTGACCTAGGCACAATTAAGGTCGGTGCGCGTTCCGGAAGTGTGAGGGATTTAAAAGGGCAAAAAAGAAATGAGTACATTACTTTAAATTTAAATATCCCTAAAGCATTTATAAATGACCTTTGTTTCAATCTCCCATAGAAGAGCAATAAAGCATTATTAAATGAATTTGGCTTTAAATCTCCCTTAGAAGTGTAATAAAGCATTTATTAAAAAAAAACGGTATCTTTCAATATCCGTTATAAGGACAATAAAGCATTTAGTAAATGACCTTAGCTTCAATCTCCCTTAGAAAAGCAATAAAGCATTGCTGAAATGAATTTAGCTTTAAATCTCCCTGGAAGATTAATAAAGCATTCTTTTTTAAATGTTACCTTTCAATCTCTCTTATTGAGCCATTAAAGCACTTATTAAATGGCTTTATCTTTCAATCTCTCATATCGAGCCATTAAAGATTTATTAAATGGCTTTACCTCTCAATCTCCCTTAGAAGAGCAATAAAGCATTTTTAAATGACATTAGCTTTCAGTCGCCCTTATAAGGACAATAAAGTATTTATTAAATTACTTTAGTTTTCAGCCTCCCTTACCCGGGTAATAAACTATATATTAAATGAGCTTAGCCTACAATCCTGGTCAGGTATTGAACTCTTGATATTCTGCACAAAGGACATAGCCGGTGATATTGTCGTGGGGGTGATGAAAATGGGAAATATTGCGCCTAGAGCGGGACTCGAACCCACATCTCTTTGCATTCCGGGCCAGTGTGCTAACCATTACACCACCTAGGCTCCCTGATATCAATACACTCCCCACGCCTACCTGTATATGTGGTTACTTGCCTGAGAGGTCAGTGCAGACCACTACAATATGCTAGTAGACCATCTCTCACTGATTCACCAGGATGATGATTCATACTACAGTAAAACCTCTCTAAATCGACCGACTATAGGACCGACTTTAAATGGTCTATTTAGGGAGGTAGTCGGCTTAGGGAGTTTTTTTAATCATTACAATGGTATTGTATGGGCGATCATTTGGGACCCAAATAAAGCGGTCGATAGAAGGGAGTGGTCGATCCGTGGTGTTGGTCGGTTAGAGAGGTTTTACTGTATTAATAGTATTAGACTTCCAAGTTGAACAGGACAAAAGAGAATGTGCCACAGCTGACTAGATTAACACTAATCACGCCAATACTAACCAAATCCACGCGCAAATGCTTTACTAAGAAACTCTGACTGAGTATCTTCAAAGCACGTAAGCCTGGTGGGATGAGTCTAGTTAGAGGATTTGAATCACTTGATTTGCTTCTACGTCCTGCTTAGTAACTTAGAGCGCGAGATGATAAATTTAGTTGTTTTGTCTTTTTGTTTATGTTCATTAAAGTTGTATAATCTGATCCTTTCGTGTTTTCTGTCATTTTCTGAGATAAATATATTAGGTTGATCATTATATATATTTTATAATCTAAATTACTTTAGTTTGAAGTAAAGTTTATTTCAATTGGGTAGTTATTTTTAGATATTTGAAATGCAAACAGGCCAAATTAATGTTGGCAAGCATGCCAAAAACACTGACACTATAGGCTTCTGCAGTCATATGTTCTATTACATTTACTCAGTGTTCCATTCTATGTGGTGACACATGTTTGATAAGTGCACCAGTATCTCTGTTAGACAATTTGAATCAAATTTAGGTAATTGTTTCGGTTTCAAAAATTTGATGTCTCCATCGGACTATTCAGTTTTAATTAAGCCTGGGAAATTTCAATTGACGGTGAATGGGTGAGTCCAAATTAAAAATTGTCCCAAATCCCCAAACAGATGACTTATGACAGTTATATTCGTTGATTTTTTAAGTAGGAGAAATTTCAATTGCGGACAATTGGTCTTCTCCATTCAACTGCTCTGTACCCTATCCTATTCGTACTGAGTATCATGCTAGCTAGTGACAAGTATACAGTTCTAAGTAATTAATATTGGGTTCAAATCCAACGACCTATTGTACGGTAAGTGGAGGCTTAACTCATTTGGCCATCCCATGTCATGATGATTACGTTTATGTAACGTTTACTCATGTATGTAGTACATTGCTTTGATAAATTAAATCAAATATTATTGTTGCTGTTACCTGTTTAGGACAAAAGGTCACGGACAATTTAATTTTGGCAAGCACGCCAACACTCTGAACATCATAGCCTTCTGCAGAAAGAGTTTCTATACAATTGACTCAGTATGCCCTTCTATGTGGCAACACATGGTTACTAAGTGTATCAGTATCTAACTTAGATATGTAGAATCAAATCTAGGTGAGTGCTTAGGTTATGAAAATTGATGTTTCATCAGACTATGCAACTTAAATCTGTTTTTTTTCTTGAAGATTTATACTGCCTATCATGGATCAGTCTGAATAGACTTGTTTTCACCATTAGACAGTTTGTCAATAGAAAGCCTAAGCCTACACTTTTACGGACCCAAGGGATTTTTAACCTCCCACACCACATAGACATGGTATGAGAGCAACTGGCCTTTGATGACGTTGTAAGTTATACACAGCAGTGGAAATCCAAATTGGCAGAGGTGGGGAACACAGGGAATCAAACCAACAACCTTCAGATTAGGAGTCTGACCTAGAAAAAAAGACACTCTAACCACTCCGCCACAGAGAACACCACTCTAAATGATGGCAGAGTGAGTTAAGCACACCCTTCCAGTGTGGTAGGTTTTGTTTGTTTGTACATTGTTGTTTTATGTCCCAGCAAAATCTTAGGTCATACCAGCATGGGTCCCAACTTATGACAGTGCACACTCATGACGACTTCATAGTGCTGCCCCACTGGGAGACCAGGCCACCAGCACCAAGACCTGATATCCAACTCAGTCACATTATCCTGACACTGAGCTAACCAGTCCTTGCCCTCCCCTAATAATGCCGAGCACCTGGCTAGGAAGCGACAAGTATCAATATTTATTTCATTGGTTTGACGGGTCCAGGGTTTGGATCCACAAACCCATGGGTTCGGATCCCCTGATCTCCCAAAACAGGAGACATACGCTCAACTCATTCGGTCATCGCGGATGTTTGGACAGAACTTAAATATTAAACGTTGTCGCTACCTGGCCTTGTAGTCAGCATTAATAGCATAGAACAAGGAGCGGTGAATGAGGAAGACCAATTGTCTACTAATGAAATTTCTCCTGCTTAATCAACAAATGTAACAAACAAACGGCATTGATTGGGGATATAGTACAATTTTAATTTAGACCGCAGTACACGTGAGTGAATGTGAGCTATTCGAGACACTGTTACCTTGACTCTAACTAACTAAATACATTTCTTTTTTTGATACTTCAGCTTGATTGATCATTTTGGGTGGAGCCAGGAAAACAGAATCGACGAGGTTCAACCCAAGATCAATGTGTCCGGAATTTCAATTAAAACGGAACAAACGAGCATGCACGTCACGCACCTACATTCAGAGGACAACTTTAAATCCAGACCTGAGTGTTGTCCTTACATAGCAGGTGTCCTATCACTGGGAGCAAATTCAAATGATACAAAAAATTGGTCGGTTGGATTTCGAAGTTTTACGTCCTGGCAACATCTAAGGTTATATCAGGACCGGTACCGACTTGTGACATTGTGCACTCATCCTGACTGTATAGTGCTGCCCCACTAGTAGACCAGGCAAATAGCACCATGATCAGATATCCTACTCAGTCACATTGTCCTGACACTGAGCCAACCAGTCCTTGCCCTAGCCTGACTAGGAAGCGACAAGTATTAATTTGAAAGTCATTGGTTTGACTGGACAAGGGTTCGAAGCTGTGGTCATGCAAAATACATATTTTTCAAGTAGTTGTATCTCAAAAGATAATGTGTGCATTGAACAACTGTTTGAACGTGACAGACGTTCGCCGATCAAAGCGGTTGCTGAGGACAGACACTACTATCCTCTAGGTGGATGTAGTTTGAACTTGGCATTCTCTCCCCGATCCTCGGTAAACATGAACCGGAAACAGATTATCGTGCAATGTACGGCATGCATTACAACAAGGCCTTGCGTAGTCTTTGTGGCATTCGCTCCCCGATCCCGGGTTGACATAAACCGGAAACAGATTATCGTGCAATTTATGGCGGGCATTACGACAAGGCCGTGTGTAGTCTTAGTGGCATTCTCTCCCCGATCCCTGGTTCACATGAACCGGAAACAGATTATCGTGCAATGTACTGCAGGCATTACTACAAGACCCTGCGTAGTCATCGTAGCATTCTCTCCCCAATCCCCGGTTGACATGAACCGGAAACAGATTATCGGGCAATGTAAGGCAGGCATTACAACGAGGCCTTGCGTCTTATTTGTGGCATTCTCTCCCCGACCCTCAGTTGACATGAACTAGAAACAGATTATCGTCCAAAGTATGGCAGGCATTACTACAAGGCCTTGCGTAGTCTTCGTGCAATTCTCTCCCCCATCCTCGGTTGACATGAACCGGAAACAGATTATCGTGTAATGCTCGGCAGGCATTACTACTGGCCTTGCATAGTCTTCATGGCATTCTCTCCCCGATCCTTGGTTGACATGAACTAGAAACAGATTATCGTGCAATGTACGACAGGCATTACTACAAGGCCCTGCGCAGTGTAGTCCTGGGTGATGGATCAATGCTAACTGTGAACACAAATAGTGGATACATTGTGGAGCCGTAACGACCACAATGATCGATGGAATCATGTGTAAATACTGATGAATAAGTGATAGCTTTAAGCGTCACGACTGCGAGAGTAAACAGACTCGCACATGCGCCAACGGGAAGTGGTTTGTGCGCGTGTGTGCGTATGGAGGTGGGGCGGCAAGTGTAGGTATCCAATGTGTAATGTCCGCCATACATTTAAGCAGGTCTTCTGACGTGTTGGACATGCCTTGCGTAGTTCTATGCATTACTAGGATAGAGCAAGGAATTGGTTGCTTAGTTGCAGGATAATTAATGTGACTGTATGGGATATCAGATCATGGTTGTCCCGGCAGCCGAGTTATGAAATTCTGTACTGTCAGGATAACCGCAACCATGCTTGGTACAGAAAGATAGGAGTGGCCGTTCCCGCTAGGTGGCACCCAAAGTCATGACTCTTTCCCACTCGCCACGCATGTCATTGATTGTACTGCCAAAAGGGCTATAGTGCCCCTATATCCACTTAGTACCTAAGGTTCATACCTCCCCCTCTATCCCCTCTACCTTAACTGGAGCCTAAATTAAGAGCCTGCCCCACAACAGACGCAACACATGATACAAGCTCAGCACCAGCCAGAGAATGCCACGATGACTACTCAGAAGAATGAATACCTAGTTTTATTCACCTATATAATGTTTACTAGACATACAATGGTGGATGATACCGACATTCTTATTGGCTATTACTCCCATGCACACCAGTCATTCCATAGCCCACATAGCTCCTCATTGGCTGCCTTCATGATCCACCCCTCTCCCACCCAGACCTGGCCACTACCCAGCTATCATGGGATTACCATGTATCACATCGGTGACGTGTGGCTGGGCAAGATAAGGGGGGGGGGGAATCATGATTAAAGAGTATCCCAACGCGACAGCACTATAAAGAGACCATGAATGTGCAGTTTCCTGTGGCTGGGGAAACAATGGGGATTTAAAGAGCGAGTCAGTCTCCGTACAGATATCACCTCAAATGTTTCCAGGATGTAACACTCACTCACACACACTCACTCTTCTAAGGGGGGACGGCTGACTAGGTTGAACTGTGATGCCTGTGCTATTTATAACTCACACATCTACAGATGAATACATTCCCTCTTGTCAGAGGCACAACTCTAGGCCAGTCAAACAGAGTCTCTATGAGGCAGTCAGCGGCCATCTTGGTTTTGTCTTCATGGCACAGTGCCGCTTCTTATTGATTGTTGCACTGGGTGCGTTGGCCGAATCAGGAGAGCGCTGACCTCGCATGCTGGAGTTTGGGAGTTCCGTGCCCGGTCGAGTCAAACCAATGACTTATACAATTGATACTTGATACTTGACGCTTTCTAGCCTGATGCTCGGTATTGATATGATAGGGCAAGTACTGGTTAGCTCCGTGTAAGGATAATGTGACTGAGTGGTATATCGGGGCATGGTGCTGGTGGCCTGATTTCGCAGTGGGGCAGCACTATACAGTCACCATGAGCGCTCATTGTCGCAAGTCAGTACCTGTCCTGATATGACCTTAGATATTGCCAGGATAACCAACCCGCAACAACCAACTTAATGTAGGTACCACGTGAGTTGAAATGCTACCATCATAATGCATGACCTAGATTCTTCCATAGTTTTGCTTCTCACATTAAACGTGCATCATTCCAACGTTTTAATTTCTCACATGTTTAAAAAAATGTGTTATATTAGATTGACCATTATTACTCTAGTTTGATGTACTTTTGTTGTTGTTGTATTTATCTATTTGAGGTGAAAATATGCTAAGTAATTGTTGGTGTACTATAAAAGTTGCCATAGATGCGCACTGTCAATATACATATAATATTCCTATCATTACTTAGCATTCTCTCCCCAATCCCCAGTTGAAATGAACCGGAAACAGATTATCGGGCAATGTATGGCAGGCATTACGACGAGGCTTTGCATCGTATTTGTGGCATTCTCTCCCCGATCCTCGGTTGACATGAACTAGAAACAGATTATTGTGTAAAGTACGGCAGGCATTACTACAAGGCCTTGGGTAGTCTTTGTCCAATTCTCTCCCCTTACTAACTGTGAAGAGACGCATTACTATCTCATCATAATCATTAGTTAAAAATGTTGCTTAAGTTTAATCATTTGTTATTGTCATCACTTGTTCATCCACATCATGGAGACCAGTTAGACAAGCATCTCTTTTCTGGGATCCTTTCTGTCTTTTCTTTCTTATTGTATCACCTCCGTTTATTGTAAACATATCTTGCAGAGAGTTAAAATAAAAGAATTGAATTGTCCCAAGTCGGTACCCGCCCTGATATCACCTTAGATGTTGCAAACATGTAAGACCCCAACAGGCAAACACAACCCTACTCGTCTGTGCTGCTTACAGAAATTCGGGCATTACAAACGCACCGATCGCTAACAAGAACCGATTCGTTATGGAAGTGCATGGTTGATGCCACGCCCAGAACCTACCCTTCAAAATAAACCTTGGAGCAGACAGGATGGTCGAATGAGTTGAGTATCCATCTCCTCTTTTGGGAGATCAGGGGATCCGAAAGCATGGCTTTGTGGGTTTGAACCCTGGTCGACTCAAATCAATGACTTAAAAATTGATGCTTGTTTAACCGTCGGGCTATTCCACCCCCACTTAAGGCGAGCCTACGTGTTAATATAAATAATTGTTTCCATGTGAATGTCTTGTGCCTCCCGCCGCCGGTTGTCTGTCATCCTGCCAGCCTGACCCTTGACTAGCAATGTCCGAGGTGGAGAGTTCGACTCCTGACAGACCATGGGCAGAAGGCCCTTAATTAAATAAGATTATAGAGCAATCCAAATAGCAATCTGAAGTTGACCATAGCGGTTAATAATATATAAGTCTGGAGAACAGTAAAGAATGCAAGGAACGTTCATGTCACTTCTTAGGAGCTCACCCTTTTATTCTTACCTCTGAATAACAGAATGAATTGATCAATATAACCTATGTTCTTAGTTAAATATGGTTCAACAGTGTAATGTATGTTATAAGTCAAATCCCCTCCCATATAATTAAGTTAAATAAGTTTGGAATTTCGACAATAACATCCTAAATATTCGGCTAAAACATCGGACCGTGCAGAAACACGTCCGACGGGTCTGGGTCCGAACGCCCGACCTCCTATCGTTGCTAGGATAGTCACAATCGACGTATCCAAGCAACGCTTTACAGCAGGGAACCCGGCAGTTGCGAGCCCATGCAAAATGCGAGCCCAGGCAAATAATGGCAAAATGCGAGCCCACGCAAAATGCGAGCCCGCGCAAAATGTGAGCCCGCAAATAATCGGTCGAGTAGTCTCGCCCACTCACTTGTTCCTTCATAGCCAAGCGCTTGGCATTATTAGGATAGGGCAAGGACTGGTTGGCTCAGTGTCAGAATAATGTAACTCAGTGGGATATCAGGTCATGGTGCTGTCTGTCTGGTCTCCCAGTGAGGCAACACTATAAAAGGTTGCCATGAGTGCACACTGTCACAAGTCGGTACCCATCCTGATATTACCTCAGATGTTCCTAGGACGTAAAACAACAACAAACAACCATAAACCTTTATACTTTATACTCACTTTGTACCTATAGCACCATACCCTGTTGGTGAGCAAACATGGTCGGGTTCTTGCCATACAGTATTATCATACCATTATCATACCTACTGGTGAGTGCAGTAAAATTATCGTAGCAAATATTTTACATTGGCGCATAATTTTCGAATTGTGGTTGATTCAATGAGGGGAGCCGAGTACCCACCACGCCCCAAGCGGACAGGACGAACATCATTGTAACCGAAACCTCCCCTCACCTCCAGCCATTCGGTTTTGCTTGGCCGTTGGACTATGAACTTTAAAAATAACTAGCAACATCCGACTCCACCCACATCACCCATGATAACAGCCCCCGTCAATAACAATTTACGTGAAAAGGAGGATGCAGAGGACAAGAGGAACCTCACATTCGGTTGGTAGGCCCACAATGTACATGGCCAGGCGTTCTCCCCCGGTGGAGGAGCAGCTCGAGACGAGCATGCATGATGGCTGTGATGCCACATTCCCCGCTGGCCACCACCCCTCCCCGGAAGCCACCGCCATGGGAAAGGCGAAGCGAGCGACGAAGACGACAAAGACGGCGAAAACAACAAAAAGGCAGGAGGACCTGATGAAGAAAATTCAGGAGAAGATAGAGGCCATGGATACGGGCTGGCAATGGATGGAGCAGCACACACTCCAGCAGGAGAAGGCGCTCGCAGAGGCGGCCGCAGGCAGTGTGGCCCCGGTAGTCCCCCCTGACCAACGAATGACAGTTTCGGCCCCAGAGGTGGCCGACGGCAGCCCCGAGTGAGTATCGATGACGCCGTCCCCGAGCCTGGGCGGCCTCCCCATACTCCCTGGCCTACCTACCTGGCAACCTGGACGGGGATTTCAGGGGGGGCAGACATGTCCTGGGAGAAGCCGCCCCCCCTCAGGGCCCGACAGCAGACACAAACACGGAGGGACAGACTCGACTCCCCACCCGTCCACCTGGCCCATACCCCGGCCGGGCACCATCAACACGGCCAGGAGGCCGACTGCTACAACCACAGCCCCCGCTCAATGGCAGAGGACGCGGTGCGTATCATCGCCGCAGCGGCCAAAGAGAAGTCCTTCACGCAGAAAAAAGGTATTTCCGCAAAGCACCTGTTCCCGAACGATTTGGTAGTGAGGGGGGATGAGGGGAAGTCAATAAAAAAGGGAGATGCCACCCGTGAACAGTATATGCTCGGGCTGAAGCGGCTTGACACTTAGCGTGGGTTCCTGGCTGACGCACTGTCAGTGCTCTCGGCACACCAGGAAGCCTTATCCCAGGACAACTGCTTGCTGCCGTGGAATATAGTGCGCAAGTATTCCGATGAGATCTTTACCCGCATCACTGATGGTCACCTCCCTATGGGATAGAGGGATGCGGCCAGCCTCACGGCAGTGCAGATAGAAGTAATCGGGATGGCCAGGCACACAATGGCTGCGGCGAACAGCATTGCTGACGACGACACAAGGGCCCAAAAGGCGGGTTCAGATGCCCGGAACGCCTATGCTAATGGGGCGATGGGCGGCCCATGCTCGGCTTGGAACTGCGACCCCGAATCGTGCGATAAAGCCAATAAAGGGGATTCGCACGGCACAGGCAGCCACAAATTCGCCCATGTATGTGTATACTGTGCCAATGTGCGGCTGATAGTCCCTAACCATGTCGAGGCAGCATGCTACTCAAAAAAGTAAAGGGATAGGGCCATAGGGAAGAAATCGTCAGCGAATTTTTAGGCCGCATGCGGGGCCTTCCCTCTCCCCATCTTCACACAAATCATGACCACAGCGCACCCTGGGACACTCATACGGACACTCCACCCTCGGCACCCACAATAAAAACGCAAATACCCAACCTCTCACCGTTGCCATTCCTAAGGCGGAGCCACATGGCTTCCTGCCGGTTGGGGCTTCCCCGTGGGGTTCCTCCCTATGACGTCCTGATGTATGCTGGTTCCCGGCCCTGGTGATACCCCAGTCACACGAGGCCTGCGTTCGCTTACAATCGATTCACGACATCAAAAAGTCCTCATTGCGCACTCCTTACGCCCTCTTTAAGTGCAGGTGCCGCGAGGATGCCAACCTCCCGGCATCCATTTCGGAAATTTTGGATGCAAGGAGTTTGCAAGTGCTGCACTTGCAACCTCCTTGCGTCCGGTTTGGTTGGCGCCATTAAGAAGTGGTTGGCGACCTGGCGGCAACCTGGCGGTGACCTGGTGCCACAAGGTCGCCACCAGGTCACCAACCACTGTTTCCTGCCAGTTTTGGACCGTGGGAACGGTGGCGGCTGGTTGGTGACCAGCCGGCGACATGGCGGCGACCTGGCGTGGCCAGGGCGCGATACAAGTCAGCGCCATACATTCTGCGGTGCCACGACGGCTCCAGGTCAACAACCACCATAGCAGTTGGTGCCCTGTCTAATGCCTGTCCGTGCCCTGTCCATGCCCTGTCTGCGGCCTGTCCGCACCAGGGCGGCACCAGGACGCCAACATCATTTTTGAATCAATGTATCCAATGGGACGCTGGGTGGTTGGCATCCTTTTGGGCATAAGGAGGTTGGCGGCGAACGCTGCCTCTCTTGTCACTGAGGTATGACCGGCCGTGGGGAACCCCCTAATTTGCATATTCGTCCCACCGCTGGTCCCTGGCACCACGCTACACATAGGCCATACACGCCGGTGTGGGCAGCTGCTGGTCCCCTGCCACCTCCCCTGCTGGCTTCCACCCAAGCATAATGCACGCCGGAACAAGGTCGCGGCGCGGCCCATAACGTGACGGCAGCCCCCAGGACAACAATAACATCAACATGGCTGGCCGGTGGGTGGGGTACGGCCGCCTCACCAGATTGACCTGACTCTTACATAACGTTCGTAGCCCAGCTCCGGCCGAATGAGTGTCGACCCCCTGCCCTCCCCCGGCATGCAAACCGTCCCACCGCCCGGTTGCAGAGCCGGTCACAGACGTGATCGATGGCCTCCTACAACAGACACCTATGGCGCTGCCCGGGCCGCGGTCCTCCAGAACTTTTTGGCCACCCACGTCCATCTCCCCTCCGGATTGAACATCAAGCACTGGAGGAAGGTCAAAACCCTGAGGCCCACGGTATCGAGCGGGATAGAGGTCATTGTGAACACGGACAACGCCGCCTCCGCGGCCTCCCTGGAGTGTGGCCGCGCTACTGACGCGACCCTGGGCCCTTGCGCCCGTGAGCTCAATATATATTTATATATATATTTATATATATACATACACAGTAGTGTGGACCTGGCCTTGCACTATACATGAACCTCCTCGTGTCGCCAGTAATAATAATGGAGTCCACTTCTCATGCAAGGAGGCGCATGGACAGGTAGGCGTGGATGGGGTGATTGTATCAGGGTGGATAGGTAGTGTAATGGTTAGGATGCTAGTCCCGGATTGGAAAGAAGTGAAGGTTTGAAATCCTGCTCTAGCAATCTTTCAAATTTTCATCACCACTGTGAGCTAGGTCATTCTCAGAAGTTGTGTACCAATACTGTGACATCAGTACCCCAAAATCAAAATGATGTCAAAGTCCTATAAGAAAGCTTCCTCAATGTGTATGTCCTTTTGCATCTGAATAATTGAAAATAAACATATTCTCACATTTGTAAGTTGGTTAAATGATGCTCACACCCAGTAAATAACAGTATGGCATGGAAACCAATCTGACTCCAAAATTAAATATTTTCCACACAAAGCTTGACATCTTTAGGAAATTTCACATGCCACTTGCTTTATAAACAGTAGTAATAATAATTTGAAAGCTCATTGCTATGGTTTTGTCTTATTTGTGGTGATTAAAGAGAAAATTAGTAAAAATATTAGCAGGGTAAAAGTCCAAGTGAAATCAACAATTTTACACAAATGTTTGACTCAAATTTGAATGTTCGAGGGGCAATTTCAGGTTTTATCTTTTACTATGCCATACCTGGGTCCATGCATAGAGTGTCACATGGTTAAAATAGTTCATGTATTGTATCTGTACTCAGTGCTTGATACAGAGTTTCATAGTACTTGCAAGTGGAAACGAAATATTACAATGTTAATGACTCCAGAAAAGGTTAACTATATCATAATAAAATCTTTTTGTTAAAGAAATAAATGTCTTCAACTTAATGAAAACATTGTATATCACCATTTGAAGTCAGATATGCTGTTGTTCAGAGGTTTTCATTAAGTTTGTGACACTTTATTTTCAATGCTGTTGACAATGTCACAAATTAGTGATGTAATTGAAAACAGAACGAGACAGTAGTATAAAGTGGCAATTTTAATTCTTTCTATCTTAGCTTGTTACATTACTCTTTCATGATGAGATGACCTTAGATATTTCAAGGATTACAGGCACTTAACCCTATCGATACATCATATTAGTTGGGTGGGTGGGACGGCAAATCTGGGCGGCAGAAGTACGTCCTCTCGGTTTGAAAAGTCTGGTAGAAGTGAATATCTCCAGTGCCACGTCATCGGCTTTGACTGGAAATCAATATAGGTGGCGCGTCAATCGGCGGCCATTTTAGTTCTAAAAGTGAATATAGATGTCGCCACCAGTCTGATTTTAATCTAACTGCGTAGTTCAAGAAGTATGATGTAGATGGCGCGTCGATCAGCGGCCAAAGTTATTAGTTCTAAGAATAGAATATAGTCGGCGCCATGGTGCCCTAATCTACTGAGATTCACAGTCTCGTTCATTCAATTACCCATGTTGCGCACATCATGTACAATTGAAAACAGAACGAGACAGTAGTATAAAGTGGCAATTTTAATTCTTTCTATCTTAGCTTGTTACATTACTCTTTCATGATGAGATGACCTTAGATATTTCAAGGATTACAGGCACTTAACCAAAAAATAGAGCAAGTGTCCTGGGAGCCGATGAAACCGACTGCCTTGGTACATAATCATGCACTGCATCAGTGGTCCAATGACCCAAGTGTTTGATGTTGCTGATTGACAATCATTGCAGAGCACAGGCTTGTGCACCACCTCGTCTCAGACTATGCAGTGTCATTGCCGCTGGGGCCGGATGACCTGCCATGGACAGGGCCAGTCGTATGGTGTCAGGCAACGTGGTTGCACATAGAGGTGATCCGTTGGTAGTCAGGAAGGCAGGGCCATCGGGGTGAAGTGGTGTCCTGGACACGTAATCCTTCCACGCTTGACGTGGACAGTAGGGCGATCCAGTTATCGCCGGAACGAGAAATGTCTCTTGGAGACGATGACTTGTATTGTTTTTGATTACCGGACTCGGACATTGATGCCCACTGCGGTTAGCCTCAAATCCTTGGCCCGAAGATAGTGGCCAGGGTCAGAGCTGCCAAATTTAGGAAAGGTTAGTCTGTCGGAGAAGTGTGCGATGATAGTAGCTAGCACCAGTAGTATTCCCTTGCCTGGGCTGCCTTATTCCTCCAGGTCCCAATCGCCAGCCCCGCCTTAATGGCATCAAGAAGCCGCTGATGGTGACGTTGTGAGTAACCTGGGGAGAGAAGGCAAAAATTTAAATATCGATCCCAGGTTACAGGTTAGGGGTCAAAGCATTGTCATGTGTCACAATCACCGATTCCAGGCCGGCCTCAGCAACAAGTCTCTGGCTAGACTCCTTGCACGCAAGTCGAAACACCTACGACTTAGAGCATCAGGAGAATGATGTCCTTTCCTGGTTTGTGTCGGACAAGAATGTCGGTACTCCTTCGTGCGGCAAACAGCCAGATCTCCCGGGCACAGGCACAGATGACAGGGTCGCAACCTGCCCCGGAACTGAGCACTTGCTGTGAGGTTGCATTGTCTGTGTTTATTGCGATGGTGTATTTGTGCGCTTGATGTGGAGAGAGATGTTTGAGGGCGACAACCAGATTTATCGCCTCGAGCTGTGGGTTTTTGAGATGGTCTCCAGACAAATTCAGCTTTCGTGTAGGATGTCGCTATACTCGTGACTCTAGAGTGGCTATGTATACTTAAGCCTGTGTCACTTGTTCTGCGAGTACATCAACAGTGTACGGGGAGCCGTTTCCATGCAGTGTCATTAGAAATTTGTATGTGATTCTTATCACGCATTGTAGGCCTTTTCGTCTCAGATTGTGATTTGTTAGCTTCTGACATGGTCTGCAAACAAATTTGTGTAGGAAGTTGCCATACTCGTGACTTCAGTGTGGCTATGTATACTTAAGCCTGGGTCACTTGTTCTACGAGTGCATCAACAGCGTGCGGGGACCGGTTATTTCAATGCAATGTCATTATAATGTGGGTTGTCAGCTTTTGTCTATCAAGCAATGCCCAAGTGCGCCATGATGATAAGGCTCGGCACCCTATTAAGCTTATGAGACAAAAGAATGCAGAGCCCTTGGTGAATTGACATCTTAGAATGTGATTGAAGAATGCTTTGCGGTTTCATGTCATTGATCAAATCCTATGCACTGCCCGACCTCCAGGTCGTGGTGATGTCAGCACTCCCTGAGACTTTGCGTCTGCGACAATGTCTAGACGGTCGCCATTACATCAGCCAGACAAGATCTGGGTGTAGTTCGCATGCACTCTGTGTACTGATAACTTTTGTCTGGCCAAATGCGAGATCTGGTTCAGCGTCTGGTTCATGGCGCTTATGTACAGGTCAGTGTAATTAACAGGGTGGTGGGTGAACAAAAGGTCTCTGGAATATGTATGGTGCAATAGTTGTTACATTGTTGCATTGTGGAAATCGACAGGGTTGTTATTTTCCGATTACCTTCGTTTTTTACCCAAGTTTAATGTGGGTCACCATTCCAATACAATCAAAGCTGTCGGTTGCATGTGAGGTTCGCTGATGTCAGCATTGAGAATTATAATGTAGAGTGTTAGCTTTTGTTACCTGACTTATTGTATTTTTGGTTCTTGATGTTGGTCACCATTTCTGTAATGTCAGCACTGGCGGGTGTATATGCAGTTTCCGTCAAGCATGCTGTCATGGCCGTCTCGCCATGGCGTGATGTCAGGACTCTGGCGGTGCGGGGGTAGCGGACCTCGATTTTGTCGTTCCGCATTTTTGTGCGGTTCGTCGATACCTGCATTAATACCAGGTTTGATATCGTCAATGAGGTTTTTTACTGCAGCCAGAGCCACGGTTAATCCTACATCAGCAGGCTTCTTTATCGCGTCGATTTGGCGTGTCAGCTCAGACGACCGCCTGCGTAGCGATCCGTCGAGCATGCTGTCATGGCCGCCTCCATGTGTCATGACATCAGCACTCCAGCGGCGAAGCGCAACGGAGCCGTATTTCCGTCGCTCTGCGTTTTCCTGCAGTTCATGAATATATGCATTAATGCCAAGGTTGACCTCAGCGACATGGTTCTTTATTGTAGCCAGAGCCACGATTAATCCTACGTCCACAGGGTTCTTTATCGCGTCCACTTTTTGGTGATAGTAGGTTTCAGCCGATTGTACCGTGGAGGAGCGATGGTTTGTGGGTTTAAACGATCGCCTTCGTAGCGATCCGTCGAGCATGCTGTCATGGCCGCCTCCAAGTGGCATGACATCAGCACGCCACCGTCTGGGAGAAACTGCGTCGTAGATAATATATCCTCCCATGCCGGCACACGTCCAACACTCCGCGCGATCGACTGAAAAAGATTTGACCCACGATTCTCACAAGTCCGTCGTTCATGCCGGTATCCAGGATCAGAGGAGAGTTCACCCGATTGTACAAAGGAGAAGCAATGACGTGTCGACTCAAGCGATCGCCCCTGTAGCGATTCGTTGAGCATGCTGTCATGGCCGCCTCCAGGCTTCTCTGCCAGATCCATTTGTTCTTGTTGCTTTGTCTCGGCGTGCCTTAAGCCAATGTTGTCTGACTTGAACGAGACTAGCTATTCGGCATATTGTAGGGTATAGCCACTGACTTCGACCTCATGTTCTTGTTTTCTTTCAACTTCCATGCTCGCTCCAGTTAGAATCCAAATCTGGGCGGCAGAAGTACGTCCTCTCGGTTTGAAAAGTCTGGTCGAAGTGAATATCTCCAGTGCCACGTCATCGGCTTTGACTGGAAATCACTATAGGTGGCGTGTCAATCGGCGGCCATTTTAGTTCTAAAAGTGAATATAGATGTCGCCACCAGTCTGATTTTAATCTAACTGCGTAGTTCAAGAAGTATGATGTAGATGGCGCGTCGATCAGCGGCCAAAGTTATTAGTTCTAAGAATAGAATATAGTCGGCGCCATGGTGCCCTAATCTACTGAGATTCACAGTCTCGTTCATTCAATTACCCATGTTGCGCACATCATGGACAATGTTCTATTTATTTAGCTACATCCATTCCAATAAGATACATTATTTACAAAGGCGGAGTCATGATGCGATAGTGGGTAATCTTTAATCAGTAACATGGAGGGGTCAGTACATGCGTCTAGATGATCATTCAGTTAAATTACCAAATAGTCATTACGTCAAATCTAGATGTCATGAGTTCATGCGTTATTGTCCTCATTCAGAGGTCAACTGGCGGGCGGGACCCGAACCCTCAACCCTACGCGGTGTCTAGTATTTTCACCGGTGTGGATGGGTGGGGGGAAAATTGGATCAGTGTTCCATTGACTGCGGGAGGAACGGTTGTGATGGTTTGAACCGGGAGGAGGGTAATCACGTGACGTTGGCGTGGGTGGTGAGCACCAGCATGCCAGCCTCACAGACTGACAGCTCACATTGACACGCGAATCTGGAGGGCCATTTCCTGAGCTTGATGAACGCGGCTGTATGTTCAATTATAGCCAGGTTCCCAACCACCAACAGTGCATATATTATTAGATCTGCTTGCTTTTTACCTTAAGTCTGCGTGACGCTCGAATCTGTGGTTGTGTAGGCAGGCTATAGTGAAATAAATACAGACAAAGAGAAAGGAAGAGTATAAAGTGTAAAGAAGAAGAGAGAGTCAAGCCCTCTGGTTTATTATTTATATGATTACATGGGTTCATTGTAGAGTATCACCCCACCCCTTTTCTCCAATGGAAAACAAGAATTGTTGGCCCTACTAATAGGGATCCAGCATTCCTGGTCTCCATGGCTACCAGTGGTCTGCCCACCACCACCAAGCTGCATAGCCCCCCCATGGCCAGCACCAACCTTTACCTTTGAGTGTGGTGATGACTATCCCAGAAGAGGGGGTAGGCCCTGAGTGCCCTCACACCAAGATCTGGCTCCACCACTATGTCTATTTACATCCAACTCAGGCACCACTAGCCCTTACATATATATACATACATGCGCCTGATCATGTACACCGATCAGTAATAGAACATTTGCATTCCCCCTATGCCGTATATCGGAATATTTTACTCTAGGTTAACCTTCCTAAAGGTGGGCCTACACTAGTTGACCTGTAATCAAGAATGGAACCCAGTGGTAAGGCACTCTCTGATATTCCACACATTGGGTTCAAAGGTCACTGTGGTCAACTCGGTGAAGTGCAGAGCTTCCTGTGCGGAAGTTCGGGAGTTAGTAGGTTGATTTTGGAGTTTTATGTCCTGGCAACATCTAAAGTCATATCGGGATGGGTACCAACTTGTGACAGTGCATACTCATGGTGCTGCCCCTCTGGGAATTCAGGCCACTGGCCCACTTATCCTGACAGTGGACTAACCAGTTCTTGCCCTATCCTAATAATGTCGAGGACCAGGCTAGAACGCGACAAGTATCAATTTTATAAGTCTTTGGTTTGACTCGAGCGGGAACCAAACTTCCGAGCTCTACCGATGCGGACACCGCGCCGAGTGAGGTCGGGAGTTTGAATCTCGGTCGAGTCAAACGTCTACACAAATCCTGGGATGTTGGATGGATTTTCTGACGCTTGCTGCTGGCAGACGACAATCGGCGCATCACGTCTGTCTTACAGGTAGGTGTGGCCCTGCATCCTGACACTACCTTTGAGGTCAGAATGACGCCATGGAATTAAAATTGTACTCGATGACTCCATTGTGTTGAAGAGAATATCTAGTTCGCCAAAATACGCATTCGATAGCTGCCGGAATTCCCCTAAGGCCACAATTACCCACATTATCGCTCAGTGATTCATGGCAGTGGTAGCAGTAACGGTCAAGGTCAGATGTGACCCACATCCGGTCATGAGGTGCTAATTCAGCCGTGCACTGGGAAATTACATTCACGCGAATCAATAGACGAGATCACGGTTCCGACTGCACATGCGCTGAAAACGGCGTTGCCAGCAAAGCAAATGCGAATGGCCATTGAGTTTGTCTATACGCATAGGGAAAAACTTAGATTTTATTCAAAATGAATAGAAATACATAACAATTTGGCATAAACATGTATGCACACATGCAATATAATGATCTGATGAATATAGCTAAGACAAAATTAGCCATAGTTAAACATTTTGAGCTAAGAAACATACAATTCCACACAAAACAATCAGTGATATCCACATCACCATTATTAATTCTTGTTCTAAATACTAAAATGCAAAATGTGTCAACATACACTTGTTTCAGAGAAATATATAACCAATATCTGATTCACCCTACTAATTCTCTAGTTCTACATATGTCATTAACCATAGGATATAAATAAAAACATTAATAAAATAAGTAAAACTGACTCTGGCTATCGCTCTAACACTAGTCTGAGTGCCCAGATTTGTTTAAATCTAAATGCACATGGCATAAGATATGCTGATTATATTGATGTAAATGCAATGCTGGATAAAATATTAATATCTTAATATATTATATATATATTTTTAGTTAGTGTTCTATGTTTCAAACAAGAGCTGAGATGAGCTGAAACTAGCACATTTCACAACTGCACCCAATGTATTATTACCATGTGCCATGTGCTTCTCGCGGGTTTGTTTTGCTTTGACGCATCCCACCATGCACCACGCCGCTGGAATGATGATGTGGTCTATTCCATTTACCCCCCCCCCTCCACCCACCCTCCACCCCCCCCACCCCCCCAAAGAGAGGAAATATGTGTTGGGTGCTGGGATTTTCAGTTCTGGCAACATCTAAGGTCATATCAGGACGGAAAGAAGATTGAATAGGGTGAAATGAAAATACCATAACAAAAACAGTAAAAAG
This sequence comes from Branchipolynoe longqiensis, assembly GCA_030323885.1. Taxonomy (NCBI): domain Eukaryota; kingdom Metazoa; phylum Annelida; class Polychaeta; order Phyllodocida; family Polynoidae; genus Branchipolynoe; species Branchipolynoe longqiensis. Next base: position 73,965,795 of record CM059193.1, read on the forward strand.
AAGGAAGAAAAAAAAGAAGAACAAAAGAAAGAAAGAAAGAAAGAAAGAAAGAAAAAGAAAATTAAAAGAAAAAAAAAGGCATGTCCCCCCCCCCAGCTTTAAATTAATATAAGGTGCACCTATTTTCTTGTGTAGAAAAAATACGGTAGTGACACCTATGTGCGGGGCCTGAGGGCTGTCTCTTGTGATGGTGGTACTTCTTCAGAAAGCTCTCCATTTGCGTTGTTCAGAGACTTCATTTTAATGCGCAGATCATTGTCACAAACGTTGACGTTGTTGGAACCATTTACTACACATGCAATTTTACACAGGTGGCTGAAATGAGCCTCAATTAGCATTACACTATGGCAGTAGTCTACAGATAGTTAGTTGCTCTTCACTTCACTTTCCATTAACCCGTAAGGCTCGTTGGGGCACCACTGATGATTTCTTAACTAGCGCTCGCTTCACATTTCGCTGTTCTCCACAGCCCTCTGGGAGTTGAGTTAGCAAGCTCCAGCCCCGTCCACTCTTTGATGGTGTCTTCTCCCCTCTTCTTCTGTCTACCGCTTTTTCACTGCTTTTGGCTCACAGCACATTGCAAGATGGGTTTGCAGAAGGTCAGATTGTTGTCGCGAGGCACAATCAATACACAGGCATGGCTATTTGATTTGATTCATTGCATTGTTCGAGTAGAATAGGAACTATATTATTTCCCGTCCTGATATGACCTTAGATGTTACCAGGTCATAACATTCCAACAACCAACTATATTATTTTTATTGAGCCAAATGGGTTAATTATGAATTATTTAATTAATATATTGTGATTCTCGATGTTTTAGTTTCTATTTACGATTCGCGACGAACGGGGTTCCATCTCTAATACATCATCTAGTGTTTCATGGCTATTTGGCGATCTCCGATCCCCGATTACAGATTACCGATTCATGACGATTAGAGTTCCATTGCTAATACATAATTTAGTGTTTTTCGGGTATTATCCGATCTCCGATCCCCGATTACAGATTACCGATTGATGACGATTAGATTTCCATGGCCAACACATAATCTAGTGTTTTTCGGGTATTGAGCAATCGCCGATCCCCGATTACAGATTCCCGATTCATGACGATTATGGTTCCATCGCTAATAGCACGTCTGCATTCCCAATGTCCACTTATAGATAGAGTCTCGATTCGCAACAATCGTGTCTCCATCGCCAACACATAGTCTAGTGTTTCATGGACATTAGCAGATTCTCGTAGCCCGATTCTCGATTCGTGATCAAATGGATTCCATCGCCAATAGGGCCTTCGTGGGCTAGTGTGTCCTGGGTAGTAAGCAATCCCCGATCCCCGATTCCAGACGGATATGGTTCCATCACCAATACATCATCTGGTGCATCACAGGTATTAAGCGGTTCCCGATCCACGATTCCCCATTCGCGACGTACAGGGTTCAATCGCCAAGTGTGTGATGGGTATAGGTGTGAATGAGTGGGTGACGCTAATTGGCTGTAAATGCCACACACAGAGAACTCAACCAATCAGCAACGCCCAGGGCCTACTGAAGGTATCGGCAATTCCAGCAGTCCCCCGGGGGTTGCTACCTACTAGGGGGCGCCACATCAGCACTAACACTAACAGGTCTATTGTAAAATATATTATTATTATTATAATTGTAAGTTCGCTGAGTTCAGCCTGCCGGGGAAGCCATCAACCCTAGGTGGCGTATAATGCCAACGCACCCAGTCATTGGTTAAACCACCTGTTTAAACCACATGTTTAAACCACCTGTTTAAACCACCTCTTCAACCGGTGGTTTAAACAGATGGTTTAACAAGTGACATAACCACCAGCCTGTGTAACCACCCATCTAACCATTCACACCGCTCGTGGTTGCCGAATAGATAGAGCGCAGGTCTCCCTTCTGGAAGATGAGGAGTTCGAATACCGGCCGAGACAAACCAATTACTTACACACTTGATGCTTGTCACTCCCTAGCCTGGACCTCGGCATTAACAGGATAGGAAAAGGACTGGTTAGCTATGTGTCGGGATAATGTGACTGAGTGAGATATTGGGTCATGGTGCTGGTGGCCTGGTCTCCCAGTGGGGCAGCATTATAAAGGTACCATGAGTGCGCGCTGTCACAAGTCGGTGCCCGTCCTGATGTGACCTTAAATGTTGCTAGGACGTAAAACATTAACTACCAACCGATTTAACCCCTCACAGGTTAGCAGCACACCAGAGGCTTTCCAGCCCCTCACAGCCCCTCACGACCCCTCTCCAGCCCCAAACCAACATATGTCTCCACTTAGAAGCTCAACACCAATGAACAGCCTCGGCATGTGTGCCGAAGAAGAGGCTGTGATTAAAATAAACTGTACTTTCCAACTTTTGCTTCTAAGTTCTGTCCTCAACGAGGGGAACTTTGCTGACGCACATTGCAAGAAAGAAGAGCCAGCTGGCCCCAAGCCAGAATATGGAATTGTTGTGTGGTCACCACTCTACAGGAAGGATGCTGAGTCAATTGAGAGGATCCAAAGAAGGGCAACGAAGCTTGTACATGGATTCGATGCAATACCCTATGAACAACGTATGCGTCATTTGAAGATCCCAAGCATGTACTACAGACGGGCCCGGGGATATGATTGAAGTATTCAAATTTCTCCATGGTATCTACAAGACAGGCGGCCCCCTTATCAGAGACTCCAACACCAGGACCAGAGGGCACTCCCAAAGCTGAGGAAGCGGTACTCCAGACTGATCTGCGACACAACTTTTTCGCTTTAGGGTGGTTGACCTGGAATGACCTGCCGGAGAGTGCATAGCAGCGGTGACTGAACGTCGAGCAACGGTGCATACTTCCATGAGCAGTGCTAACGATTGACCACATCTGAAGAACTGTCTCCATTTCAATTAATTAAGAGCGGCTAACAGGTCCAAGGCCTATTATAGCTGTATCCTATTGATTGATTGATTGAAGCCACAAACGTAAATGGTCAGTTCTTGCCATTGTGAGCTAGAGTCAATTAGTGCAGCAAATACAGCCTAGCCGCCAGCTATGTCAATGGACCCCCTTCTGAGAATCATGGGCAGTGAGCTGTTACGCACATTAGTTCGTGCCACTACAACCAGAGGGCGGGTTGATGATGGAAGTCCGCTATAAGACCTTTTCCACAGAGTTAACTGCACAGTGAACCGCTATCCACAATATTAGTTCTTTTTGACTGCCATGATAGGGTGTGTTGATTAAGAAAATTGTATACTGTAATCCAAAGGATCTCGAAATTCCCACGAATGTTGTAAGCACATTTGGTCATAGACTGTGATAGCAACAGTTTCATCTTCCACCCCCATCACACCAAGCTAGTTCTCAAAACGCCTGACCACATTTTAAAATGGGATGTGGTCGGGTTAGAATGTGGCTGCAAGAACATTTTGGGCATGCTCAAAGTTCTAGCCCTTCCATTCCATTCGAAAAAAGACTGTAGAAACTTGCTACTACGTAAATTCCGTTCGCACACAGTTTGAGTCCATTCAGCAACATTTTAAAGAATGTAGTGAGAACTAGTTTGGTGTGATTGGGGTATTAGCTACTAGCCCATATTGTTCAAAGTATTGGTTTGGAATCCTGTTGAGTCAAAACAAAGACTCAAACATTTTTTCCTATGTGTCATAATCATGTTGATACTCATGTTTTATTGTACACCACCATAGAGTACCTCCTGCTAGTGAAGGGGAGGTGTTAAACTTAGATCGTTGTTATATATATTTTGTATTTGTTGGTACATTAGTTATTTAAGCAGGGGAAATTTCAATCGTGGACGATTGGTCTTCCTCATTTCACTGCTCCTTGTCCTATACTAATAATGCAGAGTGCCAGGCTAGGAAGCGATAAGTCTCAATTTTTAAGTCATTGGTTTGACTCGACCAGGATTCAAACCCACGACCCCACAGTATACCATTCATTCGGCCATCCTGTCTGGGTATTTATAAATACTTATCTAGGTATGTTCAGATGTTCCTAGGATGGAAGACCCCCAAATCAATCATTCCCCTTCAGACAAACAAATCCCCTGATATGACTGGATACGGTAGAGCGCAGGCTTCACAAGCAGAAGGTCGGGAGTTCGAGTCCCAATCGAGTTAAACCAATGACTTACAACATTGATTCATGTCACTACCTAGCCTGAAGCTCGGCATTAATAGAATAACGCAAGGACTGCTTTTGCTCAGTATTAGGATAATATGGCTGAGTGGGAAATCAGGGAATGGTGCTGTTGGCCTGGTCTCCCAGATCAGCAAGACTATAACACCACCATAATTGCGTACTCTCACAAGTCGGTATGTATGCAGATATGACCTTCGATGTTGTTGCCAGGGTATAAACCTTCTACAAACAAACAAATCCTGTGATATGATTATGGGAGGGACAGTTTTATGGCGATTGCATTCCTCCAGGCACTACCAGAAGGAATGGCCGAATGAGTTGAGCGTCTGTCTCCAGTTTTGGGAGATCGGGGATCCGAATTCATGGGTTAGTGGGTTTGAACCCTGGTCAAGTCAAACCAATGACTTAAAAATGTATACCTGTCGCTTCCTAGCCAGGCACTTGGCATTATTAGTATTGGACCACCAGGACTGGTTGGCTCAGTGTCAGGATAATGTGACTAAATGGGATATCAGATCATAGTGCTGGTGTCATGGTCTCCCAATGAGGCAGCACTATAAAGTTGTCAAGAATGCGCACTGTCACAAGTCGGTGCCCATCCTGATATGATCTTAGATGTTGCTAGCAACAAACAAATACATGCTTCAGGCGGATAACAGGCTATCCGATGAATGTCACTATGGAGACTATCATTGTATGATCATCAGCATTCAGGTATTTAATAAATAATCCACTCAATGACTCCCTGAGTCAGCCGCCTGTCCTTATAATATGGCATGTTCACTGCTCCCCCCACAGTGCCTGTCTAAGCGAACAATCAAACACTTAATCGTCTTTTAATTATTAAAACTGTTCCCATGTATTGGTCAGTTCTCTTCCTACAATGGTCACACTGATTGCTGAATTATCATCGGGAAATTAGTTGTGTGCTTGTGCTTTTTTTGTTGATGTTCCCCCCCCCCCCAACATCCCCGTTTTATTCTGTTTTAATATAGAGTTCACTCGTTTCTGAAATCGAGCTGTTTTTTTTATTAATTTTGTTAATTTCTATTTTGTTATCAGGGTGAGGAAATGAAAAATTGCAGACTATTAAAGAAGCATCAAATTTTCAAAACCAAAACACTTACCTAGATTTGATTCTACATATTTATCTTAGATAATGGTATGGTTATTAAGCATTTGTTGTCACATAGAAGGGCATAGGGAGTCAATTTAATAGAACCTGTTACTGCATAACCCTATGGTGTCAGAGTTTTGGCATGCTTGCCAAAATTAATGTGTTCTGTTGCCCCTTCAAATGTCTCCAAAGTCGGTCATTTAAACTAAAAGTTACTTCAACCTAAAGTAAAGTAGCTTATAATGATCAATTTAATGTATTTATCTCAGAAAATGACAGAAACTCAAAGCCATCGGACTATGCAGCTTTAAGACTTATTCAAAGAAAGGAAATCGGTTTCAATAAAACCTAGAAAAGAGGAAATTAGTGTTAAGAGCATGCAAACAAATTATAACTGCATTTTACAAAGTCAGCACTGACTTCATGTTAGTGTTTCCTTGTTTACTTGTTTTGCTGTGGCATTATATCCTAGAAAAATCTACGGTCGCATCAGGATAAGCACTTATTTGTGACAATCTACACTCAAGGTGACTATATAGTGCTGTCTCAGGCCTGTACCATAACCTGATATCCCTTTCAGTCATATTACATTGATACTGCAAAAGCAATGACTTAAAAATTGATAATTGTCACTTCCTAGCCTGGCGCTCGGCATTATTAGGCTAGAGCAAGAACTGGTTCGCTATATGTCAGGATAATGTGACTGAGTGGGGCAGCACTATAAAGTCACCATGAGTGTACACTGTCACAAGTCGGTATGACCTTAGATGTTGCTAGGAGGTAAAGCAACAACAAACAAATTGATACTGTGCTAATCAGTTTTTAATATCCTTTTAATGCAAAGTGTCAGACAACATGACACAAGAAATGTCAATAAAAATCTTCAAAGGTCCGTCCTGATATGACGTTAGATGTTGCTAGGACATAAGACAACAACAAACAAACAATCTTCAAAGGCATGGTGCTCCCCTACTTTGACTATGGGGATGTATCCCTAAAAATCTGCCTAAGAGTAGACAAACTACACAGCACCTCTGACATACACAAAAGAACTAAAGTAAAATTACTAGAAAATAGGAGAATAATTCACCTCAAAACATTAGCATATGACTACAGTCAAGACAGTAAACTCCTAACAAAACCACAAAGGAACACTAGAGCAAATAACGCGCCAGTACTAAGGCAGACCAGAAGTCAAATCAAAGCTCACTCAAGGAGCACACTGGACATGGCTGCCAAGGCATGGAATGCCCAAATGGTAAAGGAATGACAACTTCCTGACCTAATAACATATAACAAATATCTGTGCAAAATAAGGCTAGGAAACCCCCACTAAGCCGCAGTGCAAGGGGGCATGTGATATGTCACCGCCCACCAGCGGGACGGCCAATGGAAGGTAACCATGCCAAAATTAACCAGATAATACACCTAACAACCATGTGCAAGCCTATGATATGTAAATATGAGTAGGCTAGACTAGTAATAAGAGTAGAACAAATACAAAATATATATACCAAGAAAATCAAAAAAAAATAACATAGACTACTAACGATACTAAGCAACCACTTACCTGCTACTGTAATACAGGCAATCAAACACCTTATCAGCAACTGTGTGATAAGATAACTCCACCACTACAGCTGGCCAGCATTGAAAACAAGCCCGAGTACTCAAGCTTATACGCTATGGACAGTATAAACACAGCCTCAATAACAATTTTAATTTTAAAAAGTAGTGACAAGTTTCAATTTTGTATTTGATTGCTTTGACTCGGCCGGGTTTTCGAACCCTCGATGTTCCACACGGGAAGCCTGTGCTTTTACCAATCCGGAAGCAAGCACAGATAATAGTGCTTGTATTAGTTCAGTTATTATTCAATCAACGCGTGTTCGGAAGGCTTGTCTGCCTCCGCTGCTGCGGTCTCATAGGTTCTGGTGGCGCCACCACCGGCGTTCTTTGATACCTTCGAGTCGCCGTCCCCTAAATATCTTGGTATGGAAAGTACATAGCATGTACATGTTACAAGTACGATATACTTGAAGAGTTCAGTCGCAAACCCACGTAAACGGCAATCCCAAAACGGAAATAAACATCGGAATAAAATCCACAAAAAGTTAATTTGTTTATATTTCATTGCTGTGTTCATTGCTCCATATCCTATATCATATAAAAAGTGGAATTAGTGAGAATTACAATTATATTCATGTAAAGATTTTTTTGTTTAAACTAGATTTTTGGCTTGGCGTTTAGGTGATTTTGATCATTTGTATTAGGTAGTTATTATCAGATATGGAGTTTGAGGCCCCAAGGATTCATCATGCTGTCGGTCGCGATGCGACAAAGACTGCTTTCATTACTTGACTGCCGCTCTCCTTACATTTCATGAAAGCTGCCTGCAAAAGTGTTGAAGTGCTGCTGGCTTTTGCAAGTTACCAGCGGCACTCTCTCGGTGAGCAAATAGAGGTTTCACACCGGCAAGAACATGTCAAGACAGGCGCAAAACTATTTGTCCCTGCAGTGGCTGGTCGAGAGATGTTGGGAGTTCCATACATCAACCGCCCTTAATGCTGCCACAGTGACACGGTTTTCTGTTTAGGGTTTGCTCCCTTAGCCTTCGGTTCTGTCAAGAACCTGTACCATAAGGCAGTGGCTTACAACTCTGCAATGCAGGGGCATCAAACTCCCTGAGGTATTGCATACCTGCAATACCTGCATACCTAGGATTAAACTATATTAACTCACCAATGACATTGAGTATGTTGATCAAATCTAGGTGCTTTACCAGGCCTTAGCTTGATCCTACATATCCTACTTAGACACTGTTGCACTCATTAACACGCTGTTGCTAGGACGTAAAACAACAACAAAGAAACAGATCATTAACGCGCATGACTGAATAGAAGAGAATTCCAAGTCAATTTAATAGAATCTGCCACTGCTGAAGCCTTGAGTGTCCAGCACACCAGATGTAAGTTGCAGTATTTTCGGTTCAAATATCCTCAAAGTTAGCCATTTCAAATAAAAACTACTACAACACTTTTTGTTTGTTTTCTAAATTAAGTGGGTGTTCTCTGGCAGAGTGTTTAGAGTGTCTGACTTTTTTCTAGGTCAGACTCCTAATGTGAAGTTTGGTGGTTCAATTCCCTGTGCCCCCACCTCTGCCAATTTGGAGTTCCACCACTGTGTATAACTTACAGCGTCATCAAAGCTCAGTTGCTCTCATACCATGTCTATGTGGTGTGGGAGGTTAAAAATCCCTTGGGTCGGTAAAAGTGTAGGATCGGGCTCTCTATCGACAAACTGACTAATGGTGAAAACAAATCTATTCAGACTTATCCATGATAGGCAGTATCAATCTTCAAGAACAATAATTGATTAAGCAGATTATGGGAAAATTGTAATCGCGGACCACTCCTTTTTTATTTTTTGTTGGTGATGGTGTATTTATGCTGCCCATAACAGTTAAGCCTAATACCCCTGTCACACTACGACGTAACGAGCCAACGTGAGCCTAACGTGGTCATTTTTCGTCATTACGTTGGGTTACGTTATGATGACGTCATAATGATGTTATACTGATGTCGAGCTACGTCATGTTACGTCGTGTTACGTCGGCGCGCGTCAAGGTTTTGAACCTGTTCAACACTTTCGACGTGACATGAACGTAAGGGTTTACGTTCGCCGTACGTTCTGTACACGTTCAGTGAACGTCAATGATGTTAAACCGATGTTATTAAAACGTTAGTCACTACGTTCAACTACGTTCCACTACTTTGACCCACATTAAACCCGGTGGAAACGTCCACGTGGCGTAATGGGAACGTCAGGATAACGTCAGGATAACGTCAGGATAACATCAGGGTAACATCAGGAGAACGTCAGGAGAACGTACTTTCAACGTACTTCAACGTTTCGCCATCAGGTAACGTAGTTCTGGCGATGGAATAACGTTCATAACGTTCCGTGAACGTAATGAACTTGTCCTCTCTCGTTGAATGACGGTATCACTACGCTTTACCAACGTTACGATCTCGTCCACTACGCTGCATCCACGTTCAACTTGTGCCCAAATTTGCATACTACGCCGAGAAGTTCAACGTTCTTCACGTTCTCCCTACACTGACGTCATTACGTCGTAGTGTGACAGGGGCAATAATGACTTGTTTTCGCCGCTAGACAGAAATAGTATCATGGTTCCCCTATCCTAACCTCCTAATCCTGGACTAGCTAACAACAACTATCAATTTTTAAGTCACTGGTTTGACTCGGTTAATAGTCAAACACTGGGGTTCGAATCTCATGACCTACCAAAACGGGAGGCAGACACAATGAACTCATTTGGCCATCTCGTCTGGTTATCTAATCAAATCCTTATCTGATAAATGTGACAGAAACTCAAAACTCAAAACCTCTCAGATTCTGCATCTCTAATGGCATGCCCATAAGGGTGTCAAGTAACAATGCCTCGCAGCCGACAAGGTTGGTTGGTTGTTGGAGTTTTACGTCCGGGTAACATCTAAGGTCATATCAGGATGGGTAATGGCCCCTTCTGTCCTCAACCTATCATTCAAATATAAAGTGTATAACATTACCGTTTTAAGTTTAGGGTTTTTGGCGTTAACCTTATTATTTTTGCAAAATTTTAAGTATTTCTCAAAATGTACCCTTTTATTCCTCTATGTTCCTACGTCTTCTTTAAATACAGATTTATCACCTTCAATAACAGATGCTGGCAGAACCGCCAAACCAGCAGCATCTAACCGATTAACATAAACACCTTGATCTAATACCGTAACTGGACAACCGGGTTTAACTGATGAAATTGGACTGTATTCAGGTAAGTGGGAATTCCGAATTCAGGTAACGTGGTAATAAAAAAGGTCTTAAGACACATTAAATCTGCTTTTAACTAGGTGAAATTTATTTTCCTGTATATTTGTTTGTTATGTAAAGCACCTGAGAACGGCTTGCTGGATCGGGCGCTATATAAATGTGTTATTATTATTATTATTATGACAGCACACACTCATAGCCACTTTATAGTACTGCCCCACTGGGAGACCAGGCCACCAACACCATCACCCGATCTCCCACTCAGTCACATTATCCTGAGACTGAGCCAACCAGTTCTTGCCCTATCCTAATAATGCCAAGCGGCTGGCTAGGAAACGACAAATATCAATGTTGAACTCATTGCTTTCGCTCGACCAGGATTCGAACCCATGAATTCGAATCCCACGATCTAGCAAAACAGGAGACGGATGCTTAACTCATTAGGCCACCCCGTATTGCAGGCAACAACAACTTTGCAATACGATATAGACGGTGCAGAATAATGCTACTACTGGAAGTCCCTTTTAAGATTTTAATTCACTTAATTCCATTTAAAAATTGATGCCAGCCGCTTTAATCGCTTCTCTCCCGCCGTGAGCCATTAACCCCACCTTGCGGCACGACCTGTCATAATATTTCCAGTAAGGTGTCACGTGATTATTGCATGCCCCTTTAAATTAAGTTAGTGTCCCTTTACTTAAAGTTGCATAGTCCGATGGTTTTGAGTTTCTCTCATTTTCTGAGATAAACATATTAGGTTGTTCATTATAATCTACCTTACTTTAGTTTGAAGTAACTATAATTTTAAATCGCTAACTTTTGAGATATCCGAAACGGAAACATTCTAAATTAATTTTGGCAAGCTTGCCAAAACTCTATCACCATAGGCTTCTGCAGTAACAGGTTCTATTATTTGACTCAGTATCCCCTTATATGTGACGACTAATGTTTAATAAGTGCACCAGCATCAGAGTTAGATATGTAGAATCAAATCTAGGTAATTGTTTTGGTTTTGACAATTTTATATTTTCATCGGACTATGCAGCTTTAACACCAATAACGGGGTAAATAAGGGAAGGGGGCGGATTCCATGGGAGTACCCCAAAGGGGGCGCTCCTTTATTGGATATCACACAAATTCCATATAAATATTTAATTTTAATAAAATATTTATTAATAATTATTATTGATATTATATTTTAAGCTGCGTAATACGATGAATTGAAGCATCAAATTTGCAAAACCTAAATAATTATCTAAGATTGATTCCATACAGCTAACTTAGAGACTGATGCACCTATTAAGCACTTGTTGCCACATAGAAGGGAATACAGACGCAATTTAATAACACCTATTACTGTTAAAACATATGGCGTCACAGCTTTGGTGTGCTTGTCGAAACTAATTTTCCATGTGTGCGCTTCAAAAATCTGAAATTAGCCATTTAAAATAAAAGTTACTCCAAATTAAAGTAAGGTAGATTATAACAATCAATTTAATATATTTATCCTGGAAATTACAGAAACTCAAACCCATTGGACTATGCAACTTTGGTCGTAATGCGAAGCATTACGTTTGATGCGAGGGAAGGAAGAGACCCTCCCCCGCCACTGTGGCGCTGCCTACTCACCTCGGCCGAGCCCGGCTCGCCCCCCCCCCCCTTTCCCGCCACCTTCCTTGTTCTAGCGCTCACGCCTCACCCGACGCCCGCTGCTCGCCACATCTCACCCTCCCCCGGGCTGCCAGCATTCGCACCTCACCGGCTGTCGCCCCCCCCCTTCCTCCCTTATAAGGCCGCCCGCCGGCTCTCCTCAGGCACTCACCCTCCTGCCGTCTTCCGCCTCTCTCCACTTTTCCTGTTTGGCCTACACCTCGGACCGCTGACACACACCAGCTCCAGCTACAAGCATGCCTCAAGGGAAAGGACGAGGACGAAAGGGCTCCCGGGCCGCCCCCCGCACCCCGGGGCCTTCTACCTCGCCCGGGAGGGACGAGTCACCGGCGTCCGTCTCGGTCTCCCCCCCGGCGCCCTCGGACCGTTCCTCGGGCTCCGAGATCTCTTCAGTGCTGGAGGCCATCCAGTGCATGCAACTGGAGCACCGGCAGGCCAACGGCGAGCACCGGCAGGCCAACGCCGAGCACCGGCAGGCCACTGCCGACCTCCATGCCCGGATCGACTACATCAGCGCCAACGGGACCCGGCCCGCGCCAGAGGCGCCCCCGCCGGCCCCGGAATGCCAGGCCGCGCCCACGCCTCGGGCACCTGCCACCGCCGCGGCCCGGCCCCCGCCGCCGCCGCAGGCGGCCCTCCCCGGAGCCACACACCCGGAGTACGGGAGGTATCGCCACCTCCTGCCCCAAGTACAGCCCCTCGCGTCGCCGGCCTACCAGGAGGAGGAGACCCGGCACAACCCCGCCTCCACGGCCGACGCCGTCAGGGAAATCCTGGCATCCGCCGAGGCGCGACATTCAACCAGACGCCAAGCTATTCCATCTAATTATATCTTCCCCTCCGACCTGGTGAGGCGAGGTCCCGAGAAGAAGCCGGTGAAGAGGGGGGAGGCGACCAAGGATGAATATGCCCTCGCCCTCCTCACCCTCATCGACCACCCGGACTTCCCCGCCCACCCCGCCCAGGGACTACACCACCATATCTTAGCTATCTGCCGTGATAACCTGATATACCCTTGGCCGACCGTCCGCCACTATTCTGAGGCGGTCTTCACCGCGATCGCGGACGGCACCCTCCCCCACGGCTGGCACGACCCAGTAGCTATAAACCTCCTCAGATTGGAGTCCCTCGCCATGCCCCCCCCAGTCCACCACCACCCAACCCCGCTCCGCCGACCCTGCAAGGCCCCGCCCCCAGTCCCGCGCCCACACCGACACATGCGTGGCCTACAGCAAGGAGACCCACGGCCCACTGTGTTATGCCTGGAACCGGGACCCCAACTCCTGCACCCACGCCGCCCCGGGGGAGGTCCACGGCCAGGGGGCGTCCAAACAACTCCACGCATGCGCATACTGCGCCAATGTGCGGAAGGTATTGACCAGGCACAGCGAGGACGCCTGTTTGGCCAAGCGCGCCCGGGCAGCGGCTCCCGCCTCGCCGGATTTTTAGGGAGCCGGCACCTCCAGCCCGGCACGGAGGCCCCAGACCGGCCCACCCACCCTATTAAAGCCGCCCACCACATTGCTACCAGCCCTCCGGACACCACCGCCCAGCCGCCCGAGGCGCGGCCTGCCCGCCGCCCCGGCGCCGCCGTTCCCTCCGGCAACCACTCCCGCCTCGGGCCCCAGTGCCCCCTCGGCAAGGCTCCCACCGCCACCCGGCCCCAGTGCCCCCTCAGTAAGGCTCCCACCGCCGCCCGGCGCCAGTCGCCCACCATCCTCGACCCAGACGTCCACCTCGACCCTGGCGACACCGCCTTCCTCTGCCCCCCTGACCCCCCTGACCCGCCCCCCGACCCGCCCCCCGACCCGCCCCCCGACCCCCCCCCACCGCCCATACTTCGCCGCCCCCCTAGCCCGCCCCCGCCGCACCTCCTCCCCCGACCCCCGCCCTTTCAAACACCCTGCCCCGCCCCGCCCCTCCCTTGACGAGCCCACCGTCGATGTCATCGACCCCGACCTCCAGGCCACCCTGCCCGCCGCCCCCTCCTGCGGCCCCCACCCCCCACCACTACCGCCCCACCATCCTCGCCTCCTGGCCCCACCCCTCCGGCGAGGCGTGGGACCGCTACCCTACCTTCCTCCACACCTACACCGCCCTCCGGGAAGCGGGCCTCCCTAATTTGTTGGCCGCCCGCATCCCCCTACCCTCAGGCCTCCACATCCCCGCCTGGCGCTCCCGCCTCCAGGACTACCCCGACCAGGCCGTCCTCGACCTCCTCGAGTTTGGCTTCCCCGCCAATTACTCCGCACCGACCCTCCCTCGGCCCTCATTCTCCAACCACCGTGAGCCCCCCGACTTCCTCCCTCACATCCTGGCTTTTGTTGAGACGGAGCTCGCCCTCGGCGCCCTCATCGGCCCCTTCCACGTCCCCCCCTTCTCCCCCTGGACCCAGGTCTCCCCGATGATGACCCACCCCAAGTCCGACTCCAGCAAGAGGCGGGTCATCGTCGACCTCTCCTATCCCCGAGGCGCCAGCGTGAACTCGGGCATCCCCCGGCGCGAGTACCTCGGGGAACCCCACGCCTACACCCTCCCCTCCGTCGCCGACGTCGGCCGCCGCCTAGTGTCCGAGGGCACCGGGGCCTACGTCTGGTCGGCGGACATATCCCGGGCCTACCGTCAGCTCCGCGCCGACCCCCTCTCCTGCCCTCTCTTCGGGATATGCCTCAATGGGGGCACCTACATTGACCTCGCCCTCCCCTTCGGCTGCCGCTCCTCGGGCGCGGCCTGCGTCCGCGTCACCTCGGCGGTGGCCTGGATCCTTCGGCGCGAGGGGTTCCATACCCTCGTCTACGTCGACGACTTCATCGGCTGCGAGGGCTCCTACCTGAAGGCCTGCAAGGCTTTCGACGCCTTCCTCGCCCTCACCACAGCCCTCGGCCTCGACGTAGCACCCGGAAAATGTCACCCCCCCCGCTGTCCGCCTCATCTGGCTAGGGTTCGCCCTCGACAGCGAGGCCATGACCATCCGGGTGGCCCCCGTGAAGATCCAGGCCCTCGTCGACGACTGCGATGCCCGCGTCGCCCGCCCCACCCTCGGGAAGCAGGAGCTGCAGAGTCTCCTCGGCCGCCTCAACCACGTAAGCAGCTGCGTGCTCCCCGGCCGCAAGTTCATGGCCCGGCTCCTTGGGGCGCTCCGCAGCTGCTCCGGGGCCTCCACCCTCACCCTCGCCGACGATGCCCTCCGGGACCTGAAATGGTTTGCCGCCTACGGCCGTATCTCCAACGGCCTCCACCTCCTCCGGGCCCCCGAGGGCCGTCGGTGGGTGATAGAGTGTGACTCCTGCCTCACCGGGGGCGGGGCCTTCTCCCCCACTCACTACTACGCCCGAGGGTACTCCAAGGCGTTCCGGGCGCGGTTCCCGACGATCCACGAGCTCGAGGCGGTCAACCTCGTCGTCGCCCTCCGCGCCCTCCTCCCGGACGACGTCGCGGGGGCGACGGTGACGGTCAACACGGACAACATGGCCTCCGCCCTCGCGCTCGAGTCGGGACGTGCCCGAGACGCTACCCTCGGGACCTGCGCACGGGAGCTCTGGCTGATGGCGGCCACGGGCTCCTTCGAGCTCCGCATCGTCCACAAGCCCGGGGCGGACCTCCTCCTCGCAGACGCCCTCAACCGCGCCCACCTTCCGGGACCCTGGGACGCCACGGCCCGCGCCGAGGTGGCCCGCCTCGGACTCCTTCCTGCCAACATTACCCATGACGCCTTCCCTTTCTTCCCCGGCCTTTAGGGTCCCCATCACTGACATCATGGAACAGGGCACCTGGACCTCCGCGGCTGTGCACGCATACATGCCCCGCCTCGCGCCCTCGGGCGCCCCTCGAGCCCTCTCCGCCGTTTTGGTGGAGGGCTCCTCGGCACCCCCTCACGCCGCTGACATTTGACATAAGCCGGACTTCTTAACTATCTCCTGCTCCTTATGAGCCTCTCTGCTCCTTCCTGGGAGCCCCTCGTTATTTGATACCTTTTATTTTGTATTTACCACTGTGCATGTATTTCATTATTTCTATGTACCTGTAACATGTATTTCCGCTGAGGCGTGAAATAAACACGCCTTCTTCCACCCCCGCCTTGCCTTCTTCCTTTTCGCGCATCGGTCGTAATGCGAAGCATTACGTTTGATGCGAGGGAAGGAAGAGACCCTCCCCCGCCACTGTGGCGCTGCCTACTCACCTCGGCCGAGCCCCGGCTCGCCCCCCCCCCCCTTTCCCGCCACCTTCCTTGTTCTAGCGCTCACGCCTCACCCGACGCCCGCTGCTCGCCACATCTCACCCTCCCCCGGGCTGCCAGCATTCGCACCTCACCGGCTGTCGCCCCCCCCCTTCCTCCCTTATAAGGCCGCCCGCCGGCTCTCCTCAGGCACTCACCCTCCTGCCGTCTTCCGCCTCTCTCCACTTTTCCTCCGCCCACCCACCCGACTTCCTCTTAACTCCCCACTCCCAAGGGTGGAGGGCTCCTCGGCACCCCCTCACGCCGCTGACATTTGACAGAAGCCGGACTTCTTAACTATCTCCTGCTCCTTATGAGCCTCTCTGCTCCTTCCTGGGAGCCCCTCGTTATTTGATACCTTTTATTTTGTATTTACCACTGTGCATATATTTAATTATTTCTATGTACCTGTAACATGTATTTCCGCTGAGGCGTGAAATAAACACGCCTTCTTCCACCCCCGCCTTGCCTTCTTCCTTTTCGCGCATCAAAACAATAGAACAAAAATGCGAAGAGAGAATTGCAAATAACATGCTGTTCATATTTCATCCCAGCAGTGAGACGCGGGTAACATGATTTCCTTATTTGGGGCAGCAGACAACTTTTTTTTCTATGGTTACCCCTCTGTTTTTTCTCTTTCTGATTTATTGGTGACAATAGCACACAAGCCGGCCACCTGGTAATGACCCAGAAGTTTCGCATATGACCTTAGATGTTGCCAGGATGTAAAACCAAAACAAGCAAACAGCAAACAAATCTTGTTGATCGGTCAAAATAGTACATCACAAATATTGAAATGATTTGGCTTTGTGAGAGGTACGATATAGTATGCATCATGCATTTTTCTTACAGTTTGTTTGTTGTTGTTTTACGTCCTAGCAACATCTAAGGTCATAGCAGAACGGGCACCGACTTGTCACAGTGTGCACTCATGGCAACTTTATAGTGCAGCCCCACTGGGAAATCAGGCCACCAGCACCATGACTTGATATCCCACTCAGTCACATTATCCTGACACTGAGCGAACCAATCCTTGCCCTATCCTAGCAATGCCAAGTGACAGGCTAGGAAGCCACAGGTATCAATTTTTAAGTCATTGGTTTGACTCGACCAGCGTTCAAACCCACAAATTCATGGGTTCGGATTCCCCGATCTCCCGTCTGGTCATTTTCCTCTTACAACATACGCAAGTGACAACCATATCTAACTGACAGGGTGTGGAAGCATCAGGAGGTTTGGATTTGTGTTTGTTTGTTTGGGTTTTTCCATCCTAGCAACAGGACAATGGACATTCATGCTTACTTTATAGTGGGCAGAGGCACGATAAGCCATTCTCCCATTCAGTTGCATTGTACATGTTACGAGAACATGAATAATTGAATATGCACGAATGACGTCTCGCCCCAAGAAGCATTATTCTATTAATAGAATATTCCCCGCAGTCTGAACCTGTGTGCCTCCTAGCATCATAACTTAGCTTTAACAGACTAGCCTGCCTTTCAGCTCACTTCAACCTCGGCTGCGACTCCTTCAACACCTACACTATGGGATCCTTTTTTTACCATCCCACCTAAGCTGTAAGAATTCGATTGGGTCAAGTTCTGCAAGCCTCAAAATATCTCAAAGACAATTCATCTCTTGAACTCTGATATGTACCATTAAGAAACTACGGTAATAAAGTCCTTTATATAAAATGTTGGTCTTGTGTCTTTCAATTACAATGGAAACTCTAAACAATCGGACTGCGCAACTCTAACCTATTGATCGGCTCTCCAGAACCTGAAGATGAACTCTGATATGTAACATTAAGAAACTACAGTAATAAAGTCCTTTATATAATACGTCGTTCTTGTGTCTTTCAATTACAATGAAAACTCAAAACAATCGGACTGTGTAACTCTAACCTATTGATCGGCTCTCCAGAACCTGAAGATGACAGGTGTGTTCAGCCTGGGGTACACAGGTGGGGTAGCATATCAAGGTGGGCCAAAAGTGTCGATTGGACGCAGTGGCTGAATCAATAAAGCGCAGGCTTCCCATGCGCAAGGTCTGGGTTTGAATCCCCGCCGAGTCCAACCAATGACTACAACAATTGATACTTGCCACTACGGTGCCTGTATGGTGATCAACATTGATAGGACTGGTTAGCTCAGTGCCAGGATAATATCACTGAGTGGGATATTGGGTCATGGTGCCTACGAAGTGACCAGGATTGTGCACTGTCACAAGTCGGTACCCATTCTGATATGACATTAGGTGTTGCTAGGACATCTCCACAAACGAAGAAAGGAACTAACAATCGATGCTGTTCGGTCGATTGTTGAAGCTTTACGTCCTGGCAACATGCAAGGTCATATCAGGATGGGTACCGACTTGTGACAGTGCATACTCATGGCAACTCTATAATGCTGCCCCACAGGGAAATTAGGCCACTGACACCATGCCCTGATATCCCACTCAGTCACATTATCCTGACACTGAGCTAACCTGTCCTTGCGCTATCCTATTAATGCTGAGTGACAAGCTAGGTAGCAACAAATATCAATGTTCAGGTTATTAATTTGACTCACCGGTAATGGAACTCCCAATCTTCCACTCTGGAAGTCTGTACTCTACCCGTTAGGCCACCCTGTCTGGTCACTACAACTATAAGTGGAAAATATGCATCAAACATATTATCGCCCAGTACTAATCAACCTAGAAGTAATTAGATATTCTGCCTCGAGTGGAACTCGAACACACATTCCTGCCATTCTAGGTGTCCTAATTATTACTCTGACTAGGTAGGCTCCCTGCTGTAATCTCCTTAATGACACCTGCTTGTCTGCATAACATTTCACCAAGGATTCATTGTTTGGTTGTCGTCTCATGCTATGATAGTTTCCCATGAAGGGATGATGAGATTGGTCACAAACAATTATTTTTCCTAAATTATTTATTCAGCTGAATAATTATTTTCTTTTCAGCAACGTGGCACTCGTTTTCCAGCATTATATATGTCATGGGGGTGACGAAAATGGGAAATATTGCACCTAGAGTGGAACTCGAACCCACATCTCTTTGCATTCTGGGCCAGTGTGCTAACCATTACACCACCTAGGCTCCCTGATATCAACACACTCCCCACGCCTACCTGTCTATGTGGTTACTTGCCTGAGAGGTCAGTGCAGACCACTACATATATATATCATCATATTCACCAATCATCATATTCACCATTTATCATATTCACCAATCCCTTAATTATGAGGGTTCTTTTGGGGCACTACCAATCACTTCGCACCCAGTTTTCTCCATTTTACCCTGTTTCCCACTGCCCTCTGGGATTTGCAAAACTGAAGGTCTATCTATTGCCTGATTTTGTCTTCCCACCTCTCTTCGATGCTTTGCCCGCCTTGTCTTCTTCCCCCTTGCAAGATGACTTTGGTCAGTGCTGATGAACAGGAAATATGGCCATACCACTGCAGTTTGCATGTCGTTAAAGCCCCAGTCACACCTACCCGGACGAGCGCCGGATTTTGAGCCGAACCAGTCACCCGGACCACCCCGGACCACCCCTGATAAAATCACTGTTTTCGTCGTTTTTGGTCTCACAGTCACACCTTCCCGGATCAGCCCCCGGACCGGAGGCCGGATCACCCCACACCACCCCAGACCACCCCTGGACTCCCCGGTGTAGCCACGGACTAGTCCCGGATGAGTGATCCGGGGTAAACGAGGCAGTCCGGGGGTGATCCGTGGCTGATCCGTGGTGATCCGAGCTGATCCGGGTCTTATCCGGGCAGTCCGGGAGTGGTTTGTGGCTATGCCGGGGGTAGTCCGGGAAAGTCTGGGGGTGGTCCAGGTTAGACTGTGGCTGAAACGTGGCTCATCCGGCCCGAAACAGCCCCGGACCTCCCCCGGACCTCCCCCGGACCTCCTCCGGACCACCCGGACAGGCCCCGGTTCACCCCCGGTCCACCCCCGGACTACCGGGACCACGCCCGGATCATGCCGGGTCGAGCCCGGATCGCAAAATGCCCCGGACTGCCCCGGATGTTTTAAGCATTTCACAACATCTGGGGCGGACCCCGCACCAGCGCCGGACCACGCTGGACCACCACAGACGAGCCGCGGATCACCCCGGATCGCCACGGACCACCCCGGATGACGGTCCGGGGCTCGACCGGCCTCTGGTATGGGTAGGTGTGACTGGGGCTTAAGTTCTTTGTGTGGTTCAATTGCATGCTCGATCTTGGCATAGACTTCCTCATTGGAAACATGGTCTTTGTATGAGATGCGCAGTATATCTTGCAGTAGTTTGGATTTTCCGTTGGAGCTCTGCTATAAGAGTCCATGATTCACAAGCATACAGGAAGATGGATGTGACAAGGGAGCACATCAGTCATATAGGCCGTATTCGATTAAACAACTCGGGTCATCCGAACCACTTTTTGATGCATGGCCAGAACCTACAACCTCGGGTTGCATTAACGAACACACTCAGGTTGACAAAATGGTGGCCTAATCAAAAACATTTTTTGTTAATAACCAATATAACTACAGCAAAATAGGATTTAAAGTATTTTATGATTGCATAATTTAGATCCGATGTATTATATATTGGACTTTATTAGCATAGTTTCTTAATGTTACATATCAGATTTCAAGAGATGATTGAGTCTTTGAGATAATTTGAGGCTTACAGAACTTGACCCATCAGCTATCTTACAGCTTGGGTGGGTTGGATAGTAAACAAAGGATCCCGTAGTATAGGTATTGAAGGAACCGCAGCAGAGGTCGAAGTGCGCTGAAAGGCGGGCTAGTCCGTTATTTAAATACGCGAAGCGTCGCACCATCTAGATGGCAGTGAGACCATCTATCAATAGAAACGCTTCTTTGTATCGAAAGGAAGACGTCGTTTGTGTGTATTCAATTACCCATATTCTCGTAACATGTACAATGTGGACCGAACAATTGGAAACACTAATGTCATATTTAGTTCCATAACATTTGCCACCCGCGATTTTGTCAGCTGATAATTGCCACCCAACTGGGACTTTTGCCAGGTGGGACTTTTGCCAGCCGAACAGATTCTTTCACAAGCAATGATCGAGTGTATGCACACTAACATGTGTGCACACACTCATGTGCACACATGCACACTAAGACACTCAGGCACTCACATGCACATATGTATGCACAAATGTGCACACCCTCCTACTCTGGCACACATCCTGACATGTACACACACATGCACACACACCCTGACATGCAACAATATAATCTGCTGGTATATAAGTCCCAGCTGGCAAAAGTCCCAGCAGGGATAATGTTGGGTGGCAGTTATCGGTGAAAATAACAGGCGGCAAATCATGGCTGGCAAATGTCACAACAACATGATATTGTCCGGGGATATTCAAGCATTGTAACACATGCCAACACCATTCCAAAAATGGTTGTTCTTGTTTTTCAACAGATATACTTTATTTATTTGTTTTTCTTGAAGATTTATACTGCCTATTATGGATAAGCCTGAATAGACTTGTTTTCACCATTAGACAGTTTGTCGATAGAAAACCTGAGCCTACACTTTAACCGACCCAAGGGATTTTTAACCTCCCACACCACATAGACATGGTATGAGAGCAACTGTCCTTTGATGACGCTGTAAGTTATCCACAGCGGTGGAAATCCAAATTGGCAGAGGTGGGGGCATGGGGAATCGAACTTAGCCGCCAATCATGACTCATCATCCTCTTCCTATATTAAAAAAAACAACCAACCTTTCACTAAGCAGTATTTACGTCAGACATGTTTCCACGATGCAATTCACTGGTTAGCTCAGTCTCAAGGATAATATGACTGAGTGGGATATTGTATCATGGTGCCGGCACCCTGAGTTCCCTGCGAGGCAGCATTACAAATTCGCCATTAGTGCGCACTGTCACAAGTCGGTGCCCGTCCTCATATGTCCTTAGATGTTGCCAGGACGTAAAACTCCAACAAACAACAATGCAAGTCGCAGCAACTGCGCCATTATTCACAGAGAGTGAGACAGAGCCTGGCACAGTGAGGCCACCTGATGAGCAAATAATGAACTACACCAGCTAAGCGTAGATGGCATTGTTATCAACCTTTGCACGTCGTGAATAATACATCCGGGTATCTCTCTTCTTTTATTTGTACAAAGGAATTGATGCAATGGAAGCACACTGCAGTTAAAGTTGCATAGTCCAATGGTTTTGAATTTCTGTATTTGTTCTGAGATAAATATATTAGATCGATCAATAGTATCTACTTTACATTAGTTAAAATTTACTTTTATGTGAAATAGTAAACTTTTGAGATATTTTGAGTGCAAACATGGAAAATTAGTTTTGACAGGCTTGCCAAATCTCTGACACCATAGACTTCTGAAGTAACAGGGTCTGTTAAATTGACTCAGTAATGCCTTCTACGTAGAAACAAATGCTTAATAAGTGCATCAGTATCTAAATTCGATATGTAAAATCAAATCTACATTATTGGTTTGGTTTTGAAAATTTGATATTTCATCGGACTATGCAACTTTAAGCATTATATTAATTAAGTCAATGTATTACATGTGCAAAGACGAGGGAAGCAGGATTAACATTATGATATCGGAGGTAGTAAAATGGCTTCAAGCATTCATCAACTTATCGGTTAATTTTGCAATGACTGAGTTTTTATTTGTTGTTATTGATTTGTTTCTGTAATATGCATTTCAGCCGAAAACAAAATGCAATTGTTTTAACTCTCATGAACATAAAATAATATCTGTATTCAAAGGATAACTCTACATCCAGACCAATGTTGTCCTGATATAGCAGGTGTCCGGCCACGACAGCACATACCACAGCCTTTGATGAAACAGTTGTGGACCAATGGTTTGTAGTTCATTATGCAGTCACTATTAGAGCTGGTAGCTCATTTATAATATGCATAATACTTGTATTATCAAACAGGATTTGTATGCAGTTACTATTACAACTGATAGTTTCATTTACGTATCAAAGAATTGAAGAGTTCAGGTGTAAAACCACTTAAACAGCAATCCAAAAATGTAGTTTAAATACAAGATTTTTAGATGAAAATAATTTTAATTCTCACTAATTCCACTTTTCCTATGATCATATGGGTATGGAGCAATGGACAAAGCAGTAGGAATATGAACAAATAATTTGTTGAAAGGTTTTGATGCCAATGTTTATCTCTATTTTTGAATTGGCATTTACGTGGTTTTGCGCCTGAACGCTTCAATTGTACTATACGGTTGGAAGACCAGTGCCCTGGCGCTGACAAGAGAATCTGATATTATTCAATGGATAAACTACAATTAGTAAACCAATATATAAATTAACAATTAAAAAAGCAAGCTAATTGTACTGAAATTGTTCAAAAGCTGGCTATGAGCAGGTTGTGACAAAGACCCTATAATACTAAGACAGCTCACTCAGCCTCTACTGTGTAATCAAAATAATCAAACCCACCACTTGTTGCGCTGGCTGTTCTCTTGGTTAAACAAGTGCTATATTATATGTATAAATGTATATATGAATGTGAAAGATTTGTGATGATGGCGATGGTGATGATGATGCTGATGATGATGTCTATTTGTTCATATCAATTTCATATTGATGTGTATTCATACTTACCTATCTCATGTATAATATAATTGTATGTGTTTACATATGAAACACCAACCAGCAGCCAGGCTGATCAAACCCACCACAAGGTGGCACTGCACAATTTACATTACCATGGGAGAGATAGGGAGTGAGGCATCTTAGTATTATACGCTCTTCGGTTGTGACCAACAGGAATGAAATTATAAATATCACTAAGCGGCCATGTATGAAATCTAATTAGAATTGAAAACGAAGAGATTTTAATAGGGGTGGGGGTGGGGGGGTCGACTTTTTGCCACACTCCGCGATGTAAGCGCTCATCTGTGTCACTGGGATGAGTGCTAATCAATAACCAATCAGGGTAATATATATGAACTTTAAAGTTGCATAGTTTGATAAAAACATAAAATTTCCCAAAACCAAAACACCTATTCAATTTAGATATGCGTGCATTTACTAGGCATTTGTTGCTGTATAGAAGGACATACTAAGTCAATGTAATAGAACCTATTCCTACTGAATGAAGTCTATGGCGTCAGAGTTTTGCTATTCTTGCCAAAGTTAATTTGGCGTGTTTTGATGTCAAATATCTCCAAAGGTAGTCATTTAAAGAAACGGTTACTTCAAAGTAAAGTAAAGTGGATTGTCCATATTGCATTGGCAATATGGGTAATTCGGGGGAGGCGGACGACCTCCCCTCCCCCGGCCCTACCGCCCCCCCCCCCCCCCTCACACCACTACTCACACACACCTCCTCCCACCCAGATGGCGCCACCACTCCCCTTCCCTCAATCATCCCAATTCCTCCAGATGTCGCCACCACCCCCCTCCTCCCCTCGCTGGTTCCCCCGCTGGTCCCTCCGCTGGTACCTCCCCCCCCCCCCTCCTCACTTCCGCCTCCCCATCAACTCAACCACTTCTCCTCCTGCCACCGCACCGACAAGACCTACTTTCACCGTCCCACCCACCCAACTATCCTCGACTAGGGTTGAGGCCCGGGTCACTTAAGACTCTAATCACATACATGACTTTGCCTCGATCTGACACTTTACCTCATTAAGATATTACTACATTGCCTTAACTTAACATATACCACTTAATTATGATCTGCTTACCTCTACCATTCACTTGTCATTCGCTACTTCAATTGACTCTATACATTACTCACTGTTCTTTCTTGAATAAATTTCCCATACTGTGTAGTCCGCCTCCTGTCCTGAATTATACCGATCTCAGAAAATGGCAGAAAATCAAAAGCACCGGACTATGCAACTTTAGTGAGGCATGAATAATTCTCGCGGCAGTCTGAATTCGGCAAAGTTTCCATGCCAAAACCAGCCCACAGAGATACCCCTCCCCTAGATAAAAGATTCACCCGGTACTTGTAGTACACGGGTGAAGATCAGCCTTATATAAATACGGGCAAAACTAGCGTTAGTATGGAACATGACCTAGAAACTGTGGCTCCAATATCAAATGGCTACCCATGTAGGCACAGAGTTGGTGAAATGGGAGAGAATGTAAAAAGACAAGATGGCGGCCGCAGAACGCCGTCGATTTCACTTTTAAATCTTATTAAACTAGATATTATATTATATTTTTCAACTCAAAGGTAGTGGGCTCTAAATAATACATATGTAAAGAATAAATGTTGCTTCTTAGATTGTGAAATTAGGCTCTCAATTCTTTGACCCGCATTTTCGCCACCTTTTACATAGGGTTGGTTTGCACCCCTACTGCAGCAGTACGGGGTGAATCTTGTACCTACCCCTCCCCCCTCTCCCCCACTCCCCCCACAGCACCGGAGGCAGTTTGTGATAATTCCTGATTCTTTACTCAACAGTGGACTGAACTGACCCGCCATCTAGCGGGTTTTCCTCGAAACTAATTTGTCCCTTTCATTCATGTAAACTCAAAATAATATTATTAACTTGATTGTTATGATCTACCTTACTTTAGTTTGAATTAACTTGTATGTTAAATGGCCAGCTTTGGAGATATTTGAAGTCCAAACTTGGCCAACTTAATGTTAGCAACCACGCCAAAACTCTGACACCATAGGTTTCTGCAGTAACAGGTTCCATTAACTTGACTCAGCATTTCCTTCTATGTGGCAGCAAATGTTTAATAAGTGCAACAGTATACAAGTTAGATATGTAGAATCAAATCTAGGTGAGAGCTTTGGTTTTGAAAATTTGATGCTTCAGCGGACAATGTGGCTTTAATTGTCTCCTCTTTTCTCGCCATGGTCAGATCCAAATTCTTTTCACTCCGTTGAGAATCACAGAGTCTGATGTGAGGTATAAAGTACTTATGCAAATATTATTATGTATGTAATTCTCCTGTCTTCTATTGTTATTATTACGACTGCTCCTGTAACCTCTCCTTTTGATATCCTCCTTTCTACTTGGGTTACTGGAGGCTGGGGTGCGGCCTGGAGACTGGGAGGCCTGCTTCCAAGCAGCTCCCCTAATTCCCCTCCTTTCCTCCAGGCGGCGCCTCACCCCCCCTACTAATGGCCCATTTCGTCAACGATTTAGTTCAATAAAATTAACCATAGGTCTAAGGGCCAGCCAGAGTTATAGGCTCGATCCATACAAATCTGACTCGTCTCTTTTCTGTTATGGTCTTGCTAATTATTATGGAAGGAACTAATAATACCAACCATCTATTTTGTTTGAATGCAGTTAATTGTCGTTCTAACAATTTGAATAGTAACATTGCATAGCCTGATGGTTTTGAGTGTCTGTCATTTTCTTAGATAAATATATTGGGCTGATCGTTATAATCTAACTTACATTAGTTTGAAATAACTTTTATTTAAAATTATAAACTTATTATATTTGAAGTGTAAATATGCTAAATTAATGTTGGCATAGTGTTAAACTCCAACATCATGGGCTTCAGCAGTAACAGGTTATATTAAATGGACTTAGTAAGTCCTTCTGCATATAGGGGGTGTAATGACGTCACGAGGAAACTTTCGGTGGCCATATTGGATTACATACCGAAGGCTTGCACCTGTCTACAATTCAGGACACGAGACGGAGCTATAAGATGGAACTTTATTGGAGTTCGAACAGCATAGTAGTACAAGTCAGGCAATCGATCAATGTAACAATGGGAGCAGTCGAGAACAATGTGACTCAGTTAATGTATGATCAATAGTGTCATGTCGGTAATCGGTGATCAGGAGTTATAGTACAATAGATCAGGACATTATTGAGGCATGATCAGCAGGTAATAATAGTTCAGTTAGAGAAATCGAACAGATCATTAGGTGATCAATAGTGACGTCGGTAATCGGTAATCAGGTATATAATGGTTATCGGTGCAGTGAAGAGATCAATGAGAGGATAAGTACATCAGGTGTGCGGGGAGGTAAGTGGTATGTGGTTAGGGGGAGTAGGGGAGGGTGGTGTAGGAGGTATGGAAGGGAGTGTGTGGGAGGCGTAGGAAGGGGGGGGGGCGAGAGGAAAGTAGGGGGGAGGTCAGTAGGGTAGGGTGAGGTAGTGTTTTCTCGGTCGCGATCCGGGCCTCAACCCTTGTGGTGTTGGGTGGGTGGGTGGTAAAGTTGGAGGGGTGTTGTCGGTGCGGCGTCTGGTGAGAAGTGGGCTGGGTGGAAGGCGCAGGGCAGTGTAGGGGCGGGGGGAGGAATGAGGTCAGAGGTGCTGGTTCCCGGTCGTGAGTGGTAGTGGCGCCATCTGCAGGATAGTGGGGAAGTAGGGAGGCGGAGCGGTGTCGCCGCCTGTAGGGAGGCGGGGCAGGTAGGGGAGGGGGAAGGGAGAGAGGAAGAAAAGGGGGGGGGGGGGTGAGGGGCAGCTCCGACTCGGTCCCGAATTACCCACATTACCGAAGTAATATGCACATTGTGCTTATTTACCTATTTGTTGGCTTATCTGTCACTGTTTTGAGCAGTTTAGCCTCAGGAGTTGTTGTTAAAGTGCTGAAAGTAAAGACATTGGATGTAAACTGCCCAGAACAGCTCAGAATACAAGGCAAATGATGTCACTGCATCTGCACATATTCACAACAGGGATAGGCAAGGGTGCTCGTAATCCAAAATGGCTGATTACTGACCTCTGACCACTGAGTGATGATGTCAAGTGCATTCCCTCTATAGCAAACAATATTTAATACGTGCAGGCTAGATATGCCAAATCCAATCTAAATACGGATCTTGGTTTCGAAGATATGATACTTTCACTGGACTATGCACCTTTAATACTTTCACAGGACCATACACCTTTAATACAAACCATTTTTGTCGGGAATTGCTAATGATATTTCTTATTTGCTAAGCCACTGTTCATATGTACATTGTTTTTTTTATTAAGCTAAACATTGAAGGAAAGAGGCCATATGATTATATTTATTTGTATTACAGCAAATATTTTACAAACACCAGTCCCCATCCGAATAAAACATTTTAAAGCGGCAGTTACATGACTAGCACAACTTTATCAATTCATAATTATCAGGATCAAATTTGTTGTGTCATGATTAGGTGGTTGGTTGTTGGAGTTTTACATCCTGTTAACATCTAGGGTCATATCAGGTCATGGCAGCCTGGGCCCATATGCAGGAGTCAGTGTTAGCGGCGTTTGGTGTTACAGCCTTTAACCGGTTAGCTATCACCGACGTCGGGAACTGTGTCAAGTGGTATGCAGGAGTGCGTAACACTTACATTATAGCTAAACGTGAAGTTATTTATAGATTTGGGAAATCCCTCCATTCGACAATATGAATAACGCCACCAATGCAGCGGCGTAGTTAATATTGGTTCGAATTTAGGGTTAATTTGATTAAATTTCACTTATGGCATATGTAATTCTGTTAAATATGACAGCATTTTAATAGATTTGGGCCTAATATATAGCCGCCGATTCGGCGGTGGCGACAGTATGGATATCGACGTCGCTGCGGTGGCGGCGATTTGTGTACTTTACATTCGTCGATTCGACAATATTGATTTTAGGGTTAATTGAATAAAATTTCACTATTTGACAATGTAACTTTGTTAAATATAACGCCATTGAATAGATTTGGGGCTAATATATTGCTGCCGATGTGGTGGTGGCGGCGGCGTCGACAGTATGGATATCGACGTCCATGCGGTGGTGGCAGCGATTTGTTTACTTTACATTCGTCGATTCGAAAATATTAATATTAATATCACCGTCGTTGCGGTGGCAGCGTTAATCTCGCTTCTATTTTAGGGTTAATTTAATAAAATTTCACTATTTGACTATGTAACTTTGTTAAATATGACACCATTGAATAGATTTGATACATTACACCGCTGTAAACTAGCTAAATTTCTGGTTTACATTAACCTAGTTTAAGCTTCTGGTGTTAGGCCTATCACTGACTCGTGCATACCATTTTTTCCCGCTAAACGGGAATTCCGGCCAAACACCGTTTTTGCCTCGCTATCACAGACTCCTGCATATGGCCCCAGGTCTCCCAGTTGGACAGCACTATAAAGTCACCATGAGTGCACACTGTCACACGTCCCTACCAGTCCTAATATGACCTCAGATGTTGCTAGGACGTAAACCTCCAACAACCAACTGTGACCACCGATTATCACACCTCATGAAACATATTATATATTCTCACGAGATATGATATTCTCAGCGCACAGAATACTATCTTCGACGAGCACAAGCAGCAAATGACTAAAGCCCCAGTCAGACCTCACCAGATTGAGGAACCGGATAGAAAACGGACACTGTCCGGTGAATTACGGCAATGTACGGTTTATATATGGTTGGCATCCGGCTTGTCCGTTATCTGTCCGGTGGTGTCCGGTGGTGTCCGGTGGTGTCCGGTGGTATCCAGTGGTGTCCGCTACAAGTTTTGAACATGCACCGGACACCACCAGACTGAGGTGTATGGTTGGTGTCCGTTTAAAGTCTGTTTTGTCCATTTTATACATTTCATGTCCGGTACTCATCCGTTAGGTGTCCGGTTTGCATCCTGAAGAGTGTGTTGATGGTACTGCGGGAATTCGGTCCATCAGTTTTTGGCGCTTCCATGAACAGTCCGGTAGATGTCTGGTTGGTGTCCGGTTGGTGTCCAGTTGGTGTCCGGTCTGTCTGTTTGACATTCAGTTGCCGTCCGATTCTTGTCTGGTTCTCGTCCATTGGCTATTCGTTAATGTTCATTTCTTGTCCGTTTAGCGTCCATTTCGTGTCCGTTTCGTCCGGCGGCCGTTTCAACAGTTCAACACCGAACACCACCGGACTAGACAATTCTTTGTCCGGTGGTTTCCAGTACGCAGTCCGGTAAGGTCTGACTGGGCCTTAAGGAATCATATGCTAGTAATGACGCCCTTTTTTTAAATGTGCGTGGGTGGGGTCTGGCAATTAAACCACGACCCCTAACAACGTCACTCTCTGTCTGAGAATCACTCATCGCTGACGCTTATAAAACCATCCTCTCCCCTAATGCCCTTAGCTGATGGATCTACCACCCTTCCCGTCCCACCACCCCGCTCCGCCTACCACCGCCCCCCCCCCTGATCCCCTCCCACCACTCCTCAGCTCCCACGCCTTCACACCGCCCTTCCCTTCCACCACCCCCCCCCAACTCCTCCCCTTTGCTTCCCCACTACCGCTCCTACCCCCACCACTCCTCACTCCCCTTTATCCCCACCACCCCCACCGCCTTTCTTACCCCACCAATCCTCCACCCCCACCCCTCCTCCCACCCACCCCTCACACGTTGGCGTCACCCAGAGGACATGTGGGCGGAATCACGGCATAACCCGAGCCCCTTCTGTTCACTCTCCAATCGTTGCGGTTCTCCAAGCAGGATAGGCCAGTTCAGCTCCAACCAGAGATCCTTGTTCGGATTCGCAGATTTACATATTCCTCTCATTTTAATTCAACTCAGTTTCCTTATAAACCAGACTAGATGGGGTGGCCGAATGAGTTAGAGCGTCCGTCTCCTGTGCTGGTAGATCGTGGGGTCGTGGATTCGAACCCTGGTCGAGTCAAACCAATGACTTCAAAATTGATACTTGTCGCTTCCTAGCCAGGCGCTCAGCATTATTAGGACAGGGCAAGGACTGGTGTGCTCAGTGTCAGGATAATGGTCATGGTGCCGGTGGCCTGGTTGCCCAGTGGGACAGCATTATTAAGTTGACATGAGTGTGCACTGTCACAAGTCGGTACCCATCCTGAAATGACCTTAGATGTTGCTAGGTCGTAAAACAACAACAAACAAGCAAACAAACCTTATAAACCAGTCATTCATTAAGCCAAGGGAAAATCAGCAATCTGAGCAATTAAAAGGTTTAACTTTTTTTAAGAAAGAAAGAAGACGAAGGCGAAGAAGAAGAAGAAAGAGTAAAAAGGAAAAGAAGGGGCGGGGGAAACAAGGGAAAAAGAGAAGGGGAAAAAACAAAACCCGGATTGTCTGCTAGATCCCCGAGTGTCCGCCAATGAGAGCATGCCTGCATTGACATGTGTGTCCGTCTGTAGACAGTTGATGAGGACAATCAATCTGAATGAGATAATTGCAACCCGAAGCTCTGAACCAATCAATCAAATCAATCAAATCAATCAAACCAATCAAATCAGTACAACCAATACAATCAATAAAATTAAGACAATTAACTGCATAAAATATTGTTGCAAGTTAAATATCAATGGGGTTCTTAGCTGATGAACATTTATAAAGAAAAAAAAAGACGAAGAAGAAGAAGAAATAGTAAAAAGGGAAAAATGGGGAAAAAACAAGGGAAAAAGAGAAGAGAAAAGAAACCAACACCTGCATTGTCTGCTAGATCCCAGAGTGTCCGACAATGAGAGCAATCCTGCATCCACATGTGTGCCTGTATGCAGTAGATACGCACAATCCATCTGAATGAGATCATTGCAACGTGAAGCTCTGGGCCTCTAAGATCAATCAGGATTCAGCGCCGCTGTCAGCGAGACCTACTCCGGCGTTTCCGCGCTCTGCAGTTGTACCCGATAAATGTTGGGCTGGGTGACGCCTGCTCACTGAGTCGTCGCCAATCTTTTAATTTGCCACCTGATCCGAACAACTCCCTGATCAGCCTCCCTGAGCAGCTCCCTGATCAGCCTCCATGAGCAGCTCTCCGAGCAGCTCTCGAACCAACTCCATGAGCAGCTGCTGAACAGCTCTATAAGCAGCTCCCTGAGCAGCTCTCGGAGCAACTCCATGAGCAGCTCCTGGACAGCTCTCTGTGTATGTCCCTGAGCAGGCCCCTAAGCGGTTCCCTGAGCAGCTCTCGTGGAGCTCCCTGAGTAGCTTTCTGAACAGCTTGGACTGGAAAATGATCTCAAAGCAGCTCCCTGAACAGCTCTCCGAGCAGCTCCTCAACAGCTTTTGGAGAAATGCCATGAACAGCTCTCTCAGTAGCTCCCTGAGTAGCTCTCGGAGCAAATCTCCGCCACTGACAGTGATACAATGGTAGGCGAGATGTGGGCCCTGCTGTAAACGATCAATTATGGCTTATTCGCTGACGATGATTAATTGGGCACTACATTAGTTGCTGCAAAGGCGTGAATACATTTTGGGACACTTGGAGCAATTGCTACTTGTAGTTGTTGTGAGTGAGTAGCAAACTTAGAGACATTGTGGGACAGTTGAAGCAATTGCTACTTGTGGTGGTAGCGAGTGTTGTAGCAAACTTAGACTTAGAGACATTGTGCGACACTTGGAGAAATTGCTACTAGTGGCGGTTGTGAGTGTTGCAGTGAACTTAGAGACATTGTGAGACACTTGAAGTGATTGCCAGATGTGGTGGGTGAGAGTGGTTTAGCAAACTTAGGGATATTGTGGGACTTTTGAAGCAATTGCTACTAGTAGTGAGTGAGAGTGTTGTAGTAAACTTAGAAACATTGTGGGACATTTCAAGCAATTACTACGAGTGGTGAGTGAGAGTGTTGTAGCAAACTTAGGGACATTGTGGGACATTTGAAGCAATTGCTGCTAGTGGTGAGTGAGAGTGTTGTAGCAAACTTAGAGACATTGTGGGACAGTTGAAGCAATTGCTACTAGTGGTGAGTGAGAGTGTTATAGCAAACTTAGACTTAGAGACATTGTGAAACACTTGGAGACATTGCTGCTAGTGGCGGTTGTGAGTGTTGCAGTGAACTTAGAGACATTCTGAGACACTTGAAGTGATTGCCACATGTGGTGAGTGAGAATGTTGTAGCAAACTTAGAGACATTGTGGGACATTTGAAGCAATTGCTACTAGTGGTGAGTGAGAGTGTTGTAGTGAACTTAGGGACATTGCGGGACCCTTGATGCGATTGTTACTTATCGTTGTGACAAGTTTTGTAGTGGCCTGTCTATATATGACCTGTCATAAGTATAGTGGTCATGCATTGAGGACTGTTTTTCAATGCATTTAGTGCTGGAGCTTTCCACTATTTCGGGTGAAAGCTTATTCCATGTGTTTGTTGCTCTATCAAGGAGAACATGTTTCCTGACTAAACTCACACAGCTATCTAGATTTGATACTACATATCTAACGTAGATATCAGGGCAGTTAATAAAAGCATTTGTTGCTAAATCGAAGAAAATATTGACTCAATTTAATAGAACCTTTTACTGTAGAAGAAGCCTATGGTTTCATACTTCTTACGTTCTTGCCATCATTAATATGGCATGTTTGCCTTTCAAAAATCTCCCAAGTTAGCCTTTTACAATTTTTTCAAGTTACTTCAAATTAAAAAAAGGTATATTATAACATTCAACCGAATGTATTTATCTTAAAATAAAGTTGCAGAAACTCAAAAGCATAGGACTATTCAACATGAACTTGACTTACTATGCCATGATATGTAGTAATACATGGTTTATAAGGTTGGATATGTAGGAAACTCATTTTTCTTTCAAGTGACAGATCCATGGAACAGTCTCCCAGACGAAGAGGTTGAAGCACCAACAGTACCAGCATTTGAGAGAAGGCTGGATATACATTGGAGAGGACACCCACAATTGTATTACTTCAGGGCACTGTCGACCTCCATATGTGTGCAAACGAATAGTTCTTTTTTACCATAAGAAGCTGGCATTAGAAGCCCAATATAGGGCGTAGATCAGCCAGAAGAGGATTTGGAAGTTAATCTGCAAAGACCCTGTCACACCTTCACGGATTGAGCAATGGACAGAATGGTCTAGTCAGGTGGTGTTCGGGTGTGATAAGTATTAAAATGTATTAAAATGTGTCAAAATGTTGCGAAATCGCGTCAACTGCCGCTGGACGAATGGACATGAAATGGACATGAAACGGTCTTGAACGGATAGCCAACGGACAGTAAGCGGACTACACGGACTCAAACTGGACAAGAACCATAGACCTCAATCCAGCGGCATCCATCCAGTCATAGTATCCTGATACTGAGCTAAAGAGTCCTTGCCCTATCCTATTAATGCCAAGTGCCAGGCTCGGTAGCGATAAGTACCAACTTGAAAAGTACACTTGATTTCTTTTGTATGCAGGTGTTGCGGTCTAGTGCAAAAACTGTGCGAAAGCTATTATACTTCTGGTGGGAAAGGGTCGGGGAGCAGGAGGTGGGGCGATACATTTGGGGAGGTCAGCCTATATAACACAGCCAATCACTGAGAATCTGTCGATGAATAAAAGATAAAGAAAAACACCTGACCTCATCCCACCAAAACAACACCACTGTCTGAGCACTCATCATCATCATCATGCTGTCGGTCGCGATGCGACAAAGACTGCTTTCATTACTTGACTGCCGCTCTCCATTTAGCTCTCTGCTGTGAGAGTTGCGTCCATGAGTCAGTCTTAATGTCTCTCAGCTTCAGGTTTCTCTTGATGGTATCCCTGAACTGGAGACGGGGGCACCATCTCTTTCTGTAGCCAGAAGACAGTTGAGAATAGAGGATCTGCTTTGGTAGCCTGTCTGATGACATCCTCATGAGGTGTCCAGTCCACCGGAGATTCTTTTTGATCAGAAGATCTTCCATAGAGGGCAGCCCCATCCGTTCGAGTATTTCCTTATTCGCATTGTACATTTCATGAAAGCTGCCTGCAAAAGTGTTGAAGTGCTGCTGGCTTTGCAAGTTACCAGCGGCACTCTCTCGGGGAGCAAATAGAGGTTTCACACCGGCAAGAACATGTCAAGACAGGCGCAAAACTATTTGTCCCTGCAGTGGCTGGTCAGGAGATGTTGGGAGTTCCATACATCAACCGCCCTTAATGCAGCCACAGTGACATGGTTTTCTGTTTAGGGTTTGCTCCCTTAGCCTTCGGTTTTGTCAAGGACCTGTACCACAAGGCAGTGGTTTACAACTCTGCAAGGCAGGGGCATCAAACTCCCTGAGGTATTGCTATATTGCTATACCTGAGGTATTGCTACACCTGCAATACCTGCATACTGCATTCTGAGCACTAGAGAGACTAAATAACACCATGGTTGTCTTACCAACAATTCACACATTTATTTCACTTCATATAAACATGAAGTACTGCAACCTGAGCGATTGCTGGGACTGGCTTATCCCCGAAATATCAAAGGTCAATTGGAATGTAAATTTGAAATAAAGATTGTCTTCCCATTTGGCCCGCATTGCTCACGGGCACAAAAGACGAGGAGGCTGATGTTGGGAAAAAGATGAAACTTTAATCGGGCGCGGCTCCCCCGGTTGCATGTACATTATCGATCATCTATAGGGTATGCGGATCTGCTTTCGCCATACAAAAATACAATGCCAAGAGGGCCCAAACAAACTAACATAGCCTACTAAACGTACCAACATACTATCTATCTGCTACTGAAATGCAGAAAATCAAATAACTTATCAGCAGCTACTGTTTGGTAAGACAACACCAACACTACAGCTGGCCAGCATTGAAAACAAGCCTGGTTACCCAGGCTTACATGCTATGGACAGAATAAATACAGCCTCAATAAAAAAAAAAAAATAAAAATAAATACTCAGGGCAGTGACAACCGAGAAAAGGTCATGTGACATGGTGATGGATGAGGATACGATGGTAGATGCAACATGTGATTATAGTGATATTACATGCAGTAGCATTAACATATCAAGGTACATATAGGTTTGTCATAACATGATAACCTAAATTTAAGCAGGGCAACAGGCATATGATTGATATAAACTGATGACAATTCACAATTGTTTTTTCTCAATTGAGTGGGTAGTTGTGGCCCGTCGTGGGCGGAGTTGCAGACTGACCATCAGTGTGTGTGTGTAGCCCCTGCCTCCAGGGGGTGGTGTGATGGGATTGGCTGGGAGGTTTGGGGCTGTGGTTGTGATTGGTTGGTGTAGGGGAGGGTATGCGCTTCACCTCCCTGATTAGTGATGGGGCCTGCCCCCTCCCCCACCAAGGAGGGGGCGGAGGGGGGGGGGGGGTTGGTAGGTGGTCAGCCTCACAGTCTCGGTGCCCAGCAATGACCCCAAATGAGCATCCCCGCTCATTCCAGACATTTATAATTTACAAAAAAAATGAGTCCCGTATTATTTTACCAGGATATTTGTGTGTCTATTCTCTAAATCCCTTTTTTTCCCCTTTATTTATTTCACATATGCCTCCTGCCCTTCTGAGAATCAGCCCGATGTTTGGCATAATAATTGAACTTGCCGATCAGAGTCGATATTATGCCGAGATTCGTCCAATTTTGGCGATATTTCCAGATGTTGCCAATCAGAGCCGCTCTTCTACTGACGTCAGACCGAGATGTTGTTGCTATCTGGGCTTGGATTCAATTTTTATTTTTGGGGGGGTTGGGGGGAGGCTGGAAGGATAAATGAGGCTGTAAATATGTTTATTCTGCTGAATTCGTCTTTTGTCAGTGCCGAAGCCCTGGTCTCCCAGTTATTTATCAATCAGGATTAATTTCAGAGTTAATATTTAGTCAACCTCTTGTTTGTTTATTGAATTACACACGGTGAATAGATGTGATTCAAAATTCCTGAATATCTCAACATGGTGTAAAATATTCTGATAAAACGCATTGGTGGGGAATGTGACCTGGTCTATAAAGGATTACAAATGGTCTATACAAGTAAATAATGTATATGGCCAGGTGCATGAATGTATTTATGTGGTTGCTGGTGACTCTTTACTTGTTGTTCATGGTCATTGTGTATTAAATAGATAGTGTGAGAGGGGCGCTATTGTTAGTGTGGAAGGGCCTCAAGAGCTATACTCACTACCCCTTCCCCGCCAACTGTTAGTCACAGATCACCACACACACACAGCAAGGCAGGTGCAGGCCAAGAGCCACAAGGCATGGTGTTGGTGGGTAGATCACAGCAGCCATGGTGACACAAGAATGCTTATTGTTCATTTGTGGACCTGGAAATGCTTGTTGTTCATTGGAGAGCATGGTCAAGTGGTATGCCATATCAGATCCATGTACCGCTATATAATAATAAACCTGAGGGTGCAAGCTCTCACTTTCTTCTTTCACTCGTTACACTCTTCCTTTCTCTCCTTACCTGTATTGATTTCCTATTAGCCTGCCTAGACAACTACAGCTGCCAGACGACGACTTTACAATGGGAACCTTGTACTACATTTGTAGTGGCCATCAATCTGTTAGTTAAAAAGATACCGCGAGAGTGGTCTAATGATGAACCATTTGTTATCGAATATTAAGATTGATTGTATTCCGCTATCATGACTTGTTCATGAAGTATTCTTTGCAATTTACAGAAATGGTTCTCAATAATTCCATTATTCCTGGTTCGTCAGGTCGTAAACAGCAATCGTGTGGGCACAACATTTCACCAGGCTGGAACCCCCACTTTGTTTTCAATTCATATAGAAACAAATTGGGTTGAGCTCTCACAGTCTACTTCTTTAATATTGATGAGGGAACCTAACAACATATATCTCTATAATGTCTTTGTCCTTCCATTTTCCACTCATGACTCACCGCAGAGATGCAGGCGGGACGTAGCTCAGGCGGTAGAGTGTCCACCTGTGAAGGTTTGGGTCATCCGATCGATCCTGCTCAGTGGACACATTTGCAGTTTGGGCTATTTTCCCTTCCAACCAGTAGTCCATTACTGGTTCATCAAAGGCTGTGGTATATGCTGACCTGTCTGTTTCCCAGTGCATATAAAAGACCCCTTTCTGCTTATTGGAATGAGTAGCCAATGTGGCGGCAGCAGGCTTCATCCAAAGAAATATGTCAGAATGACCATATGTTTGATGCCCACCTCTTTGCAGTTCCTATGACGGAAATGCTCCATGAAGAAAATAGTATGTCTATTATATCCAATTGAAATTACATTAAAATAAAGAGATGATCTTAGTTTGCCTATAACATTGCGGTGCTGGTATTCTGGAATTAATAATCTTTACTGGGGAACTACCATGGTATGTTGGTTGGTTGGTTGTTGGAGTTTTACGTCCTGGCAACATCTAAGGTCATATAAGTACAGCTACCTACTTGTGACAGTGCGCTCTCTTTGCAACTTAATAGTGCTGCCCCACTGGAAGACGAGGCTGCCAATACCATGACCTGGTATCCCACTCAGTCACATTATCCTGACAGTGAGCCAACCAGTCCTTGCCCTATCCTAATAATGCCAAGTGCCTCGCTAGGAAGCGACAAATCTCAATGTTTAAGTAATTGATTTGATTCAAACGAGGGTCCAGATGCGTGGGTTCGAATCCCACGATCTACCAAAATCAACTCATTTGTCCATCCCGTCTGGTCTGCATGGTCTTTTCTAATAATAATTTTAATCAAATCAAAATTGTAAACATAGTGGGTAATAACCAGGAATATGAGCAAATCAACGATTCTAAGAAAAGTAATTACTAGAAAAGACCATAGTGGTTCCCCAGAAAAAAATGACTAATTCCATAATACAAGCACCGTAGTGATATATATCCCCAGAAACCCAGAGACTACCTTTATAATGATCATGCACTTCAATTCTACAAATGTGCTTTGTATTTTACTTTTAATGCATTGATTAAATTTCTCTTAATATAATTTTGACAATAGGACCTCTCTGATTACCACTATGAATAGAATAATTTAAACAAATAACAAATATTTCATACATTCATACATTATTCCATTTTATTTCACTGCAGTATGATGAATCAGTTCTAATTGTTTCCGAAATGAAATTAATTATGGTCCTATTTCTTGCGATGGCGTCCGGAGAACTTTGCACACATACTTGGTTTACCACGTCACGAGCTCAATACCTTACCCCTATAATGATTATTTAATCATATTCTAATGGAACAGTTAATTTTGTTTCAATTTGTGACACTAATCGGCCAATTGGCGCGCAGCAAATAAAAGTCGTCTGATGCTAGAAATAAATCAGAACGAGGCTATATATATATATACGACTACTGTACCCACTGAGTGAAAATCATGATTTCCAGTCGAAGCATATTACCTTTTATAAAACAAATGACCAGGCGCGATGGTCGAATCGGTAGAGCGCGGGCTCTGCGTGGGGGAAGATCGGGAATGCTCTTCCCGGTCGAGTCAAACCAATGACTTATAAAATGTATACTTGTCGCTTCCTAGCCTGGCGCTTCGCATTAATAGGAAAGGGCAAGTACTGGTTAGCTCATAGTCCAGATAATGTGACTGAGTGGGATTTTGGGTCATGGTGTCGGCAGCCTGATTTCCCAATGGGGCACCATGAGTGCGCATGGTCACAAGTAGGTACCCATCTGCTATCATCTCAGATGTTGCCAGGACGTAAAACTCCAACAACCAACCAACCAACCTTATAGATGACCTTTAAAGGAAATTTAAATCGGATGACATCCGGTCAGGTCATGACTCAGGATAAAAAATGATCGGTGTCTGAGATAAACCACCACTGGTTCCCGCCACGAAATTAGAATCCAATCAGCTTTAATAAGCAAGCAATTCACCAGTAACTTCAGTTTCTTGTCTGTTCTGACTATATATGATTGAAGAGTTCAGGCGCAAAAAACACGTAAATGCCAATCAAAACATTTAGTTTAAATAAAAGATTTTTACCAGAGAATATTTTTACTTCTCACTAATTCCACTTTTCATATGATCGCATGGTTATGGAACAATGAAAAACAGAGAAGGAATATAAATAAAAACATGACTTTTTCTGCGGTTGATTCCAATGTTTATCTCCAGTTCTGGATTGGCGCATCAAATAACATCCCGATTGAGGTGTATGTATGCAACAATGGTGATGAATGAGCGTCTGCTCATTAGGGGTCATTGCACGGCACGAGGGGACAGGGAGGCCCCCCACCCCTCTCCGCGGGGCGGGGTCTGGGGGACACACACAACCACCCTCCTGCCAATCACTCAGACTGGCTCCTCCCTCCTCCCTCCTCCTTCCTCCCTCCTCCCATCACTCGCTGCCACCAGCCTCACACATTGCCCCTCAGCCAATCACACCCCGGACAGAACTGACCACCATCAGCTCGCACACACCCATGGTCACTTCACATCACCCATCCGGACTGACCACTACTCTCATTTTACCCACCCACCCACACCACGATTTTTTAAGCATATTATATTATTCATAAATTAATTAAATTATTTTAATTAACTAATACTCAACTTTTATTAATTAATCATTAATTTATTATTCCTCATTATCTAACTATTGCTATCGGCTAGTTGCTCTCTCTTCACCTCACCTCACTTTGATCACATGTCGCACTTCACTCATAGTACTCCCATCACCCTGACTGTGATCACCACATGACATTGTTCCTTGCAGCTCTCAGATCGCCAGAGCTGACAATAAACCACAAATGTACAGTCCATGGGGGCTGCTCGGAATAAAGCCATGTTATCCCAATTCATGCCTCCTCGTCCTTTTTTTGTTGTTGTTGAAGATTTATACTGCCTATCATGGATAAGCCTGAATAGGCTTGTTTTCACCATTAGACAGTTTGTCGATAGAAAGCCCGAGTCTACACTTATACCGACCCAAGGGATTTTTAACCTCCCACACCACATAGACATGGTATGAGAGCAACTGGCCTTTGATGACACTGTAAGTTATACACAGCGGTGGAAATCCAAATTGGCAGAGATGGGGGCACGGGGAATCGAACCACCGACCTTCAGATTAGGAGTCCGACCTAGAAAAAAGTCAGACACTCTAACCACTCCGCCACAGAGAACACCAATAGCTGCAATGAGAACCGCTTGGACTGGAAAATGACCAATGCTCCGGCAATAAAATATAATTATGTTATTACAAAAAAAGGTAATTCAAACATAGAAATATATAATTCAGCCAGCAGTAATTGATGAAGTGGCCAAAGCTGCATACACCAGGTGGAAAATAACCAGACAGGAAAGCCAAATGAGTCGAGTTCGCACTTCCATGTGGCAGGTCGTGGCGTTCGAATCCTGGGTTTGAACCACGGCAGGGTCACAGCAATGGTTTTAGAGGTTATTCTTGAACCCTGCTCTAGGTGCAATATTTCCCATTTTCATCACCCCCCCCCCATGACACTATCATCAAGAGTATGTACCCTTAGCACCAGTGATGGCCAATATAGAACAGGCCATACTCCCTCACCTTTTTGCCTCCTTAAATTCTTACACTGCCTTACATCGATGTGTCGATTTTTAGCCGCGTGTGTTTGTTGATGCATGCGCCCTGATCAAATGTGAACCAATATGCATTATTGACGGGGGGCTGGGGGTTGGGGGGCGTCTAATTTGCTCCACCCTGATAGACCATGGTCCATTTTCACAAAGCTCTGCTCATACAATGAATAATGGAGGCTCCTCTGAGGAAAACCTAACTAGCTCACAAAGCCTCAGCAGCAGCACCCCCCCCCCCCCACACACCCACTCCCCTTACCACTTCTAACCCCAGCCCAAACAAAGCAGGACAGCTGCGAGACAGAAGCGCAATTCTCTGGCTCGCCAATCATTTCCGATGTGTTGCAATAAGCATCCTGGTTGGCATTGACAAGGGTAGAAATTAAAATGAACCCAAGGTGAAGGTCATCAAGTAGCGTGGCAAATACTTGAACTCCCTGTTTCGGCTATACAACCCGGGGAATCCAGGGCATTGCCCTCGATGTAGACTTCTTCTATTTCTTATCGTTCTTCTTCTTCCCTTCGCTTCCTGCTCATTCTTCTTTTTTTCTACGTTCTCATCCTCATCCTTCCTTTTCTCATCCATCGTCTTTTTTACCTCCTACTTAAAGTTGTGTAGTCCGATGGTTTTGAGTTTCTGTCACTTTTCTGAGATAACTATATTAAATGAATTGTTATTATCTACCTTACTTTAGTTTGAAGTAAGTTTTATATCACATGGCTAAATTTTGAGATATTTGAAGTAAAAGCATGTCAAATTAGTTTTGGCAAGCATGCCAAATCTCTGACACCATATGCTTCTGCAATAACAGCTTCTATTAAATTGGCTAAGTATTATTTTCTACGTGCCAATACATGTTCAAAAAGTGTATTTGTATCTAAGTTAATTATGTAGAATCGAATCTAAATAATTGCTTTAGTTTTGAAAAGTTGATGCTTCAATGGATTATGCAGCTTTAAATCACACACTCTCACTTTAATATAAAAACAAACAATATGAACAATAATTCCATTCAACTAATGTGACGATTTTGCGCCAGACTGCTTCTTTTAATTATAAAATATAAAATTAATGGTGTTTTTTTAAACAAAAATAAAACAGTGCACAGTGGACCTGCTTGTTCTCTTGATAAACAAATCCGTGATAATTAATCGCCTCCTTAATCGGATTGGTTGGTTGCTTGTTGGAGATTTACATCATGGCAACATCAAAGTTGATATCAAGACAGGTACCAGCTTGTGACAGAGTACATTCATGGCGATTTGATAGTGCTTTCCCCACTGTGAAATCAGGACACCAGGACCATGACCCAATATCCCAATCAGTCACATTATCCTGACACTGAGCTAACCATATCTTGCACTCCCCTATTAATGCCGAGTGCCAGGCTAGGAAGCGACAAGTATCAATTTTATAACTCATTGGTTTGACTCCACTCCCGATCTCCAACACGCAAGGTCTGCGCTCTACCTATTCGGCCACCGCGCCCGGTTTAATCGGATTGTGAGGAGCCTAATGAGGTGACATGGCAGCTTTCTGGCACCGCCCTATGTCGGTGTGGGGACCAGATGGGATAGCTAAATGAGTTGAGCATC
Source organism: Branchipolynoe longqiensis (assembly GCA_030323885.1). NCBI lineage: Eukaryota > Metazoa > Annelida > Polychaeta > Phyllodocida > Polynoidae > Branchipolynoe > Branchipolynoe longqiensis. The sequence goes on from CM059193.1 coordinate 74,008,599, forward strand.
GGCCTCCTGTTTTGGGAGATCAGGTAATCCAAACCCATCGATTAATAGGTTTGAACCCTGGTCGAGTCAAACTAATGACTTAAAAAGTGATACTTGTCACTTTCTAGTCAGCTGCTCAGCATTATTAGGATAGGGCAAGGACTGGTTGGCTTAGTGTCAGGATAATGTGACTGAGTGGGATATCAGGTCATGGTAGTGGCAGCCTGGTCTCCCAGTGGGGCTGCACTATAAAATTGCCATGAGGCGGAACTGTCACAAGTCAGTATCCGTCCTGATATGACCTTAGATGTTGCTAGGACATAAAGCAGCAACAAAGAAACAATCTCTGTGTGGGACTCGTGTCAGCCCAGACCCAACGATCCGGATTAATTGCCGTGATGTACACAGCCGATAAAGTACCGAGATAAGAATTCCCAGCTTTTGTATCGGCAGTTTCCAGTAGAGGGAGTTGCTGAGGATTATGGGCTATCCTGGTTGGCTCAGTGTCTGAAAGATCCACAAGAAGACAACATTGAATTCACATGGTTGCTTTAATTCCAACATAGGTGCTACAGGCACATGTACACAGTCTGGACTGGCTGGTGGCCGTGGTGAAAGACAGAGCATGTGACTTGCACCTATATTTATAGGTTTTTATCCGGGTATCTAGGACAAAAGATTACAAATGATGGGAGATGTGGGGAAGAGATTAAAAGAAGGATAGCAATAGCCCGAACAACATTCTCCAAAATGTATAGAGTGTTAACATCAAGTAAGATATTAATACAAACAAGGAAGCGTATTCTTCAGTGTTATGTGTGGTCTACTCTAATGTATGGGGCAGAGACATGGACAATCTCTAAGAAAATGTACAAACGTTTAGCAGCATTTGAGATGTGGACTTATCGAAGGATGATGAAAATATCATGGACAAAGAAGATCACCAACAAAGAAGTTCTCAGAAAAATTTAAAATAAGAAAAGCTTGTTTGCCACTATACAGACAAAGAAACTTATCTATTTTGGCCACATCATTCGTCAGAGTTCAATATACCGTACATTGTTGGAAGGGAAGGTGAATGGCAGCAGAGGGAGAGGGAGACCAAGAACATCATGGTTTACAAATATTTCACAGTGGACAGGCTTGAATTATTCACAGTTTATCAGAACAGCACAACATCGGGACAAGTGGAGAACCATTGCATCCAACCCTCGACTAGAGGATGGAACTATTGATTGATTGATCAGTCAGGTGACCCTAGCTTGTACCCGGCAGCCCATTGGCTGCAGAGTACCAATGCAGGCAGGTACCAGTCAGGTCACCTAGTTAGCTGGCACCGGGCAGCCCGTTGGCTGTAGAGTACCAATGCAGCCGGGTATCAGTCAAATGACCTAGTTAGCTCGTACCCGGCAGCATGGTGGCTGGAGAGTACCGATGCAGTCATCACCTGCTTGGTTGCATAGCACACAATAAAAATCGCCCCGAAATTCCCAAATATTTTACAGCATGCTGAATTCCAATCACAGACAAATGCTCTTCTTCTTCATTCCACTGCTCGAAAGTTCCAATCTAGATATGTGCTTTGCTTTTGAAAATGTGGTGCTTTCATCGAACTATGCAACTCTAAATTGGCTTAGTGTCCACGTTTATGCATAAACCAATGCTTACTTAAAGCTGCATAGTCCGATGAAATATAAAATTTTCAAAACCAAACCAATTGTCTAGATTTGATTTTACATATCTAACTTAGATACTGATGCACTTCTTATGCATTTGTTTCCGCGTAGAAGGCAATACTGAGTCAATTTAACAGAACCTGTTACTGCAGAAGTCTATGGTGTCAGAGTTTTGGCAAGCATGCCAAAACTAATTTTCCATGTTTGCCCTCAAAATATCTCAAAAGTTTACCATTTAAAATAAAAGTAACTTTGAACTGATCTAAAGTAGATTCAAGTGATCGATCTAATCTATTTATCTCAGAAAAAATACAGAAATTCAAAACCATCGGACTATGCAACTTTAATAAGTTCACTAGTATCTAAGTTGAATATGTAGGATCGAAGCCAGATACATGTTTTTGTTTCGAAAATGTGATGGTTTCATCAGACGATGCAGCTTTAAATTAGCTTAGCATCCATTTGTATTCATCACCAATGCTTAATAAGCGCGTCAGTATCCAATATGGATATTTAGGATCAAATCCAGATAAATATTTTAGTTTAGAAAATTTGATGGTTTCATCAGACTATGCAGCTTTAAATTGGCTTAGTATCCATTTTTGTTCATCAACCAATTCTTAATAACTGCGGCAGTATCTAAGTTTGATATATAGGATCAAATCCAGATACAGTACAACACCGTTAAACCAAGCTCGGTTAAACTAAATGATCGATTAATCCAAACTTTTTTCTGCAGCCCGGCAAAATACTACCATTTATCAATGTTGGTTAAACCAAAGTCGGTTAATCCAAAGTATCGGTTAAGTCAAACACAATTGTCGGCCACAGGCCACTTCCGGTACAGTTAAACCAAACTTTCATGTGGTTTTAAGGTCATCTGGGACTTTTTTATATGATAAATGATAGTATTTTGCCAGGTCGGCGATTTAACCAAGGTTGGTTTAATGGGGTTAAACTGTATATACATAAAAACCAATAATCATAGTGTCCACATACATTGTACATTCATACTGCACCCCTGATTTTGCCAAAGCCAAGTTGTTGTTGAAGATTTATACTGCCTATCCTGGATAAGCCTGAATAGGCTTGTTTTCACCATTAGACAGTTTGTCGATAGAAAGCCCTAGCCTACACTTTTACCGACCCAAGGGATTTTTAACCTCCCACACCACATAGACATTGTATGAGAGCAACTGGCCTTTGGTGACGCTGTAAGTTATATACAGTGGTGGAAATCCAAATAGGCAGAGGTGGGGGCATGGGGAATCGAACCACTGACCTTCAGATTAGGAGTCCGACCTAGGAAAATGTCAGACACTCTAACCACTCCGCTACAGAGAACAAGTCAAAGTCAAACCTCGGTTAAACCAATGATTGGTTAATCCAAACAAATTTCTAGGGTCCTTTCAAGTTTGGTTTAACGGGGTTATACTGTAAATGTTTTGGATTCGAAAAGGTGATGCTTTCAATCAATCAATCAATCAATCAATAGGATACAGCTATAATAGGCCTTGGACCTGTTAGCCGCTCTTAATTAATTGAAATGGAGACAGTTCTTCAGATGTGGTCAATCGTAGCAACTGTCACTGGCTCCAAGATATATGTAATGCTTGACCAGTATGCATCCAGTCGGGACTTGAAGCAGTTTCACCGACTCCGCCGCTATGACACTCTCCGGCAGGTCATTCCACAGGTCAACCACCCTAAAGCCGAAAAAGTTGTGTCGCAGGTCCAGTCTGGAGTACCGCTTCCTCAGCTTCAGGGAGTGCCCTCTGGTCCTGGTGTTGGAGTCTCTGATAAGGGGGGCCGCCTGTCTTGTAGATACCATGGAGATATTTGAATACTTCAATCATATCCCCCCGGGCCCGTCTGTAGTACATGCTTGGGATCTTCAAATGATGCATACATTGTTCATAGGGTATTGCATCGAATCCATGTACAAGCTTTGTTGCCCTTCTTTGGATCCTCTCAATTGACTCAGCATCCTTCCTGTAGAGTGGTGACCACACAACATTTCCATATTCCAAAAGTGGACGTGCAAGGGATGTGTACAGTCTGCGTAAAACATCCTCGTCTAGGTATGTGTACGATCTTCAAATGATAGCCAGTATTCCATTAGCTCTGTTGGCGGCTTCCTGGATGTGGTCGCTGAATGTCAGTTTGTTGTCCACCTTGACACCCAAGTCCTTTTCTATCATTGTTTCGGAGAGCGGAACATTATTCACACCATCGTTCATTACATAGATGTGCTTGCTGTTTTTGCCCCCTTTCATCAGACTATGCAGCTTTAAATGGAATGTAAAGCTTGGGGCTACGAGCTGGGAAATCCGGGCATTATCAATAACGGATAACACCTTGAGGCGCTGTGCCTACACTGATAGCGGAAAGTCTTTGGCGCCCACATCTAATCCAATCACCTACATTCAGCTTTCAGCACTCAACCTGAAAATGGTGATGCATGGACAGCGCCACCCACCCCTCTACCGGAAATGCTGGCGGACTGGGTAGGGTTGGTTGCTTGGTTGGTTGTCTGAGTTTTACGTCCTGGCAACATCTAAGGTCATATCAGGATGGGTACTGACTTGTGACAAAAAAGGAAGGTTTGTTTTATTTAATGACGCCTCTAGAGCACATTGACTTTTATCATCGGCTATTAGATGTCAAACATATGGTCATTCTGACATATTTCTTTGGAGGAAACCCACTGCCAGCAGATAGGCTACTCTTTCCGATAAGCAGCAAGCGGATTTCTGGAAGGTGAATAAGATTGGTTGTTGGAGCTTTACATTCTAGCCATATCTAAGGTCATTATAGGACAAGGCTGGATAAGAGGTTTGGGGGTAGAGTGACATAGCTCAGGCAGTAGAGTGTCCACATGTGAAGGTGTCGGTCATCCGATCGATCCTGCTCAGTGGATCCATTTGCGGTTTGGGCTATTTTCCACTGCAAACAGTGCTCCACAAGTGGTTCATCAAAGGATGTGGTATGTACTGTCCTGTCTGTGGGAAAGTGCTTATAAAAGACCTGTTGCTGCTTCTCGGAAAGAGTAGCCTATGTGGCGTCAGTGGATTTCCTTCAAAGAAATATGTCAGAATGACAATAAGTTTGACATTCCAATAGCTGATGATATGAAAATAAATGTGCTCTAGAGGCATCGTTAAATAAAACAAGCTTTACGTTTTTTAGAGGTTTGGTATATGAATGCAGATTATATACATGTGTATATGTATACACCCACTCACAATATAGGTATACGCTTTCCATCAGGCATTTCTTAGAACATTCGTTTGCCTTTCTGGCCTTTTGTTGGTGTTCATTGAGTTATTTTCTGTCACAACATGATTCTCCTTTGAACCCTTTGTGTCTTTGTTAGTGAGGTCAATGCACTCCAGGTGGGTTTTACTTAAGGGTTCTTAAACACTGCAGCAAGAGCGGACAACCTGCCACCATCAGAAGACACACCGAAGACATACAAAAGACACACAAAAGACACACAGAAGATACAAGAGACACAAAGACACATGTAATGGAGCCAGATGTGTGTTGTTACTATTATTAGAACAGTGTTTGTCAAGCAAGGCATTTCTTTGAGAAGTATTTAGAAATCGCTTGGTGGTTGTTTGTTATTTTGGCGGTTTATTATATATGTGATGTGACTGGACATGTCTAAGGTCATATCGGGATGGGTACTCACTTGTGACAATGCGCACTCATGGTGACTTTATAGTGCTCACCCACTGGGAGACCAGGTCGCTGGCACCTAGATAAAGGAGTTACCCTGTACTCGCAGTACATGGGTGAATACCACCCCTATATAAAAGCTGTCGAAAAAGCGGGGGAAATGAAATGAGAGCCTAAATCCACAATCTAAGAAGGAACATTTATTCTTTGTATATGTCTTCATATTTCCCCATGACCTTTGAGTTGAAAAATATAATAAAACATCTAGTTTAATAACATTTAAAAGTGAAATCGCCGGCGTTCTATCGCCACCATATTGTCTTTTTGCATTCTCTCCCATTTCACCAACTCTGTGCCGATATAAGTAACAATTTTATACTGGAGGCAGGTGTAAAGTCGACGGCCGGCAGCTGTGGTTGTGTAGGCAGGTGAAATAGGAAATCACTACAGGCAAGTATAGAGAAGGAAGGCAAGATATAGAGTGTGCAGAAGGAACCAGAAGGAGCTTGCTTAGTTTATTATATATATAGCTTTTAGAATCCAAGATGGATGTACACACCTGTCCAATCCCTCCAATCACCAACAGGCATTCCTAGATTAACCAATGAGGGTTCAATATCCTTGTAACCAAGGCATGGTTATGCCTGGCAACAGTGCCCTGTGGTGTCTGGTGTGCAGTGATCCGTAAATAACACTTGGGGGGGAGGGGGTATGTGAGGTGACTTCCCAAAGACTGTCCCACATGTCAAGAAGTGACCCTCTCTCAGGTCAAGAAGTAAGAAGTGACCCTCTCTCACTATGTGTATTAATATACAATTTCTATCTTCAATTAGTAATGGATCACCAACTCCACATATACCTTATATGCCCTTGTTTTTAGATACCATTTACCATTTTATAGACAAGTTGCAATTTATTATAGTATAGTTCTCCATAGCCCATATCTCAAATATCGGAAAATTGTACACAGGCATTCTACTTCCTGTTCCATACTAAAGCTATTTTCGCCCGTATTTAGACTACGTTGTCGTTCACCTGTGTACTGCGAGTACAGGGTGAATCTGTTATCTAGCTGGCGCCATGATCCAATTTCCCACTCAGTCACATTATCCTGATTTTGAGCTAACCAGGCCTTGCTCTATCCTAGTAATGCAGAGCACCTAGCCAGGTAGCGACAAGTATCAATCTGCTAAGTTATTAGTTCAAAAGCCTGACCTTCCACACTGGAAGCCTGTCGCTCTTATCGATTGGCCGCGATGTAGCTCAGGCGGTAGAGTGTCCACCTGTGAAGATGTCGGTTATCAGATCGATCCTTCTCAGTGGATCCATTTGCAGTTTGGGTTTTTGTCCGTTCCCAACAGTGGTCCACAACTGGTTCATCAAAGGTTGTGGTATGTGCTGTCCTGTCTGTTGGAAAGTGCATATAAAAGACCCCTTGCCATTCCTAAAAAAGAGTAGCCTATATCATGTATATGACAACACAAGGTTTCCTCCGAAGAAATATGTCAGAATGACCATATGTTTTATATTCAGTAGCCGATGATAAAAATCAATGCACTCTAGAGGCGTCGCTAAATAAAACAAGCCTTACTTCAGGTATTCAGGATGGCCAAATGAGTTAAGTGTACATCGCCCGGTCTTGGTAGATTGTGGGATTCGAACCAATGACTTTAAAATGTTAACTTGTCGCTACCTAGCCAGGTGCTCAGCATTAGTAGGATAGGGCAAGGACTGATTGGCTCAGTGTCAGGATAATGTGACCTAGTGGGATATCAGGTCATGGTGCTGGAGGCCTGGTTTTCCCAGTGGGGCAACACTATAATGAAGTCGCTATGAGTGTGCACTATCACAAATCGGTACCCGTCCTGATATGACCTTAAATGTTGCCAGGAGGTAAAACTCCAACATCCAACCATCCTTTGTGTAATGCTGTGTGTCCTCGGAACATGGTGTGGGTGCGTTTGGAATCAGGGAACACAATAACTAACCCTGGTGTGGGTGCGTTTGGAAATGGGGAACACAAAAACTAACCACAGTGTGGGTGCATTTGGAAATGGGGAACACAATAACTAACCCTGGTGTGGGTGCGTTTGGAATCAGGGAACACAATAACTAACCCTGGTGTGGGTGCGTTTGGAATCAGGGAACACAATAACTAACCCTGGTGTGGGTGCGTTTGGAAATGGGGAACACAATAACTAACCCTGGTGTGGGTGTGTTTGGAAATGGGGAACACAATAACTAACCCCAGTGTGGGTGCGTTTGGAAATGGGGAACACAATAACTAACCCTGGTGTGGGTGCGTTTGGAAACGGGGAACACAATAACTAACCCTGGTGTGGGTGCGTTTGGAAACGGGGAACACAATAACTAACACTGGTGTGGGTGCGTTTGGAAATGGGGAACACAATAACTAACCCTGGTGTGGGTGCGTTTGGAAACGGGGAACACAATAACTAACCCTGGTGTGGGTGCGTTTGGAAATGGGGAACACAATAACTAACCCCGGTGTGGGTGCGTTTGGAAATGGGGAACACAATAACTAACCCTGGTGTGGGTGCATTTGGAAATGGGGAACACAATAACTAACCCCAGTGTGGGTGCATTTGGAAATGGGGAACACAATAACTAACCCCGGTGTGGGTGCGTTTGGAAATGGGGAACACAATAACTAACCGTAGTGTGGGTGCGTTTGGAAACAGGGAACACAATAACTAACCCTGGTGTGGGTGCGTTTGGAAATGGGGAACACAATAACTAACCGTGGTGTGGGTGCATTTGGAAACAGGGAACACAATAACTAACCCCCGTGTGGGTGCGTTTGGAAATGGGGAACACAATTACTAACCCTGGTGTGGGTGCGTTTGGAAATGGGGAACACAATAACTAACTGCGGTGTGGGTGCATTTGGAAACGGGGAACACAATAACTAACCCCGGTGTGGGTGCATTTGGAAATGGGGAACACAATAACTAACCCCGGTGTGGCTGCCTTTGGAAACGGGGAACACAATAACTAACCCCGGTGTGGGTGCATTTGGAAATGGGGAACACAATAAATAACCCCAGTGTGGGTGCATTTGGAAATGGGGAACACAATAACTAACCCCAGTGTGGGTGCATTTGGAAATGGGGAACACAATAACTAACCCCAGTGTGGGTGCGTTTGGAAACGGGGAACACAATAACTAACCGCGGTGTGGGTGTGTTTGGAAATGGGGAACACGATAAATAACCCTGGTGTGGGTGTGTTTGGAAATGGGGAACACAATAACTAACCCTGGTGTGGGTGCGTTTGGAAATGGGGAACACAATAAATAACCCCAGTGTGGGTGCATTTGGAAATGGGGAACACAATAACTAACCCCAGTGTGGGTGCATTTGGAAATGGGGAACACAATAACTAACCCCAGTGTGGGTGTGTTTGGAAATGGGGAACACGATAAATAACCCTGGTGTGGGTGCGTTTGGAAATGGGGAACACAATAACTAACCCCGGTGTGGGTGCATTTGGAAATGGGGAACACAATAAATAACCCCGGTGTGGGTGCTTTTGGAAATGGGGAACACGATAAATAACCCTGGTGTGGGTGTGTTTGGAAATGGGGAACACAATAACTAACCCCGGTGTGGGTGCGTTTGGAAATGGGGAACACGATAAATAACCCTGGTGTGGGTGTGTTTGGAAATGGGGAACACAATAACTAACCCTGGTGTGGGTGCGTTTGGAAATAGGGAACACGATAAATAACCCTGGTGTGGGTGTGTTTGGAAATGGGGAACACAATAACTAACGCTGGTGTGGGTGCGTTTGGAAATGGGGAACACAATAACTAACCCTGGTGTGGGTGCGTTTGGAAATGGGGAACACAATAAGTAACCCCAGTGTGGCTGCGTTTGGAAATGGGGAACACAATAACTAACCCCGGGGTGGATGCGTTTGGAAATGGGGAACACAATAACTAACCCCGGGGTGGATGCGTTTGGAAATGGGGAACACAATAAATAACCCTGGTGTGGGTGTGTTTGGAAATGGGGAACACAATAACTAACCCTGGTGTGGGTGCTTTTGGAAATGGGGAACACAATAACTAACCCCAGTGTGGGTGCATCTGGAAATGGGGAGCACAATAACTAACCGCGGTGTGGGTGTGTTTGGAAATGGGGAACACAATAACTAACCCCAATGTGGGTGCGTTTGGAAATGGGGAACACGATAAATAACCCTGGTGTGTGTGCGTTTGGAAATGGGGAACACAATAACTAACCCCAGTGTGGGTGTGTTTGGAAATGGGGAACACGATAAATAACCCTGGTGTGGGTGTGTTTGGAAATGGGGAACACAATAACTAACCCCGGTGTGGGTGCGTTTGGAAATGGGGAACACAATAAATAACCCTGGTGTGGGTGCATTTGGAAATGGGGAACACGATAAATAACCCTGGTGTGGGTGCGTTTGGAAATGGGGAACACAATAAGTAACCCCAGTGTGGGTGCGTTTGGAAATGGGGAACACAATAACTAACCCCGGGGTGGATGCGTTTGGAAATGGGGAACACAATAAATAACCCTGGTGTGGGTGCTTTTGGAAATGGGGAACACAATAACAAAACCCGGTGTGGGTGCGTTTGGAAATGGGGGACACAATAAATAACCGCGGTGTGGGTGCGTTTGGAAATGGGGAACACAATAACAAAACCCGGTGTGGGTGCGTTTGGAAATGGGGAACACAATAACTAACCGCGGTGTGGGTGCGTTTGGAAACGGGGAACACAATAACAAATCCCGGTGTGGGTGCGTTTGGAAATGGGGAACACAATAACAAAACCCGGTGTGGGTGCGTTTGGAAATGGGGGACACAATAAATAACCCTGGTGTGGGTGCTTTTGGAAATGGGGAACACAATTACTAACCCCAGTGTGGGTGCGTCTGGAATCTGGGAACACAATAACTAACCCAGATGTGGGTGCGTTTGGAAATGGGGAACACAATAACTAACCCCAGTGTGGGTGCGTCTGGAATCGGGGAACACAATAACTAACCCAGATGTGGGTGCGTTTGGAAATGGGGAACACAATAACTAACCCCAGTGTGGGAGCGGTCGGAAATGGGGAACACAATAACTAACCCCGCTGTGCGTGCATTTGGAAATGGGGAACAGAATAACTAACCCCAGTGTGGGTGCGTTTGGAAATGGGGAACACAATAACTAACCCCAGTGTGGGTGCATTTGGAAATGGGGAACACAATAACAAAACCCGGTGTGGGTGCGTTTGGAAATGGGGGACACAATAACAAAACCCGGTGTGGGTGCGTTTGGAAATGGGGGACACAGTACCTAACCCCATCCCCTTGGGCATATTCGATTAACCAACTCAGGTCACCCAAGTCACTTTTTGTCGCATGCACACATCCTACAGATTTGGTTTGGAAAAAATGGTGGCTTAATCCATAACATATATAACTACAGCAAAATAAGAGTTAAAGTATTTTATTATTGCATAGTTTAGTTATATTTTCATTTCCTTAATCTGGGTTGTACATGTTGCTAGTAACATGGCTAATTCATAACGTTGGAAACCATTTTAGTGTTGCCTAATGAGAAGTACCTACCAGCTACATGTATAGCATTCAGAGGTACCTGACACCTTGGGGACAGCTGGTATTGTATCCAAGCATTAATGCGTCGCTATGGCGAAATAATGCTAACGCTTTTTAACCAAATCCAAACTTTCAGACTTTCAGTTAGGGAGTGTGATACAGAGTAGACTTATCTTCATATCGTAATTACTTCAGAAATAACTTTACCACCTACTCTCCCTACACTACCTAACTCTGTTCATGCCATAGGGCTGAGTGTCTGGTCTGTCTCTGTATTGGGATTCGAACCTGGTGAATTAATTTGTAAATTGAAAGAATAAAGTTCAATTAATGTGTCAGAATTTCTGAACCTGATAATACAATGAACCAGTGTGTATGTAACGTCAGTAGCACATAAAATAAAACTGTAATACGAGTCCTCGTATATGGAGTACAATGTATTAGATATCTATGATTATATAAATAATATATATGTAATGAAAAAAACAACAAACAACAAAGAACTATGCGTTTCAAATGTGTACTTAATTTTATATCTGTTAAAGCTGTATTTATTTATATTAATATTTCTGTTACTGTGAATAAACATCATCGGATGACTGCACTAAAATTCCCTTTTTCCAGCGTTATGAATTATTTTTAAAAAGCATTATTAAAAGAAGCGTTAAAACAACACGTGGGACAGACACTGGTAGCTGTTATCCTACAGGTACCAGCACAGATGTGACGTCATCGCTCCTAGCCACCTCCAGCCAAGACGTAGGTTACTGGAGTCGGTACTTTTTGCACACAGTGTTTTGTCTCCCGGGTCGTGTTAATCGGATATGGCACAGCCTCTCTGTCTTGCCACGTAACCGGATCGTGCCCTGCTCGCGTGGCCTTCATGGGCGTAATCGATTAATCAACTCGGGTCACCCGAGCCACTTTTTGGCGCATGCGCACATCTTACAGAGTCTGGTTGAATAAACGAATACGCTTGGGGTGGACAAAATGGTGGCTTAATCTAAAACTTAATATTTATTTTCAATAACTGATAAATGTACAGCAAAATAGGATTTAAAGTATTTTATGATAGTAGAAGCTGACAATCTGGGTTATTAAAAAAAAAAGCATTAAAACCACACGTAGGAGTTGTACTGGTAGCGGTTATCCTACAGGTACCAGCACAGATGTGACGTCATGCGACTCCACTCGCAGTGTTCTATTTGAAATTCTGACGACCCGGGTGAGCCGAGTGGAAGAAAGGGCCAGAGGAGCATGAGGAGGGCAGACGGTAGGAGAGCGGGAGGAGAGAAGGAGGACGAAGAAGGGAGGAGAGCCAGTGGAGGGCGGGAGGAGAGCGGGGGGAGAGCAGGAGGAGAGCGGGGCAAGAGCGGATGTAGAGCGGGGGGAGAATGGGAGGAGAACGGGAGGAGAAAGGGAGGAGAGAAGGAGGAGGAGAGTGGGGGGACACCAGGAGGAGAATGATAGGAGCGCAGGAGGATAGTCGGAGGAGAGCAGGGGACATTGGGAGGAGAGCGGGAGGAGAGTGGGGAGAGAGAGGGAGGAGAGCAGGGGGGACATCAGGTGGAGAGCAGGAGGAGAGCGGGAGGAGAGCAGTGGAACAGCAGGAGGAGAGCGGGGGAAAGCAGGAGGAGAGCTGGGGTACAGCAGGAGGAGAGCAGGAGGAGAGCGGGAGGAGAGTGGGAGGACAGCTGGGGGACAGCGGGATGAGAGCAGGAGGAGAGTGGGGGGGAAAGCAGGAGGAGAGAAGGAGGATAGCGGGGGGGGGGGGGACATCGGGACGAGAGTGGCGGAACAGTGGGAGGAGAGTGGGAGGAAAGTGGGAGAAGAGTAGGGGGAGAGCGGGATGAGAGCGGTATGAGAGCAGGAGGAGAGCGGGAGGAGAGCAGGAGGAGAGCGGGAGGAGAGCGGGAGGACAGCGGGAGGAGAGCGGGAGGACAGCGGGAGGAGAGCGGGAGGAGAGCAGGAGGAGGATAGCTGGGGGACAGCGGGAGGAGAGCGGGAGGAGAGCAGGAGGGGAGCGGGAGGAGAGTGGGGCAGAGCGGGAGGACAGAATGAGGAGGAGAGGGGGGATAGTGGGAGGAGAGCAGGCGGAGAGCGGGAGGAGAGCGGGGGTACAGCGGGAGGAGAGCGGGAGGAGAGAAGGAGGAGGATAGCGGGGGGATAGCAGGAGGAGAGCGGGTGGAGAGCAGGAGGAGAGCGGGAGGAGAGTGGGAGGAGAGCAGGAGGAAAGAAGGAGGACGAGAGTGGGGGGACAGTGGGAGGAGAGTGGGGGAACAGCGGGAGGACAGCAGGAGGAGAGCAGGAGCAGAGCGGGAGCAGAGCCGGGGGACAGTGGGAGGAGAGCAGGAGGAGAGCAGGAGGAGAGCAGGGGGAAGCGGGAGGAGAGCGGGGGGACAGCAGGAGGAGAGTGGGAGGACAGCGGGAAGAGAGCGGGAGGAAGGCGGGGGACAGCAGGAGGAGAGCAGGAGGAGAGTGGGGGGCAGCGGGAGGAGAGCGGGAGAACAGCGGGGGGAGCGCGGGAGGGTGGAAAAAGTAAGTGGACATAGATCATTAGATATTTGTCAATATTCACCACTAATGATAATTCCCAAACCCGAAGTGGTCCTTACTCATTGACGTGGTTTAACATAAATTATACCCTCCTAGTTACATAATCCACTGGGAAAACCTACCAGAACCCACTGTGCCAACCAAAACGATGTGTCCCCTTTATTCCTTCCTATACACCACCAAACCAAGGGAAGCCAAGCAGAATATGGAATGCCCTTCAACCGTGGATAAGAGTCTTGGATTCAAGTCCTCGCTCCGGTCACACCTTACTGGGCAGGCCCCACTGCACTCCACCTAATCACATGAGATACCTTCCTACTGGACATCCTGCTGCTGTTCGCCTCTGCACCCTTCCCTCCCACCTCCCACCCCACCCCCACATATCAGTCCTCCCCCACATGCTTACGCCATGAGGACCGTCACCACCCGACCCACATCGCTCACCGGACGCGGTGGCCGAAACAGTGAGAGCACAGGCTTCCGTGCGTTTTGGCGGGCGGATGGGAGTCTGAATCCCGGTCGAATCAAACCAATGACTTTCAAAATTGATACTTGCCACTACCTAGCCTCGAGCTTGGTGTTACTAGGATAGTGCAAGGATGGTTAGCTCATTGTCAGGATAATATGACAGATGGGATATCGGGGTCCTGATGCCGGTGGCCTGATTTCCCAGTGGGGCAGTACTATAAAGTTGCATTGACCTCGCACTGTCACAAGTTGAAACCCGTCTTGATATGACCTCAGATGTTGCAAGGATATAAATTACAACAAACAACATCATGGAATTTGACCTTAATTTGGTTGGTAGTTGGAGTTGTACATCCTGACATCTTCTAAGATCATATCAGGTCGGGCACTGACTTGTGAAAGTGCGCACTCAGGGTACTGTATAGTGCTTCCCCACTGGGAGACCAGAGTGCCAGCACCATGACCTTATATCCCATAGTCACATGACCCTGATACTGAGCTAACCAGTCCTTGTCCTATCGTAGTAATTCCAAGCGCCAGGCTAAGTAGTGACAAGTATCAATTGTATAAGTCATTGGTTTGACTCAGCTGGGATTCAAACACCCGACCTGCCGCACAGGAAACCTGCAGTCTACCGATTGGGCCACCGCGTCCCGTGGCAGCACTATAAAGTCGCCATGACTTCGCACTGGCAGTGTAACAAATCGGTACCCGTCTTGATATGACCTCAGATGTTGCAAGGACGGCAAACCCCAATAGACAACATCTTATATGATAGTGTGTATTCATGGCTATGGAATGTAACCTTAAATACAGACCAGTCCGATATGCAGTCAACACAGCTCAACCCCTGTGATACCGAGCACAGTTCATTAGTAAAACACCCACATGCGTGACACTTGACTGCAAGTGGGCAGAAACCGGAAACCGGAAGTGTTTAGTCGCGCATGTCAGGAGGGTTCGGTGACAGTATGGCCTAAGAGGGCTAGGGACCCAGGCAATCTCAGCAGAGCCTTGGCGGTCTCACGAGGAATGGCCAGCACTTCATCCACTTAGATTGCAATTACTTGAAGTCGACCTTCATGTGCAATCTGACCTTGATATTGGCTCATCATTTACGTGCAGTTTACTAGTTAATTTGGGCTTCATGTCCAAGCAACGGCTAAGGGTCATATCAGTACGAGAAGTGACGCATGAGTGAGTATGTGTGGGGGTGTGGGGGTAAGTGGGTGAATGGGTGGGTGAGTGAGTAGGTGAGTTGGCGGGTGAGTGGGTGGGTGAGTGGGTGACTGGATGAGTGGGTGGGTGAGTGGGTGGGTGAATTGGTGCGTGAGTGAGTAGGTGAGTTGGCGGGTGAGTGGGTGGGTGAGTGCGTGACTGGATGAGTGGGTGGGTGATTGGGGTGGGTGAGTGAGTAGGTGAGTTGGTGAGTGAGTGAGTGGGTGAGTGGGTGGGTGATTGGGGGGGTGAGTGAGTAGGTGAGTTGGTGGGTGTGTGGGTGGGTGAGTGGGTGACTGGATGAGTGGGTGGGTGAGTGGGTGGGTGAATGGGTGGGTGAGTCTGTGGGTGAGTGGATGAGTGAGTGAGTTGGTGGGTGAGTAGGTGGGTGGCTGGGTGAGTGAGGTGGGGGTGAGTGGGTGGGTGAGTGGATGAGTGAGTGAGATGGTTGGTGAGTGGGTGAGGGGTGAGGGGTGAGTGGGTGGTATAAGCCATCTCCATTGGTAACATTTCAAGGAAATTCTTCTTAAGGATAGCATGCCCTTCATTTGTATGTAAATATGTAGAGGACACAGTTCATAGATAATCGGTTTACGAACAATTATACTGGTATATTTGGTTATATTATACAGAATATATATGGATATATATACACATACACACATGGCTAATTAAATTTGGCTCACATATTCACCATGCAAACCAATAATGACCTTTCTTTGTAAAACCCACAAACCTATGGAGATAGTAGAAAAGACACGTGCGAGAGAGACCAAGAGAATGAGAAAGATTGTGAAAAACAAAGCATGAGAGAGAGGGAGAGACCAAGAGACAGCGAGAGGGTGAGAGCAAGAGGGCGATACCGACTTGACGAGAGAGATTGAAAGGGTGAGAGCGAGAGAGAGCGAGAGGGTGAGAGCAAGAGAGACCTAGGGGCTAAGAGCAGGAGAGAATGAGAGGGAGAGAACGAGAGAGAATGAGAGGGTGATAGTGAAATAGAGTGAGATGGCGAGAGTGAGAGAATGAGAGAGAGTGATAGGGTGAGAGCGAGAGAACAAGAAAGAGTGAGAGGGTGAGAGCAAGAGAGAGTGAGAGGGTGATAGTGAAAGAGAAAGTGAGAGAGCGCGAGAGGGTGACAGTGAAAGAGAAACAAGAGAGAGAGTTTATAGGGAGAGAGTGAAAGAGAGAGTGAGTGAGAGAGAGTAAGAGTGAGAGAGAGCGAGGGAGAGCGAGAGGGCGAGAGAGAGCTCCACACCTCATGGCTAAATCGATGACATCTGCCTTAAAGCCAAAAGGAATCCATCTTTCCCCTGTCGCTAAAATCACAATGGTGGCAGGCGAGAGTTTGCATATTTAATGCCCGTCCCTTGCTTCCCCCTGGTTTCTAGTGCCGGCGGCGCCCATAATACATGCCCTGGCGGCGTGTGGGAGAACTACGACGGCTGTTTGATGGGACGAGTGGAAGCACTTCCGGCGGTGGCGAGACAAACTACCTACGCGGTGTCATATGTACGTCAACAGCCGGACAATTGACCTATTATCGCTCAATGGAAGTTGGGCGTTCATGTCATGTTTACTGACGGTGTCTGCGCCAACAATGGGTTGAAGCATAGATACAGATCTGGTCGGGACCCTTTGATGTCTCCGGGCCGGTAACCCGACACACACGCATATGCAGTTCTAAAGCTGAACTCATTAGACCAACACAATTAAATACCAAATTTCCACAAAGGCCTAATTATAATTATGCACAGATACAATAAAGGGCGCATTCCATATACGCGTAATGCGTAATGCATTATGCGTTACGCGTTATGCGTTATGCGAATGCCAGCATTCCATATACGCGTAATGCGTATTGCGTTATGCGTTATGCGTTATGCAGTGAAGTATATAAAAAGTATATAAAAAGTACACACACACAGCAACAGAGACACAAAGACACAGAGACACATACACACACAGAGACACAGAGACACAACACAGAGACACACACACAGAGACACACACAGACACACACACAGACACACACACAGACACACACACAGACACAGAGACACAACACACAGACACACACAGAGACACACACACACAGACACACACAGAGACACACACACAGACACACACACAGAGACACACACACAGACACACACACATAGACACATATACACACATAGAAACACACACAGAGACACACACACACAGAATGGGACGGTCCAAACATGGCTCAGTTTAGCTTGCTTGGAGGGATGTTAGGACCGTCCCAAATATGAAGACTGCTTCCTAACAGGTCCGCTGCATAAACCTACACCGATGTCCGTAATTATCAGTCGCCTCCTCCAGCCTTATATCAATGGACAAATGCGACTGATGCTTTTCTGTTGGCAGACACAGAGACACAACACAGAGACACACACAGAGACACACACACACAGAGACACACACAGATACACACATATACACACACAGAGACACAGAGACACAACACAGAGACACACAGACACACACACAGAGACACACACACAGACACAGAGACACACACACACAACAGACACCCACAGAAACAGAGACACACGCAGAGACACAGAGATACACACACAGACACACACACAACAACAGAGACACAAAGACACAGAGACACAGACACAGACACAGACACAGACACAGAGACACAACACAGAGACATACACACAGACACACACACAGACACACACACATACACACACATACACACACAGACACACACATATACACACACATACACACACATAGACACAGATACACAACACAGAGACACGCACACACACAGACACACACAGATACACACAGAGACACACACAGAGACACAGAGACACAACACAGAGACACACACACAGAGACACCCTAACAGAGACACACACAGACACAGAGACACACACACATATACAGATACACACACAGAGACACACACAGAGACACACACAGAGACACACACACACAGAATGGGACGGTCCAAACATGGCTCAGTTTAGCTTGCTTCGAGGGATGTTAGGACCGTCCCAAATACGAAGACTGCTTCCTAACAGGTCCGCCGCATAAACCTACACGGCTGTCCGTAATTATCAGTCGCCTCCTCCAGCCTTATATCAATGGACAAATGCGACTTTTCTATTCGCAGCACCTTTATGCATTACGCATTACGCACCGATCGCTACATGGAGCGATCGGGATAATGGATTTTATTCGCATTCGCATTCGCATTCGCATTACGCATTATGCGTATATGGAATGTAGCTCATAGGTTTCAAGCCGTTTCGATTTTTTGTCGCATTCGCATTCGCATTCGCATTACGCATTACGCGTATATGGAATGCGCCCTTAACCAATCGATACCATGTTATACCTATCTAAAAACTAAAGCAAGTCTAGATAAAAGATTCACCCGGTACTTGTAGTACACGGGTGAATGACAACGTAGTCTAAATACGGGCGAAAATAGCAGTAGTCTGGAACATGACCTAGAAACTGTGGCTCCAGTATCAAATGGCTACCCATATTATGCATATGGGGACAGAGTTGGTGAAATGGGAGAGAATGCAAAAAGACAAGATGGCGGCCACAGAACGCCGTCGATTTCACTTTTAAACTGCATTAAACTATATGTTTTATTACATTTTTAAACTCAAAGTTAGCGGGCTAATAATAAGATGTATGTAAAGAATAATTGTTGCTTCTTACATTGTGAAATTAGGCTCTCATTTCATTGACCCGTTTTTTCGACAGCTTTTACATAGGGTTGGTTTGCACCCCTACTGCAGCAGTACTGGGAGAATCTTGTATCTAAAGCAAGTCATTCACATTGTACGTTCATTTAATGACGATATTCACATTGAATTATTCAAAGATTAATAACGCGGTGTTCTCTGTGGCGGAGTGGTTAGAGTGTCTGACATTTTACTATGTCGGACTCCTAATCTGAAGGTCGGCGGTTCAATTCCCGGTGCCCCCCCCCCCCCTGCGCCAATTTGGATTTCCACCGCTGTGTATAACTTACAGTGTTATCAAAGGCCAGTTGCTCTCATACCATATCTATGTGGTGTGGGAGGTTAAAAATCCCTTGGGTCGGTAAAAGTGTAGGCTCGGGCTTTCTATCGACAAACTGTCTAATGGTGAAAACAAGTCTATTCAGACTTATCCATGATAGGCAGTATTAATCTTCAAGAATCATTGATTTCTTTTAAAGATGTTCATAATATTTATTTCTGTTTACAAATGAAGTTGAGTTTAATTGCGTAGCCGTGTTCATTAACGACGAGATTGATGTGTTCCATCAGGAGGTGTAACCACACAAAAAAAGTATGGTTATTTACAGACATTGGTTCGGAGAGTGGACTACGCGCCGTTGTAATTGAGCAAAGAGATTTGCTTTGAACGTCGTGAATAAATCTTAACCTGAACAAGAAATATCATCTATTCTTCATGGAATTCTAAATGCGTATTCCCCATATATTTCAGCAAATGGCGAGACCATTACGAATTGTGTATTGCCGATTTCTGAAGCCGGTGTTGCAGTTTCCGCGGCACACCAGTTTGCGAGGGACACATCCACTCAAATGCACTGTCAATGGCTGTGAGTGATCTTCATACAGACAAAGTCAAATATCTCTCAAATTACACCACCTAGAAACAAACCGCTTGGTACACATATAGAAAACATCTTTACCAAAAACATTATATTAAATTTATAAGGTTAGGGTTCTTGATTTCTATTAATTTTGAATAAAACTAATGTTTTGCACTGCGCATACCGTCAAACTCAAGGCATTGCCAATGGTCGTCAGCAATCTGAATCCAGAAAATACAGCAAAAGTGAAATATCTCTAAAACCACACCTCATAGAAAGAACTTGCTTGGAACACATATAGAAAACATCTTTACCAAAAACATGATATTAAATTGATAAGGTTAGTGATGATGCTGTTCGATTTTGACGCATGCGCAGAAGCGATGTGTCCCTCGCAAACTGGTGTGCCGCGGAAACTGCAACACCGGATCTGTCAAATAGTTTGAATTAAAAACAGAAGGGCTTGTCTCAGATTGGGTACATCAATTTGATAAGAATCCTGTTTGTCAGGGATCGGGAACGCTTGTACGCCCAGGAGAAAGGAAACCTTGTTTTATTTAACATCTGGATCACAACAATTTCTATATCATCGGCTATTGGACGTAAAACATTTGATGATTCTGACATATTTCTCTGGAAGAAACCCACTGCCGCCACATAAGCAGCAATGGGTGTTTTATATGCACTTTCCCACAGACAGGAGAGCACATTCCACAGCCTTTGATAAACCAGTTGTGGACCACCAATTGGAACCCAAAATAGCCCAAACTCCAAATGGGTCCACTGAGCAGGATCGATCGGATGACCCACACCTTCACAGGTGGACACTGTATCTCCTGAGCTACGTTGTGCGCCCCCCTTGCTTGTACGCCCAGCCCCAATACACTTAAGGTGAATTCGAACATGGTATCTCGGTTATGTGATGCGTTGGGGTTTACCCACCTAGCAATATTCAATGTCATACCACGGCATGTATTGCATACACAGTGACCTTGTGATGATGTGCCACTGGGACCACCGCCATGCTCCGATACCAGACTCACTCGCAGTATCCTGCTACGATACCATTGGACTTGCTACAATACCATTGGGATTCTCTTTCACTCTCACCCTCTCGCTCTCACCCTCCGATAACCGATTTAAGCCATATTGTCCTGCCACAATACCATGACCCAATGATACACTCAGTTGTATTATCCTGTCACAATACCATGATCCAATACCCCATTCAGCCACATTATCCTGCCACAATACCATGATCCAATACCCCATTCAGCCACATTATCCTGCCACAAAACCATAACCCGATATCTCGCTCAGCCACATTATCCTGCCACAAAACCATAGCCCGATATCTCGCTCAGTCACATTATCCTGCCGCAGCAGCATGATCTGAAATCCCATGCAAACATATTATCGTGCCACAGTGCCATGACCTGATATCCCACTCAGCCAGATTATGTAAATATATACTCAATATAATGCCATAGTATCCAATGCCAACACTTGCATTGCTAGTAAAATACGGTATAATATATTATCATGTTCTAATATAATATATTGAATATATCCAATATATAATCTATATGATATCTATATAGATAATACCAAACGGTGGTTAGGTCTTAGGGTCGTTCTTATCACTACACCTGTGTTATTGCCGCTGCCAATGTGCATTGTTTGTGATGCTCAGCAACATGGGTGATTTGGCATTCGATCCCCACCATAGCTTCGTAGCCTTAAGGTTAAATACTTGTGCTGCCACCTATCTACTTACGGTGGTACTTCTTTCTGACTTCTGCATCAGCGCCGTCTGGTTATTCGTAGTTGATACGTAAATACTTTGAGATGCTAACTCTGTCTTACTGACCTGCCATCTGCGGTCGACAGCTCGAACTAACGGCCAAGGCGCCTATATAAGGCCCGTCTCAGCAGCAGAGAGCTCACTTCAACACAGCCACAGGAGGACACTAGCTGGCTTTGAACTGCCATCCCAGCCACCCCTGCTAAAGACTATATAGGGCATAGGGTTAAAGCTTATTGACCTCTTTGTGCATAACTCATTGGTTTATCTCACTGTGCTTATTCTCTTGAACTTAATATGTGCTTACTAAAATTGACATGTGCTTACTACTGACTCATTATCGAAAAAGAAAATAAATCCAACTTTAAACTCATATGCGGTGTCGGTGTCAAATTATAGTACTCCACTGATGCTTCGCCATGTGTGGGTTATTAAGAGCGTTTTGTGCCTATCATACTCCACTGATGCCATAGACAGCACAAAAGAGCTTTTGTTGACGTTTGACTGAGTGGATCAGTGCAAAGTTATTGGTCAGTCAAAAAGGTAAAACACAGAATGACTGCAACTAATGCTGGGACAGCTCAGTGGTTTGCCACCACACAGTGGATATTGCATTTGTGAACCAACCAGTCCTTGCCCTATCCTATTAATACTGAGCGCCGGGCTAGGAAGCGACAAGTATCAATTTTATAAGTCATTGGTTTGACTCGACCTTGAGCCAAACTCCCGACCTTCCGCACGCAATACCCGTGCTCTATCAGTTCAGCCACCGGTGTGTTATTTTGGGTTGCCCAGTGTGCATGTTGGGGAGGTGAGAGTAGGGAGGGCTGTCCAAGTTACGATGTAAATGACTGCTCGCATGTATTGGCAGTCTCTCTATCTGTGACCACACAGAGGGGACTTGTGATGAATACCTCTTGTTTTTCTTGCTTGTGATGATTGCTGCCTTGTTCTGTAACCTCACTGAAGTGATATTCTATTGATATCTTCAACACACTTGATGACATTGTATGGGGACCAGATGCGATGGCTGAATGAGTTGAGCATCCGTCTTTCATTTTGGTAGATCGTGGGATTCGAACCCTGGTTGAGTCAAACCAATGACATAATAATTGATACTTGTCGCTTCCTAGCCAGGCACTCGACATGATTAGGATAATGGCCTAATTATAATTCTGTTATATCCTTTTGAAAAAAGAAGAGAGAAAGCAAAGGAAGAAAGAAGTGTTTAAAGACAATTCTAGAATCATGCAATACCATGTGATGCATGCTCACCAAGTGCATAATACATAAGTTGAACTGGAATTGTATGCAGTTACTATTACAACTAATAGTGAATTTATATCATGTTTCTATTATCAAACAGGATTTTCATGTGGTTATTATTGCAACTGATACTGTCATTTATGTACCAAAAATTGTAATGAACGGCCGGAAGACCGGTGCTCTGGCATTGACAAAAGACATTATTCGCTGAATAAAATACATTTAGTAAAAAAAAATGCAAGAACTCCTTGGCTCAGTGTCAGGATAATGTGACTGAGTGGGATATATCGGGTCAAGGTACTAGTAGCCTGATTTTCACCAGTAGAGCAGCACTACAAAGTTGCAATGAGTTTGCACTGTCATAAGTCAGTACCAGTACTGATATTACCATAACTGTTGCCAAGACATAAAACTCCAACAACCAACCCCAACAATTTATTGTTATGCTCCGGTATCGTCAGCACACCAATGATATTTCTTGAATTCGGTTGAGTGCTCTTTCTTACTTGATTCTGTGCTAAATATATGTATTCCATTGTAGTGTTCTCTCTGGCAGAGTGGTTAGAATGTCTGACTTTTTTCGAGGTCGGACTCCTCATCTGAAGGTCTGTAGTTCTATTCCCTCTGCCCCCACCTCTACCAATTTGGATTTCCACCGCTGTGTTTAACTGACAGCATCATCAAAGTTGCTCTCATACCATGTCTATGTGGTGTGGGAGGTTAAAAATCACTTGGGTCAGTAAAAGTGTAGGCTCGGGCTTTCTATTGACAGACTGTCTAATGGTAAAAACAAGTCTATTCAGACTTATCCATGATAGGCAGTATAAATCTCCAAGAAAAAAAAAAGAAAATTCCTCTGGACAAAATATTGTTTCTCTGCCGATGCACTGGTATTCCAGCCATTGTAGGTAGATTTATTTACACTTAAACAAAAAAGATAATTCTGTTTAAAAATGATCCATTATAATAAAAAGAACAGGACTTGTGAACATGCTGGCTTCTCATACATATGAGCTTTAGTGGAACCATACTGGGCTAGTCATGAGATATCACTTTAGAGAGATAGGCTTAAAATGATGATTGTATGTAGAGGTAATGACAGTAATTGTTGATATGTTCTGATTTTTTTTGTGTTCATTGCCACATCAGATATTTGTTCAGCAGCCACATTTTTTTTCGGGGTAGCCATCAAACATTGAACTAGACTTGTAGACCTTTATCAGTTTATGGTCTATTGGATTCAATATTCCCGTTATTGCTTTTCTATCTGTGATCCACATTCATTAAGGAAGTCGCTGATTATGCCAACATTAAAGGTTCCACTGAAAGAAAAAGTTACTTCCGGTTTACTAAAGATGCCCAGCAGGGGCCGTATGCACCAATCGGTGATAGGCTTAGCTGGAGTTAAGGCACTAGCCGCGGTTAGCTACCTCAGGGTAGCGGGGGGTTGGAGAAATGTGTGAATCGGTATGCACCAATGTCTTAGCCGCCGCGGATAGCTAACCGTAAGTTTATTTATAGATTTGGGAATTCCCTCGAGTCGACAATATGAATAACGCCGCCAATGCGGCGCCGGCGTTAATATCAGATCGAATTTAGGGTTAAATTGATAAGATTTCACTTATTGCGTATGTAATTCTGTTAAATATGACAGCATTGAATAGATTTGGGCCTAATATATTCCCGCCGATTCGGCGACGGTGGCGGCGGCCATTTTTAGTTGACATTGGACAGTATGGATATTGCCGTTGAAGCGGCGGTGGCGATTGGTTTACTTTACATTCGTCGATTCGAAAATATTAATATCGCTGCCTTTGCTGCAGCAGCATTAATCTCACTTCGATTTTAGGGTTAATTTAATAAAATTTCACTATTTGACTATGTAACTCTGTTAAATATGACAGCATTGAATAGATTGAGAGCCACACACGCACACTAACCATGCCGGTAGCCCGTAACCCCAACTCAGAAAGTGGTTTAGCTTAGCCGAGGATTGGTGCATACCGATTTCTCACATTTAGCCGTGTGGAGCTAGCCTAGCCACGGTTACAGCCCTAACACCGATTGGTGCATACGGCCCCAGATCAGTAGCCAGGCACCTGGTTATGCTAGAGTTGGGGGGTGGGGGGGGGGGGGGGGGGGAGCACACTGCACCGATCCAGAACAATGCTGCAATGTAAATGGCAGACATTGGGGACGTGTGATACTTTTCATACGACATCCCAAATGTGGCTAACAAGTTATCGTGATACTTTTCATATGCCATGCAATGTGATAGATAAGTTAATCTTTTATTGTCATCTAGTACGTAGATATTAGCATTCTTGCCGAAACAACGCCAAGAAAATGATCAAGAGCAGACGACGTTTGCCCTGATGTTATACGCATGCGCAGGCACTCCAAGTGCTTTGCAATTGAGGGGTGAGGGCGGAATGTTTAAATTGGCAAGCAGTGTGAAAGTGAATATTTTAAATGCTTTCTCACCAGTCAGGAAACACATAAAATGGTTGGTTGATTGTTGGAGTTTTACATCCTGGTAAAATCTAAGGTCATATCAGGACGGGTACCGATTTGTGACGGTGCACACTCATGGTGACTTTATAGTGCGCCCCACTGGGAAATCAGGCTACCAGCACCATGACCCAATATCCCACTCACTCCCATTATCCTGACACTGAGCTAAGCAGTCCTTGCCCTATCCTTTAATGCCAAGTACCAGGCTAGAAAGTGACAAGTATAAATCTTTAGGTCATTGGTTTGACTCCACTGGGAACCTAACTCGCGAACTCCTGATCTCCCGTATGTGAATTCCGCATTTTAATGGTTCAGCTAGTACCCTGGTTCACATAAGAGAGTAGTTCGTTATAGTAGGTGGTATGCAGGGTAACATTGGCAGCCTTTAAAACTGTTGTAAAATTTCCCAATATTGGAGACATTGGTTATGGTATGAACTATTCTATAATAAATTACAAATGGTCTATATAATGGTAAATGGTATGTAAAATCAAAGGCATATGAGGTATATGTGGTGTTGGTGATCCATTTCTGGTTTAAGATAGAAATTGTGTATTATAACATATAGTGTGAGAGGGGCACTTCTTGAAATGTACAGAGTCTTTGGAGCTCTGCTCACATGCCCCCTCCCCCCCAAGTGTTATTTACGGATCACTGCACACCAGACCCAACTGGGCACTGTAGCCAGACATAACCATGCCTTGGTTACAAGGTTCTGGAATATCATTAGTAGATATAAGAATGCTTGTTGCTGATTGGAGGTTTTTGATCAGGTGTATGCCACCATCTTGATTCTTGAAACAATAAATATAATAAAGAAGGGAGTCTAGCTCTCCTATTTTCACTCTATATCTGCTTTCCTTCCTTGCCTGTAGTGATTTCCTCCTAGCCTACCTCCGCAATTAAGACTGCCAGCCGAGGACTTTACACAGTGGTTCTAACATTGTTCAGTCTTTGCGATTAATTAAAGTTGCATAGCCCAAAGCTTTAGATTTTCTGTCATTTTTCTGAGATAAATATATTAGGTTGATGGTCATAATCTACCTTACTTTAATTTGAAATCACTTTTATTTTAAATGGCTAACTTTTGAGATATTTGAAGTGCGAGTATTCAGAATTGGTAGCTCTCCTGTTTTGACCTTATATGTGGATTAAGAATATCCCCACAGAACTATCTCACAACCCAACCTAACACAGTGCCAACTTGACATAGTTTGCTTGTTTGTTTGTTGTTTTACGTCCTAGCAACATCTAAGGTCATATCAGGATGGGTACCGACTTGTGAAAATGCGCACTCATGGTGACGTTATAGTGCTGTCCCACAGGGAAACCAGGCCACCGGTACCATGACCCGATATCCAACTCAGTCACATTATCCTGACAATGAGGTAACCAGTCCTTGTCCTATGCTAATAATGCCGATTGCTAGGCTACGAAGTGACAAGTATAAATTTTTAAGTCATCGGTTTGACTCGACCATGGCTTGAATACACGGCCCCACGATTTACCAGCACAGGAGACGGGCGCTCTAACTCATTCGGCCATCCCATCTGGTCACTTGATATAGTGGAATAAACCCACAGTAATATCTTACAACATAACCCAACACACTCTCACCTCCAAGAGGATCCGGATTAAAGGCTCAGAATTATCTCACACTGTAACAAGCTAACACTGCCACACCCACAGAGTGAATTTACACAACTGCGTTTAAGCTGTTGAAAGATTAATGTAATTTGAGCCTGACTGGCACCCTCCTTCCAGAGTTCACTTACTTATTGGGGGTTTTGTGACCTAGCGGTCACTGGCTGCAGGACTGCAGCATTAATAAACGGCGCCGTTAAAATGGCCCGTTTTTGGCGTGTTTTTTGGGGGGGGGGGGGGTGCGGGGGGCTTTGCTTCTTGCTTCGTCCAGCTTGAGGGGTGGTGGGGGGGGGTGGGGGGGGGGGGGGGGGGGGGGGGGGGGGGGGCATGGTGCTCTGCGCGGTGACTTGTGCTGTGGTGCGGCGGTGGCCCGGTAGGTGGCAATACGTTCTTGGGCCCACGGTCCTGTACCTCGACCGGAGATCAAAGCGGGATCCGGTGTCATTGGCAGCAGGGCCATGGGCGGCGCGTTGGTCTTCCAGGCCCCCGTCACAGGGTGGGTGGTCCAGTGCCAGTGGCTCTTGGACCGGGGTGAGGTGGGTGGGTGTGGCTGTATCCGCGGTCCTGGCACCCACTCCGTCTTGTCTATATAGGTGATTGGGATCACTCTGCATTCCCGTCCTTATATGCACTCCCAAAGGGATGTCGCTACTAGTACTAGACTCTCTCTGAAGTTTGTATATACTCTCTCCAGGGATTTTTACTGTGCCTGCCCCTCCTCCTCCTCACAACTCTCAAGCTGCGGCAGACACTGCAATGTCCAGTACACAGGGCCTAGTACACAGTGCCTAGTACACAGTGTCTACTACACAGTCTCTAGTGCACAGTGTCTACTACCCAGTGTCTAGTGCACAGTGTATAGTACACAGTGCATAGTGCACAGTGTCTAGTACACAGTGTCTAGTGCACAGTGTATATTGCACATTGTCGAGTACACATTGCCTAGTACACAATGTCCAGTACACAGTGCCTAGTACACAGTTTCTACTACACAGTGTCTACCACACAGTTTCTAGTACAGATTATATATACACAGTGTCTAGTACACAGTGTCTAGTGCACAGTGTATATTACACAGTGTCTTGTACAGTGCCTAGTACACAGTGTCTAGCACAAAGTGTCTAGAACACAGTGTCTAGTACACAGTGTATATTGCACATCGTCGAGTACACAATGTCTAGTACAACATGTCTAGTACACAGAGTCTAGTGCACAGTGTACTGTACACAGTGTCTAGGTCTAGTACAATGTATAGTACAATGTCTAGTACAGTGTCTAGTAGAGTCAAGTAAAGTGTCTAGTACACAGTGTTGAGTACCCAGTGTCTAGTACCCAGTGTCTAGTGCAGAGTGTATAGTACAGTGTCTAGTACAATGTCCAGTATAGTGTCTACTACTGCATCTAGTACAGGGTCTAGTACACAGTGTTGAGTACACAGTGTCTAGTACACAGTGTACACAGTGTGCAGTGTCTAGTAAACAGTACATAGTACACAATGACTAGTACATATTGGCTAGTACACAGTGTATATTACAGTGTATTGTACAGTGTCTAGTACTCAGTGTATAGTACACAGTGTTTAGTACACCGTGTCGAGTACACGTGTCTAGTACACAGTATCTAGTACAAAGTGTCTAGTACACAGTGTATAGTGCACAATGTATTGTACACAATGTCTAGTACAATGTATAGTACAGTGTCCAGTAGAGGATAGTACAGTGTCTAGTACACAGTGGTAAGTACACCCTGTCTAGTAGACAGTGTCTAGTACAGCGTCTAGTCCAATGTCTAATATACTGTCTAGTAATGTGTCTAGTACATTGTCTAGTACACATTGTCAATTACACCGTGTCTAGTACACAGCGTCTAGTACACAGTGTATAATACAATGCATAGTACATTGTCTAGTACATTGTCTAGTATAGTATAGTAGAGTGTCTTGTACACATTGTCTAGTACACAGTGTCAAGTACACATTGTCTAGTACAACGTGCCTAGTACACATTGGCTAGTAGACAGTATTTAGTGCACAGTTTAGAGTACAGTGTCCAGTACAATGTCTAGTATAGTGTCTAGTACAGTGTCTAGTACAGTGTCGAGTACACAGTGTCTAGTACTTGGGTCGAGTACACAGTGTCTAGTACATATTTTCTAGTACAGTGTCTAGTGCACTGTTTCCAGTACAGTGTCTAGTACAATGTATAGTATAATGTCTAGTACATTGTCTAGTACAGTGTCGAGTACACAGTGTCTAGTACACAGGGTCGAGTACATAGTGTTTAGTACATAGTTTCTAGTACATAGTTTCTAGTACAGTGTCTAGTGCACAGTTTCCAGTATATTCTCTAGTACAATGTCTAGTATACAGTGTCCAGTACACAGTGTCTAGTGCACAATTTCTAGTACAGTGTCTGGTACACAGTTTCCCATACAGTGTCTAGTACAATGTCTAGTATGGGGTCTAGTACACAGTGTCGAGTACACAGTGCCGAGTACACAGTGTCTAGTGCACAGTTTCTAGTACAGTGTTTAGTACACAGTTTCCAATACAGTGTTTAGTACAGTGTCTCAGTGTCTAGTACACAGGTTCGAGTGCACAGTGTCTAGTACACAGTGCCTAGTACACAGTTTCTAGTACGGTGTCTAGTACACAGTTTCCAGTACACTGTCTAGTACATTGTCTAGTACACAGTGCCTCATCTGTGCGGGGGCATGTACATCATCTCCTCACACCCTTTCTCCTTCTCTATATCCGTATCCAACACTTCAAATACCACCAATGTAAGCCATTGAAATACCACCAATGTAAGCCATTTAAATGTAAGCTATTTTAACTTAAAGTCACATAGTCCGATGGTTGTGAGACTTATTATTCTTTTCCTAGATAAATATATTACATTTTTCACTATAATCGACCTCACTTTAGTTTGAAGTAACCTATTTTAATTGGCTAACGTTTGAGATATCTGAAGTGTAAAAATATCAAATTAATTTTGGCAAGCACGCTAAACATCTGAGACCATAAGCTTAGGCAGTAATATGTTTTCTATTAAATTGATTCAGTATGCCCTTCTATATGGCAACAATGCTTAATAAGTGCACAATAGCAAAGTTAGATAGTCAGAATCAAATCTAGTTGAGTGTTTTGGTTTTTGGAATATTTGATGCTATGACTATGCAACTTTAAATTAAAATAGATTATAGCGATCAACCTAATATATGTATATCATCATCATCATCATCATATATATATATATATATATACATAAACAGTTGGCGCCCCAATCGCGCGCATATAACGGGGTGGGT
Organism: Branchipolynoe longqiensis; assembly: GCA_030323885.1. Lineage (NCBI taxonomy): Eukaryota > Metazoa > Annelida > Polychaeta > Phyllodocida > Polynoidae > Branchipolynoe > Branchipolynoe longqiensis. The sequence continues at coordinate 74,038,920 of CM059193.1, forward strand.
GCGCGAATCCCAAATACACGCAATAATCGTACAATGAATATGATAACAATATTGGAATTGCTCGGTTCCTTTATATTATTATAATACATTATAATACATATATATATATAAATTTAGGCTACGGTAAGGAAAGAGAGAGAACAATGAGTAGTGGTGGGGAACCTTCTTTTATTTTTGCTTGAAGGTCCCTTGGCCGGGCAAAATAACAGCCCTACCTAAAGCTAAAAATAAGTGGTGCTCGGCGTGCAGTCAAGGCTGGACTGAGCCAAGCAGCAATGAGATGGCAGTCCCGGGGCAAAGGAGTGGCCCGGGGTGAATATACAGTGAAGAATGAATAAGAAATAAATAATTAATTAAAGAAGAGAAGGGGGGAAACTCCGCCTCCTTTATATATATATAATAAATTATATTCTACATAAATTTAGGCTATGGTAAGGAAAGAGAGAGAACAATGAGTAGTGGTGGGGAACCTTCTTTTATTTTTGCTTGAAGGTCCCTTGGCCGGACAAAATAACAGCCAAACGGGCCAAAGGCCCCCACCCAAAACTACTCAAGGTTCGACTGGGCCAGGGAGGAGGCCACCCTCAGGTCATTGACGATGCGCACCTGCAGTGGCGTCTTTAAGTAAGCATAAACCGTCTCACTGGCCCAGTCCCCTCTCAACTTTATCTCCTCGATCGTAGCCCCACAGATGGCAAGATAAGTTGCGCCGCCCCGGCGCAGGGAGTGAGAGGTAAAGTGGCACTCAGCCAGACCCGCCCTACTCGCAAAAGTCTCAACATAGATTGATACGAGCGATAAGACATTGGGGTTGAGCCTGACTCTGCCGGAAGCCTGAATGCTATTTCCTCCTGAGTAGCAGGTATCTCCTGAAAGTGTTTTTTGGTCCAGAATACCGCACAAAGTGCCGGTTAACGCATTTGGCGACTGGTATCTCTAGCACACGCTCAGTAAATTGGATAGTCTTAGAGTGCCTTACTCGAATTATCATACCCCAATCAAAAAATGTAAAATCTGAACGTCTAAGGGAGGCCTCTGAGTCCGTGACCTGGCTCTTCCTGAGTAATGCGCGGAAGGACAGCAAGATCGCAGCGCGCCAGGCGGTATGGCCAGAGTTCAGGGTCAAACCACCAAAAATGTTAACCAACATATGTGGTAAGAGGGGGGGCGCAGCCTTTGGTGCATCACCCTTCTCACGTCTTATGCCCTTCAAAGTTGCAGATACATAGTAATCGGCATAGAGGATAGTTTGGCAAGCATTCTGTTTTAAGTAAAAATTTAGACCTGACAAATAGTTCAATATAGATCTATAAGATAGATCCCTGGCAAGCCAGGTCGCATAAAGAGCGACCCACTTCGAGGTGCAGGGAAAAGGAGCCCTGTTTTCCCCGAACTGATCGACAAAGGTCAAATAACGCTTAATTTGAGCCGTCCTTGAAGACCAGGAATTGGTGGAATAAAAACGGCTCTCATATAGCTGCTGCTCCCTTGCCAGTGCTTCCCGCCCTGGAATGAAAAGAAAAGGGGGCCTCAAAAATCTTTCTACAACACATGAGCCATGCTTTATCAACAGCGGCTATCCTAGCAGCACTTCCAACATCCCCCAGCCTGCTCAATGCATCACAAGTGATATTTCTCGAAGTATGAATATAGGACGAAATGAATATAAAGTTTTGTGCGATCGCCATCCAGAAAAGCTTTCGGAGATAACCCATGATTTATTTTTGCTTGAAGGTCCCTTGGCCGGGCAAAATAACAGCCCTACCTAAAGCTAAAAATAAGTGGTGCTCGGCGTGCAGTCAAGGCTGGACTGAGCCAAGCAGCAATGAGATGGCAGTCCCGGGGCAAAAGAGTGGCCCGGGGTGAATATACAGTGAAGAATAAATAAGAAAGAAATAATTAATAATTAATTAAAGAAGAGAAGGGGGGGGAAACTCCGCCTCCTTTATATATATATAATAAATTATATTCTACATATATATATATATATATATACGGAGAGAATAGATATGTATATAATTGGCATTTATATTTGCATTTTCAAACTGTCTCAGTTTCTCAAAGCGTATTGAAAACCAAGTCAGTTTTCATATAGAAACAACATATTCCTCCAGTGTGTGTGGCATGAGGGGGCCCCCCGCCCACCAATTACCCCGACAGCTGGGATAGGGGGCACCACCAATGCGCCATGGAGGAATAGATATATAAAGTATATATTCCCCTTGCATTTATGCATGTATAATGAGTTATACATGTACAATGAGTTTTACAATGGGAGAGCCCGTAGTACAGGTGGAGGCCGGAGGTGGCGCCACCAGTAGCAGTATGTAGATATAGGAGGTGAATACATCGAGGTCAATGGTTGGTAGATAATGAATTAGAAGAATAATAATAATAATTCCCTTCCGTGCCTTTATACTCGCATAATGCTTATACATCACATAAATGATATGACACAAACTCAAAAGTATCAAATTATGCACCTTCAAATAACCCTCACGTGGCGATTTCCGGTTGCAGTTGGCCATCAAAGATGAAACCGGACATTTGTGGCAGTAATCTTCCCATTGAATAGCCTGATTTGTGATGTGTAACTGGTTATGCCTATATTATTCTGCTGGAGTGCCCATACATATACAGCTCCTTTACAGCTACATATACAGCTCCTTTACCTGTACTCCTTTGTATTCACTGCAGTTTTACGTCCTGGCAACATCTAGGGGCATATCAGCATGGGCACCGACTTACGACAGTGCGCACTCATGGTGACATTATAGTGCTGCCACACTAGGACACAAGGCCACCTGCATCATGATCTGATATCCCACTCAGTCACATTATCCTGACACTGAGCCAACCAGTCCTTGCCCTATCCTAATATTGCCGTGGGCCTGGCTAGGAAGCGACAAGTATACATTTTTAAGTCATTGGTTGGACTCGACCAAGGTTCGACTTGACGCGTTGGTTTGAATCCCACGATCTACCAAAATGGGAGACGGACACTCAACTCATTCGGCCATCCCGTCTGGTCCTTATGTGGCGGGCGGGGGGTGGGGCGGGAGGGGGAGGGGGGGTGATGCGTTCCCACAAACCCGTCCATCACCTCCTTTTGGCTAAGAATTTTTCTTTAATTTGAATAAACAAACCTGGCCTTTAGGGGTATTAGTCTGAGTGTTTGCTCCACCAGCTACTACCGCATCATTGTGTCGTGTCTGTGGAAGCATACAACAAACATGAAATATAAGCGGATACAAATCAAACAGGACTAAAGCCAACAACAGACATGGCACCTGAATGAACACAATCAGTCAATCTCCCTTTCAGTTTTACACCGCAACTCTGATTGCCGCCCGAAGGTTGATGAACCAACAGTGATGAGATCAACTCGGTGAATTGCGATTGTGAATTGTGGAGGAATCGGGGCAGATATCTCTTTACTCTCCAGTAGGTATTGACGCTGTCATTAAGGATGGTACCTCTCAATAATCCTGCAGGTATCCTTTTACGCTGCCCTCCATTCCCACCCTGAATTGCGCCATTTTCCAATCCCGGCGTCTCATCGGAGAAACGCCTGTGGGTTGTGGTTAGACTGGAAGCTGCACGCGCATGTTATTAAGTATTCACATATGACACTGCAGGCATAGGAAATTGCTGGCATCAGCGAAACGCAACGTGGCTTGATTGATGATTGATTGATTGGTGGTTGCTTTATGCCGTGTCGGCAGCATAGGCCATATTCACGGTGAGAAATGTTAGTTTTTTGTAAAAGCAGACAATCAATTATGTGGCAACGTGGCAAACTCGCCTTCAAGTTATTTGACTATTACCATTCTATCCACATCTAGTCTCCAGAAATTGCTTTGTTTGTTGTTGTTTTACGACCTATCAACATTTAAGGTCATATCAGGATGGGTACTGACTTGTGACAGTGCGCACTCATGGCTTCTTTATGGTGCTGCCCACTGGGAGACCAGGCCACCAGAACCATGACCTGATACCCTACTCAGTCACATTATCCTGACACTGAGTCAACCAGTTTTTGCCCTATCCTAATAATGCCGAGCGTCTGTCTAGGAAGTGACAAGTATCAATTTTTCAGTCATCGGTTCGATTTAAACAGGCTTTGAACCCACGGTCCCATGGGTTCGAATCCCCCGATCTCCCAAAACAGGAGACAGACACTCAACTCATTCGGCCATCCCGTCTGGTCCCAGAAATGGGTTCTCTGTTCTCTTGTTTTATTTAATGGAAGTTACCTACAAGAATACATTAAATGCTTCATATATTTGTGTTATACTTGAGCAACACGGACACAGCACATATGGATATAAATGGCATGTATTTTTGCATTCGACCTTATTGTACCATTTCAATGTTCTTATAACTATTTACTCTTATAGCGATATAGCAATTGGTAGACAGGAAGTGTGACCATGTCTTTGTCTCTCATTTTTGCTTGAGTGCAAGTAATTAGCAACACAAGGAATAAATTAGTAGCATGTGGTGAATAAGTGGTCAAATTTCCCTGGATCATCAGCCCATGCTTTTTCTAATCTGTTCTTGAATGGATTTATTGAGCCGACATCAATAACATTTTGTGGGAGACTATTCCATACATTTATGATCCTGTTTGAGAAACTGTGTTGCCTTAATTTTGAAATGGCTCTGGGTTTGACTAGTTTGAGAGTATGGCCCCGGCTGCCTTCTCTTTTATTCAAGGTGAAAAATTGGTTCATATCTATTTTATCAAAACCTTTCATAATTTTAAATACTTCAATTATGTCACTTCTTTTCCTTCTGTAGGAAAGGGTAGGAAGTTTCAATTTCCTGAGCCTTTGTTCATAGGTTAAGTCCTTTATAACTGCAATTAGTTTGATGTGAGGCTAGAGAAACTTAACCAACCCTGTCATATTATTATCGTAGTATCTGTAGGATGGGTGGGATGGCAATTTTCATGTTGTTCAGTAGCATCCTTGTTGTGGTACGGTCGGAGGGAACGACCCGGTGTCGCGGTTTTAAATCTCCGCTGGTTTAAAACCTACACAATCGTCAAAATCGAACGGCTTTTCCGACTGATTACGACCGTTGACTAAGACAGTTTATGTTAAGATTAAGATAAAATATTCACAACAATGACAGCATTTCCGCCAGATGAAGACTCGAGTAAGACAGCTTATGCTAAGATTAAGTCAGTTTATGTTGTCACTACAATGACGCCCGAACAGTCTCCTTGCCTGTTAAGATTTCAGGCCCACACAGAGAATGTGGAACTCCTGATAAAGTATTGAGTACTCGGACAAAGCCAAAAGGCGCAAACAACGATGTCAGAAAATATATAAAACAATAATTAAAATAACCCACCCCGCCAAATGCTACAAAGGTGCAGGGCGAAAGTGTAGGCTTTAAACCAGCGGACTTTTAAAACCATGACAGGCTGCAGTTTGAAAGCGCCGTTTGATTTTGACCCATGCACCGGGGCTGCGCAGCATTTATAATGTGACCAGGTCTATGACACTAGATGGCCTAAGAGAAGTTGGTACTGGAATAGAACATAGATGGCATGGTAGAACACCCTTAATTACTGTGGCAGCTCACATAACGTGAGGACGGGACAGCCGCTAGGTGGCGTCGAGTATCTATTGATATATGGGTCACTCTCCTGATAACTGGTCAGCATGGGGTGGGATTTTAAAACATCAATAAAAAAACTTCCTACTTATTTTTTTGCTTATACTTTTCATATTCATGTTCAGATTTGATGAAAGAAATAAGGGAAATAAAATAAACTGTGTGCAACTTTGGTCCCTTTAGTCATGAAGTGTTTTTGTACCAAAAAAGCCCATTTTACAGTCAGTCATTTGTAACATGACATATGGGACATGGTTGAATCCTTATTAACATCATATATTGCATTGATATATCAAACAAAACAGTTCCCAAATCAAAAAGGAAATATTTATTAACATGTATGCATGCCTAAATATAAAATAAAAAAATGTTGTTGTCATAAAAAATAACATTACAAATTTCCGTCACACATGTAACCAGTGGTGTCCTGATGCCACACAAATATTGTACACTAATTATTCAGTGAATAAAGCATGGCTGGGAATTACTTTTTTTTATCAATATAAGAACTAGATATTTCTGTATATTATGCCATGATTAATGATAAGAATGATATTATTTAATTCTGATTGGATATTTATTAAGCAGACTGTGTGGTGTCCTAAACATGTGTTACATGTGTGACACACATGTTATACTGCCATAAGAGATATCTTATTCATGGACTACACCTTTATTTTTTATCTCATCAATTTATATTTTACATAGATGTAAAGGGGAGATTTCCAGCTTTCATTTGCAACCAAAAAATGTAAAAGATTCAAATATTAAATTTTAACTCTCCATGTGACACTTCTGGCCAGTTTTCAGGAGAGTGACCCATATGCTTAGTTCGTGAATTGTCGGAAAGTGGTGCCAATGTGTGCGCCCTTAGTTACTGGAGGCGTGCCATGTCCATGTGTTCAATTACCCATGTTGTGGACAACATGAACAATCATTTAAATACTGCCATTTCTTTTTGCCTTTAGCCGAGCAAACAAATAATATTTCATTATTATTAATCACTGATTCATAATTCTGGGGGCATGGTCTCCCAGTAGGACATCACTATAAAGTTGCCATGAGTATGCACTGTTACAAGTCGGCATCTGTCCTGATATGACGTGAGATGTAAAAGCACAGCTTCGCGTAGGTTGATTGCATCAGAGAACCTAGGTGGCTTAAAGGTTAAGATGCTAGCCCCGGAATGGCAGAAGTGTTGGCTCAAGTCCAACTGGAATATTTCCGGATATTTACTAAAAATGATGGCAGGTGTGGACGATCAGGCAGTCAAATGTTGACCACATCAAACCAATGACCTACAAAATTAAACTTCTTGCTTTCTCGCCGAGCTCTCAGCAGTGTCCATGATGTTCGCAACATGGGTAATTGAATGAACGAGACTGTGAATCTCAGTAAACTATATTCTATTCTTCGAACTAATAACTTTGGCTGCTGATCGACGCGCCATCTACATGATACTTCTTGAACTCCTTATTGCGCAGTTAACTTAATTATGCAGTTAGTTTTAATATCAGATTGTGGCGACACCTATATTCGAGTTTAGAACTAGAAATGGTCGCCGATTGACCCGCCACCTGTGGGGATTTCCAGTCAAAGCCGATGATGTGGCACTGGATATCTTCACTTCGACCAGACTTTTCAAACCGAGAGGACGTACTTCTTCCGACAAGATTTGCCTCCCACCCACCCAACTAGTATGATGTACCGATAGGGTTAAGTGCCTGTAATCCTTGAAATATCTAAGGTCATTGTCATCATCAAGAGTAATGTAACAAGCTAATTAGAAAGAATTAAATTGCCACTTTATACTACTCTCTCGTTCTGTTTTCAATTAATAGGATATGGCTAGGACTGGCTAGCTCAGGACCAAGATAGTGTGACTGAATGGGATATCGTGCCAATGGCCTTCTCCTGGGACAGTACTGTACAGCTACCATGAGTCTACACTATCACAATTATTTACCCGTGCAGCTGTTGCTAGGACGTAAAACCCCAAGAAACAACAAAGATCTTATTTAAACGAGAGGCGCACACCAAATAACCTGGGTGTGGGGCCCTGTGCTTACCTGATCATCAATAATTAGCATTTGTACCTGGGATTACTAACTAGATTGATTACGCTACAGTGTCGAACACCAAAAGTAAAGTTTGTTTTATTTAGCAACAACTCTAGAGTACATTGATTGTTATCATCGGCTATTGGACCTAAAACATATGGTCATTCTGACATATCTCTTTGGAGGAAACCCACTGCCCCACATGGGCTACTCTTTCTGATAAGCATCAAGGGGTATTTTATATGCATTTTCCCACAGACAGGAGAGCATATACCACAGCCTTTGATGAACTAGTCGTGGACCACTAGTTGTGCATAATCACAATGCACTCATTATATGGTATGAGGAATACACCACCTTTAGATCCTTAGCAAAATTATTTACTCTAGACGATTTCAACCATGCATATCTATCTTTCATGTATCTTGCTTGCTTTTGAGGTTTTACATCTTAGTAACATCTAAGATCATATTAGAACGGGAACTGACCTGCTGATCACTTCATGGTGATTTTAAAGCTGCATAATCCGATGAAGCATCAAATTTTCAAAACCAAAATAATTATATAGATTTGACTCCCCATGTCTAACTTAGATATTGATGCACATATTAACCATTTATTGCCACATAGAAGGGAACACTGAGACAATTTGATAGAACCTGTTACTATTGAAGCCTATGGGGTCAGAGTTTTGGCATGCTTGCCAAAACTAAGTTCACATGTTTGAATTTCAAATATCTCAAAACTTATCCAATTAAATTCAAAGTTACTTTAACCTGAAATAAGGTAGATTATAACGATCAATTTAATATATTTATCTCAGAAAAATTACCAACACGCAAAACCATCGGACTATGCAACTTTACGTCGTGTCGGTAATAACACTCACGCCAAAGCACTGACTTATGACAATGCGCATGCATGGCAGCTTTATAGTGCTGCCCCACTTTGACACCAGGCCGCCAGCCCCGTGGTATGAAAGTCGACTCAATCACATTATCCCCATACTGAGAAAGCTAGTCTTTACTCTATCCCATTGATGCGCGAAAAGGAAGAAAGCAAGGCGGAGGTGGAGAAAAAAGAGGCGTTTATTGGGACGCCTCACAACATACAAGCTATACAAGGAAGAGTACATAGAGGCAGCTCAGAAGGAGCAAGGTAAAACAACAATACAGTGGAGAGTAAAAAGAGGAGCTCAGAAGGAGCGAACAGTATAACTTAAGCTAGGGTAGGAGGAGCTCGTGGGAGCTTAGAGTTCAGGGGAGGGGCGCCGAGGAGCCCTCCACCAGCGGAGGAGAGTAAAGAAATAGAAGCAGTAAGAGAGAGTTGGGTGGGTGGGTGGAGAATAAAACGATGCTGCAGGGAGGACGGCTGGAGGGCGAGTGCCTGAGGGAGGCCGGCGGGCGGCCTTATAAGGGAGGGAGCTGAAAGGCGAGGGGGGAGGTGAGAAAGCGGTGGGGCAGGGCGGCAGGTGTGCAGGGCGACAGGGGTGAGAGAAAACTGAGGGGCGGAGGACAGGGCAGGTGGGAAAGCTGCGCGACGGCAGGCGAGGCGGGGGGAGGGTCTCTGCCTTCCCTCGCATCTGAAGGGCGAGGGGGGAGGTGAGAAAGCGGCGGGGCAGGGCGGCAGGTGTGCAGGGCGACAGGGGTGAGAGAAAACTGAGGGGCGGAGGACAGGGCAGGTGGGAAAGCTGCGCGACGGCGGCGAGGCGGGGGGAGGGTCGAGGCGGGGGGAGGGTCTCTTCCTTCCCTGGCATCAAACGCAATGCGAGCATTACGACCAATAGTAATACCGAGTGCCAGGCTAGGTAGAGACAAGTATCAGTCAGGGTTCGAACCCACGGAAAGTCAACGTACGCTCTTACCGATTCAGGCATCAGATCGGGTCTATTGAATAATATATTATATATTTGAAATGAAAACACATATATATATACACCGTACATATACATGTATACTACATCTCTAATATCTCTAATATGTTATATACTTGAAATGGAAATGTACATATTGGTTGCGGAGGAGAAAACTGAACCTCTCGAATCGTCATAACCCTAGACTCATACCTGTGAATTCATAGTCAGTTTTTTCCGGTCCTCTACAAACTGTACTATAGGATGGTTGTTGGACTGGTATATCCTTGCAACATCTAAGGTCATATCAGGCCGGGTACCCATGACACCTTTATAGTGCTGCCACACTGGGAAAGCAAGGCACCAGCACAATGACCAAATATCTCACTCAGTCAGATTATCATGACACTGAGCTAACTAGTCCTTGCCCTATCCTATTAATGCTGAGCGTGATGCTAGCAAGTGACACCATTTTATAAGTCATTGATTTGAATCGACCGAAAACCAAACTCCCAACATTCGGCATGTGAGGCCCGCACTCTATCGATTCGACCACTGCGCCCGGTTTTAGAATAATTGGCAGAACCCTTCAGGACTAGTTGATAAAACAGACAGTCCAAAACACATAACACAAAAGGGGGAAAAAGACACAATGAGCAAAGTTAACACTCTAGAGATTCAACTTAGCGAGCTCTGCAGTGAACTGTGTAGACCGTAGTGCGTCGGTGTACCGGAACAGACGGACCGCGCATGCGCAATTGCCGCGCGCACTTCCTACTAATCATGCGCACCGCGGTAGACCCGGAAGTGTCACTTGGTGACCCTGCCACGAATCAAATTGTCGCGAGAACCGAAATTGGCGTAGTTTACTCAATTCTCGCCATGTCACCGATCGGTGCGCCACCGAGCGCGGTGGCCGAATCGGTAAAGCGCGGGCCTCGCGTGCGGGAGATCGGGAGTTTGGTTCCCGGTCGAGTCAAACCAACGACTTATAAAATTGATACTTGTCACTCCCTAGCCAGGCACTCGGCATTAATAGGATAGGGCAAGGACTGGTTAGCTCAGTGTCAGGATAATGTGACTGGGTGAGATATTGGGTCATGGTGCCAGCGGCCTGATTTTCCAGTGGGGTAGCACTATAAAGTCGACCATGAGGGCGCACTGTCACAAGTCGCTACTCATCATGATATGACCTTAGATGTTGCCAGGAATTAAAACTCCAACAACCAACCAACCAATCGGTGTGTGGTAGAGCAGGGGTGGGGGCAGTGCTGGTAACACTGCCCCAGGCTCGTTAAGCCTTTTTGGCAGCCTGGTCGAGGAAGGTAATTAAACAAAGAGGCTCCAGGGTGAGGACACTGCTCCAATCGCCGATCTAATCACGCTGTCCAGGCCGTGATATAGCGCAAAGCATGGCGTACACTAGGCGACATTGTCGATCTGTTAATCGGGAATCGGGCACAAGGACAGTCTGCTGAGGAAAATCGACGATCTAATCAGGCTGTTCAGGTTTGCCATTATGCAAAGCCTGGCGTACACTAATCGGATAAGGCGCGTGGGGATCTGTTAATCGGGAATCGAAGACAGCGATTGTGTGAGTTGGGAATTCGGCTCCCAAATGTCAACTCCCAATTCAGAGGTTCTTTTTGTCTTATTTTACTTGCCGTTATTGTTCTTTTTTCTTTAAAAAAATCTCTACATGTTGAACTGAGACAATTTGGTTCTGTGTTGTTTAAAAAAATACGAATGCAGTAAATATTTGCCTCCAAGTGCTCCTTGCTAAGCCACTGAAGAAAGGGGACCTTTTCTTTCATCCTGTTCTTCAATGAGGTATATCCTGATTGTAATGTATGAATGAATAAGGTCAGGGAATTGTCCAGGACGGGATGGCCAAATGAGTTAGAGCGTCCGTCTCCCATGTTGGTAGATCGTGGGATCGTGGTTTCGAACCCTGGTCGAGTCAAACCAATGACTTAAGCATTGATACTTGTCACTTCCTAGCCTGGCGCTCAGCATTATTAGGATCGGGCAAGGACTGGTTGGCTCAGTGTCAGGATAATGTGACTGAGTGTGATATCAGGTCCTGGTCCTGGGGGGCCTGTTCTTCCAGTGGGGAAGCACTATAAAGTCACCATGAGTGTGCACTGTCACAAGTCAGTACCCATCCTTATATGAACTTAGATGTTGCTAGGACATAAAACAACAACAAACAAGCTCAGGGAATTGGTCATATACTTAAAGGGGCAGTAACATGACCAACATAACTTTATTTAAAGCTGCATAACCCAGTAAAGCATCAATATTTCTAAACCAAAGCATTGACCTAGATTTTAGTCTACATATCCAACTTAGATACCGATGCACTTAGCTAGCATTCGTTGGCACATGAAAGGAAATGTTAAGTTACTTGCATAGAACATGTCACTGATGCCCCAATTAATTTGGCATGTTTGCACTTGGAATATCTCAAAAGTTAGCCATTTAAAATAAATGTTACTTCAAACCAAGGTAAGATAGATTATAATGATAACAAATAAATACAAAACCATCGAATTATGGAACCTTAATCAAAGTTATCATGAATGAATATAATTAGTCATTGTTGGTATATCTTGAAACAACTTATTTCTTTGATTGTTTGTTGTTGTTTTACGACCTAGCAACATCTAAGGTCATTTCATAACGGGTGCCAACTTATGAGAGTGCACACTCACGGCGACTTAATAGCGCTGGCCCACTGAGAAACCAGGCTGCCAGCACATGAGCAACATGACCTGATATCCCACCCAGTCACATTATCCTGACACTGAGCAAACCACTTCTTGCCCTATCCTAATAATGCTGAGTGCCAGGCTAGGAAGCGAGAAGTACTAATTGTTAACTCATTGGTTTGACTCATCCAGGATTCGAACCCACAAACTCATGGGTTCGGATCTCCCGATCTCCCAACATATTCTGTTACCCCGTCTGTTCGGAAACACATTATTATCTGCAACTTATTTAAGGCCCAATCAAGGCCATTGTAGTCACGATGTGACTATTAGGGTCATGCGACCCCAAATGACAATTCTCAACTGTTAGATATATTCTTAGTAGTTCCAAGTGCAATGCCACAGCTAATATTTCCTGAATTTAAATAATTTCTGAAAACATAGTTAAAATTCAGTTTTAAAAAGATGCACTTTAAAAACCAGGTGAGCAGACCCTTAAGAGCTGATATTTAAACAAATATATATGTGATGTATAATGGTTATGCGAGTATAAAGGCGTGTAAGGGAAGATTCCCTATATTGGTCACCCATATGTTGTGTACTACTTTATGGGTGACCCCGCTTTTCACGGTGGGACAGGTGGCGCTACCACCCCCCACCGCTACCAGTGCCATGAATACTGTCACTCACACACTGGAATATATAGTTCTAACCGTGTACACAGGAATTAAATAAATAAACACCAGGATCAGTTCTCAACTGGCAGCCATTCTAGTTACTTATCATTACACAGATAGCTGGCAACATCCGTGCACCCATTTCCCTGATAGGATGTTGCCAGGATTTCTGTTGGCAAGGCTTTTCTTGCAGCAACCCACACTCCACCCCCAAACTCCACCCCACCTCACCTCCACTCCCACTCTCACTCACACCCATGCCCATCCGCCCAACCCAACTCCCCCCAACACCCCACACGCCGCCACACTCACATCCAACCCACACCCACCCCGACTCCAGCTAAACTCCACCACCTCCACCCAGCCCACCCACGCTCACTCACCCACATCCACACCCCACCCACACCCCACCTACACCCCACCCACACTCCACCCACACCTGAGGATGTTCATTGTTCCCGTGGGTCTCTCAGAGTTCAGTCCAACTCACGAATCAATCGGTGCAGGGGTCGATGAGGAGGGAGGGGGGCCGGTCGGGGAGGAGGCAGCCGAAAGGGAGGGTTGAGGTGCTGGATAGGAGGTGAGGGGGAGGGAGGGAGGCGAAGAGGGGGACCGGGGATGGAAGAGGTGGTGGAGGGTTGGATGAGGAGGGAGGGGGGCCGGTCGGGGAGGAGGCAGCCGAAAGGGAGGGTTGAGGTGCTGGAAAGGATGGATGAGGAGGGAGGGAGTGCGAAGAGGGGGAGCAGGGAGGGATGAGGTGGTGGAGGGCTGGATGAGGAGGGAGGGGCGGGCGGGGAGGAGGGAGTAGAAAGGGAGGGAGGAGGAGCTGGATGAGGAGGGAGGGGGAGGGTGAAGAGAGGGGAGCATAGAGGGAGGGATGAGGTGATGGAGGGCTGGATGAAGAGGGAGGGGCGGGCGGGGAGGGAGGGAGGAGGAGGTGGAGGGGTTAAGGAGGAGCAGGGAGCAGGGAGCGAGGAGGAGGGGAAGGGGAGGAGGGAAGGGGAGGGAGGAGATGGCGGGTGTCGATGGGGAGGGAGGGGGCGGGTGGGGAACAAGGAGCAGGGAGGCAGGAGGAGGTGAAGGGGTGGAGGAGGAGGGAGGGGTGATGAGGGAGCAGGGAGGGAGGGAGAAGGTGGGTGGACGAGGCGGGAGGGGGGGTCACGGGAATTACTGATAAGGCGAATACCTAGCTAGGTCTAATAGGCAGTTTCCTACACAAAAGGCAGTCAAGTCCACACTCCTACTCAGTGTCCCCTGTGAAGACAAAACCAATCCCACACTGAACAACTAACTACACATCGCATCAAGCCGTCACACTTGATTGGATGTCACTTGCTGGTTGGTCTAATGCCCGCCGGACACAAAGCGAGAACAAGTTGGAGATCCGATTGACCCCCAGCTGCTATCAGGAGCCGTGCTATGTTTTGTCGACGATGTGGGTCGAATAATATTTATAATCGCATTCCCCATGTCCCCATACATTTTGTTGTCGTTGTACATTAATTGATTAAGCAGGGGACATTTTAATTGCAGACAATTGGTCTACCTCATTCCTCTGTGCTTCGCCATATCTTAGTAATGCCGACTAGGTAGCGACAAATATCAATTATTATATTATTGGTTTGACTCGATCAGGATTCGAACACGCATGTTCGAATCCTATGGGCAAACCAAAATGGGAAGCGAATGCTTAACTCATTCGGTCATCACGATTGGATCAATCATTATTTGAAATCAACATTACATAATAATCACAAAAAGGAAATAATATTCTACCTTAGCATCATATTATATATGTGCTCTATAATTTATTATGGAAATATAAATAAGGACACTACCACTTATCAGTTCTCTTATATGTATTAGTTATTACCTACTATTCTACTGTCATAGGAGTTAGGTACTGCTTCTGCCACTATGGCGCCACCTGTGAGTGGCTCCTGGCCACCCTGATACCACTACCAGCTGTGTCTGGTCACTACCGCCTCCAGTCCAGCTCGGATGGTCAGATGTTTGTGTGTGCGCGCTGTATATGCAATTATACGAGGAAATTATCCGGAAACCGATTATCTATGAACTGTCTCCTCAGTTAGTATCAACCTGACACAACACCTCCTAACTGACACTACTCCAGTCATCTACTGGTGAGGCGTTCTATATCTATTGCATACTGAAACTGTTTATTTTCAGTTCTATCAATGTCTAGCTGAGAAAGATATATATATTGTATATGTCCCAATATACATGCGCTGCACTAGTGCAGACACATGGATGCACATCTATTCAAAGTTAAAGAATTTCACGGATTTGTTTTTGTCATGCCTCTGAAATGAAGTGGGATTGTCTTATTTTATGTGCATTCAGTCTGAATATGATCGTACATTTGTATTTGTTTTTGTTGTGCCTCTGAAATAAAGTGGGATCGTCTTATTTGATGTGCATTCAGTCTGGATATGATCGTAAATGTGGGCGTGCTTTAAATCTTGAAATGGGGTTGTGTGCTTCTATTGGGTAGCGTGCTTCTATTGGGACATATACGGTATATATATTGCAAACTGAAACTGTTGTATTTTTAGTTCTATCAATGTCTAGCTCAGAAAGATATTCTGGTATTGCATTACCAAGTACCCTTGCTAGTGATGATATTACAAAGCCTTGCCTAGCCTTGTCATTGCGTTTGAGTTTGGGCCAAAGCAGATGCAGACTTACATCACACTGGCACCAGTGAAGGTCCGCTCAATGTGTCCTCTCCAGTGTAAAGCCCCTGTCACACTACGACGCTTCTCGCCGGCGACCAGGCGACGTGTGGTGTTTTTGGGCGAAAATGGGTGAAATATCGAGAAACGCTGGGGGCGCGTTATGCGCGCGTCGGTACACGTCGGTACACTATCCTTGACGCTGATGGTCGGCGAAAAACGCCGGCGCGCGCTGTTGGTCGGCCAAGGTTTTAAGCGTGTCAAATAAATGCCAACGACCGGCAGCGCGCGCAAATATATGGGTAAGGACGTTAGGCGCGCGTCGCGCTGTGTTGGACGCGCCGGAATAACGTTATGGGAACGCTAGGCAGACGCCGCACGCGCGGGAGGGTTGTTCCCCACCGTTGCGGCAAACTGGGGCGTTTTTGTTTACGCCCTAGCAACATTTAAGGTTATATGAAGACGTCGCGCCAAACTTTTTTTTTTTTTTTTTTTTGTCCCCAACACGTCGACACACGTTGGCGGCGCGCTACTAACACGCTGCGCCAACGTCCAATTTCCCAATATTTCCCCTAAATCTTTAACGTTTCTTGACGCTTAAAGTTGTATTTTCAACGCTGACAGATCGCCGGGAGAAACGTCGTAGTGTGACAGCCCCATAACCGCAGACCTCTCAGCGTAGCTCCAGCCAATGAATACACCGTCAGCAGTTGGCATTATGAAATACCCTAGTTCTGGGACGACCTAAGGACAAGTGAACAAAAAGGACATATTTAAAGCTGCATAATCCAAAAAAGGATAACATTTTCAAAACCAAGGCAATGATCGAGATTTGATTCTACATATATAACTTAGATATTGGTGCATTTATTAAGCATTTGTTACCACACAGAGGGAAATACTGAGTGAATTTAATAGAACATTTTACTGCAGAGGCCGATGGTGTCAGAGCTTTGGCATGCTTGCCAAACTAATTTGACATGTTTGCATTTCAAATATCTGAAAAGTTAGCCATTTAATAGAAAAGTTACTTTACTAATGTAAAGTAGAATATAACGATCTAATTACCCATATGGTCATTCGGACTAGCCTATGTGGACAAAACCCGCTGCCGCCACATCGGCTCCTCTTTCCGATAAGCAGCAAGGGTTCTTTTATATGCACTTTTCCACAGACAGGACAGCGCATACCACCGCCTTTGATGTAATTAAATCACTTATTTCAGAAAAATGACAGAAATTCAAAGCCATCAGGCAATGCAACTTTAAGTAAGGCCTTCAAATAACGCTTATTTTCAAATACTCCTCCTGAAATGTCACTAGTGTTAAATGTGCTAAATAAAAATAATAAATACCACTATAACATAAGTCGGTCTCGTGTTGCTCAATTATGGTTGATAGACTTGACTGCTTGAGAGATATGTTAACCTCTAGTTAAATCTGGATCATTACCATAACACATATTGAACCACTACAATAGATCCCGATTTTTTCTTTTTTTTTCTTGAAGATTTATACTGCCTATCAAACTTTCATGTGGTTTTAAGGTCACCTGGGACTTTTTTATATGATAAATGGTAGTATTTTGCCAGGTCGCCGAAACAAGTTAGGATTAACCGATCGTTTGATTTAACCGAGGTTGATTTAATGGGGTTAAACTGTATATACATAAAAACCATAATCATAGTGTCCACATACATTGTACATTCATACTGCACCCCCGATTTTGCCAAAGCCAAGTTGTTGTTGAAGATTTATACTGCCTATCCTGGATAAGTCTGAATAGACTTGTTTTTACCATCAGACAATGTGTCAATGGAAAGCCCGAGACTTCACTTTTACTGACCCAAGGGATTTTTAAGCTACCACAGCACATAGACATGGTATGAGAGCAACTGGCCTTTGAGGACGCTGTAAGTTATACACAGCTGTGGAAATGGGTCATTCTCTAAAACTGGGCACCAAGGTGTGACATGGAAACAAAATTGAAAACCTTCCAAATAATAGCAAAGATTCTTCCAAATAATAGCCTAATCGAATGTCCTATGAAGGTATACATGTTGTACATTTGTCCCTGCAGTGGCTGGTCGGGAGATGTTGGGAGTTCCATACATCAACCGCCCTTAATGCTGCCACAGTGACATGGTTTTCTGTTTAGGGTTTGCTCCCTTAGCCTTCGGTTCTGTCAAGGACCTGTACCACAAGGCAGTGGTTTAGAACTCTGCAAGGCAGGGGCGTCAAACTCCCTGAGGTATTGCTATATCTGCATAGTATATATATAGTATATACAGTATATATAGTATATATAGTATATATAGTATATATAGTATATATAGTATATATATATAGTATATATATTATGTATATATACTATTAGTATATATAGTATATGTAGTATTTATACAGTATATATAATATATATATATGAATACATAGTACACGTACAGTTTATATAGGATATTTTGAGCGAATGGTACAGGCATGAGGCGAGTGTCAGCGAGGAAGATGCAGCAAGGTGGCGCCACAAGGGGAGGCATGAGGCCTGACCAGTAGATGACTGAAGTCATGTTAGTTATGGTGGAGCAACCAGGAGCAGACTGGTGGAGTGTCAGATAGGATGAACTGTGGAGGCTTCCAAATAATCATACTCGCATAATTGCTTGTATAGTACAAATATATTTGAATTCTATAAATGAGATATATAGGATATATAATATATCCAATATGGTCACAGGTGAGAAATAGTACATATAAAATCGATATATATATATACCATATTAAAAGAGAGTAAGCGTTGAGATATTGAGAGCAATACATGGTGAATATATATATGGTGTACATATTGTTTATATAGGGTTTCATATTGTATATATACAATATATTTGTTTATATTAATGTCCTATGCAGGATATGTCTAATGTTGATACATATGATATATAGTTGTTACAATATACATCTATATACTATATACCATGTTCGACTATATATTGCATGCTATATGTCAGACAGACTGGATAGTCGAATCGCTAAACCCGCTAGCCATCTTCCCATGTTGAAGTCCAAGATTTATCAACTTGATACTTGATACTACCTAGGCTAGCCAGGCACTTAGGATAGCGCGAGTACTAGCTTGTTCAGTATCAGAATAATATGACTGAATGAGATACTGGGTCATGGTGCCAGCAGCCTCTCTGCCAGTGGGGCAGTACTATAAATGTTGCCTTGAGTGTGCACTCTCACAAATCAGTAAATGTCCTGATATGACCCTTGATGTTGCTATTATGTAAAGCATCCAACAAACTATAAAGTATATACTATATACAGGTTCCAACCCCAGCCGATAGTGTGGTATGTAATGTAAGGACAACAGCTCCCGTAGGATTTTTGTGCTAAAATTGATTTTTTTGCAGTTCTGGCTTCAATAGGGTTCAGGCAAACAGAAAATGATGGGGTCCAAATTTTCAGACCCCTCCCCCCTTCGTGGGGGGTCATTTCCATTTTGAGACCCCCCGCAACTGGCCATTCACCTATCTCCGGAAGTTATTGACCGATTTTCATACTTGAACTGTCAATTTGTAGGTTTTCAGGTATGCTGAGTTGATTTATGACACTTACAAAGCAACCGGAAGTTTCCTTCTTGCACTTCCGGTCAGTATATAGGGTCTCGCCCCGTATCCTCACCATGTGTGATCAGATTTTCACAATTTGTGAGACTTTTGTGAAGAACTCTGAGCTGATTCATTGCAAAGTTCCTCTGGGAGAGTTATTGAAGTATTTGCTGGCAAAACTGTTAAATCCAACATAGAAATTCCGAAGAATCAGTACGCTATTCATTGATGTCCATATATGGAGTATCCTCCCGAATAGTATTTGCACAGTCACCGCCATAGCATTTACAGAGTGGAGTGCAGGGCAGGCCATTCTTCAAGCAGCTACACCTAATTGCCCTGCACCCTGCTTTGCAGCCACATTTCACGAGTTCAACTATAGCCTGTGGGGCAGGCAAGGCAAGACATCTCACTGGAACATACACCTCTTTCTCCAATTTCCATCCATTTTCTTCAATTGGAGAAAGGGCCGGACAATTATCTGGGTATGATTTGTCCCGCATTGTGATGTAGTTTGCGCGGATGATATGTGGAAGCAATGCAGCACGAGTTGGTGGAAGCATCTCGCTTTCCAAGGACTTTGACCGGAACAACTCCCACCTGAGTGATGGTAGGGTTGTTGAACCTTTTGAACTGTAGACGCGACACACGAAAGTCTCCAATGCCATCACCTGTGTGGGAAGCTTGCCATCGTTCATCTCATCAGGAATGGAAATACATCTTAATGCCTTGAAGCAGTCATTAGCTTGTATGCTTTGCCACCAAAGATCCCACGAAGCACTGCTGATGTGTATGCACCACTTTCAATGGCACATATATCCAGGCCACTGCCATCAACCATTTTACCAAGAGCATGCAAAGTGGCAAATGCAATGTGGAGAGCTCCTGCTCTCAAGATCCAATTGGTGTTCCCAACTGACTGTTGAATCTTCAACGCACGTGAGTATAGGTCAAGGTCAAGTGTTATCAAAGTTTTCCTCTGTGGACCAACGACAGTGGCAGAGATTCCCTGGGTTAACCAAAGAACAGTGTAAAGAGTCCCATAGTCCATGGGCGAGGTCTTGAATAATGGAGCAATCACCTCTACATTTGTGCGTGTTGGGCTCTCAGAAGACTGGGATAACAGCAGAGATTTGGTAGCAGCCCAAGTTGGCATCACATCTTTCTTTACTAATTTCTCTGGTTGGTGTATGTGTTCTTTGACTGAGAGTATAGTGTCGTCTGGAGCGCTGTCATTACGATACTCTTCCTGATTTGATTGAACATTACAGCCCTGGGTTGTGGCCATCTGCATGTTTTCCTCAGTTCCAAGGTAGTTTGCAAGTGCCCAGGTGTGAGTGAAATCTTTGGAAAGTATATTCTTCCACTTTCCCATTTCGTAGACCTCAAATCTCAATGGGGTTGTTTTGATGATTGGGTCTTGCACCATGTTCACTTCAAAGGCCAGATGTGTCTGTGAAACAAGCTTTTCTGATATTTCAAGTGGTCGGTTCATCAACTCCCCATCTTCATCTTGCTGGAACATAACAATCACTGTTCCATGGAAGGTTCCTTGCCCAGTCGGTGTGTCTTCCAAGAGATCAATATTATCTATCGCAAACCATGTGTTCAGACCCTTCTTGGCAAAGTCTGGAAGACAAAATCCACCAGCTTCCTTCATTTGCTGGAGAACTCGCTGCTCAACTCGTTTCTCTAAGTCAATGATCTTCAGGTAGTCACTTCCAACATAGACAGCTGAGAGGTTCTCGATGATATTCTTGTCGGGCACTCTAGAGTGAACAGCCAGGGGAAGACCGATCGAGAGAGGGGTTTGGACCGTTTGTCGGAATGCACTGTCTTTCTTCGGCTGGTGTTCTACCTGGCGATCAGTCTGAGTATTCTGAACTAGAAATTGGCTTGTGACGTCGACAGTTTTGTCCACCTCCTGGTCCCGTATTCCAGACACTTTGATGACGTCACTAACAAAGAGCAGGTGGCTCAAGAAAAACTGTAGTAAAGACGGATTTTCAAAATTTCTGAAGTTTCCTGGGAAAGACCAACTACCTTGTTGCATCATCTCTTCTCGTCCTGAGGTGACCAACTTTTTCACCATCATCCAACATTGAGGACCTGAGATCCTTGGCCTTGCTGACAGCAGTGGGAAGAACAACATTGTCAGGCTCATTTCATCTCAGTGAGGCGACAAACTTAACACCTGGAAGACGCTCGCTGATGAGTCTTTTGAGGTATTTCCGATAGTTCTCACTCTCGTTAATATCTATGCGGTACCTTTTCAGAATTGACAAGTATTCATCATTGACCTCAGCCATGCTCAATGTAATATCATCATCACTAAGGGTGTTCTGAAAAGCGAGGAGCAATTGTTCATCACATAGTGAGCGAATGAGCGATACATTACTGCGATCCATCTTCGATGATATTCTCTGTGCAGAGCGCAAACATGTCCAATGATAGTGCTTTTCAAGAGCTGATGCATCACCGGGTCCCTCAAAGTCAGCTACACAAACTCTGACCTGGTCATCCGGGGTTTGCTGCTTGATCTCAAGGAGTGTTTTACCCATTGTATCAGTAAGAACACAGTGCAGTGGCTCTGAGTCAGTCTTGGGGCAAAAGTCACAGGTGGAGAACATACACACTTCTTCCTTTGGGACAGTCTTTGACCGCTTTGGCCATACCGATCCTTCAGCACTTGAAGGTCGCCCTCATCCTCGTGGAGCACAAATAGGTGAATCAGTTTGGGGTCGCTTACTAAGGCGTTCAATCTTAGTCTTGTTGATGATAGGTTTCCGACATTCACTATGATATCGAACAGATTTGAGGTCTTCTTCATTCAAGCCAGACAACTGATTCAATAGTTTATGAATGTCACTTTGAGTGTCACCAAGAGACACCCTCTCCCGGCACCATCATAAAAGTTCATCTGTCATGGATGGATTGTTCACCAATTGCCTGTTTGATTTGGCACATTCTTTACAAATCACGCAAACGTTATCCTCCCCTGCAGACATATCGGCCGTATGTGATTTACTGATCTTGTTAATAATGCTGGCAAAGAGTATTTCCGACGGGGCTCAAAACTGTTTGAGAAACATAAATGAAATCATGCTGATGACAATCATTTATATGGTCCACTTTAATTGGAGTATCTGGAATACAAATTTGACGTTCTGGAAGATCTGTAGTGAAGTCTATCACCAAGCTTCAGACCTGAAATAAAAAATAGCGTCATTAGTTTCGGTGTTCGGAGACCCTATATGATGAACCCAGAGTCAGCAAAAATACGTGCTGCTGCTTTTGAAGTGCCCACAATCACCTCAGTATGCTTAAATCTCCCAAAACAAAGAAATCGGATCATACATGATGAGGATACTTGCCAGTGTCCATCCTGAAGGCACATGAGTCCGAGTCAAACCCGAACTTGTCAACCGGAAGTGAAAACCTACACTTCCGGTTGCTTTGTAAGTGTCATAAATCAACTCAGCATACCTGAAAACCTACAAATCGACACTTCAAGTATGAAAATCGGTCAATAACTTCTGGAGATAGGTGAATGGCCAGTTGCGGGGGGTCTCAAAATGGAAATGACCCCCCACGAAGGGGGGAGGGGTCTGAAAAGTTGGACCCCATCATTTTCTGTTAGCCTGAACCCTATTGAAGCCAGAACTGCAAAAAAATCAATTTTAGCACAAAAATCCTCCGGGAATACGTATCATACTGCACTACGAGTCAAACCAATGACTTACAAAATTGAAATGTGTTGCTAGCCTAGCCTAGCGCTCGGCATTCGCAGAATACGATAGGAACTGGCTTAGTCAATGTCAGGATAATATGACTGAGTGAGATGTCAAGCCATGGTGCTAATGGCACGGTATCGCAGTGGGGCAGCACTATAAAATCGCCATGATTGTGTGTTGTTTAAAGTTACAAGTCGGCACTCATTTTGATATGACCATAGTTATTCCTAAGACATAAAACAGTCCCGATTATGGATATAAGTTAGAGTCTATTTATGTCCAAATTGTGAGGAGGCCCTATTGACCAATTTCATATGACGTCAGCACGTGTATTTAGGTCAGTGCGTGCGCTGCTTGGCTGCAGGACAACATCCAGTCACACTGCAAACTCAATGGCTATGAGCAATCATCATACAGAAAAAGTTAAATATCTCTAAAACCCCACCACCTAGAAACAAACTGATTGGAATACACATAGAAAACATGTTTACCAAAAGGATTATATTAAATTGATACGGTTGGGTTCTGGATTTCTATTAATTGTGGTAAGGCTACCACTGGCACTGACACTCAGAATATCCCAACTTTCACTATTATCTCTGTTTTTAATACTTTCAGAGAAAATTGCCCTTAAGTTAAATTAAATACTTCAGATCTTCCTCTTCAATCACGCATTAAGATATTTGTAATCGACTCAATGAAAGCTTTTCAATTTATTTTGCAAAAATAAATGCTCTGCATAGAGATAGAATTACTGCAGCACAAATCAATGCAGTGTTTACCCTTCGCGGGCTAGTTTCCATATGAGCAAACTCAGTGCATTGTCAATGGCCGTAAGCAATCTTATACTGTTAGGGTTGTGCATTTATATTAATTTTGAATAAAATAGACGTTTTTCACAGCGCATACCGGCAAACTCAATGCATTGTCAATGGCAGTGAGCAATCTTCATACAGAAAAAGTTAAATATCTCTAAAACCATACCACCTAGAAACAAACTGATTGGAATACACATAGAAAACATGTTTACCAGTTAGGGTTCTGGATTTCTATTAATTTTGAATAAAACTGACGTTTTGCACTGCGCGTACGGCAAACTCAATGCATTGTCTATGGCGGTGAGCAACCTTCATGCAGAAAAAGTGAAATATCTCTAAGACCACACCACCTAGAAAACATATAGAAAACATATTCAACGAATAGATTATATTAAATTTATATGGTTAGGGTTCTGGATTTCTATTAATTTTGAATAAAATAAACGTTTTGCACTGCGCGTACTGGCAAGCTCAGTGGCAGTGTGCATTCGTACTGCAGCCGAGCTGCGCGAGCATACACGATGTTTACAAACATTGAAATAGGTCTATATTGGTTGGTTAGTTGTTGGGGTTTTACGTCCTATCAACATCTAATCTAAGATCACATCAGGACGGGCACCGACTTGTGACAGTGGTTGGTTGGTGGAATGTTATGTCCTGACACCATCTAAAGTCCTATCAGGATAGGTACTGACTTGTGACAGTGTGTACCAATGGCAACTTTATAGTGCTGCCCCACTGGCAGATCAGGCTGCTGGCACCATGACCCAATATCCAACTCAGTCACATTATCCTGATACTGAGCTAACTAGTCCTTTCCGTATCCTACTAATGCCGAGCGCCAGGCTAGGTAGCAACAAGTATCAATTTTGTAAGTGATCAGCTTGACTCGACTGGGAATCGAACTCTCGATCTCACACACGGGACACCCACGCTCTACCGATTCGGCCACCGCGTCCGGTAGGCTGACCTATGTTGGCGCATGTGGTGGTGGCTCGAGAAGTAAGTCTGACAGAAGCAATGAAGGAAGGCGGGAGCAGTGAACCAATCAGTAACAAACTCTACTTCTCCCTCTATATATAACACGCCCACTCCTCCCCCCTGATTGGCTGGTTGGTGCCCAATTCCACCAATTACTCATACACCCCCGCACCATCCATGTCCAGCGGCAGCCCCTACCTCGCCTACTGTAACTTCCTCCTTACCGGCAAACTAGGCAATTTTCCTTTATAAATGCTATGTATTTCTGTGCTTCCTACTGATTACAGTATAACCCGGTTAAAGCAAACTTGAAGGGACCCTAGAAATTTGCTTGGATTTCTTTGCTTTAAAATAAATATGTTATCATTATATTTAGCTAAAATTCTATATATCTAAAGGAAAATAGTTCAAAGGGAATATTTAACAGTGAGACAAACAGGTTATACTTGTATAAGGTACTGCGTGTTGCTTCCTTTAAGGCCCTGTCACACCTCACTGGATTGGGGGAAATGGGCATAAACCGAACAAAGTCTGTTTTGTGTCTGAAGAAGTTTTGTACATGCACAAAACTAGGAATGGATGCCGCCGGACTGACGTCTATGGTTCTTGTACGGTTTGAGTCTGTTTAGTCCACTTACCGCCCATTGGCTATCCGTTCATGTCCATTTCATGTCCATTTCATGTCCGTTTCATGTCCGCTTCATGTCCGTTTCATGTCCATTCGTCCAGCAGCGTTTGACCCGATATCACAACATTTTGACACATTTAAATGCATTTTGATACTTATGACGCCCGGACTAGACAATTATGTCCGTTGCTCAATGCGGCGAGGTGTGACAGCCGCTTTACTCTGTGCATACAACAACACTCCCGACTTGACAAGGTGGCCGAATTTGTAAGCGGACTGGCTGACTTCCAGTGCGGGAAGTCCTGGGTTCAAATCCCGATCAGGTAAAACCAATGGCGTACAAAATTGATTCTTGTCACTAACTAGCCTGACACTCAGCATGAGTAGGATAGGGCAAAGATTGGCCGGCTCCATATCAGGATAAATGTAAGTGAGTGGGGTATCTGGTCATGGGGCCAGTGATCCGGTATCCCAGTGCGTCAGCACTATGCAGTCGCCATGAGCCCACAGTCTGTCACACGTCGCAGTCGCCATGAGCCCACAGTCTGTCACATGTCGGTACCCATCCTGATATGACCTTATATATTGCTAGGACGTAACATTGTAGCATACAACAGCACATGCTGTTTTGGGTGAATTGTTTGTTTTTGTGGGGTTTTGTGGGGTTGTTGGGTAGTTATTTTTAATAACGCAATTCACAAGCTGCGTGATGGGCGGTGATGGATATTACACACCCTTTATCTCGCCCACACTGCAAGTTATTCCCATTATAATGGAAGCAGCAGACGACAGCCCAATGTCCATGGCTTCTTTGTCGCCGTGGGCCGTTGCAAGGTGCGTAGGCTGGAACAAGTCGGAAAAGAATGGATGCGCGCGCACCCGCCAACCGATGTACTAACAGTTTGCTGGCCAGTTCACTGAATTCAAATGACGTTCTTCCAACCCAACTCTACAAGAACTTGAGAGGAGGATATCATGGTTGATGGAAACAAGCTGAACTCTGTTCCAGAATTCAACTAGCTCGGAAGCACTATATCAAGTGATGGATGCATTGAGGCTGAAATACAGAGGAGGATGGCCAAGGCTAGTACATCTTTCGGTCGACTATGCCAGACACTCTGGAACAACCACCATGTATCCATGCTGGTCAAAGGCAAGATCTACCATGCAATCATGCTATCTACCCTACTATATGGAGCCGAGGCCTGGACAGTGTACAGACGACAGGTGAAAAAGCTGCATGCCTTCATGATGCGACATCTGCGTTCAATCATGAGCCTAACCTGGAAGGACAAAGTGACAAATAAGGAAATACTCGAACGGACGGGGCTGCCCTCTATGGAAGATCTTCTGATCAAAAAGAATCTCTGGTGGACTGGACACCTCATGAGGATGTCATCAGACAGGCTACCAAAGCAGATCCTCTATTCTCAACTGTCTTCTGGTTAGAGAAAGAGAGGGCGCCCTCGTCTCCGGTTCAAGGATACCATCAAGAGAAACCTGAAGCTGAGAGACATTAAGACTGACTCATGGACATCACTCTCACAGCAGAGAGCTAAATGGAGAGCGGCGGTCAAGTAATGAAAGCAGTCTTTGTCGCATCGCGACCGACAGCATGATGATGATGATGATGATCGGAGGATCAGAACCCATGGGTTTGCGGGTTTGAATGCTGGTCAAGTCAAACCAATGACATATAAAATTGGCGCTCAACATTAATAGGATAGAGCAAGGACTGGTCAGCCCAGTGTCAGGATAATGTGATTGAATGGGATATCAGGTCATTGTGCTGGTGGCCTGATTTCCTAATGGGGCAGCATTGAGTGCACACTGTTACAAGTCGGTACCCGTCCGGATATTACCTTAGATGATGCCAGGATGTAAAACTCCAACAACCAATGTACAATTTCTACCACCAAATCGCCCAATGGTGGAATCTGTGTGCCAGGCTCTATGGGAAAGGTACCCCACCCCCATTAGTTTATTAAAGTTGCACAGTCCGATGGTTTTCTGTCATTTTTCTAAGATAAATCCATTAAATTTATTGTTACAATCTAATTTACTTGAATTTGAAATAACTTCTGTTTTAAATGGCTAAGTTTTGAGCTATTTGAAGTGCAAACATGTAAAATTTGTTTCGGCAAGCACACCAAAATCCTGACGGTATTAACTTTAGCAGTAACATGTTCTATTAAATTGCCTCGGTATTCCCTTCTCTGTGGTAACAAATGCTTACTAAGTGCATCAATATCTAAGTTAGATATGTAGAGTCAGATATATATAATTATTTTGGTTTTGAAAAGTTTATGCTTCACCGGACTATGCAGCTTTAAGCAAGGTACCTTTCAATCACGGACACTAGGTCTTCCTCATTCTATTAATTCTACTAATGCTCAATGCCAGATCTAGTAATGCTGAATGCCAATTCTAGTAATGCTCAATGCCAATTCTAGTAACGCTGAATGCCAGTTCTAGTAATGCTGAATGCCAATTCTAGTATTGCTGAATGCCAATTCTAGTAACGCTGAATGCCAGTTCTAGTAATGCTGAATGCCAATTCTAGTAATGCTGAATGCCAATTTGAGTAATGCTGAATGCCAATTCTATTAATGCTGAATGCCAATTCTAGTAACGCTGAATGCCAATTCTAGTAATACTCAATGCCAATTCTAGTAACACTGAATGCCAATTCTAGTAATTATGCATGCCAGTTCTAGTAACACTGAATGCCAATTCTAGTAACACTGAATGTCAATTCTAGTATTGCTGAATGCCAATTCTAGTAATGCTGAATGCCAGTTCTAGTAATGCTCAATGCCAATTCTAGTAATGCTGAATGCCAATTTGAGTAATGCTGAATGCCACTTCTAGTAATGCTGAATGCCAATTGTAGTAATGCTGAATGCCAATTCTAGTAACGCTGAATGCCAATTCTAGTAATGCTGTATGCCAAAGTAGGTAGCGATAAGTATAAATTTGCAAGTCATTGCTTTGACTCAGCCAATATTCGAAACCATGTCCACCTACATCGGAAGGCAGCCAGCACTCTTATCGACTCAGCCATCGCGTCTGATTTGAAAAGGTCTACATGGAATTAAATTACTCGAGGTTGGTATGAAAAGAAGAAGGTGATAAAGAATAACAAGAAGGACAAGAACAAGAACAATAAGAAGAAACACCTACCTCAAGGCATGTACTATCTTAAAATATTTGTAATAACCTGGTTTATCAAATATTTCAATAATTGATAATGCATCCTTTATGGGCATATCCATTGCGATGCCTAGTACCCTGATCGGGCTGATACAACTGCTATCAGGCTGGGTAGTCAGAGATCAAGTTCTTTTTGTAATCTGAATATTTGTTTAAATATATTTAAATTGAAATGTCCACAATTCAAAATATAGAAGCATTTAGTTAAAGCTTTATTGCTCTAATATAGCATTACTAAAATTGGATTCCCTCGGGATCCTGGGATGTGTATCGATCTAAGCTACATTTCGGTCAATACTGATCCAGATTCTCTTTGGGCTGAAATTGCCATATCAGGAAATCATTTGCTGTTATTAAGGCATCACAGTTTTATCTATAGCTATGACGATATGCATACCAAAGAGTGGTCCACAAACGGTTCATCAAAATGCTGTTGTATGTTCTGTCCTGTCTGTGGGAAAGTGCATATAACAGACTCCTTGCTGCTTATCGGTATGATTAGCCTATGTGGTGGCAGCAGGTTTCCTCCAATGAAATATGTCAGAATGACAATATATGTTTGACATCCAATAGCCGATGATAACAATCAATGTGCTCTAGAGGCATTGTTAAATAAAACAAACATTCCTTTTATATGCACACATTATTTAAGGGGCAGAACAGGTTTGATTTGTTTATTTTGGTATAAAACGGGGCATACCGAGGGTGGTTTAGTAAACCGGTGCACAGTTCTGTATTGGAAATCGGACCACCTACACCAAAGGGGCCGACCTAGGTCAGAGTAGGGGATATGTCACTAGAATTAACAATCGGCAATAAACTGTAGGAAAGCGTAGAACAACATCCACAGCTGCTAGCATCAACTTAAGGCCCCCTCACACACCGCGATGGCTCGTCTCTAACTAATTTCATCGGGGATCGGGGACAATTCTTTTCATCTTGACTTGCAATATCTATGCACATATTCACCAAATGGTTTTTTAAAAAACGCCTCTTGAAATATGAGAACAGTAGTACCTGTCTTCAAGGAACAACACTGCAGACCAGGCGGGATGGACGGATGAGTTGAGCATCCGTCTCCCGTTTTGGTAGATCGTGAGATTCGAATCCATGGGTTCTCATGCAGGTCGAGTCAAACCAATGACTTAAAAATGAATACCTTCCGCTTCCTAGCCGGGCGCACATCATTATTAGGATATGGCAAGGACTGGTTTGCTCAGTGTCAAGATAATGTGCCTGAGTGGGATATCAGGTCATGGTGCTGGCAACCTGGTCTCCCAGGGAGGCAGCACTATAAAGTCACCATTAGTGTGCACTGTCACAAGTCGGTACCTGTCCTGATATGACCTTAGATGTTGCCAGGATGTAAAACCCCAACAACCAACCAACAACACTGCATCCAGACCAATGTTGTCCTCACAAACCCAGTGTCCTGTCATCGGAAGGACAGTGAAATGGGATAAAAACAATTCACACATCGGAAGACTGTCCACACATTGCAAGGAGTTTACTGAACACAGAGTCGCTGAAGACAGGGACTATTATTTACCATCGCCATGCTTTAACAAAATACTTACCTGAACCATTCATTCTAAACATTTTCACAAAGAAAACACAAAGTCATTGGTTTGACTCAATCAAGATTCGAAATCATGGGTTCGAATCCCATGATCTACCAAAACTGGAGATGGACGCTCAACTGATTCAGCCATCCCGCCTGGTCTGCAGTGTTGTTCCCTGAAGACAGGTACTACTGTTCTCATATTTTAAGAGGGGATGTTTTGAAAATATTTGGTTTAAATTAGTTTTGTTGGGTTTTTTGTTTGTTATTGCAATATATGAATACAGACTGGTCTTGTTGCAGCAGTGCATAAACACGCCCGTATTGGGCAAGCACCCAAAGACAGGCTCATGCATTGTTTACATGAAATACTGCACCCATCAGGTATAAGTTCCCATTATTTACCAGCAAGTCCATTGGTAAAAACAAAAACAAAATGGGGAAGGAGAGGATGTGATGAGAGAAAACAAAGAAAAATCACATGGTAACATTTGCAATGCAGCATCGTGATTTACTAATCAA
Organism: Branchipolynoe longqiensis; assembly: GCA_030323885.1. Lineage (NCBI taxonomy): Eukaryota > Metazoa > Annelida > Polychaeta > Phyllodocida > Polynoidae > Branchipolynoe > Branchipolynoe longqiensis. Next base: position 74,069,608 of record CM059193.1, read on the forward strand.
TTACACTGGTCTCATTCCTCCATGGGCATGTTGTAGATCAGACCTACCCCCACACCCACACCCACACACCCACCCATTCCGCGCTTCTACCATGCAATATAAGGTGGCGCCACTGGTGGCAACCCAGGGAACTGCACTCTAAGGTCAGACAGGTGTCACCCATCTGTGAGACATCTGTGTATCGCTTAATGTCGTCTGCTGTGTTTCATAAACAATTGATTTACTTAATGTTCCAGGTATAACTTATAAGTATATAACTTTTTTATATATAAAATAATGATCAATGCAAGAAAATGATGAGTCTGTATTTATATACTTTTTTTGTAAACAAAATATGCTACCTTTCTTTATTTCCCCCTGCTGAATGGAAGATCCTGCCTTTCTAAGATATTCGTCTTTCGAGTTGTTCTGCGCTGGCTTTCTGTGCATTTGAGTATGACACATGGCACTAGCACAATACGGAATGGCCGAATGAGTTGAGCGTCCGTCTCCCATTTTGACAGATCGTGGGATTCGAACCCTAGGGTTCGAACTTGAGTCAAACCAATGGCTTAAAAAGGTATACTTGTCGCTTCCTAGCCAGGCACTCAGCATTATTAGGATAGGGCAAGGAAGTGTTGGCTCAGTGTCAGGATAATGTGACTGTGTGGGATATCAGGTAATGATGCTGGCGGTGTGGTCTCCCAGTGGGGCAGCACTATTAAGTCGTCATGAGTGTGTACTGTGACGAGTCGGTACCCATCCTGATATGACCTTAGATGTTGCCGACTTGCCAGGCCTGGTGTGGACACTGCTCATGCAATATGAATATGTTGACCTTGGTTCCCCCTCAATCAATTCTTATCTTAGTCAATTCTCATCAATGAATCCCCAGGCTTAAAATCCTTACCTTTGCAGCATTATCTGTTTGGTAGCATTTTGACAGCAGATGTTTTTGAAAGAGAGAAAACACCGCATCACTATAAAAGTAGGGGTCACTATCAAAACGTGTTTTTTTGTGGGATAAATATGTTTATCCTGCTGAATAGGGTATTTGGTCAGCAACGAATTACAGTTCATCCAGACATTGTTAAAAAAGTAAAGCTCGTTTTATTTAATGACGCCTCTAGAGCACATTGATCTTTGTCATCAGCTATCGAACGTCAAATATATGGTCATTCAGACCTATTGCTTTGGAGAAAACATGCTACCACCACATAGGCTACTCTTTCTGATAAGCAGCAAGGGGTCTTTTATATGCACTTTCCCACAGAAAGGACAACACATACCACAGCCTTTGATGAACCAGTTGTGGACCACTCGTTGGAATGAAAAATAGCCCAAACTGTAAATGGGTGGTCCACTGAGCAGGATCGCTAGGATGACCGACACCTTCACAGGTGGACACTCTACCACCTGAGGTACGTCCTGCTCCCCCAGCCATTGATCAAGTCACGATTATTTATAGCAAAATTGGTTTAGAGAATATATATGCCAGCATAAGTATTAAAGTAAGATCAACATAGCAGTTAGATATACAAGTTGAAGCATATTGCATAATGGGTTAGTGAGGTGTACTTACAGTACTACTGCAATAGGATAGCACTGTCAATATTAGCTGGATTAATGTGAGTACTTTTTCAGGGCATTTAAGGATGTGTTCAGATGTTATCTTCTGCATTGATTGATGGTTATAATAGTCCCTCATATCACTCATTGCCAGACAGGGGTTCACTCGGCATTATTAGGATATAGCAAGGACTAGTTGGTTCAGTGTCAGGATAATGTGACTGAGTGGGATACCAGGTCATGGTGCTGGCGGGCTGGTGGTCTCCAAGTGGGGAAGCACTCTAATCAGTCGCCATAGAGAGCACTGTAACAATTCGGTACCAGTCCTTAAATGATCAAAATTATCAACATACGCACCTGTGGTAGCCAATGCATTATGCGAATATACTTCCACCGTATACCTACCTAGTCTAGTTCCAAATACCGTCACAGTGGCGCCACTTCCTCCACCACCACCCTCTACAAACCCGTCACCCCCGCATCACACGTCTACCCGGCTCCTGGGGTTAGGGTTTATATTGACCAGGCAGACGCCCCAGCTATTCTCTGGGCCATGGTTAGTCAACAGTGGGCGTATACACGGGGTGTTTACAAGAGGGTGCTCGGGGATGTGCAAATCTGGGGCAGTGGCACTGACACTTTGCAAAGCGGCACCATTGGGTAGTTCCGGATTAAATCCAACAAGGGGTGCAGTGCCGCAATTCGGGTCAGTGAGTATACATATAGTGCCTGCCCTCAGCGACCCCTGTGTTTAACTTACAGATTAACTTACAGATCACCTTCTGGCTGATCTAGGTCCAATTTCTATCCAGCCTTCTCTCAAATGCTTCAACCATTAGTGATTCAACGACTTGGCCCGGATAAGTATTCCATGGATTTTTTTTGCTGGAGGGTAAAGTATTTATTCATCTGAATATGACATTTGTCAGCGCCAGAGCACTGGTCTTCCTGCCTTCTTACTATTAGAATTGACAGTCTAAATAATCTAAGTTTGATCAGTGCTGTATTAGTCACAGCACCGATCCTGTAGAATTAAGGGAGTGGCTTCAGGTGTATAATGTACAGCACCAGTCAGTGTAGTTCATGCAAAAATGAGGAGCAGCACAGAGAAGAAAGTGTATACTCGGGGCAACTCAAATAATCGATGCATCTAGAGCATCTGTCATTCTAATGAAAAAATGACCTCAATTCTTGACCTATCGACGAACCTCTCCAGTTAACGGACATGTTTGTAAATATACAAACTTATTTTCTTTTGATTGATATTCTTTGCGATCACTGGACACCACCTATGTCAGGACAAGATAGGTCTGGGTTCAAAAGTGACCGCTGAAGACCGATACCACTTACTTTTGTTGTTGTATAGTGGGCAGCTTGCCTTAACAGTGGCGCCATCTAGTGTGTAAGGCGAGCATCTACACACAGTAGAGTGGAAGTGCATCAACGTCACTTGTATACGAACTTGTTGTGTTCGTTTGTTGGTGCGATCATGTCCCTATCAACATCTGAGGGCATATCAATGACTTCTGACAGTTCACACCGATGGCAACTTTATAGTGCTGCCCCATAGAGAGACCAGGCTGCTGGCACCATGACTCGGTATTCCACTCAGTTACATTATGCTGATACTGAGCTAACTAGTCATTGTACTACCCTACAAATGCAGAGCGCCGGCGACAAGAATCAAATATCAATTTCTGTAACTCATGGGTTTGACTCGGCTGGGAATCGAGATACATAGATATGGATATACATTTTCAGCGGAACAGTGAGTGAGGATAACGGTCGCTGAGGGATGGGCGAGCAGGTGGTGCCACGTGGTGAGGTAATGAGGTACCAATAGATGACCTAATGAGTAGGTGACCAGCCGGTTACTTAAGCCCCATTCATACAGCACAACTTTAGGCCGAACTAGGTAAGGCAAACTAGATGAGGCGAACTAGGCGTGAAAGTGTGTCGTATCCACACATCCAGTGCTTGGGGCGGTTTAAGCCGGAAATCGATATCTGCGCATGAGCAAGTCCATACTAACCAGCGCCACTTTCGGTTAGTCGACGTCAATACGAGAGAGTGTGGGTTCGACCTAGATATGTATAGACTGGGTCGTATTGTCTTGGAACGGTCAAAACTTCTGCTGGGCAGTGAAAACCTATAAATAAATGATGAACAAACTATCTGTGCACAGCTAGAGGTTTCATAGACCAAATTATATAATATGCACTTTTGATCGACCACTTCAGCCGCTTCAAGTAAACCGCTACCGTCCACACAAGCAAGATGCGCCGATTTAAGCTAGTTCGCTTCATAGATACTACCTCGCGACGTGGTTTACTTGAGGTGAACTAGATGCATCGACTCAGCCCTAATCCGCTTCAGCGTCACGTCCACAAGGCCAATGTGAACCGAACTAGACAAGGCAAATTAGTTGAGGCGACTTAAGGTGCATGTATGAATGGGGCTTTGGTCGCAGGGGAGTAGATGGATCTTCCGGATTATTATACTTGCATATTGGCTTATACAGCATATATATAGGGAGAGGGCTAGATGATAGTGAATATATTAAATTTGTGCAGAATCATCATCGGGACGTTTGAACGCCGCTGATTGCTTCTTCAACGCCTAACTGTCGATCTGCAAGCTGACTGATTGCTCAGGGAGGGGGGTGAGGGAGGCAACACCTCCTCCCCTTGCCGATCAGATTTCCCAGGGGCATTGGTTGCTTGTATGGGCCATTGACAAGGCAGCAAAAGGCTTCACAATCTGTCTCGCGAGAAGCCACGAGTGTACGTGATAGTCTGCGAGAGTGCAGTCAGCAGACGGCCGGGAGGAGGGTGTCTCTGCATTACAAACCAACCGGGCGCTGTGGACGAATTGGTAGAGAACAGGCCTCGCGTGCGGAAGGTCGGGAGTTTGGTTCGCAGTTGAGTCAAACCAATGACTTTAACATTGAAACACGATCATCCTATCGATCCTGCTCAGTGGACACATTTGCAGTTTGGGCTGTTTTCCGTTCCAACCAGTGGTCCACAACTGGTTAATCAAAGGCTGTGGTATATGCTGACCTGTCTGTGGGAAAGTTCATATAAAAGACCCCTTGCTGGTTATCGGAAAGAGTAGCCTATGTGGTGGCATCAAGTTTCCTCCAAAGAAATATGTCAGAATGACCATATGTTTGACTTGACGTCCAATAGCCGATGATTAAAATCAATGTCCTCTAGAGTCATCGTTAAATAAAACAAACTTGTTGTTAAAATTGATACTTGTCACTTCCTAGCCTGGCGTTGATCATTAATAGGATAGGGCAAGGGCTGGTTAGCTCAGTGTCAGGATAATGTGACTGAGTGGGCTATTGGGTCATGGTGTTGGCGGCCTGATTTCCCATTGCGGCAGCACTATAACGTCGTCAAGAGTTTGCACTGTCACAAGTCAGTACCCATCCTGATATGACCTTAGCTGTTGCTAGGCCATAAAACAACAACAAACAAAAATCAAAGAAAGCATTACAAACCACTCACCCCACCATACCCAGAAAAGTCCCCGGAATGTAAGTACAGAGGAACCCCGTTATAACGTCATCCTTGGGGTCCATACAAATATCATCGCGAACCAAAAAAGTTGGGTCGCGCTACATCGGTGTTCAGTTTACTGAATTAGCTTTGAATTAAACAATTCCGGCTCCAATGACTGACCATGTTATATCCGAATTTGCGTAAAATTGTGGCGTGTAAATTTAGGGTTTCACTGTAGAACTTATTTGTCAAATGAAAACTATTGACAGGGGCACCAGATAAATAACTGGTTTGCATTATAGTTGCATAAACCGATAAGATTTGACTTCATGCCATACTTACAAATTAAATCTATTTGATTAATTATGATCTACTAAAACATTTTAGCCTTGTTGAGGGCAGCTGGACTGTACCACCTCATATAGTTTACTAAATAGATTCTATCAATTATTAATAAAACTTTTCTTTTTCTATGGGAATTTGTTTCCCTTGACCACAAATATATGATTGTGAGCTTTCTAATTTAATGAGTATCTATTGTCACATAATTGATTGTCTGCTTTTACATGTAAAACCGATGGTTTGAACAAAAAACAAACATTTCTCGCCGTGAATATGGCATATGCTGCCAACATGGCGTAAAGCAACCACCAATCAATCAATCACTTCAGGTTGAGACTACTTTGGTTTTAAAGGGTTACCTTTGGAAATATTTGATATGAAACCATACCAAATTAATTTGGCTGAGCACACCAAAATTATACAAATAATTGTTTTTGTTCATCCATGTTCAAGTGTACTAGTGCAGCAGCATAGCGCAAGACCAAATATGGTGGCTGAATGGATAAGAGTATGGGCTTCCCATGCGGAAGATGAGGGGTTCAAATCCTGGCCGAGTCACACCAATGAGTTACAAAAAGTGATACTTGATAATTGTCGCTGGCATTCAGCATTAGTAGAATAGTTCAAGTACTGCTTCGCTGAGTATCGGCATAATGTAACTGAGTGAAATACTGAGTCATTGTGCCAGAAGCCAGGTCTCCCAATGAACAAAGCCATAACCAGCCCGAGAGTTGCTTCTGCCCAGGGCAAGCTGAACTTTTCCGCCTTTATAAGTATGATTGCTTTGAAATGTAACTCTAATGGGGAACCCCCTAACACATGGCGCCCTGGGCGACTTCCCGAGTTTTCGGTCCCTTCAGCCGGCCCTGAATACAATTGTTTCCCATTCTATTGCTGCGTCTGCTTTAAGGGGGGGGGGGGTCGTCTGTCAATACATGTTCACCCTTATGGTGCTGTCACATTACGATGCTTCTCGCCGGCGCGCCGCCAATGTGCAAAATCACTTTTAATCATCGAGACACATCAAACTTTTCAGCATCAGCGCAACGTATTGGTAGCATGCGGCCAACGTTGTGAGAAAAAAACCTAAAAAGTTTGGCACGCCGTCCTGATATGACCTTAGATGTTGCTAGGATGTAAAACAACAACAAACAAACAAAGCGACAGTTTGGCGGAATGAGCCTCACACACGCACGGCGTGTACCTAGCATTCGCATGACGTTATTCCCGCGCGTCTAATGTATCTCGCAGTGCTCCTAACGTCGCCATGATGTTGGCACCCGCGCGTTGTCGCATGTTGAAAGTTTTGTGCAAGCACAAAACTTCGCGATCCCCTGACGCATGCCGCCAACCCTTGCCGACCATCGCCGTTCATCAACGAATACCAACGCGCGCCTAACACGCGCCTAACGCTTCTTGACGTATCCCGACATTGCGCCAAAAAATCAAATATGTCGAGGTGCATTGGGAAAAAGCGTCGTAATGTGACAGCACCATTATACACTTCTGTATTGTCATGAATGAGACTATAATTAAAACATGTGAGACAGACAAGTACATATAAGGTGGCATTTACTTTTCATTTATGTCACAAGTTGTCAGTCAGGTATAGATATCATGGCTCGAAGACACCTAACCCTACCTGTCTAGTCTTAAAAGCTGTGGTGGGTGGGATGGCAAATTAAGCAGCGCAGAGAAATCAGTTTTGTCGTTTTGAAATCTACGGACAATGTGAGAACGTCTCAGTTAGTTGTTTCAATATTTTAATGTATTTAAGGCTAGGTGGCGCGTCGATCGGCGGCCATTGGTATAGTTCAGTTCCAAGGGTGCCTTGTACGTCCTTAGTGACAGAATGCCACCTTCCCCGTGTGCTAAATTACCCATGTTAAGAAAAATGAACAATTCAAATTATGTCTAATTGTACTGAAAGCAATAGAGTGTACTGTAGCCATCAGTGACAGCCTTATATTGTATTCCTGTCAACTCATTTCCCAGCTTATTTTTAGACCCTGTCTTTGAATGGGGTTTGCCAGTGAGCTTGGTTGGTTTTTGGAGTGTTAGCTCCTGGCAACATCTAAGGTCATATAAGGATGGGTACCGACTTGTGACAGCGCACACTCGTGGCGATTTGATAGTGCTGCTCCACTGGTAAATCGAGCCACTGGCACCATGACCTAATATCTCACACAGTCATATTATCCTGACACCGAGCTAACAAGTCCTTGCCCTATCCTATTAATGCTGAGCGCCAGGCTAGGAAGCGGCAAGTTTTTTTTTTCTTTACTAAATGTATTTTATTCAGCGAATAATGTCTTTTGTCAGCACCAGAGCACTGGTCTTCCGGCCGTTCATTACAATTTGTTGGTACATAAATGACAATATCAGTTGCAGTAATAACCACATGAAAATCCTGTTCGATAATAGAAGCATAACATAAATTGACTATTCATTGTAATAGTAACTGCATATAATTCCAGTTCAATATATGTATTATGCACTTGGTGAGCATGCATCAATAAATGTACAAGATGATTCTATAATTGTCTTTAAACATTTCTTTCTTCCTTTGCTTTCTCTCTTCTATTTTCAAAAAGATATAACATATCTCTAATACACATCTATATATCATATTGTAAATATGCAAATCAGTGGATCCAATCACCAATACCAAATGCCAGAAACCTGTCCATTTTTTAAATCCCATCACAAGTGTTCCATATTGTGTGGCCTAATGATGGGATCGGAAGTCTGAGATTGCAGTGGGGACTTACATCAGAGAGATTTTATGTCAATTTAAAGGAAATTGTTAGGTAATAGGTTTTGAAAGAAGGTGTAGTAGGGGTGGGGAAGGGGTGGGAAGGGGATCAGCATGCAGGGCTGTGTAGTGCATTTGAGAACATTTATATATATATATATATATATGTATATATATGTACAAGGGTCAGGGCAAGGATGGCCTTTAGAATGCCTATGAGTATAACTATTAATTTGGTAAGTCATTGATTGACTCGACCGGGAATCGAACTCCTGAGCTTCCGCACACGAGACCCGCACTCTGCCGATTAGGCCACCGCGACCGGTGTTTGCTAATGAGGCGATTACCACTTCATGCCCTTGTGTGGTGTTGTCAATTATCTGGCATTTTCGCTGAATGACAGCAGCCGACAACTTGAAGTTATAATTTCCCGCCCATTCATGACAACTATTATAGCCACAGGGCATTGCAGCATCGTGTGTCACACGCTAAGGTCAGTGATTAATCTTCGCTGCCTGGTCATTCCCACTTAATAATGTCAGCAGGTTCATTAACAAATCGACGCACATCAGCGTGAAATGAGTCACCAAAAATTGCCCACGATTTAATCAATATTTTTTTAGTTAAGGGGTGTGTTTGTCTGTCTAAATGCTGTTTAAGTACTTATCTTCAGAAATCCCGCCATGTGCAAACAATTTTAAACGATTTAATTAATTAAATGAAATTTAAAAAAAAGAAAAATGTATTATTGTATAATTAATTTCTTAATTAAATTAATTTCTTAATCAACAAATCACCCTGAAAGAATAGTAAAAATAAAAAATAAAAATCTTATATTCTGCAAATCACTACCAACAAATTAACTAACCCTTTTGTAATAAACAATATTAATTAATTAATTCAATTAATTCATTCAATTGTTTTTGTCTCATTTATTTCCAGCCACGGCTCTGCACCATGTATCCTGATGCCAGGAGACATGTTATTTTATGACAACATTGGTCTGGATGCGTAGTTGTCCATTGAAGACAATGACCAGTGTGCTAAAGTTTAAAGATGCTAACGATGTTAAAGATGCTAAAGATGCTAAAGCTGCATACTCCGATGAAAGCATCACATCTTCTAAACCAAAATGCTTATCTAGATTTTATCCTACATAGCCAACTTAGATACTAGTGCACTTATTAAACATTTGTCACCACATAGCAGGTAATACTAAGTAAATTTAATAGAACATCTTACTGCTGAAATCTATGGTTCCAGAATTGTGATGTGCATACTAAAATGAATGGAGCCTGCTTTCACTTCAAATATCTGCAAAGATAGCCTTTATAGTAACGGTTGATTGATTGGTGGTTTCTTTACGCTGTGTGGGCAGCATAGGCCATATTCCCGGCGAGAATTGTTTGTTTTTTATTCAACCATCGCCTTTACATATAATGTTTGTGTGTTTGTTGTTTTACATCCTAGCAACATCGAAGGTCATATCAGGACGGGTACCGACTTGTGACAGTGCGCACTCATGGCAACTTAATAGTGCTGTCCCACTGGGAAACCAGGCCGCCGGCACCATGATTCGATATCCCACTCAGTCACAGTGTGCATGTTGTGGCGGCAACATGGGTAATTCGGGACGCGGGACCGAACCGCCTCACCCTTGTATCTATCGCCCGACACTGGCGCCCCCTATATATTGCAACCGACACCAACTCCTCCATCATGGTGCCACCTGGCGGATCGGGCAAGCACTGACCAAATGGCGGAGCTTGAGCAACTCATACCGTCCAGTGCGCCCAAATCTGCTGCGTGGCCACTGAAGCTGTCCCATACTTTCTCAGCCGTCCCACCCACCCATCTAACATGACAAGGCTGAGCGTGTGGGACAATCATAACCAGCAAACCATTGACCAATTGATCAACCGCAGAAAACTAAATAAACTACCACTATATACCATGCTGTGTCCCGCATTACTGAATTATCCTGACACTGAGCCAACCAGTCCTTGCCCTATCCTAACAATGCCAAGTGCCAGGCTAGGAAGCAACAAGTATAAATTTTTAAGTCATTGGTTTGACTCGACCAGCGTTCAAACCCGCGACCCCACGATCTACCAGCATGGGAGACGGATGCTCTAACTCATTCGGACACCACGTCTGGTTTACATATAATGTAAAAGCATACAATCAATTATGTGTGGATAGACACTTATGAATTTTTAAAAGCTCACAATCATATAATTAAATAAAATAGTGGAATTAATTGATAACAAATTGTTTTAATGAACTATATGAGGTGGTAGAGACCAGCTGCCCTCAAAAAGGCTAAAATGTCTTCTTGTTTTACTGTAGTAAAAAGGTCATGCATGCTGTTTGCAGTGTAAAATTGTTGCCGCAGTGCCTTTATAGTAAAAGGTACTTCAAACTAAAGTAAGATAGTTTATAATCTGATATATTTATCTAAATGTAAACTACACAAATTAAGAACCATGGGACCATGCAACTTTAAGACAGTATATGATCATGTACATGTCCTACTTAGAATGTGTGGAAATTAGGTCACCTTCATCTACTGGATCTACCTACATATCGAGCAACACTCTCATAGCGGGAACAAAATGGCAAGCGTTTATTTGGCGGCAATTCCCTGATGACCTTTTTGAATAGGTCATACGCTTCTCATCTGAAAATCTCAATAAAATATTTAAAGTTGCATAATCTGATAGCTTTGAGTTTCTATCATTTTCTGAGATAAATATATTAGGTTGATCACCTCATCTACTTGAACATTAATTTTGGCAAGCATGCCAACACTCTGAGCCCATTGGCCTAAGCAGTAACAGGTTCTATTCAATTGCCACAGTATCCCTTCTGTGCAGCGACAAATGTTTAATACACACACAAGTAACTATGTTACATATGTATAATCAAATCGACCAGACGGGATGGCCGGATGAGTTAGAGCGTCCGTCTCCCGTGTTGGTAGATCGTGGGTTAGAACCCTGGTCGAGTCAAACGAATGACTTAAAAATTGATACTTGTTGCTTCATAGCCTGGCGCTCGGCATTATTAGGATAGGGCAAGGACTGGTTGGCTCAGTGTCAGGATAATGTGACTGAGTGGGATATCAGGTCATGGTACTGGTGGCCTGGTCTTCCAGTGGGACAGCACTATAAAGTCGCCATGAGTGCACACTGTCACAAGTCAGTACCCGTCCTGATATGACCTTAGATGTTGCTAGGATGTAAAAAACCACACACAAACAATATAATCAAATCTAGATAATTGCTTTGGTTTTGAAAATTTGATGTTTTCATCGGACTATGCAGCTTTAATATCCATGAAGGAATTATCACAATTCATCAACACTCCAAACTTATGGTTCATTCTTTTCGTGGAAATACTCGTGGAAAGGTTAGTAAGACGTGGAACTAGGCTCGCTTTGTCAGCGTTTATAGGAGTGGAGGGGGTGAACAATGGGCTATGATTAAAGGCTTGGCTCGTGGATAGAAGGAAGAAAGTGCATGGCGACTGAAAAGAGTAAGTGCAGTGATGAGAGATAAGAGGTGCAATAAAGAGACCAGTAAAAATAGCAGTAAAAAGAGCAGTAAAAAAGTGCAGTAAAAAGTGGGGCAACAAAGTGCAGCAAAAGACTGCAGCAAACAAGTGCAGCAAAAGGGTGCAGCAAAAAGTGCAGCAAACAAGTGCAGCGAACAAGTGCAGCAAAAAGTGAAGCAAAAAAGTGAAGCAAAAAAGTGAAGCAAAAGAAAGCCTCACCCTGTAGACGTATTGAATCTGGCAAGAACACGCGACTTTTGCATGTCGCACAGCTTTCAATGGAACAAAACCCACAGTTAAATAAATCCAAGATAGATTTTAATTAGCTGAAGTCATTCAGTGTATAACATTAATTATAATCAGGTCTTAGAAGTTTGAGAGAGCAACACAAAAATAATAACCTTCTCTATTCATTTGCTCGTTCCTCCCCCCCCCCACCCCCATCCTTCCCATGAGTGTAAAGCACGCATTAAAAGTTACCAAAGGGAAAAGGCGTTCAGGGGGGGGGGTCATTGATTCATGTCCTGTATTGTCTCAGTGATGTTAGAAGTGCAGTATGTGTTTTGAATGTTGTAAGTGCGATGAGTGTTGTAAATGCTACTCGAAATTCTGAAATAATATTCATATTTGAAATTCCGCTGCCAGAACGAGGCTGCCCACGCAAACAAGTGGCTGCGGCAGAGTGTTCTGTTTAGTACAATCGATTAAATCCAGACTTCATTCCTTGTACATAGACAAGGGGACGTCGATATAAATATATAAGAAAAATAAATAAAAGAATATTATAATGGACGATGTCGGAAAATAAAGAAAAACACGAAGAGAAATGTCTTTAAAATATCACTGAAATAATCAAATATATTATCGGATTTCAAAATAGCAGTATAACTAAGGCTGTATTAGGAATATTTCAGGCCCCCGTTAAAAGCAATGTACCACGCCCCCTCCACATCGCACACAAACCTTAAGCCCCTGTCAGACATCACCGGATTGGGGGAAATGGACAGAAAACGAACAATGACCGGTTTGTGTCCTTACAAGTTTTGAACATGCACAAAACTAGGAACAGATGCCACTGGATTGACGTCTACGGTTATTGTCCGGTTTGAGTTTGTTTCATCCGTTGGTTATCCATTCATGTCCGTTTCATGTCCGTTTCATGTCTATTTCATGTCCGTTTCAAGTCTGTTCGTCCAGAGTCATTGACCCTATAGCGCAACATTTTGACCCATTTTAATGCATTTTGATACTTATCACCACCGTACTAGACAATTCTGTCTGTTGCTCAATCCGGTGATGTGTGATGTGTGACAGGGGCTTTACGGATATGATCTTATGGTCCGACATACATTTACATACAAGGAGGCCCCAATTTCACATTGACGCCACTGCTATTTAATTTGTTTGTTTGTGTTTTACTTCCTAGCAACATCTAAGGTCATATCAGGACGGCTGCTATGTAATAACATGAACCGTAATATATTTTTTGTCAAATTGAATTTCGGGGACCCTTCAATTGCAGGGTTCCCGGGTAAAATAACTGCCCAGGGTGCACATGTGATAAGGCAACACTGAACATAATAAAATAGCATTATAGTAATATGGATATCCTTAGACATCACTCACAGAATATATGTCTATGGAAAGGTTCCTGTTAAGCCCACTGTATGTTGCCAGGATGTCAAACCCCAAACATTCGCTCACAAACTTGCCATTGGGGCCTCACTGTAAAATCCATGCAACTCTATAATAAGGATGCAGGAATGTCAAACATTATATCAACATTAACTCTGAGCCTGTCTGCGGCGCCAGGGCGTGTCAGTATGAATAATACTTCCCAATTAGTGGCGTCGGTGTTGTGAATGATGTGAGTGTTGTGAGTGTTGTGAGTGTTGTGGATGTTGTGAGTGATGTGAGTGATGTGAGAGGTGTGAGTGATGCGAGTGATGCGAGTGATGTGAGTGATGTGAGTGATGTGAGTGATGTGAGTGATGTGAGTGATGTGAGCGATGGGAGTGGTGGGAGTGATGTGAGCGCTGTAAGCATTGTGAGTGTTGTGAGTGTTGTGAGTGTTGTGAGTGTTGTGAGTGTTGTGAGTGTCCTGAGTGATGTGATTGTTTTGAGCGATGTGCGCATTGTGAGTGATGTGAGTGATGTGAGTGATGTGAGTGATATGCTTGATGTGAGTGATGTGAAGGTTGTGAGTGATGTGAGCATTGTGAGCGATGTGCGTGATGTGACTGTTGTGAGTGCTGTGAGTGATGTGAGCACTGTGAGCATTGTGAGTGTTGTGAGCGTTGGGAGCGTTGGGAGCATTGTGAGCGGTGTGAGCATTGTGAGCGTTGTGAACGTTGTGAGCATTGTAAGCGTTGTGAGCATTGTGAGCATTGTGAACATTGTGAGCATGGTGAGCGCTGTGAGGGTTGTGAGGGTTGTGAGGGTTGTGAGCATTGTGAGCGTTGTTAACATTGTGAGCGCTGTGAGCGTTGTGAGCATGGTGAGCGATGTGAGCCTTGTGAGCATTGTGAGTCCTTTGATTGATGTTTTGTTTGTTTGTGTTTTGTTGATGGGTACCGACTTGTGACAATGCACACCCAAGGTGTCTTTATAGTGCTATCCCACAGGGATACCGTGCTGCATCATTTTCCACTCAGTCACGAACCAGTCCTTGCTCTATCCTTGTAATGCTGAGCGCTAAGCCAGGCAGCGACATGTATCAACTTTGTATGTCATTGGTTTAACTGGGTTGGGATTCGAACACCCGACTTTCCGCAATGGAAGCCTATGCTCTATCGATCCAGCCACCACGTCCGGTCAAGAAATCTTTGAATGAGGCAACCTGACAACATCGTTGCATTGCTATGAGTGATGTGAGTGATGTGGGTGTCATAAATATTGTGACTGATGGAGGTGGTGTGAGTGCCATGAGTGGTGTGAGTGTTCCGATCAATTGGTGTGAGTGTCGTGAGTAATGTGACTGAGGTAAGATATGTGTGTTGTGAGTGTTGTAAGTGTTGTGAATAATGTTAATGTTGTCAATGTTGTGAGTGATGAGAGTACTGTAAATATTTTTGTTTGTTGTTATTTTTGCGTCCTAGTAACATCTAAGGTCATATCAGGACGGGTACTGACTTTTGACAGTGCACACTCATGGCAACTTTTTATAGTGCTGTCCCACTGGGAGACTGCCAGCACTGTAATGTATGTAACAGATGTGCACAACACGAGAGCTACTGAACGACTGACTTTATTGCGGTACGGTCCTCACGTGCCCCCCACGTCACGTGACCACTCGGTCTGCCTCACACTACGTGGCATTCCTGGTACACATACCTTACATCTTCCCCTTTTACAAAAGCAGTCAATAATATGCATCATACTTAAAGTTCTGTTTGTGTCATTTGTTTGAACATTCCACGAAGACCTAGTCGCCTTCCTTGAATATACATAATGTTCCTTTACGTCACTGCGACCATATTCCTATCTATATCCGTGGACACGTTCAACATGGAACATCCACGCATTACATTTCATATACAACACACAGTGCAACACACAGTGTGGTATGTGTGTAACACACAGTTTGTTATGTGTGTGTAACACACAGTGTGTTATATGTGTGTACCACACAGTGTGCTATGTGTGTGTTCTGATATGATCTTTGACGAGTGGCAGATGCCTCCAATGTGTTCGCTATTTGCGCGTGAGAACCGCATGACGCCCGCTTGTACTTGACGCACGCCCGACGCACGCGTCCTGTGTGTCCGTAGCTTTATACAGTCTGAGTCAATTTTATGGTAGTTTAGGTCATAGTTAGTTAATTCATTCAGGCAACCTCGTACATCTCTGCAGAGGGCAGTGCAGGTCACTGGTTGGAAGCCACCGAGGGGGAGCCCCGAGCCGAGCCTATTTAAAAAGAGGGTGGGGGGGTGTGGTCAAGCAAACGTTACAGGTTGGAGGAAACGGGCCGAATGCCCGAATGGCGGGAAAAAGCGCGTCCCTCTCGGTGTGTGGAGTGGAACCCAGGGGTCAGCACTGGCTTTCCCGCCCAAATTAAACACAATTGGAAATTATGCGCCAATCACATCTCATTCTCTCACCCTCCTCTTTTTATATTGTATCACTATTTCATCCAACAAAATGTCACTCTTATTTATGTGGATTCTGCCTCAACAAATTTGGCTTGGGCTGGTGGTGACACATCCTGCAAGGGGTGGGTGGTTGGGACTAAGCCCCACCACCCAAATGTAAACACCGGCCACCCAAATGCAAACATCACCCACCACCTTTATTCAACCCCTACTGGCAGCCTGGAGTCGGCCCCCTTATACAATCAGTAGTAATTACAGTTCCTATTTTTAGGGCTGTATTTACTTAGTCCACACATTTAATTAATTCCTGCTGCGTTTAACGTGGATATCGTTTCCATACTGTTACACAGTGATTTCCTCCATGAATGTTGATCTCGGGGAATCGGGCTAAAAATACACAGCAGTGTCTATGTGGAAATGAACAAACACCACGACACTCAAGTCATAACCCAGCGCATGCGTAGACCCTGTTGCCTAAGCCACAGCATCTTCAAAGGCACTTCTAAAATAACACCGTTTGAAGTCGGGAGGAGATCGTCGGAATTGCCATTCTGACATGACCTTAGATGTTCAAGGAAGTAAAACCTAAACAAATGCCGGATTTGAGCTATTTCACATTTTAGACTGCAGAATTGATTTAGCCGCTGAATCAGACCTAAACCTATTTTCCCGCCAATGGTGTGCTCGACAGGATGCGGTTCTACCATCAAACCGGAAGTGTCCATTTAGTCAGAAGTGATGACTAAGCAGTACTGTCAGCGCGTGCTGTCAGACTAAGCTATTGTCAGCGGGTGAAAAGTGAATAAACTGCTGATGGTGCAAGAGTGGAATAAAAATTGAGAAGAACGCTAAGTTTTGCTAAGATTCTTCATCTATGAAAACTTGTAATTAATGATGTGCTTGCCAAATCGGTAGAGCGCATTATTCCCATGTGGAAGGTTTGGAGTTCGAGTCCCAGCCGAGTCAGACCAATGACGTAGACAATTGTTGTTTGTTTGTTGCAGTTTTATGTTCTGGCAACATCTAAGTTCATTTCAAAATAGGTACCAACTTGTGACAGTGCGCACTCATGGTGCTGTTCCACTGGGAGACCATGCCGCCGGTACCATGATATCTGATACCTGATATCCCACTCAGTCACATTATCCTGACACTGAACTAACCAGTCCTTGCTCTATCGTAATAATTGAAAACAGAACGAGACAGTAGTATAAGGTGGCAATTTTAATTCTTTCTAATTAGCTTGTTGCATTACTCTTTGATGATGAAAAATGACCTTAGATATTTCAAGGATTACAGGCACTTAACCCTATCGATACATCATACTAGTTGGGTGGGTGGGAGGCAAATCTCGTCGGAAGAAGTACGTCCTCTCGGTTTGAAAAGTCTGGTCGAAGTGAAGATATCCAGTGCCACATCATCGGCTTTGACTGGAAATCCCTACAGGTGGTGGGTCAATCGGCGACCATTTTAGTTCTAAAAGCGAATATAGGTGTCGCCACAATCTGATATTAAAACTAACTGCGTAGTTAAGTTAACTGCACAATAAGGAGTTCAAGAAGTATCATGTAGATGGTGCGTCGATCAGCGGCCAAAGTTATTAGTTCCAAGAATAGAATATAGTCGGCGCCATGGTGCCCTAATCTACTGAGATTCGCAGTCTCGTTCATTCAATTACCCATGTTGCGCACATCATGGACAATGTTCAGCACCAAGCTAGGAAGCGACGAGTATCAATTTCATAAGTCATTGGTTTGAGTGGTCTGGGAATCGAAGTCGCGACCTTCCGAACAGGAAGCTGGCGCTCTACGGATTCGGCCACCGAGTCCGGTCTTACAAAATTTAGACTTACGTCTACCTAGAGTGGCATAACTAGGATAGGACACTGACTGGTGTATTCATTATCAGGATAATGCGACTCGGATATCGGTTCATGGTGTCAGTGGCCTTGTATACCAGTGGGGCAGCACTATAAAAGTCCCCATGACTGTGTACTGTCACAATTTGGTACCGGACACGGTCAGACGTGTACTGTGATAAAGTGTTTTGTTTGTGTACCCAGCAAAATCTCATAAGGACGAGAATATCAACACATATGTACACTGTAAATAAAATCTCTTTTATTCGCATCGTAACTAGTCATAATCTATGTCTTCCTGCCTACAAAAGTCACCATCTCCTAATACTCTCCATTCCTGATGTGTTTCTAGGATGCAACCCCCTCCCTCGCAAATCAATCCTTGAGTTTTTCCTCTATCAGTGTTCCTATTAGTATCCTTGAAGATGTAGAGTCACTTAGTTCCGGATTCAAACACTGGTGGCGCGGCGTGACCTACTTAAACTGGCGCCACCTGAAGGAAATCGACGGTAGCAGGCCCAATGTGACCATTTCCTAATTAATGGGAGCATGGCATGCAGGTGTCCTTTTTTTTCCTTTCATGAAAATGGGCTTCCACGCCTTTTCATAATGGTGGTTCGTGTTAACAAGCAATAAATATGAATTGTCAGTAGTTTGTATATGGATAGTGATGAGGCCGTTATCGCGTGTAATAATGGCTGTAGTGTCCTGCACTCCCCCCCCCCCACCTGTCCGGGAGGGGGGTGGGACCCCCATCATGCACCGCTCCGCCACCTGAGTGGGGCCTGGCCTCTAGTCGCTCAGAGGCTATATATATACAAATGATGTTTGCTATTCAACTATCTCAGAACTTTAATAAAATGCATAAAAGACTAACTGCGTCCCAATATGCACATTTAACGTTAAACTTAAAAGGAATGCAATCTATCTATGAGAGTGGTTCTTTATTTCAAACAAATTAGTTTTCTATTCAACTGTTATATATATAGGACATTGGGGGGATCCATTAATTGATTACAGTATAACCCCGTTAAACGAAACTTGAAGGATCCCTAGAAATTTGCTTGGATTAACCAATCATTGGTTTAACTTGACTTTGACTTTGACTTTGACTTTGAGTAATCATGTATTGCACATGTAATATAAAATGTATGTGGACACTTTGATTATTGTTTTTTATGTATGTACAGTATAACCCCTTAAACCGAGCTTGGTTAAACCAAATGATCGGCTAATCCAAACTTTTGCCGGCCGCCCGACAAAATACTACAATTTATCATATAAAAAAGTCAGTGGGGTCTCAGATGACCTTATAACCACATGAAAGTGTGGTTTAACCATACCGGAGTGGCCTGGGGTCTGACAATTTTGTTTGGATTAACCGATAATTTGGATTAACCGACTTTGGTTTAACCAACTTTTTTATATGATAAATGGTAGTATTTTGCTGGGCCGCTGAAAACAAGTTTTGATTAACCAATCGTTGGGTTTAACCTAGCTTGGTTTAATGGGGTTATACTGTATATGAAAGGTTGGTGGTATGCCGTATCGGCAGTGAAGGTTATATTCACAGCAAAGTAGAATTCTTTAGAAGCTAAATACATTGCACTCAAATATCTTCACCATTGTCTCTTTTTGTATGTGATGCATTCTTTGGTTCAACAGGAGGACCAGAAAAAGAACAAGAAGAACAAGAACAAGAAGAACAAGAACAAGTTAAGCAAGGACAGTTTCAGCTCATTCTAAAAACAGGGTTTACCCGTCTAGGAAAAACATATCTAGAACTTTCCCTTCAATGGCCACCATGATTCTCAGTGTGAGCCTTTAACTTCAAAAGTGCCTTTCAACACATAATTAACTGCACATTTTTACATTCTGTGTAAAAGCGATGGCGAATAATAATATGACAACATACAAGTTGAACACTTCTGGCTGTGATTATTGGCATTGCTTTGTTTGTTGTTGTTTTACGTCCTAGCAACATCTAGGGTCATATCAGGACGGGTACTGACTTGTGACAGTCGCACTCATAGCGACTTTATAGTGCTTCCCCACTGGAAGACCAGGCCACCAGCACCATGACCTGATATCCCACTCAGTCACATTATGCTGACACTGAGCCAACCAGTCCTTGCCCTATCCTAATAATGCTGAGCGCCAGGCTAGGAAGTGACAAGTATCAATTTTTAAGTCATTGGTTTGACTTGACCGGGGTTCGAACCCATGACCTCACCATCTCCCAATATGGGAGACGGACGCTCTAACTCATTCGGACATCCCGTCTGGTCCTAGGGCCATTGCTGTCGACATGGCGCTAAGCAACTATCACTAACTCTCCATCTGCTCCTCTGTACTGATATGACCTGAGATGTTGCAAGGACGTAAAACTCCAACAACCAACCATATTCTCCTTACCTTATCCTAGTAATTGTCAGATTAGGTAGCGACAAGTATAATTTTTTTTAAGTTATTTCATTGATTGATCGATTGGTTAATGATGATTTAGCTTTGTACACTGTCATATCCTCAGCCAGGGTCATATTCACATATTATTAATACTCACCGTAGCAAACAAAGCAACAAGACATTGACATATATATAGTTGGATGAGTAATTCCTCTGGCTGGTACCTCCAAAGGCCCCTCCTTTTATTTATGAAGCAAATTTCGGTGCTGACTGGATGCAGAAACAGTAGTGTGCATGCGCACAAGCCCCCGGCGCGCTGCCAGAGCCGGCTAGGCACTGCCCAGTAACTTCAAAGCAACGCCGAGTTGCATAAACACATCAAAGCAGCGCAGTGCTGCATAGACAACGTCGGCTGCACTGTCCCTCCAGACCGTTTCACCAACTAATAACCTAGCCTCAGCTTTTAATAATCCTTGCGCAACAAGTTACATGCCATATTATTAATGCGCACAGTAGCAAACAAAGCAACAAGATATTGACATATATATAGTTGGATGAGTAATTCCTCTGGCTGGTACCTCTAAAGGCCCAAACCCACCCAGCTAGTTATGACCTCCTGCTGCCAATAATGTGGCCACCCGAAGGTCCCTTGCTAGTCTCTCCTGAAGAGGCACCCTCAGGTACTCAAACACCTGGTCTGACTTCCAATCACCTCTTTCTTTTATTTCTAGTATTGATGCGCCACATAGTCATAAGAAGGTGGCTCCTCCCCTCCTTAGGCTGTGCGTTGAAAATTCCACTGGGTTCATACCAGCCCGTGCACATAATAGCCCCATTGATGTTAAGTAGAAAGAATATGGCATCGATACCGAGCTAGCCCCTTTGGGTAGCCTGAACGCATGGGCGTCCCCCCCGGCTTCCACATCCCGGAAATGTTCTCTCACCCAGTATACGGTGCACAACGCCCGGTCTGCTACTTTTTCCACAGGTATTAGGTGGACCCGTTCTCTGTACTGTATTGTCTTTGACTTCCTGACCCTTACCATCATACCCCTCTCATAAAAAGCGAAATCCGCTCTTATTAGCGTCACGTTTGACTCTGAAACATGACAGTTGCGTAGCAGCGCCCTGAAAGAGACCAGCATGGCCACCCTCAAAGCTACATGCCCCCTGGTGTTCAGTATCATGTTAAAAATTAACCTTAGATGTTTAGGTAATAGAGGCGCTGCCTGCCTCGGCATGTCACCCAAAATCCTGCCAAGCACTTTTTTAACCTGTGACTGGTGTAGTCGATAGGACCCATGCCCAGATCTTTCAAATGGTTGCTTAGTGCACTAAGGTACTGCCTAATTGAGTTATAGCAATGCGCCTAGCAAGAAATGAGATGTACATACACGTTTGAGATGAGGAACATGGATACGGTGATAATTGTTCAGCAAATATTCCACAAAACTCAAGATAAGCTTTAATTTGTACAGATCTAGTCATTTTTGTTTGATTCCACGTAGTGGGCGTCCTCGTATCGACCACACTCCAGCCTTAGCCGTGCCCAATCTGGAATGAACAGGAAAAGAGTTCATGGCAGGACATTGCTCGTCCAACGTCCGCATCCCGTATGCACGCGATGTTTTTGTATGCTTCCAACCTGCTTAGGCTGTCACAGATTACATTGTCTCGGGTGTTTATGTAGACTGTTTGAACATCGAAGTTATGTTTGATCGATAGCCAAAATATTAACCTCAAACAGGCCATAGTGGTCTTATTTCTACTTCTACCCGAGTTGAGGGCTGCCCTTACCTGGGCGTTATCTGTCACGAATACCACGGTTCTATTTTCCCAGAGGTAGCCCCACCTTCGAACCCCTACCAGTATTGGCCATAACTCTAACACATTTATGTTTTCCGTCTTGCAGCCCCCTTCTTTTGCATCAGCATAGTGGTGTCCCAACCATTTCTCCAGCTCCCTCGCATTTGTTATTCTGAATGCACCCGCCAGCCAATCATCCCCGTGTGTAGCCTCAGATTCTGACAGCGAAGCATCACTGTACACTGAGATACATGGTTCCGATGATTGGATTATTTTGGCTTTCCCGTTGAATGAACTGGCAAACTCCACCCACCACTTCAAGTCCAACCTGAACTCCTCGTTGAGCCTTACCCTGTGTGTGCTTTTCTTCACGGATGCCACCAAATCGTAGACACGCCGTGAGAAAGTTCTGCCACCGTGGATAACCTTACATCAGTGTGCAAGCACTCCCGCCAGGCTTTCCAGCTCTTTCTTAGAGGCCTTCCGCTTGCGTAAGAACCAGTGGAGCAGTGTTTGTAATTTATCTAATTTGTCCACTGGGAGTCTCAACTCCATTACTACCGAATCTACGTCAATACCCAAAAAACGTATAATCTGCCCCGGACATACCAGTTTTTTATAGCTAACATAGAACCCAAGCCTACGCAATATTTTCACCAGCGCCCACTGAGCTTCCCTGCATTCCTGCTCTGTGTGTGCCACCACGCAGAAGTCATCTAGATAGTTAATGCATTTCATGTAGCCTTCTCTTACCATGCAACAAACTACCATGTCGCTTACTTTGGAGAATACATAGGGGCTGCTGCTCAGCCCCATGCACAAGCGGTTATCACGTAGGTAGACCATGCCTTCCCCAAAGTCCCAAGCCAAGCGCTGCTTCTCCCTTGATGTCGGGTGGATGTTCACTGCCCTATACGCATTACTTCTATCGACTGTAGCTAAGTAGTCCCCCACCTGCAGCATTTCAGTGACCGATTCCACTGAATTATAACAAAAGTTTGCCCGGCAGCCATTGGTGTAATCATTGACACAAATACCATCTGGGCTCGAGCAGTCCACGATGGCCCTAAAATCATCATGACCTTTCGGTACAGCGCCTAAGGCATGAATACCTACACACAGATTATCAACACCAGTCAGCATTTGTTCATCAATTTCCGATTGCAACCTCCCACACATTGCAACACCGACCTCACCTTTTGTTATTGAGCCATAATTGGCCTTATTATAGCTACTATCACAGGAATCGTCAATAACCCTGAATCTGAATCATGCGCCTCGCAAAACATATTCCCAATCGGGATCCACATCGCCCCTACAAAAGCATTCAGAAAAAACATGACAAGGTTTTATTTGGGCCAACGCCCCATCGATAATGTAAACACAATTACAATAACCCATAGTGCAAGCAGAAAACATGTTGATGTAGTGTTCAGTCCAGCTGTAGTGACTCTCCCTGTCCACTACCCAGTGGGTGCATAGTAGATCACCACCCCCGCTACGGGCTGGTTCTGGGCCGATTACCCAGCATCAGTCCTCATTCCGATTAACAAACTCCCCATGCGAGACCCTGAGGTTACCTGAGGTGCGACAACCCCCCCCCCCCTCCTCCTTTGTTCGTGCTGGTCCCTTTGTTGTAGTTACACCTGGTTTCAGTCTCAGACACAAGATCCCTGCCCGGATCTGTATGCGCAGCACTCGTCTCCTCCTCTGTTGGTGTTTTCATCACAAACGGTTCCCTTTGTTTGCCGTTGTCGCTTCCCTCGCTAATCCCCGAGTTGGGATTAGCGACCACGTCGGTCCCGCCTTCCAAGTGTGTACAGTGATTTAACCGCCCGGTGGCGGCATCCTTTAGGGGATTACCAGCATCCTCCCCACTGGCCGGCGCCAATTTAACACTACTGCAGATTTCCTCCGCGCCCTCCTCCAGCATACCGACATCAGTATAACCAAATTTTGACAGTCAATATTTTTTCTGCAGGCAGGCCTCTGCCACATGACTTTTACTGCGGCACGTCAAACAATGATGATCCCATGTGCATTTGTCGTGATTACAACCGTCTTTATATGTAGTTGTGTGCGAAACATGCACCTTTCACCTTCTGATGCGTGCTCCCCCTGGTTTCACTTTCCTTGTTGTACGCTACCTTAGGCTTCCTCACATCTTTGTACGATTTTGAATTGTCCATGTTGAAGTGTAGTAAAACCTGCAGCCCTTTCTCCTTAGCCTTCTCCCGTATCACACTATCATACCCCCTGTACGCCTCATCCACATAACTGTTTGTTGTAGAGTGCATGCACATATATGCCAGATGGCCATTAGTGCATTCACATCCATACCTGCCTTCTTGGCCCTCTTCAATCCCCGCAAACAAGCAGCATACATTAGTTCATTATAGCTCACATTCTTCACGTTCTTCCTCCCCTTTGTATATTTGTGCAGAGCGAACTTACTGCGTTTTTTCCTATGGCGCCTCGGCGGTCTCTGCTCCGTTCCCTGCTGCTGTCCGTGTCCGATGATTCGGACTACTAGCTCGATGAGTCACTGCTTGGGCTTGAATCATCCGGGTCCCTCTCGGATGCCTCCTCCTTGGGCCGCCTACTGCTCCTATGCTTCTTTTTCTTCTTTTTCTTCTCCTTCTGCCGTGTTCGTGATTTGTGGTCCATATTGTCCTCCTCCTCCGAACTGAGCTATAGTGATGAATCCTTTATCGCGTGTAATAAGCTCTGGAGTAGTCCTCCCCCCACAAGGGTAAGGGTGGGGTTTTGGTACCAGCATGCTCTTCGACGCCTCCCCCTTCCCGGGGCGCCGTGAATATGGCCTATGCTGCTGAGACGGCATAAAGAAACCACCAATCAATCAATCCGAACTGAGCTCCCTCTCCCTTAGCTTCGCCTTACGTCTCTCCAGCACTCTTTGCGCTAACCTGCGCGCAACTCCAGCTCCTCCTCATCTGCCTCCACATCAACCACAGCGACCGATTTTCTCACTGCCCGTTTTGTCTCCAAAACCTCACCGATCGACATCGTGAGCCTTTTAACAGCTGTGTCGTCCATTCCCCCCACCATGCCAGGTCCGTCGTCGTCTTCTAGCTGTTCAGTTTTAACGATACGCCTTTAAACCTTTGCTTTGACAACTTTACACTTTGCCCACGAGGCGCCTCCTGCTCGTCCCCGCATCCTTGGCACAGATCGATACCAATATCGATGCCACCCTACCAGTACCCTATACGGATGTGGTTGAGCGATCTCCACTAGCGATCTCTAGCAGCACATCCGCCTGAAGCAAATTTCCCTGCCGAATGGATGCAGAGACAGTAGCGTGCAGGTGCACGAGGCCCCGGCGCGCTGCCGGAGCCGGCTAGGCGCTGCCCAGTAACTTCAAAGCAGCACCTAGTTGCATAAACACATCAAAGCAGCGCAGTGCTGCATAAACAACGTTGGCTGCACTGTCCCACCGGGCCGTTTCACCAATGAATAAACAAGCCTCAGCTTGTAATAATACTTGCGTAAGAAGCTACACGCCACATATTTATTGATTTAGTTTGACTATGTCCCGCAGCAGTGCCACACCTGCATCACACCCACAAGCTGCCACTCAGACACTTGCTATCCGCACTGCACTTCGTCCACACCTCTCTCTTTCTCCTCTCCGCTGTCCTTGCTCCTCCCTGATATGTCTGAAAAGAGTTCCCGGAGGGGGAGCCCGCCAGCATTTCACTTTCTACTCTTACTCTGTCCGTGTCTATGGCTCGCTGGTTGGTCACCATAGAGCAAATAGACATGGTCCTTTGACTCAACTCTCCTCATTTCTCTTTCCTAGACTCTACCCTTTCTATTTCTCCCAGGCATACTTCTCCCCCTGACCACGGGAGTTGTGCCATTGGGTGGGGCCCTGTACCTTTACGTTTCTCTCGCTTTGTTCTCGTTGCTGGAACCACCGCTGCACCCATCTTTACCCACCCTTCCTCAAAACCCTTGCTGCTGTCTGCTAGATACAAGTGCTCAACTACCGTCGGACCGAAGAGATTTGGGGCCACCCCAATGCTTCGCTGTTATAACATTGTAAAGATGTCCCCAGCTTCTACAACCATCCCTACTGAAGATTAATCTTGAACCAAAGATCGGGCCGATTTATTGGAACCTCTCTATAATGTTGCAGTTCTGCAACCAGTAACCGTCGTAAGGTTACAAACCACCCCAAGCAGCAACTCGAAACTCTTCATACACACAAACAAACACACAAACAGAGGCAAACAAACAGCTACGCACAGGCATACACAGCTACTCCTACTGCTATGTTTCTGTGGCATGGTTACTAAATACCTGTATAGAAAAACATTTATGGTTAGTGATAAATCCTTTATCGCATGTACTAAGCTCTGGAGTGGTCCTCCCCCCACAAGGGTAAGGGTGGGGTTTTGGTAGGAGCATGCACTTCGCCCCCTCCCCCTTCCCGGGGCGGGACACACCACTCGCTCGGAACCTTTTATATTGTACATTAGTTGATTGAGCAGGGGAAATTTCAATCGTGGACAATTAATCTTCCTCATTCTACTGCTCCTTGCCCTATCTTAGTAATGCTGCGTGCCAGGCTAGGTAGCGACAAATATAAATTTTTAAGTCATTGGTTTCACTCGGCCAGGGTTAGAAACCGGGAGGTTTGAAACCCATGACCTAGCAGAACGGGAGGCAGACGCTGAACTCATTCGGCCATCAAGTTCTGTGCTAATTTACTCATGCGGACAAGAGGAAGAACAAGACGAAAGAGTTTTTCAAATACATTTTATTGGAGAACATAACCTGCAGGTAGTTCGATTTTAAGAACCACTTGAAATCTTTAGGAATTTCTTCCAAGAAGAGTGTTGGCCAGAATTGGGGGAATGTCTTATCACTGCAAGGACAAGAATCAATGTCCTAGCATGCTTTACTCATTTTGCGATGTGCTGAATCTTTCCCATGTAATTTGTGAAGTGACATAATAATGAGGGTGCTACAGTGATGGAAATGGGGAGGCATATATACCAATGACTTAACATTTTGTACTTGTCGAATACTAGCCAGGCACTCGGCATTATTAGGATAGGGCAATGAATGGTTGGCTCAGTGTCAGAATAATGGGACTGAGTGGGATATCAGGTCATGGTGCTGGCACCCTGATCTTCCAGTGGAGCAGCACTATAAAGTCACCATAAGTGTGCACTGTCACAAGTCAGTACCCGTCCTCATATGAGCTTAGATGTTGCCAGGACGTAAAACTCCAACAACCAAGCATATCTCGCTTCGCTAGTACAAACAAATGGCAAGCCTTGAAAGGCGGTAACTAAGTAGTCTTTGGAGTCTTCAAAGTAGATCGGATATCTGTTGGGTTATTTACATATCCCGCTTCATTAGTACAAACAAATGACAGCCCTTGAAAGGCGGTAACTAAGGAGTCTTCAGAGTCTTCAAAGTACACCAGATATCTGTTGTGTTATTTACATATCCCACTTCATTAGTACAAACAAATGACAGCCCTTGAAAGGTGGTAACTAGGGAGTCTTCATCTGTCAGTGATTTGTTACCGGCCGGTGTCGCAGTTTCCGCCGTCCACCAGTTTCCACGGTACGCCTACACTCAAATGCATTGTCAATGGCCGTGAGCAATCTTCATACAGAAAAAGTGAAATATCTAAAGTGACACCACCTAGAAACAAATCGCTTGGTACACATATAGAAAACATCTTTACCAAAAAGAGTATATCAAATGTATACGGTTAGGGTTCTTGATTTCTATTAATTTTGAATAAAACTAATGTTTTGCACTGCACATACCTTCAAACTCAAGGCATTGTCAATGGTCGTGAGCAATCTTCATACAGAAAATACAGAAAAGGTGAAATATCCCTAAGACCACACCACCTAGAAACAAATCGATTGGTACACATAAAGAAAACATCTGTACCAAAAACATTATATTAAATTTATAAGGTTAGTGATTATGCTGTTCGATTTTGGCGCATGCGCAGAAGCGATGCATACCATGGAAACTGACGGACGGCGGAAACTGCGACACCGGTTCAGCACTCCCGGTCCCCTCATTCAAGCACACACTAAATACGCCGTGTCCAGCGCCGTACTGCCCATTACGACAGGCTCCAGAGGGCACCACTGGAAAAACTTCCTCCGCTTTGCTGCACATGCGCACTGCTGATTGATAGGCTATATTATATTAAAGTTTATTGCACGATATGGGTTTTAGGCACGGAGTGACCATGCCCATGCCGCTATCAACACCATCTGGTAATATGTGTTTTAGGGATGGATGGACTGTATAACTGTGCTGATATTAACATGATTTGGTTGGTTGTTGGAGTTTTATGTCCTGGCAACATATCAGTACAGGTACCGACTTGTGACAGTACACACTCATGGCAACTTCATAGTGCAGCACCATTGGCAGACCAGGCTGGCAGCAACATGACCTGATATCCCACTCAGTCACATTATCCAGACACTGAGCCAACCAGTCCTTGCCCTATCCTAATAATGCTGTGCACCTGGCTAGAACACGATAAGCATAAATATTTAAGTCATTGGTTTGACTTGACCAGGATTCGAACCCGTGGGTTCGTGGGTTCGAATCCCACGATCAACTAAAACAGGAGTTATATCAGGATTGGTGCTGACTTGCTTTTCATTACTTTGTTTGGGTTTTACATCCTAGCAACATCTATGGTCATATCACGATGGGTAACAAATTGTGACAGTGCGCACTCATGGGAACTTTGCAGTGCTGCCACACTGGGGGACCATGCCACCAGTGCCATGACCCGATATCCCACTCAGTCATATTATCCTGATACTTAGCTAATGAGGCCTTGCCCTATCCCATTAAAGTTGCATAGTCTGATGCTTTTAAGTTTCTGTCATTTTTCTGCGATAAAAAACATTAGGTTGATCATTACAATCTCCCTTACTTTAGATTGAAGTAATTGTTATTTTAAATGGCTAACTTTGGAGATATTTGAAGTGTAAACATGCACAATTAATGTTGGCAAGCACACCAAAACTCTAACATCATAGGCTTCTGCAGTAACAGGTTCTATTAAATTGCCTCTGTATGCCCTTCTATGTGGTGACAAATGCTTTATAAGTGTACCAGTATATAAGTTAGATATGTAGAATCAAATCTAGATAATTTCTTTGGTCTTGAAAATTTGATATTTTCATGGGACTGTGTAGATAAAAGATTCACCCGGTACTTGTAGCATACCGGTGAACGACAACGTAGTGTAAATACGGGTGAAAATAGCTTTAGTGTGGAACAGGAAGTACAATGCCTGGCTCGAGTGTCAAATGGTTACTTATATCGGCACTGAGTTGGTAAAATGGGAGAGATTGCAAAAAGACAAGATGGCAGCTATAGTACGACGTCGATTTCACTTTTAAATCTTATTGAACCAGATGTTTTATTATATTTTTCAACTCAAAGGTAGCGGGCAAATATGAAGACATATACAAAGAATAAGTGTTGCTTCTTAGATTGTGAAATTAGGCTCTCATAAAGACTCATTTCATTAACCCGATTTTTCGACTGTTTTTATATAAGGCTGGTCTTCACCCATGTACTGCGAGTACCAGGTGGATCCTTTATCTAGGGACTGTGCAGCTTTAGTGTCGAGGCAAAGTAGGTCATTTGATTGGGCCACCGCGTCCAGTCCACCAGTTTGTCGACTGGGGAAGTTTTATTGTTGACAACTTTATGGTGGTGGTGATGATGGTGGTGATTATGATGGTACGGGTAGTACCGATGGATATGGCCCTTATAACGTTACCCATTAGATGTACATACATCACCACGCAACCTAGGGTTGGAACCCATGACTCCACGATCTACCAGCATTGGAGACGGACGCTCTAACTCATTCGGCCATTCCGTCTGGTCCTGGATATAAGTAGACCAGTCAGTGTCAGTCGCACCAGAGGATTTATATATATATACATTATTTCTATGCGGATCAACTAAGTTGAACGCATCCACCAGGTAGGGACCACGACTTGGATTTCAAAACGTCTTGCTTTCTCAAGACGTCTTGAAAAACCAAGACAGTTTACTATAGAAACAAATAGGGGTGAGCTGTCACAGTCTGCTACTACTTTAATATTGAGGATGGAACCTAACAAAACATATCATTAGAATGGGTGTAAGTAGCTCTTCAAAGTGTATATTTAGAAAATGCTCCTATGTATAGTATGTTCATAATATTCAATTAAAACTACATTAAAATAAAGAGATAATCTTATTTTGCCTATAACATTGTGCTGCTTGTATTTTGGAATTAGTCATTTTTACTGGTAAACCACCATGGTCTATTTAAAAAACTACTTTTCTTAGAATCAAAATCCTGGACATAGTTAATGAGAAATAACAAAAAATATGAACAAATCATGATATGTGGCATCATATAAGCCATTACTCTCATGTACCCTCAGGCAGATGGGTTGTTGTTTTAGCAGTCTACACAAGGATGACCACTGGGTGTGGGTGTGGGTGCAGAGTGGGATTTCTCTCTGTGTGGTATATCCACCACACAGTATATGTGTATGTGCATATACACACATACATATATATATATATATATATATATATATATGCACACAGATATATATATATACATATATATGCATAATTATATACATATACACCCATATATGTGCATATATGTGCATATATACTCATATATATGGGCATATACGTATATATATATTCACATATATACATGTGTATATATGCATATATACATATATTTGCATATATTTGTGTAGATGTGCATTTATATGTGTATATATGCGCATATATACACATATATTCGCATATAAGTATTTATGCATATATATATGTATATAATGGTACGTTTCTAAGCATATATATGCATAATTATATACATATATACGCATTTATGTGGATATATATGACTATATACACATATAATATGCAGAATGTTCAGTGCCATATACAATTTTTTTAAACAAAAACATAATTGGTTATTATATAAATAGCACACTCCTCCCAGGTCTATACCCCCTCTTACCAAACTCACTTCCACAACACACCCTTTCACTCTGTTTCCCACAGGTTGGGGATGGGGGGGGGTGGGGGGGGGGGGGGGGTGCTATCAGTATGTGCTGGTACTGGTAGTACCCCTATCCTCAAACTTAAAAACAAGGTTTGGCAGCAGTCATCCCTCAATGACCATGACCCACATCTACCCTACGTTTTTCAGTTAAACAGTTCTGTTGGTGTAACCCTGACAGCCAGACAGGCCAGGGTAGGGGTTACCCCCCCCCCCCCCTGATGCCTTCTACCCCCCCCCCCCCACACACAAAGTAAGACAATAGCCACACAGCAACACTGGTCTGCAACACACACCCCCACCAGCCAACCTCTAGCTACACCATGCTGGTCAGTCATGAATCAATGATGATGTGGTGATATTTATTTAAATTTTATTGAATTTATTTTCAAATTTATTTTTTATTATCCTTACTATTGAATGTTGTTCATATTATTCCTAGCCATATTGATTGCTCGTTATTCACATGCTTTCAGGACCTCCCAGCATTCTGGCACCAGTTGGACCATTGTGAGTTGCATTTCCTCTGTAGCTCAGATGGCAGAGTGTTTGTCTCAAGATCAGAGGGTAACCGGTTCGAATCTTGGAACTGCAATACTTTTTTTTAAAAGAATGTCCTACTACTTTTTTTGTAATGCATATAATTATATCAATATTAATAAATATGCCTTTACCTAACTCGACATTGCTCGACGGTATCTGACTGGGCTTTACCCGGCTCGGCTTTACCCGGCTTGACTTTACCCAGCTCGGCTTTACCTAGATACAAGATTCACCCCGTACTGCTGCAGTAAGGGTGCAAACCAACCCTATGTAAAAGGTGGCGAAAATGCGGGTCAAAGAATTGAGAGCCTAATTTCACAATCTAAGAAGCAACATTTATTCTTTACATATGTATTATTAAGAGCCCGCTACCTTTGAGTTGAAAAATATAATATAATATCTAGTTTAATAAGATTTAAAAGTGAAATCGACGGCGTTCTACGGTCGCCATCTTGTCTTTTTGCATTCTCTCCCATTTCACCAACTCTGTGCCTATATGGATAGCCATTTGATACTGGAGCCACATACTGGAGCCTCACTTCCATACTAACGCTATTTTCGCCCGTATTTATATAAGGCTGATCTTCACCGGTGTACTACAAGTACCTGGTGAATCTTTTATCTAGGCTCTACCCAGCTCGGCTTTACCCGGCTCAGCTTTACCCGGGTCGATTTTACATGACTCGTCTTCACCCGACTCGACTTCACCCCACCCGACTTCACCCGACCTGACTTCACCTGACCCAAGTTCACCTGACCTAAGTTCAACTGACCCGAGTTCACCCGACATGACTCTACCCAACCCGACTTTACCCAACTACACTTTATCAGACTACACTTTACCCGGCTCGACGTTACCCACCTCGATGTTACCCACCTCGATGTTACCCTCCTCGGCGTTACCCACCTCGATGTTTCCCGCCTCAACGTTACTCACCTCAACGTTACTCACCTGCCTCGATGTTACCCGCCTCGATGTTACCTGACCCGACTTCACCCGACCCGACTTCACCCGACTCGACTTCACCCGACTCGACTTCACCCGTCCCGACTTTACCCGACCCGAGTTCACCCGCCATAAATTTAGCCGACCCAACTTTACCCAACCCGACTTTACCCGACCACACTTTACCCGACTCGACTTTCCCCGAACCGACTTTACCTGACCCTACTTTACCAGACTCGTCTTTATCGAACCTCACTTTACCTCACCCCACTTTAACTCAACCGAGTTTACCCGACCCGAGTTTACCCGACCCGACTTTACCCGACTCAACTTTACCCGACCCGAGTTCACCCGACACGACTTCACCCGACACGACTTTAGCTGACCCAACTTTACCCGACGACACTTCATCCGACTACACTTTACCCGGTTCGACTTTACCCACCTCGACGATACCCACCTCGACCTTACCCGCCTCAACGTTACCTGTCTCGACATTACCTGCCTTGACGTTACCCACCTCAATGTTACCTGACCCAACTTCACCCGACCCGACTTCACCCGACTCGACTTCACCCGACTCGACTTCACCCGACTCGACTTCACCCGACTCGACTTCACCCGTCCCGACTTCACCTGACCCGAGTTCACCCGACCCGAGTTCACCCGACATAAATTTAGCTGACCCAACTTTACCTGACCCAACTTTACCCGACCACACTTTACCCGACCCGACTTTCCCCGAACCGACTTTACCTGACCCTACTTTACCAGACTCGTCTTTACCCAACCCCACTTTACCTCACCCCACTTTACCTCAACCGAGTTTACCCAACCCAAGTTTACCCGACTCGACGTTGCCCACTCAACTTTACCCGACCCGAGTTCACCCGACACGACTTCACCCGACTGACTTTAGCCGACCAGACTTTACCCGACTACACTTCACCCAACTACACTTTACCCGGCTCGATGTTACCCACCTCAACTTTACCTGCCTCAACGTTACCCGCCTCAACGTTACTCGCCTCAACGTTACACGCCTCGATGTTACCCGCCTCGACGTTACCTGCCTCAACGTTACCCACATCGACGTTACCAGCCTCGATGTTACCTGTCTCGACGTTACCCGCCTTGACGTTACCCACCTCGACGTTACCCGCATCAACGTTACCCGCCTCAATGTTACCTGTCTCGACGTTACCCGCCTTGACGTTACCCACCTCGATGTTACCCGACCCGAGGCAGGTAACGTCGAGGTGGGTAACATCGAGGCGGGTAACGTCACGGCGGGTAATGTCGAGGCGAGTAACGTCAAGGCGGGAAATGTCAAGGCGGGTAACATAGAGGCGGGTAATGTCGAGGCGGGTAACGTCGAGGCGGGTAACGTCGAGGCGTGGACGTCGAGACGAGTAACCTAGAGGCGGGTAATGTTGAGTCGGGTAAAGTCAACTGAGGTAAAGTTGGACCGGGTAAAGTCAGGCCGTTTAAACTTGGGTCGGGTAAACTTAGGTGAGGTAAAGTGGGGTTGGGTAAAGTTGGGTCGGGTAAAGACTGGTTGTTTAAAGTCGTGTCGGGTAAACTTGGGTCGTGGAAGTTGGGTGGGGTGGAAGTCGAACCGGGTGAAGTAGGGTCGGGAGAAGTCGGGTCAGGTAAAGTCGGGTCAGGTAAAGTTGGGTCGGGTAAAGTCAGGTTGGGTAAACTCGGGTCGGGTAAACTTGGGTGAGGTAAAGTGGGGTCAGGTAAAGTGGTGTTGGGTAAAGTGGGGTCAGGTAAAGACGGGTCGGGTAAAGTTGTGTCGGGTAAACTTGGGTCGGGTGAAGTCGGGTGGGGTGAAGTCGGGTCAGGTGAAGTCGGATCGGGTGAAGTCGGGTCAGGTAAAGTTGGGTTGGGTAAAGTCAGGTCGGGTAAAGTCGGGTCGGGTAACGTTTAGGCGGGTAATGTTTAGGTGGGTAACATTTAGGCGGGTAACGTTTAGGTGGGTAATGTCGAGATGGGAAACGTCAAGGTGGGAAACGTTGAGGTGGGTAACATCGAGGTGGGTAACATCGAAGCGGGTCACGTCGAGCCGGGTAACATCAAGGCGGGTCACGTCGAGCCGGGTAATGTCAAGTTGGGTAAAGTCGAGCCGGGGTAAACTCGAACCGATGTAAAGTCGACATGGTCGACCTGGGGTAAAGTCGACCCGGGGTAAAGTCGAGCCCGGTAAAGTTGACTAATATTAATATAATTATGCATTTAAAAAAAAAATTATTAAGACATTCTTTACAAAAAAACTATTCTGGTTCCAAGATTCGAACCAGTTACCCTCTGATCTTGAGACCAACACTCTGCCGTCTGAGCTATAGAGGAACTGTCCACTGCGCGAGGAAAATCCGCAGACACGGGAGCCTCTGCCTACATCATACTGATCATGGCATAATGTCGTCTGCTGCTATGGATGCTTGTATGACACGGATATCCTACCACACCTAATGCTTGCAAATTCTTCATTCCAGGTACAGCAGACGACTTTCAGTGAAAAGTGAATTGTATTGGCCCGAGAAGGCATTTCGCCAGAAGCAGACGACAAAGTTACAGATTTGAAGGTGGTTACAGTGCAACATGGGTGCCATGGTGAACTATGTACGCTGTATCATACTGGTCGTAGTGTTGCAATGCTTCGTGGTGGGAATCATCTTCATGTATGCAAATCGTAGGTAATCTTAGTGAGTACTATGCTATTAATAATGATAATAGATAAATCATGTTATATATAATATATGATATGTAATACAAAATATAATATATCATAATGTAATATACCATATACCATGTATCATGCATCACGTACGATGTATCATTTATGTCATACATTGTATAGCATATATCATGTTATATATCATATATGGCGACTTTATAGTGCTGCCCCATGGGGTGTCCAAGCCAGCGGCACCAAGACCCAATTTTGCACACAGTCACATTATCCTGATACTGCGCTGACCAGTCCTTGTCATATCCTATTAATGCTAAACACTAGGCTAGGGAGCGACAAGTATCAATTTTATAAGTCATTGGTTTGACTTGGCCGGGATATATAATATATGACACATATAAAGGGTCTCCTCCTTCCCTCGCATCAAACGTAATGCTTCGCATTACGACCGATGCGCGAAAAGGAAGAAACGAGGCGGGGGTGGAAAGAAGGCGTGTTTATTTCACGCCTCAGCGGAAAAGCGGAGAGAGGCGGAAGACGGCAGGAGGGTGAGTGCCTGAGGAGAGCCGGCGGGCGGCCTTATAAGGGAGGAAGGGGGGGGGGGGGGGGGGGGGGGCGAGAGCCGGTGAGGTGCGAATGCTGGCAGCCTGGGGGAGGGTGAGATGTGGCGAGCAGCGGGCGTCGGGTGAGGCGTGAGCGCCAGAACAAAGAAGGTGGCGGAAAGGGGGGAGGGGGGGGGGGGGGGGGGGGGGGGGGGCGAGCCGGGGCTCGGCCGAGGTGAGTAGGCAGCGCCACAGCGGCGGGGGAGGGTCTCCTCCTTCCCTCGCATCAAACGTAATGCTTCGCATTACGACCAAAACATAACATATAATGTATAACATGTAAATAGACATGTAATATATATATTTTTTATTATTTTTTATTGAGGCTGTATTTACTCTGTCCATAGCATATAAGCCTGCGTATTCAGGCTTGTTTTCAATGCTGGCCAGCTGTAGTGTCGGTGTTATCTTATCATACAGTAGCTGCTGATAAGGTATTTGATTGCCTGCATTTCAGCAGCAGATAGAGAGTTGGTTGGTCTGGTTAGTAATCTATGTTAATTTTTTTTGATTTTCTTGGCATATATGTGTTTTATTTGTTCTACTCTTACTACTAGTCTAGCCTACTCCTATTTACATGTCATAGGCTTGTACCTAGCTGTGTGGTGTGATATCTGGCTACTTTTGGCATGGTTACCTTCCCTTGGGCATCCCGCTGGTGGGCCGTGACATATCACATGCCCCTTTGCAGTGCAGCTTAGTGGGGGTTTCCTAGCCTTATTTTGCACAGATATTTGTTGTATGTTTTTAGGTCGAGGAATTTGTCATTCCTTTACTGTTTGGGCATTCCACACCTTGGCAGCCATTTCCAGCGTGCTTCTCTCGTGAGCTTTTATTTGGCTTCTGGTCTGCTTTAGTAGTGGCGCATTATTTGCTCTAGTAGCCCTTTGTGGTTTTGTTAGGAGTTTATTGTCTTGACTATAGCTGTATGCTAATGTTTTCAGATGAATTATTCTCCTATTTTCTAGCAGTTTTACTTTAGTTCTTTTGTGTATGTCATAGGTGGGGTGCAGCTTGTCTACTCTGAGGCAGATTTTCAGGGCTCTGTTCTGAAGTGTTAGCAGTTTTTTTAGAAGTTCTTTTTTCGCACCCATGTAGTTTACATCTCCATAATCAAAATAGGGGAGCACCATGCCCTTGAAGATTTTTATTGACATTTCCTGTGTCATGTAGTCTCTTAGCTTTGCAAATAGCCACAGTTTGTGGTTTACCTTTTGGACAATTTTGTTTATACATAGGTTGTAGTTTAGTTGGCTGTCCAACTCAAGGCCTAGGTATTTGTAATGGTCTACAATTTCTAGTGTTTGGTTTCCTAGCTTACAGTGTAATTTTCTTTCTGGCATTTGTTTATGTGAGGAGAGAACTGTTTTTGACTTGCTTGTGTTGATGGTTATTTTGTTACACTCACAACACTCATCCAGTTTTAGTAGGAGCTTGTTTAGTTTATTTATTACCTCCTCTTCTGTGGTGCCATTTGCATATATGACTGTGCCATCTGCATATAGTTGGAGGCATTCGGTTTGCAACCATTTTTCAAGATCGTTTATGTAGATGATAAAGAGTAGTGGCCCCAACACTGACCCTTGGGGTACACCACATGTGACAGGTTGGTTGTCTGATAGTGTATTGTTTATTTTTGTTTTCCGTTTCCTGTTTTCCAGGTAGCATTGTATCCAGTCCATAGTGTTGGATTTTATGCCCATGGAGTCTAGTTTTTCCAGTAGTATTTTATGGTCTACTGAATCGAATGCTTTGCTGAAGTCAATGAAGGCTGCTCCAACTAATATATAACATGTAATATATATCTTATAATATATAATATATAACATATAACATGTAACATATAATATAACATGTAATATATGGGATATATATAACATATGACATAGACTCAAATCCATAGCACTATGTAACTTTAATCACACATAACAGTGTTTATATCTATTTACCAGAGGAACCCAACGTACAGTCGCCTAGATCGGACAGGGAGGCCATGTTGTTGGAGCAGGCAAAGCGGAAGGAACGAGTACAGAGTCAATGTGCTTCCACCCGTCTGTCTAACATCAGGGTAGGTGATTGAAGATTTATACTGCATATCATGGATAAGTCTGAATAGACTTGTTTTCACCATTAGACAGTTTGTCGTCAGAAAGCCCGAGCCTACACTTTTACCAACCCAAGGGATTTTTAACCTCCCACACCACATAGACATGGTATGAGAGCAACCGGCCTTTGATGACGTTGTAAGTTATACACAGCAGTGGAAATCCAAAGTGACAGAGGTGGGGGCATGGGGAATCGAACCACCTACCTTCAGATTAGGAGTCCGTCCGACCTAGAAAAAAGTCAGACACTCTAACCACTCTGCCACAGAGAACACCAACTGGTTTAGGGTAGCTCTCCCAGCCTTATAGCTAGAGACATCCAGAAAACAAGGGCAACCTCCCACATGAATGGACGTTAGTAAGGCCAAATAGAAATTTTGAGATTGGTGATCGTCTGAATATCGCCCCCTTCCCCTGATTTTTTCAAATTCAGATTTTGTTTTTAACTGACACTAGTAGCGACACATATTAATTTCTATGTCATTGGTTTGAGTTAACCATGGTTTGAATGCCATGAACTACCAGAAGGGGAGGCGGACGCTCAACTCATTCGGCCATGGCGTCTGGTTATATATTACTTCTACGCCATATGCCAGAAAAATAACAAATATAAATAAAAAAAACACCTGCTCTACCCTGATTTGTGAGATCAAAAGGATGATCACCAATGTTGCTTAAAAAAAGTTAGCCTAAGTTATATATCAACAGCACAGTACCCATGGGGGTATCCAATACAATATAATTCTCAGCACCCTACTCAAAACCGATAAGACTGGAAATCAGAGTGGTTCGAGTTTTACTGCGCTTTTGAATAAGTGTCTTTTCTTGTGTGGTAAATATGTTTATTCTGCTGAATAAGTCTTCTGTCAGTGCTGAAGCACTGGTCTTCCAGCCATTTTTCAATTCAGGGTTATTTACACAAAAGGTATATAGAATAAGGTATGCAATAACTGTTGAATAAATTTGCAGCGTGTAACACAATGAAATTCTGGAACCCAAAAGTTCTATCACAATATGGTAAAGGTAGTGTCATATAACTAGATCAATATTAGTCAGATCAATGGGAGTATTTACATAGATTTTAGAATGTAAGCATAACTTATCTTCTGTATTCAGTTGCTAAAGTTGTAGTAAGATTTAATGTTCAGTTGCAGTTAGGCAAGCGGTATATAGATGTCAGTTTGTTAGAAATATTCTAGTGTAACTCTAGTGTAACTAGTTATGTGAGTTTATGAATTACGTTGTTGGGGTGGGGTTGTTAATAATACACTGGACCAGCTGTGACCTGTGAAGGAGTGGGACCAATCCCAGTGCATTTAGGTCTTAAATGTTACACTTGTATTTGGACTGTCTCTGTCATTGTATATGGTTGACTGGAAATAACAGAGGAACAGCAACAAATAAAAAGTAGTGCCCAGGCAAGTCAAATGAATGACTTACAAAATTTATACTTATCGCGACCTAGACTGCCACTCGGCATCACTAGTAGAATAGGGCAAGGACAGGTTTGCTCAGTATCAGGATAATGTGACTGAGTGGGATGTCAGGTCATGATGCTGATGGCCTGATCTCCCAATAGGGAAGCACTGTAAAGTCACTATGAGTGTGCACTGACACAAGTCAGTACCCGGTCTGATATGACCTTAGATGCTGCCAGGATGTTCAAACAAGTTAAAGAAACAAACAAATACTGAGGAAGAACTGAACCTGGTTGAAAACAAATACAGTTTCCTACCTCCATTAACGCATATTATTATTGTGGATGAGTGATGAAAATCGGAACTAAGAGCAGGTTCAAACCCACACTTTTCCCCATTCGAGGAATATCATGCAAACCATTACCTGATTACAGTACCTAGGTTCCCTGATTGCTAACCTGATAACCATTTCAATACCTGGGTGCCCTGATGCAAGCATTCTATCCACGCCTACCTGTAGAGGTCAGGGCAGACAACTACAACATTATTGAGTTTGAGTTAGAGGCCCTCAGGCATCGATCTCATGTTAGCCTGCGTGAGCGTTATAGTCATCCCCGGAGGCCAAAGGGCCTCAGGTATTCTAGCATAAACAGCTTGAAATGTAATAAAATGGAACAACATGTAACTAACTATCCCACCCGTGACCCATACAACACACGTGCACACACACACGCACACATACACACACACACATGCACACATGCATACACGCGCACACCCGCACATGCACACACACATGCACACACACATGCGCACACGCGCACATGCATACACATACATGCACACACATGCCCACACACACAAACACACACATGCACATGCACACATGTGCACACGCGCACACGCACATGCACACATGCACACGCACACATGCACACACACACGCACACGCGCACACGCGCACACGCGCACACGCGCACACGCGCACACACGCGCACACGCGCACACGCGCACACGCGCACACACGCACACACGCACACACGCACACACGCACGCACGCACGCACGCACGCACGCACGCACACACGCACACACGCACACACGCACACACGCACACACGCACACACGCACACACGCACACACGCACACACGCACACACGCACACACGCACACACGCACACACGCACACACGCACACACGCACACACGCACACACGCACACACGCACACACGCACACACGCACACACGCACACACGCACACACGCACACACGCACACACGCACACACGCACACACGCACACACGCACACACGCACACACGCACACACGCACACACGCACACACGCACACACGCACACACGCACACACGCACACACGCACACACGCACACACGCACACACGCACACACGCACACACGCCTAGGGTTTGATTGATCGGTGGTTGCTTTACGCCGTGTCGGCAGCATAGGCCATATTCACGGCGAGAAATGTTTGTTTTTTGTTCAAACCATCACTTTTACATGTAAGGGAAGAGACCCATTAATAAGTGTGCAAAAGTCATGCACGGGCTGGTTGGTTGTTGGAGGTTTACATCCTGCCACCATCTAAGGTCATGGCAACATTATAGTGCTGCCCCACTGGGAGACCTGACTGCCAGCACCATGACCTGATATCCCACTCAGTCACATAATCCTGACACTAAGCTAACCAGTCGTTGCCCTATCCTAATAATGCCGTGCACCTGGCTAGGAAGTGACAACTATCAATTGTTATGTCATTGGTTTGATTCAATCAGGGTTCGAACCCGTGGGTTCCAATCCCACGATCTACCAAAGCGGGAGACAAACACTTAACTCATTTGGCCTTCCCGTCTGGTAGGCAGGCACGGGTACGTCGACGAAAGCCCCAGGGGGTCCCCACTATAGCATATTACATCATTTCCACTTCAGCTCAACTACCTCCCCCACCCCACTCCACCCATGGCCGACCCTCCCCCCCCCCCCTCCGCCCCCACCCCTAACCCTTGTCCACTTGTCACTTCCTGGTCTGGCGCTCGGCATGACTAGAATAGATTCGCTTAGTGTTAGTATAATATGACCGAGCTTGGCAACACTATACTTGTTTGTTGGGATTTTATATCCTAGCAACATCTGAGGTCATATCAGGACGACGAACCCCAATTTGTGTTAATGTACAAACTGCGTTTGTTTTATTTGAGTCGCAATGATTGGCCTATGCGGCAGCAGCTAAGGATCACGTGTTCCTGCCAACAACCCCACTTAAATGAGCTTGTTGTGGGATGGGTCTTCAGCGAGAGGTCCCCCTTTGACACAATAGAGGGAGTGTAATGACATCACAAGACGACTTTCGGTGGCCATATTGGATTACATACAGAAGGCTTCGAACTGCATACACTGTGCTTATTTACTGATTTGTTGGTTTATTAGTTACTGTTTTAAGCAGTTTGGTCTCAGAAGTTGTTGCTAAAGTGTTATAAGTAAACACAATTGATGTAAACTGTCCAGAACCTCCCAGAACACAAGAAAACTATGTTTTACTGCATCTGCATGCATTCACAACATGGCTAGGGAGGGTGCGCGTAATCCAAGATGGGTGGCCGCTGACCGCTGGCTGCTGAGTGATGATGTCATGTGCACTGCCTCTATAGAGTGCATCAACACAGATTGGTTAATTCGGCAGCAGCTAAGGACCACTTGTTCCTGGCAATAGGTGCCACTATGTTTTAGTTCTGCTTTCTGCCCGTAGGTGTCATTGCTGAAGAGATCTGTCAACAACATCCTAGTCGATGACCGACACCGGGTGCTGTACTGCTATGTGCCGAAAGTCGGAAGCTCGTGGTGGAAGCAGAAGCTGCTTGAGATGAACAGTCTCACCGGCAATGTCACGTCTAACCACTTCACCATCCACAATTTCACTCACCTGCACAGGTCAAACAATTTACTGCTACGTTTTGGTTTGTGGGTGTTCTCCCAGTGAGTCTACACTATAATAAAACTCGTCATGAGCAAACAACATAATTCATGAACTCACATAACTAACTACACTAGAGTTACACTAGAATATTTCTAACAAATTGACATTTATATACGGCTTGCCTAACTGCAACTGAACATTAAAACTTATTACAACTTTACCAACTGAATACAGAGGATAACTTCTGCTTATATTCTAAATAATATGTAAATACTAACATTGATCTGACTATTATTGATCTAATTATATGACACTACTGTTACCATATTGCTATAAAACATTTGCGTTACAGCATTTCATTATGTTACATGCTGCAAATTGTGTATTCAACAGTTATTGGACACCTTATTCTATAT
Organism: Branchipolynoe longqiensis; assembly: GCA_030323885.1. Taxonomy (NCBI): domain Eukaryota; kingdom Metazoa; phylum Annelida; class Polychaeta; order Phyllodocida; family Polynoidae; genus Branchipolynoe; species Branchipolynoe longqiensis. The sequence goes on from CM059193.1 coordinate 74,112,249, forward strand.
ACCTTTTGTGTAAATAACCCTGGAAAACCAGTGCTTTGGCACTGACAAAAGACTTATTCAACAGAATAAACATATTTATCACAAAAAAAGGTTGCACTCTCAGAAGTTGGTGGCCATCTCAGTAATGTGACATTTAGCTTTAATATTACTAGCCATAAAAACAATCAAACAAACAAACAATCTATTGCAGCTATGGCATTAAGCGACTGCGGACCTATTCTCCATCTGGCATCATCTACCGCCTGCAGCAGTACTACAAGCTCATGTTCACCCGCCACCCGCTCACCCGCCTCGTGTCCGCCTTCAGGGACAAGTTTGAGTTGCGGGAGAACCCTTTCTTCAGGTACATCCCGCGCATGCTCCGCCACGTCCGCAATCTGCGCATCCCGCAGTCGACGCCCTTCGCCAAGCTGCCCGGCTACGGACTGCACTTCGAGGAGTTCCTGAACTACACGTTCACGTATGCGCCGCCGCGCTTCCGGCACAATGAGCACTGGGCACCGATCGGGGTGCTGTGCGGGGCGTGTCTCGTCCGCTATGACTTCATCGGGAAGCTCGAGACGTTCGGACGGGACACCCTCTTTGTCTTGAGGGAGGTGTTCAATAAGAGCACCGCCCACCACCCGGAAGTGCGCCACCGCACCGGCTCCGATGGGGTCGTGTCGCTGCGGTACTTCCGGTCCGTTGGGGATAGGATACTGGAAGCGGTGAAAAGGGAGTATAGCCACGATGCCGCAATGTTTGGGTATAACCTGCATGAGTATTAGGCTGCGTCATTAGCTTAGGTGGCCAGACAAGATGGACAAATGAGTTGAGTGTCCGTCCGTAGATCATGGGATTCGAATGCACTGGTTGGAATCCTGGTCGAGTCAATCTGATAACTTTAAAATTGATACTTGTCACTTCCTAGCAGGGCACTCCATATAAATATGATAGGGCAGGATGGTTGGCTCAATGTCAGGATAACTGTGACTGAGTGGGATATCAGGACATGGTGCTGGTGGCCTGGTCTCCCAGTGTGCAACACTATAAAGTAACCATGAGTGTGCACTGTCACAAATTGGTACCTATCCTGATATGACCTTAGATGTTACCAGGATGTAAAACTCCAACAACCAACCAATCATGTGGGCCGTATTCGATTAACACGACCCGGGAGACTCAGGTCACCCGAGTTGCTAGAATTTCAAATCGAATACCACGAGTGGAGTTGACAAAAACTTGTGCCGTGTGCAAAATGTCTCGACCCCAGTAACCCACGTCTTTGCTGGGTTTGTCTAGGAGCGATGACGTCACATTTGTGCTGGTACCGTATTATAGCAGTACAAGTCCTATGTGTTTTTTTAATGTTTTAGTATTTTTTAATAATTCAGATTAAGGAAATGGAAAGATAATTAAACTATCCAATCGAAAATACTTTAAATCCTATTTTGCTGTAGATATATCGGTTATTAAAGTAAGGAAGAAATGCTTTGGATTAAACCACCATTATTGCCACCCCGAGCGTGTTGGAGAGTGTTCGATTATGCAACCCGAGGATGTAGAGTCTGCGCATGTGCCAAAAAGTGATTCGGGTGACCCGACTTGATTAATCGAATACGTCCTAGCTTAGTGTCTAGGGGTGTCAAAGTCACTCCTCAACAACGGAAATGTGACTTCGGGTTGGTCTGACAGTGCAACGGAAATCTGACTTCCGATTAATGTGACAGTGCAACGGAAATCTGACTTCCGGTTGGTCTGACCACTCTCAGATCAACAAGAACTCCGCTGGCGTTGTTGTTGTAATGCTGTAAGCTGATGAAGGGCAAATGACCCATATGACCAAACAAGAAATTGGAATAGCTCAGCTCTTAGGTGGTCTGTAACCTTACGACGGTTACCGGCTGCAGAACTGCATCATTTAGGGAATCGGCCACGATAACTCGGACGAAATCGGAATATAGCTTCTTCTTCTTTTTTTTTTTTTTTTTTATCTTAGGAGCCGTAGTGCTTAGGAGGTGTGGGATGTAGGTCCAAACGTTATGTGGCGTGTATGGTCTAGCATTACGGAGTGCTACAAGGGGTGGGGTCTAATATTAATCAAAATAGCGCCAAGTAATATTTGAACGGTCACATCTCATCCTCTACCAACCTTTATGGCGCTGTCACATTACAACGTTTTGCGCCAACGCGCGTCGACGCATGTCACTTTTTGGCGAAACATCGGTAGACGTCTGGAAGCGTTACTCGTGCGGTAGGCACGCATTGGTATTCGTTGATGGACGGCGACGGTCGGCGAGGCTCATCAGCCTATCGGCAAAGTTTTGTGCTTGCACAAAACATTCAACGTGCGACAACGCGCAGGTGCCAACATTATGGGGACGTTAGGCGCACATCGAGATCCGTTGGACGCGCTGAAATAACGTTATGCAAACTCTATGCGCATGCCTCGCACACGTGACGGTCGTTCCCACACGTTGCGCCAAATTGTTGCTTTGTTGTTTTATGTCCTAGCTACATCTTAGGTCATATCAGGACGGCGGACCTAAATCTTTTTTTTTTTTCTCACGCGTCGATATACATTACCACAACGTCGGCCGCATGCTAACAATACATTCAAACTTTTTCCCACCGCTCCGAAAAGTTTGACGTATCTCGACTTTTTGGGGCGTTGGTGGCACGCCGGCGAGATACATCATAGTGTGACAGGGCTATTAAAGTTGCATAGTCCAATGCGTTTGAATTTCTGTATTTTTTCTGAGATAAATATATTAGATCGATCACTAGTCTTTACTTTACATTAGTTCAAAGTTACTTTTATTTTAAATGGTAAACTTTATTTTAAGTGCAAACATGGAAAGTTAGTTTTAGCAGGCTTGCCAAAACTCTGACACCATACACTTCTGCAATAACAGGTTCTGTTAAATTGACTCAGTATTGCCTTCTACACAGAAACAATTGCTTAATAAGTGCATCAGTATCTAAGTTAGATATGTAAAATCAAATCTAGATAATGAGTTTGGTTTTGAAAATTTGATATTTCATCGAACTATGCAGCTTTAACATCAATGTTTCACTTATTGTGTTATCCATGTATTTGAGATGTGGACTTATCGAAGGATGATGAAAATATCATGGACAAAGAAGATCACCAACAAAGAAGTTCTCAGAACAATTAAAAATAAGAAAAGCTTGTTTGCCACTTTACAGACAAAGAAACTTATTTATTTTGGCCACATCATTCGTCAGAGTTCAATATACCGTACATTGTTGGAAGGGAAGATGAATGGCAGCAGAGGGAGAGAGACCAAGAACATCATGGTTTACATATATTTCACAGTGGACAGGCTTGAATTATTCACAGTCTATCAGAACAGCACACCATTGGGACAAGTGGAGAACCATTGCATCCAACCCTCGACTAGAGGACGGAACTATTGATTGATTGATTGATTGATGTATTTGTCAGTATTGCTAGAAACTATGTCTAGTGTGTAGCGCCACTTGTCATCAACCCAGGCTGAACTCAACCCTTTTATTGACACATGTGAACGTGGTTGGAATCGGCTGAGAGAAAGGCATAGATTATGAATAAATGTACAGTCAAACCCATCTAACCGAACATCTTCACATATCGACTACTCCCATATATTGATCGCTTTATTTGGGTCCCAAACAATCGGCCATACACTATCATAATAATGAGAGATAAAACTCCCTAAACCGACCACCTCCTTAAATGGACCATTTAAAGTCGGTCCTATGGTCGGTCGATTTAGAGATGTTTTACTGTAATTGTTTGTTTATTTGTTTGTTTATTGTACTGTTTTGTGCACTCATGCTGACTTTATAGTGTTGCCACACTGGGAGACTTGGCTCCTGGCATCGTGACCCAAAATCCCACTCAGTAGTGACCAAACCAATCCTTGCCCTATCCTGTCAATGCTGAGTACCTGCCAAGGTGGCAACAATTCTAAAATTTGTAAGTAAGTGGGTTGACTAAATCGGGATTCGAACACACAACTTCCCCCATATGCAACCAGACTGCTCACGTAACCATTACGCCCCCACGCCCGGTGTGGTGGTTTCAGCGGATTCCCGTGCTCAGAGGTGTCCCTCGCTTCTGCGCATGCGTCAGAATCTAATAAGGATGGCCGTACTCGATTAACACTACCCGGGTGACTCGGGTCATCCCAGTCGTCAGAAATTCAAATAGAACACGGTGAGTGGAGTCGACAAATACACGTGCCATGTGCAAAAAAAGAATAACTTAGATTAATTAAATGGAAATATAGGTAAACTGGGCCATCATAAAATACTTTAAATCCTATTTTGCTGTATTTTTATCGGTCATAAAAAAAAGAAAAAAAAGATTGTCCACCCGAGCGTGGAGAAGCGTATTCGATTATTCGACCCGAGTTTGTAGAGTGCGCATGCGCCAATATGGCTCAGGTGACCCAGTTATGCGAATCCGCGCATGCGCAGAAGCAGCGCAGAAGCGAGGGACACCTCTGAGCACGGGAACCCGCTGAAACCACCACACCGGTGCAGTATTCAAATGAAATATCTGCATTCAAACCGAAGTTGTCCTGACATAGCAGGTGCCCTCTCACAAGAGAGACAGCCACGTGAGAACAAAAACAGACAAAAAACCAGTTTGTGAAATGAAAGAAATTGTTGATCGCTAATCACAAGAGTCGCTGATGATATATATATATACTACTGTACACGAGTCGAGTAACGGGACAGTTTGCAATCACGAATCTCCAAGCCTGACTTGGGACTGTAAGCTATAGTGGTGCCATCTAGTGGATGAACCATGAAGCTTTGAGCGAGTGAACTCCGTTCGTGTGCTTCCGCATCCTTACTTGTTTAGGAGGACTATGTCACGAGGGGTGTGACTTTGAATTTAACTTAGAATTTGGTAATCTGCCTATTAAACCACCAATCCACCCCTTAACCCCCACCCCATTGGCCTCTTTTGTTGATTCAGCGTTTCAAGTGCTATTGCCATATTTTGTAAAAATGTGTGTGGTGCTGCCACCTACCGGTAACATTGTGACGGTGCAGTTGCTCCATTTGGGCTCAAGTGGAGGAACTGCCCTGAAATGCACTGATGGACCGACGCAAGGTGAATGCCCATAGGTTTTGTTGTTAGATTTTTGATAATTAGTCAATTAAGCGGGAGCAATTTCAATCGCAGACAATAGTTAAAGTTGCATGGTCCGATCAAACTTCTTTTTTTTTTTTCAAAACCAAAACACATACTTACATTTGATTCTATATACCCAACTTAGGTGCTGGTGCATTAACTAAGGCTTTGGGGCAGCATATACAGAATAATCAGCAAATGTATTACCCCCATCCCTTCGGGTACCTACTTTGAGACCGGGATTAGGCATGGAGACCACTTACCAATTAGGTCAATCTCATGACCTTATTAGTCCTGCCCTCATTCCCAGTACAATATATGGCATTAGTCAGGTTCCACACTACCTACACACTAATAGATCATTCCGCATCACATGACCATCACGAGATGTGAATCTGGGTCACAACAATAAGACTTTGACAAGCTTGCTGAAATGATTGTGGGTTCTTTCAACTCAAATTGCTCCAAAACTAACCATTGTCCATCAAAATGACTCTGGAATAATGAAGAGTAGGTTATAATAGTCAACATGATATATTTATCTAAAGAATTAAGCAAAAATTTGAAAGTCATCGGACTATGCAACTTTACGCTGGAAAGTACCCAACTAGAGTGGTTCCATATTCTGCGGATAGATGTCACTAGCTTAACTGGTGGGGTTTAATACATGTGAAGAAACCCAGAAGAAAAATACAATATAGTTATCTTTTTTTTGTATATATATTACATGGATAAGAGCTTGTTGCCTGTTTTGATATGAATATCTGAATATAAATAATCAAGCATTGTATTATTTTTCCAAACATTCTTTACGGAGATATAGCAGGTTAAATCATAGGCAGTCAGAGAAACGACCAGATTAGAGTGGTACCAAATTCGGCCGATAGATGTCAGCAGCTTAAAGTTGCATAGTACGATTGTTTTGAATTTCTGTATTTTTCCTGAGATAAATATATTAGATCGATCACTAGTATCTACTATACATTAGTTCAGAGTTACTTGTATCATAGATGGTATACTTTTGAGATATTTTGAGTGGACACATGGAAAATTAGTTTTGGCAAGCTTGCCAAAACTCTGACACCATAGACTTCTGCAGTAACAGGTTTTGTTAAATTGACTCAGTGTTGCCTTCTACGCAGAAACAAATACTTAATAAGTGCATCACTATCTAAGTTAGATATGTAAAATCAAACCTAGATAATTGGTTTGGTTTTGAAAATTTGATTTTTCATCGGACTATGCAGCTTTAACTGGCGGGGTCTATTGGTCTAACTCATTCCACTCACTGCACAATGCCCCATCATAGTAATGCCGAACGCCGGTCTAGGTAGCAACAAGTATCAACTTTAAAATTAAGCAGGAGAAATTTCAATCGCAGATAATTAGCCTTCCTCATTCCTCTGCACCTTGCCCTATCCTAGAAATGACGAACGCCAGGCTAGACAGCGACAGGTATCACATTTTAAGTAATCGGTTTGACTTGACCAGGGTTCAAACCCACCCATAGGTTTGATTCCCACAACCTACCAACACAGGCAGCGGGCTCTCATCTCATCCCGCCATCCTGTCAGGTTTTTGTTACGTATCATTAAGGTCTTCATAGTAAGGGAGGCAAGAGCACGTTGTTCCTATGAGTTCCCACAGGACTGCATCAATGCGTATATATATATATATATATATATGTTATAAATATATGGATATATATATAACATATCTATATATATGTTATATATATATATATATACATATATATATATATTTCAGCGGTACAGTGACTGTGGTTTGTGAGACCCATTTACGCATGAGCGGACAGGTGGCGCCACATGCAACCTGAGGTTGGGTAGGTTAAACCAGTAGATGATTTCGTTCAGGCTCCAGCAGGCGATGGCTGGGGAGGGAGTAGGGGCTGATGTTTGTTGTTTGTTTGTTGTTGTTTTACGTCCTAGCAACATCTAAGGTCATATCAGGGGCTGAGGAGCAGGTGGACGCTTCCGGCCTTATTATACTCGTGTAATGGCCTATGCATGTGTTTATGCCTACTGGTCTAGGGCAAGCTCAGTGTCAGCCCCTGCTGTGTTGTAGGCAATTTACTATTCATCCATGCGGGTTCGACACTAGGGCCCACTGCTGCGCTGCGTGCGTCGACCATGCCATGCCACATCAGACACTCCACTCGAGTTGTTGAGGTTGTCTCTGGTTACCTCATTTCGTATATATCAAAAGAGGAGCCGATTGAATGTTTCCAAAATGTGTAGCACCATATACCAACCACACTGTGAGAAAGGCCCGAGAACCAGACTGGAAACTTACTATCTCATTCTCAGCCACCCATAACTGTCAACACCAGGGGAAAAGCAGCTACAGTGGGAATGATAATCTATGGTTTCACGCCGGAAGGACCAGACGGGATGGCTGAGTGAGTTGAGCATCCGCCTCCCGTTTTCGTAGATTGTGGGATCCATACCCATTGGATCGAACCCTGGTCAAGTACAAACCAATGACTTGAAAATTGATAAGTCTCACTTCCTAGCCAGCAACTCTGCATTTTAGGATAGGGCAAGGACTGGTTCGCTCAGTGTTAGGATAATGTGACTGAGTGGGATATCAGGTCATGGGGGCTGGCAGCCTGGTTTTCCAGTGGGGCAACACTATAAAGTCATGATGAGTGTGTACTGTCACTAGTCGGTACCAATCCTGATATGACCTTAGATGTTGCCATGATGTAAACCTTCAACAACCAACCATATTGCCGGAAGGGACTTTGTTCAGGTTCAAAAGAAAATGTGCCGCGAGAGGAGCTATGTAGGTCAACCCAAATAATAACCTCACTTTTCCTCCCTCCCTTTACTAAGTTGCTTTGATTTGTTGGCCCTGCGCCAACAGTTCTAGGCTGCAGACAGTATGCATGACCTTTTTACTAAGGTAAAACAGGAAAACATTTTAGCCTTTTTGAGGGCAGCTGGACTGTCAATCAATCAATAGTTCCGTCCTCTAGCCGAGGGTTGGATGCAATGGTTCTCCACTTGGCCCAATGGTGTGCTGTTCTGATAGACTGTCCACTGTGAAATATTTGTAAACCATGATGTTCTTGGTCTCCCTCTCCCTCTGCTGCCATTCACCTTCCCTTCCAACAATGTATGGTATTTTGAACTCTGACGAATGATGTGGCCAAAATAAATAAGTTTCTTTGTCTGTATAGTGGCAAACAAGCTTTTCTTATTTTTAATTTTTCTGAGAACTCAGCTGGACTGTACCACCTCATATAGTTTACTAAATAGATTCTATCAATTATTAATAAAACTTTTCTTTTTCTATGGGAATTTGTTTCCCTTGACCACAAATATGCTGCGGCCCTGTCTGAAGCCACATTGAAGGTTGGACAGGTGGTGTCCTGACTCCAGTAGCCAGACGAGGCGGTTGTTTACCATGCGCTCCATGGTTTTACAGATGCAGCTTGTGAGGGCCATGGGACGATATTTGTTGGCTTCACTCTGGTCTTTACCAGGTTTGGGAATCGGTATTACTGTCGCCTCCCGCCAAGAGGCGGGGACGACACCCGACTCCCAGATGTTGTTGAAGAGTTGAAGCAACAGTCTCAGTTCATGTTCAGGGAGATGTTTAAAAAATTGATAATGAATTCCATCAGGTCAAACTGGACAACATGGCCGTGGTGTACACCATCTGTAAGAGAGAGAAGGGATCCAAACCAGGGATCCCACCAGGAGGCCTTGTCCACTATTCAATTCAATTCAATTCTTTATTTCAGACTCCGGATTATGGTAGTTACATAATTTGGTCCGTAGTAGGTATCTGTGAGAGGGAGAAGATTCAGACCTGGGATCCCACCAGAGGTCTTTTGCACCAAGCTGGTAGAAAGGATCCAAGTTAGGGAGCCTATCAAAGGATGCTTGACCTTGAGCACATGGAGAAGATGCAAATCAGGAATGCAATCTTAATGCGTGGACAACGGATCCACATACACAGCTAAGCAGTTGGACAGGATTCAGAGAAACCAGAGGAATCCAGAACACAATTGATGCTATTCATGGACCCAACCTAATTAGGCTTCAAAACGAGGCTAGCTATGCATTGGTCACTGAAAATGTACTGGAACATGGTGTGTAAGAGGGGTGTCATGAGGGTGTAGGGGTGTAGTGAGTGGATATGGTGGGTGTGTGCGGTGGGCGTATAGGGGCGTGGTGGGAGTGTAGGTTTGTGGTGGGGGTTTAGGGATGTGGTCGGAGGTGTAGGTGTGTGTCGTAGCGTTTGAGGGGTGTGTCGGTGGGGTGTATGTGGTTGGGGCATAGGTGTGTGTCGTGGGGGTATAGGGTGTGTGTCGTGGAGGTGTAGAGGTGTGGTGAGGGTTTTGGTGGGAGTGTAGGGGGTAGTTGGGGTATAGTTGTTTGGTTGGGGTGGGTGGGTATGGTGGGGTTGATGGGTGTGGTGGGGGTGTAGGTGTGTGTGGTTGGGGTGGTGGGGTTGTGGTGATGTAGGGGTGTGGTGAGGGTTTTGGTGTGGGTCGTGGTTGGAGACTAGGGGTGTGTGCTAGGGGGGTAGTGGGGGTATAGGTATGTGGTGGGAGTGTAGATGTGTGGTGGGTATGTGTGGTGAGCTCACAGCCCTGATCATCTACCGTGACGTTATGTCGGTTGTCACTGTCCTCTGATAAGACTCAATGAATGATGTGGTGGAGGCACCCAAATAAAAGCCATGTTTTCCCAAACCTCAGCTTCCATGTCATCTGGGCCCGAGAGCAATGATTATATGTACTGCCTTTATTATGGGTTAGCTTCACTCTCTCCAAAAAAAACAGAGCCCAAAACTCTTTTTTGCCAGTATACATGCCTCACCAATCGAAAATATATAAATAAGAGAACCCAGACCCCACCCAACTCAGATATAAAATATAGATTGGGTGGGGGGAACCCAGTAATTATGTAGTTCCCACGTATGTACGTTATATTTTTGCTTGTATAAAAGATAATTAAAAATAACAGACCCATGCCTTAGGCCTATGTCTTTGTGCTAAGAAGAATGTTGAGCAAAATATGTGGTTTGTCGATAATAAAAGGGAGCTGAGGTTGAGTGACCTGGTGAGTTTTTAATAAAAACAGAGGACACGGCATAATTGCTGTTTATTGAGAATATTTAGGCCACTTCGGATAAAAAACTAAAGAATGCTTGCATTTGAGATTGGATTAGGCTCACAATTATTAGAACCACTGGAGAAGCATATAGACTGGCAAAAACAGCAAGCTGAGTTTCAGAGAGTTTGCCAGTTTTGCCACTTTTGTCTGTGATGGGCAGCACCATTTTGGGTCTTGGGACTATAACAAACAAGCCCTCTGATTGGAGAGTCTGAAAGGTAGTATCTGATTGGATCCGACGTTCTGAGTCGTGAGCCTACTGCTATGGTGTCATAGTTTTGATGTGCATGCCAAATATCCAGATATGAGGGCCGAATGCATTGAGCGTCCGCCTCCCGTTCTGGTAGGTCATGGAATTCAAACCCCCCAGCGTCAAACCCTGGCTTAGTAAAATGAGTGACATTAAAAATTGGTACAGTAAAACTTCTCTAAATCGACTTTATGTGGTCCATTTAGGGAGGTAGTCGGCTTAGGGAGTTAAAATATGGTATTCTAATACCCTATTAATGTGGACAGGAATGATGGCGAACATTAGCGTTGGAGGGGAAGTCTCGGAATCGTTTGGGGTTACCAATGGGGTCAAGCAAGGTTGTGTACTGGCCCCTACGCTCTTCTCCATCTTCCTATCAGCAATGCTCGATGAGGCTTTCCGAGACATGGGGGATGGTATCTATATACAGTCCAGACAGAGCGCTGACCTATTCAATGTTGCACACTTCAGAGCGAAAACCAAGACTACTCAGATACTGGTGAGATAGCTACTATTCGCAGATGACAGTGCACTGGTTGCCCACTCTGCTGAAGAGATCCAGAAAATGGTGGACGCCTTCTCCGATGCATCAAAGAAGTTTGGCCTGAAGATTAACATCAAGAAGGTAACCAGGCCAAAAGTAGCCAGACACCACACAGCTACATACAAGCCTATGATATGTAAATAGGAGTAGGTTAGTCTAGTAGTGAGAGTAGAAAAAGTAAAATGCATAAATGCCAAGAAAATCCCAAAAAATTAACATAGACTACTAACCAAACCAACCAACTATCTATCTGCTGCTGGAATGCAGGCAATCAAATACCTTATCAGCAGCTACTGTGTGATAAGATAAAACCAACACTACAGCTAGCCAGCATTGAAAACAAGCCTGAATACCCAGGCTTATATGCTATGGACAGTATAAATACAGCTTCAATACAAAAAATCCAATCAAGAAGACGGAGGTGCTGTACCAACCCAACTCTACAAGAACCCGAGAGGAGGAGATCATGGTTGATGGAAACAAGCTGAACTCTGTTCCGGAATTCACCTACGTCGGAAGCATTATATCAAGTGATGGACGCATTGATGCTGAAATACAGAGGAGGATGGCCAAGGCTAGCGTATCTTTCGGCCGACTACACCAGAGACTCTGGAACAACCACCATGTGTCCATTCGGGTCAAAGGCAAGATCTACCTGCAATTGTGCTATCCACCCTACTATGCGGAGCCAAGGCCTGGACAGTGTACAGATGACAGGTGAAAAAGCTGCATGCCTTCATGATGCAACATTTGCTTTCAATCATGAGGCTAACCTGGAAGGACAAAGTGACAAATAAGGAAATACTCGAACGGATGGGGCTGCCCTCTATGGAAGATCTTCTGATCAAAAAGAATCTCCGGTGGACTGGACACCTCATGAGGATGTCATCAGACAGGCTACCAAAGCAGATCCTCTATTCTCAACTGTCTTCTGGTTATAGAAAGAGAGGGCGCCCTCTTCTCCGGTTCAAGGATACCATCAAAAGAAACCTGAAGCTGAGAGACTTTAAGGCCAACTCATGGACGCAACTCTCACAGCAGAGAGCTAAATGGAGAGTGGCAGTCAAGTTATGAAAGCAGTCTTTGTCGCATCGCGACTGACAGCATGATGATGATGATTAATAGGGAGCACCAGATTAGCTGGCAACAAGTATAAGCTTCTAAGTCATTGGTCTGACTCGGCCAGAATTCGAAACCATGACCTTTAACATACCAGAATTAAACTGTATAAAGACCCCATGGGAGCAGTCTGATACTCCCACTTCTCTGCCTTCAAACCCAACTGGGAGCGGGACTTAGCTGAGGCGGTAGTGTGTCCAAGTGTGAAGGTGTTTGTCATCCGATCGATCCTGCTCATTGGACGCATTTGCAGTTTGGGATATTTTCTGTTCCAACCAGTGGTCCAGAACTAGTTCATCAAAGGCTGTGCTCCTATATGCTGTGTGTGGGAAAGTGCATATAAAAGAACCCTTGCTGCTTATCGAAAAGAGTAGAATATGTGGCGGCAGTGGGTTTCCTCCAAAGAAATATGTCAGAATGACCATATGTTTGACTTCCAATACCCGATGATGAAAATCAATGTGCTCCAGAGGCATTGTTCTTCTTCTTCAAACCTAACTGGTCTCTCCGATCATCATCATGTTGTTGGTCGCGGTGCGACAAAGACTGCTTTCATTACTTGACTGCCGCTCTCCATTTAGCTCTCTGCTGTGAGAGTTGCGTCCATGAGTCGGTCTTAATGTCTCTCAGCTTATCTCTCCGATATGTCCTAGTGAACACAACAAATTACCCTAGAATTATGTGGCCCTTATATTATCACCATGTCTTCATGAATATTCAGTACATACATATAGCTATATCTAGAAACTGCATGCTGCATACCCAAAACGAATAGAGCATATAGCTAGCGATTGACAGGTCAATCACAGGGGCCTACCTTGGGATTTTCAGGTGTTATGCAGACTTTTCTGGTGATGGAATAAAGCGCTATTGGCAGTGCACACTTACATACGCACACACATATAAAATGTGGGTCGTCCAGGAATAGTTCTGAATTGCTATAAGCCAAGTTTGGACTTCTTTTCAGGCTTATTTTGCATTTACAAAAATAAGTATATCATATATTTAAATACAAAACAATAGTTGTAGTCTCAGGTGGTATACAGCTGCGTATCTGCATATATGGAAGCTAGGCCCTTGAATTACCGTAGCAACTGTCCACTTAGTGTTTATAAACAGGTCACATGCAAATTTCAATTAAAATATCTAAATTCAGTATAGTGGTGTTCTCTGTGGCGGAGTGGTTAGAGTGTCTGACTTTTTTCTAGGTCGGACTCCTAATCTGAAGGTTGGTGGTTCAATTCCCCATGCCCCCACCTCTGCCAATTTGGATTTACACAGCTGTGTATAACTTACAGTGACATCAAAGGCCAGTTGCTCTCATACCATGTCTATGTGGTGTGGGAGGTTAAAAATCCCTTGGGTCGGTAAAAGTCTAGGCTCGGGTTTTCTATCGACAAACTGTCTAATGGTGAAAACAAGTCTATTCAGACTTATCTATGATATGCATATAAATCTTCAAGAAAGAAATAAGCAGCACACATGCCAATTTCAATTCAAATATCTCAAACCCGTAGAGCTAGTGATTGACAGGTCAGTCACCATAGCAACTGTCCACTCTGAGTTTATAAACAGCCAACACATGGCCAGAAACCACCCGGCACCACTCAGTAAATTTACTGATTTGTGCATGTGGAAGATGGCTATGAGCGTCAACACTGGAAGCAGCGCCACATGACCTCCTGAAATATGGTTTTAATTAGTTAAGCCCCTGTGACACATCACCGGATTGGAGGAAATGGAACGAAACCGAACAAAGTCTGGTGATAGTCCGCTTTGTGTCTGCACAAGTTTTGAACATGCACAAAACTTTGAACGGATGCTGCCGGATTGACGTCTACGGTTCTTGTCCGGTTTGAGTTTGCTTTGTCCGTTGGCTATCCGTTCATGTCCATTTTATGTCCGTTTCATGTTCAGCGGCCTTTGACCCGATATCGCAACATTTTGACACATTTTGATACTTATGACGCCCAGGCTAGACAATTCTGTCCGTTGCCCAATCCAGTGATGTGTGACAGGGGCTTAACCGACTGGTTCATCCTGCCACTGACACAACAGCCCTCGCATGCTCCAATACCCATCACCGCTTCATATCCCCATTAGGAAGCCCCAGGGTTGGAAAAGGTGGGGTGAGGAACTCAGAAGGGAACTAGCTGTTGCCTTCCTCTCTCAAATTAAATTAGATTTTCTGATTGTCGCTCCAGAGGTGGTGCGTAATACATTACCACGTGACAGGGTGGTGCAGTGTTATTGATGGCCCGCTTGAGGGTAATTCATCAATCATGGGGCACCTCAGATATGATCAGATGTCAGAGAGGCCCCCAACAATGCCCCACCCTGAACTCACCTCACAAAGCACCCTGAGGTAAGAACTATTTAACAATCTCATCTAAATTGAAAATGTGTCTGCCCTCTCATTTCAGAGAAAATGGTAGGTGGGTAGGCCTGATAGCTATGCTGAGCTTTGAACCCTCGTGAAGGAAATAAAAAACTGAATGCTTTGGTCTCAGTGGAGTAAAAATACAGAGAACAAGGTGTGTTCATCAGGCAAAGAGCGTCTTTCTCTAAACTGATTAGCTGATTTGTGCGATTGCCACATTTTAATGCTGCAAAATATTGGTGCTGCGGTGACAAAATAATACTTTTTATAATAAATCACAATAACTGTTTTGAAATTATTTCACAGTTTAAGAACTAATGGCCCTGTCACACTACGACGTAACGACGTCGACGTAGGGAGAACGTGAAGAACGTTGAACTTCTCGGCGTAGTATGCAAATTTGGGCACAAGTTGAAAGTGGATGCAGCGTAGTGGACGAGAGCATAACGTCGGTAAAGCGTAGTGATACCGTCATTCAACGAGAGAGGTCAACGTAATGACGATCACGGAACGTTATGAACATTATTCCATCGCCAGAAGAACGTTACGGTATGTTAGCTATGTCATGAGACGTTGAACGTACGTTGAATGCACGTTGTCCTGACGTTCTCCTGACGTTCTCCTGACATTCTCCTGACGTTCTCCTGACTTTCCCATTACGCCGAATGGACGTTTCCACCAGCTTTAATGTGGGTCAACGAGTGGAATGTAGTGGAACCTAGTGAGGAACGTTTGCCTAACGTCCGTTTAACATCATTGACGTTCGCTGAACGTGAACAGAACGTAGAGCAAACGTAAACCCTTATGTCATGTCCAAAACCTTGACGTAACTCGACGTAACACGACGTAATATGACGTAGCTCGACGTCATTCTAACGTCATTCTGACGTCATCATGACGTAACCCAACGTAATGACGAAAAATGACCACGTTAGGCTCACGTTGGCTCGTTACGTTGTAGTGTGACAGGGGTATAAGCCAATGCACCATAACATGTGGTCTTTTATATCCTTACCAATATATTATTTAGGTATGATTTAATCAAAAAAGCACTGTCGATATTGTCATAAATCAGCTCCATCCACCAATGGCTACGCTTCTCAAAGCCATAGTGATAGCTTTATTTTAACATTTTGTTCCACTAATAAATTGCGGGAAAATGATACTTTCTGTTGCAGATATACTAACCATACACAGTTGAATATCGATTAAAAACTACACTATGACAAAGACCCTATAATACTAAGACGGCTCACTCAGCCTGTACTGTGTAATCAAAATGATCAAACCCACCACTTGGTGCACTGGCTGTTCTCATGGTTAAACAGGTGCTATATTGTCCATGTTGCCGGAAACATGCATAATTCACAAACCCTGACTATGGGCTTGATATGAGCAGCACCATAGATACCGTTCGTAGCGCGCGTCGCTATGTACAAAGTTAACTTCCGGTAGTAGATTCAAAGGCTTGTCCAGTCCTTACCTGGCCACCGTCGTCGACGGATCGATTGAGCGAATAAGAAAATTGTGCTAATTGTTGCTCGACAATCATGCCTAAAGCATAGTAAAGTCAGAAGTGTTGTGGGGAAGTATTCGCAGGCATTGCTTGAATCAATGGATCCATCTGGTGGGTCGAGTGGTGCGAACAACAGGAGTAATGTTGTTGTTTGTACGGTGTCTTCGTCTTGACTTGGTGCGCTGGCTGTTCTCTTGGTTAAACAGGTGCTATATTATATGTATAAATGTATATATGAATGTGAAAGATGTGTGATGATGGCGATGCTGATGATGATGTGTATTTGTTCATAGCAATTTCATATTGATGTGTATTCATACTTACCTATCTGATGTATAATATAATTGTATGTGCTTACATGTGAAACACCAACCAGCAGCTGGGCTCCTCAAACCCACCACAAGGTGGCACTGCGAAATGTACATTACTAGGGGGTGAGCCATCTTAGTATTATAGGGTCTTTGACTATGACACAGAAAAGATTAATAATGCAAGCTTCAGCCAACCAATTAGATACCTGAAAAGATAGATGTCAATACACCTAGAAATACACCTCGAAATACGCCGAGATATACACGTAGAAATACACCTAGAAATACACCTAGAAATACAGCTAGGTGCACAAATGATGTTTAAATGGACCAACACAAATTATAGTAAAAGCTGGATTTTGGACTGTTTGCAATCTACGAACAATTCGTCATCATCAGACTATCGGTCGCAATGCGACAAAGACTGCTTTCATTACTTGACTGCCGCTCTCCATTTAGCTCTCTTATTTCATGAAAGCTGCCTACAAAAGTGTTGAAGTGCTGCTGGCTTTTGCAAGTTACCAGCAGAGCAAATAGAGGTTTCACACTGGCAAGAACATGTCCAGACAGGCGCAAAAATATTTGTCCCTGCATTGGCTGGTCGGGAGATGTTGGGACTTAAAAATTGATACGTGTTGCTTCATAGCCTGGCGCTCAGCATTATTAGGATATGGTTAGGACTGGTTGGCTCAGTGTCAGGATAATGTGACTGAGTGGGATATCAGGTCATGGTGCTGGCGGCCTGGTCTTCCAGTGGGGCAGCACTATAAAGTCGCCATGAGTGCGCACTGTCACAAGTCGGTACCCGTCCTGATATGACCTTAAATGTTGCTAGGACGTAAAACAACAACAAACAACAACAACAACAATGTCCTACAAATGTCAAGCTTTGTGTGGGAAATATTTGATTTTGGAGTCAGATTGGTTTCCATGCTATACTGTTATTTATTGGGTGTGAGCATCATTTAACCTACTTCAAAATGTCAGAATATGATTATTTTCAATTATTCAGATGCAAAAGGATATTCACATTGAGGAAGCTTGTATATAGGACTTTGACAGCATTTTGATTGTGTGGTACTGATGTCCCAGTATTGGCACACAACTTTTGAAAACGACCTATACGTGATATGGGTCTTAAAGATGCTGTTGGGAGTTCATTCCAAATGACACTTCCTTTGTAAATCGGAGCTCTGATTAACTTATTTGTATTAGGGTTGGGGAAGATTATTTGTACTAGGGCTAGGATGCAAATATCTTTTGATTCTTTGGACACTGTTATGAATATGTGATATGGGTCTTAAAGATGATGTTGGGAGTTCATTCCAAATGACACTTCCTTTGTTAATCGGAGCTCTGATTAACTTATTCGTATTAGGGCTGGGCAAGATTATTTGTATTATGGTTAGGATGCAAATATCTTTTTGATTCTTTGCACACTGTTATGACTATGTGATATGGGTCGTAAAGATGCTGTTGGGAGCTCAATATATGTGAACTATTTAGCATTTGTTCAGTCTTATTAAAAAATATGAAATATAAATTCTCCCGTGTGTCTTGTTTGTCCGAGTGTGGGGAATTGTGTTCCCGAGATAGTCAAAATATAAAAAAAGAGGTAACCCCCCTACCCGAGATATATGAAACAATAATTAAAATAATTAAATAATCCCCCCCCCCTCTCCCACGGTAGGAAATATACTCAAACTCAAGGCATTGTCAATGGTCGTGAGCAATCTTCATACAGAAAATACAGAAAAAGTGAAATATCTCTAAAACCACACCACCTATTAACAAATCGCTTTGTACACACATAGAAAACATCTTTACCAAAATGATTGTATTACATTTATAAGGTTAGTGTTCTTGATTTCTATTAATTTGGAATAAAACTAATGTTTTGCACTGCACGTACCGTCAAACTCAAGCCATTGTCAATGGTGGTGAGCAATCTTCATACAGAAAATCCAGGAAAAGTGCCTGGTACACATATAGAAAACATCTTTACCAAAAACAAAAACATTATATTAAATTTATAAGGTTAGTGACTCACGACCATTGACAATGCCTTGAGTTTGAGTCTATGCGGACGGCTGAACACGGCACACCGCCACACAGGCGGGCCTGACTAGTGGTCGGGTGATTGTATCACAATCAGGGCGTGTCTTCACTAACAGAATGACGCCAGGGTTCTGGTTCATGAGGACATGATCTCTGAGAGTTCTGTGGGAGCTCGCATGAGGAAAAGAATGATCACCCAATAAGCTTATGATAACACAAATAACATGAGAACCACTCAGTCACGCACCGCGCACATGATTTCCGCTTGGTGGCGCCACGCGAATGTGGTTACCCAAATGAACAAGAGGTGGCGCCAAAGTCAATACGTCGATATTAACTGTTAACATTACAATTTTATACAAACAGCATCGTTATCAAAGGCACAACATAATATGCATCGCTTTGTTCACTATCCAATTGTTTGTTGGGGATTTACATTCTAGCCACAAATAAGGTCATATCAGGACGGGTCCTGACTTGTGAAGGTTTGGTGGATGTGGGAGAATGCTTACAAACAGAGAAAGAATGCATGTAGTAGTTAGCTACACAACAACTGAAAGTGATCAAAAGAAGGGGAGTCACACAACTATTACTGTCTACTGGCGAAAACAAGTCATTAGACTTAACCATTATGGGCAGCATAAATACACCCATCACAAAACAAACAAAAAAACAAAAAAAATTGTGTGTTCATGGTGATGTTATAGTGCTGCCCCAATGGGAGGCCGGGCTGCTTGCCCGCCCCATGACCCAATCTTTGACTAAAGCCGTGTTCACACACACAACTTTAGGCCGAACTAGATAAGGCGAACTAGATGAGGCAAACTAGTTTTGTGTCCACACATGCAGTATTCGGGGCGGTTTAAGGCGGAAATCGATATCTGCGCATGAGCAGGTCCATACTAACCAGTGCCAGTTTCGGTTAGTCGACGTCGCCACGACAGAGTGTGGATTCGACCTAGATATGTATAGACTGAGTCGTATTGTTTTGGAACGGTCAAAACTTCTGCTGGGCAGTGAAAACCTAAAAATAAATGATGAATAAAATATCTGTGCACAGCTAGCGGTTTCATATACCAAATTATATAATATGCGCTTTTGATCGACTGGAAAATCAACAAACTCAGGTCTCGACTGCGCATGCGTGTGACGTGCTTAAGCCACTTCAAGTAAACCGATACCGTTCACATTAGGAAGTTGGGCCGACTTAAGCTAGTTCGGTTCATATAAGCTACCTCGCGACGCGGTTTACATGAGGCGAACTAGTTGAGGCGAATCAGCACTAATCCGCCTCAGCGTCGCGTCCACATGGCGAATATGAGCCGAACTAGACAAGGCAAACTAGTTGAGTCGACTTAGCGCCCGTGTGTGAACACGGCTTAAGTCACATTATGCTGATATTTAGCTAACCATATCCTAGTAATGACAAGCGCCAGGCTAGGTAGTGATAAGTATCACTTCTGGAAGTGATGGAGTTTGATTCTGATTTGCCCAACCTTCCACATGTGAAGCCTGCCCTTTTACCACGTCGCAGATATCAAAGTTAGGATCCCGGCAGCCACGGGGTAGGTTAGTTGATCATGGTTGGTTAGTTTATTGTTGGAATGTTGCGTCCTGGCAACATCTAAGGTCATATAAGGGTTGATACCGACTTGTGACAAACGACACTCATAGTGACTTTATTGTGCTGCCCCACTGGGAAATTATGCCGATGGCACCATGAGCCGATATCCTGCTCAGTCACATTATCCTGACACTGAGATAACCAGTCATTGGCCTATCCTATTAATACTGGGCGCCAGGCTAGGAATCAACAAGTATCAATTTAATAAGTCATTGATTTGCCTCGACCGGGAACCAAACTCCTGATCTCCCACATGCGGAGCCCGCGCTCTACCGATTCGGCCATTACGCCCAGAGCCAGATCATGGGGAATAGGGTTGATGCCCAGTGCAGCAGTATGTACGGGAAGACATACATTAATCTAGTTGGAGATAACATGGGGCGGGGCGTAATCGATTAATCAACTCGCGTCACCTGAGCCACTTTTTGGCGCATGCGCACATCCTACAGACTCGGGTCGAATAATCGAATACGCTTCTCCATGCTCGGGGTGGACAAAATGGTGGCTTAATTCAAAACTTTACAACAAAACTGAAATAACCGATATAACTACAGCAAAATGGGATATAAAGTATTTATGATTGCATAGTTTAGTTATATTTCCATTTCATTAATCTGTGTTATTACCCAAAACAAACATGTAGAACTGGTACTGGTAGCTATTATGATGCAGGACGGTACCAGCACAATTGTGACATTATCGTTCCTAGCAAACCCCATGCAAGAGGTGGGTTACTGGGGTCGGGTCATTTTGCACACAGCACATGTTTTTGACAACTCCACTCTTGGTGTTCGATTTGAAATTCTAGCAACTCGGGTGACCCGAATCGCCCGGGTCGTGTTAATCGATTACGCCCATGATGATATCGTGGCAGATTATCATCAACCACAAGAACATGTGATGGTGACCTAATACAAATTGAGAAAGCTGTTAAAATTATCTGCTTAACATCCTTCCATAATACCAGTTAAACATACATAGATAACATCATTGTAACACAGACAACAAATTCAACCACACATTTATTGATTACACTTTACAGTTAAGCCAAAAGAATTGTTTCTTAAAAGAAAAAAGTTGAAAAAAGCATTTGGGTAGATGTATGGTGTCGATATGCAAATTTTCATATTTTCACTTTATCACAGAATCATATGGGTAGTATTTATTGCTAATATACTTAATACACAGAGGCAATAATAAATATTTGACTTATTATCTCCCCTAAACCCCATCCTGATATGACTTTGGATGTTGCTAGGACGTAAAACAACAACAAACAAATAAACAAACCTCCCCCAAAAAAGGCAAACTCATTAACAATGTAACATGGACACAAAAAATGTGGTACGCAGTTTCTGAGAATGACCCATTTATACATGGGACGTACTGCTTCTCAAGTGCTGGTATACCCTAGATATAGGTCGTGGTCGCCAGTTATGTAGAGTCTACGGCTCGAATCTGTGGTTGTGTCGGCAGGCTATAGTGAAATCAATGCAGACAAAGAGAAAGGAAGACTATAGAGTGTAAAGAAGGAGAGAGAGTCAAGCCCTCTGGTATATATGTATATGGTGACATGGGTTCATTGCAGAGTATCACCCCACTCCTTTCCCGCAATGGGAAACAATCATTATTGGCCCTACCAATATGGATCCAGCATTCCTGGTCCCCATGGCTACCAGTGGTCTGCCCACCACCACCAAGCTGTATGGGCCCATTACCCCCACCAACCTTGACCCTGAGTGTGGTAATCCTACCCAGCAGAGGGGGAGGGGGTAGGCCCTGAGTGCCCTCACACCCAGGCCTGCGAGCACCACCATGTCTATTTACATCCCACTCAGGCACCACCAGCGCCTACATATATATACATACATGCGCTTGGTCACATACACTGATCAGTAATAGAACATTTGCATTACCCACTATGCCGTAAATCGCGATATTTTACACATGGGTGTGGCGTCCTGAAACCGAGGCAGCTATTAGTTTACAAACCTCTCACTTAGTATCTTATGAATTTTTTCAAGGATATGATACTGCTAGATCTCATAATATTCCCCGATTAAAGGCAGAATGATGAAGACCAATAAAATATTGTCCGCAGTTGAAATTCCCCCTCCTTAATAAAAGAAAATGCAATGAAAAGAAATGGTGCTTTGACAATAATTGATGGAAGTCTGGATATGTGTCAGGGGGCATTTCAAACAAATATGTCACTTTGCCTAGAGTGGGATTCAAACCCACATTTCTGCTATTCAGTGGTGAATTTCCTAGCCACTGGACAACCTTAGTTCCTGATGCAGCTAACTACCACATTCCTACCTGTAAATGTGCCACTTCCCCTGGTGAGCTGAGTGCAGCCCACTACACTCATGCCCTGTATTGTAAAGTACCAACTGTAGAAGCATTTGAGAGAAGGCTGGATAGACATTGGCGAGGACACCCACAATTATTTGACTTCAAGGCTCTGTCCACCTCCATATATGTGTGCAAAATAAATAGGGTTTTATAAAACCATAATGAGCTGGGCCTAGATTAGCCAGAAGAGCATATGTAAGCTAATCTGTAAGTAATTTGTGTGATTACGATTACACCTGAATCAGATATTGCACTTGGTTCACCAGCCATTCACACTATTCACACGTGACCTAATTAGGAGTCAGAACAAGGCTGAGTATGCATCAGGTGTAATATATGCGTAATAGACGTCTAGACACGTCTGTAAGATATGCTAATGAGATGACGTCATGGAAAGTTTAGCCGGCAGTTCAGTGAGCCCTGGGCGGGAATAAACCATTCAGCATCCAGAACTCAAATTGTTCAGACATTGTACTTTCACATCTGATTTGGTGTCCTCCAACAGATCCGAACTGAATTCACTCATTTCACACATACTCACACACTTCTTCAGAGTTAACTCAGAAGTTTGCAGCAGTTTGTTACACAAATTAATGTTTTTAACGCCAGCCACCAACCGATCGTGCAACAGCGACTCCTCCACTGATCCGTATTCGCAATCCTTTACTTTGTCTCTTAGCGCTGTGATGTATGTGGCCATAGTTTCTGTAGCTTGATTATGCGAATTAAACTTGTACCTTTTTATTATCAAACTGCACTTGCCTATACAATATGTCTGGAATGCTTCAGTGAGTGGTCCGGTCCTGTCTGGGTCAGCGAGCGCGATGGACATATTGGCGAAAACTTGTTGCGCTTCTTCGCCAGCGATGTGAAGAAAGATGCAGCATTGCACTCGTTCTGTCTTCAATATGACACCTGCAGCAGTGGCGTATATGTTATATGCTATGATCCATGTTTTCCAGTTCGATCAAGCTGACCAGGCTGCCACAAACCCAGCAGTGTTTAGTGGGCGGCATTCTTCCTCATCTGACACCATGTGAAAGTAAAACGTCTGAACACTTTGACTTTTGGATACTGAATGGTTTATTCCCACCCAGGGCTCACTGAACCACCGGCTAAACTTTCCATGACGTCCTCTCATTAGCATATCTTACAGACGTGTCTAGACGTCTATAACACATATATTACATTGGGTATTGCGAAACAGTGGAAATGGCTTTAATACACTGTTGTGTGCAGATGTCTATGAACTACAACAGAAATAATAAGAGTAAAATTTGAAGATATTCACTTTTGAAACTACCATATTCATTTTTGCATACCTATTTTCTATTTATTGGGCAATATTAATGATTGGGTGGTGATCAGATTCATTTTGAGGATGAACAGAAAGTTGCTCACCCTGGTCGCCAATCTTTTTTAAAATTCAAAATTGCATAACTCTCTTAATATTTATATATATTTATATATATATTTTTTTTTTGGTGGTAAATATAGTTTATTCATTGAATAAAGTCTTTTGTCAGCGCCGTGGCACTGGTCTTCCAGCCATGTGACAATACAGTTATTTTCAATATATGCAGCTAACCCAAATCAGCTGAAATAACAATATCAAACATTCAAAGACTTACATATGGTATAGTTTGACAATTCACATACAAAAATAGCAGTTATATGTTGTACCTACACACTTGATACATACGTGTGTATTGATTAGACCTTTACATTACGGAGTGGTTAGGTGCATAGTTTTCCTTCATAGGTTTGTATGCCTACTATGTTGTGAATTGCAAAACCATCATGTTGTTGGAGTTAACATTTTGAGATGGAGTGAGTGTTAGTAGAATGGTTTGTTTATTCTGTTAGATAGAGTGTGGCTAGCTTACAGGGTTATGCTTAAAAGGTTAATACCTCAGGTGTGTTTTTTGACTACATGAAGTAGTTTGAGTAAGCAGGTTGTTAGTAATGATGGGATAAACAATGCTTGGAGGATTGCATGTTTCAGTCATTTAGTAGTCTAGTACAGACTTTATTAGTGTCTATGTTTGTACAAAGACCCTATCCTACCAAGACAGCTCACTCAGCCTGTACTGTGTAATCAAAATGATCAAACCCACCACTTGGTGCGCTGGCTGTTCCCCCGGCTAAACAGATGCCATAATATATGCACAAATGTATATATGAATGTGAAAGCTGTGTGACGATGGCGACGAGGACGACAATGATGTGTGCCTGTTCATAGCAATAGCAGCTGGGTCGATCAAACCCACCACAAGGTGGCACCGCAAAATTTACATCACATGGGAGAGATAGGGAGTGAGCCGTCCCAGTACCATAGGGCCCCCGGTCTATAGCAATACCACCAGACTGACACACCTTTCCGAATTTGCTGGGCAAATAATTTGTACGGTGGATAACTTGGTTTGTTGGCAGCAGGCAAAGGAGCCCGTGGGGTGGTGGGAGGGGGTAGGGTGGCCATAGGTGCTTATAATAGATAGCTAATTAAATATGGCGACCTCATCACTAGGCCTGTAGAAGGGCCTGATTGGCTTGGTGAATTCTTACCAGGTTCTTGAATTCTAGTTGTGTTTGTGCATGTCTAATTCTGACTGGGAGTTCATTCCATAATTTGCTGCCTTTGTAGATAGGGGCTCTTGTCAGTCTATTTGTGAGTGGTTTAGGAACTTTGAGGAGTGTAGCATCCCCCTGCCTGGTAACTCTGGTAGTATGGTCTCTGTAGTTTTCATCCTTGGCTCTGATAAACATAAGAGATAGCAGATGTGCATCTCTCCTTTGGCTCAGGTATGTGATATTAGATCTAGTGTGCATCTCATTCACTGAGAGATCTTTGCCCCTATATACTGTTCTAAGAGCTCAGTTTTGAGTTCTCTGTAATTTATTTTCTTGTTGTTTTGTTAAAAGGCCATAGATTAGATCATTATAATCTATTATTGGCAGTATTGTTGCCTTATACAGTTTTAGCGCTGTGTTCTCACTCATGTAGCATCTTATTTTTCTAAGGGTTGTCATTCTCATACCTAGATATTGGTTCAGCCTCGATAGTTGCTGGTTCGCATTCAGTGTAGAGTCAAGTGTGGTTCCTAAGTATTTGTACGAGTTCACTTCTCTTAGCACTGCATTGCCTATACATAGCTCTATATTTTGCGCGTGCAATTTTCTAGATTTTGTTCCAAATATCACATATTCTGATTTGTGTGTGTTTAAGGTAAGTCTGTTATCAGCACACCAAATATTGACCTTTTTTAACACCTTGTTTACCATAGTAGCTGCCAGAATAATGTTTTTATTGTGCACTGTGAGGACAGCATCATCCGCAAAAAGTGTGAAATTAGCACTGGTAGACAGCAATGGTAGGTCATTGATAAATATCAGAAAGAGGAGTGGTCCCAAAGTGGAACCTTGGGGCACTCCTGTTCTGACAGTTCTCGTGGAGGATTCTGTATTATTAATTGGTGTGACTTGTTGTCTATTGTTTAAGTAGTTGGATATGAATCTACATGATCTTTTTCCCAGTCCAGCTCTTTTGATCTTACATAGCAGGATTTGGTGGTCAATTGTATCAAAAGCTTTCTTGAAATCAAGAAAAACAGCTATTGTAAGCTCGCCTCTGTCTGTGCTAATCAACAATTCATCCATTAATGAGGCAAGTGCCTTAGTCGTTGATCTTGCTTTTCTGAAGCCATTTTGTTGGGTGGCTAAATAGTTAGTGTCCTCAAGAAATGTTTTTATTTGGTTGCGAATTATCTGTTCAATTATTCTGCCAGTGAGAGGTAGTATGGATATAGGTCGCAGTTCATTACAGGACTTTGGGTTACCTACCTTGGGTATAGGGGTAACTGTTGCTCTCTTCCATTATTCTGGGAAAATTCCAGTAGTAATTATGAGGTTGTATAGGTATGTAAATTCATCTATCAGAGCCTTGATGGTGCCCTTGATAAAGGTTGAACTGATGTCCTTCATGCCTGAAGGTTTGAATGGTGATAGATTTTGTACTTTGGTAAGGATCTTGTCTTTTGTTGTTTCTATGAGATCATATCTATGTTGGTTAACTACAACCTTATAGTTTTCCTGGACATCATCTTTTGGTTGAAATTTTTGGGCTAGGTTAGCTCCTATATCAACAAGGTATTTGTTGATCTCTTCTGCTAGTTGAATATCAGGTATTGTTTCACCAGTACTGTCATTTATTAGATTACTGATTTTTGGCTTGGGATCAGGCTCTATTTGATCTAGTTCATACCAAAATTTCTTGGGGTTTTGGTTGTGAATGATGGCTTGGTCAAGATAGTACCTTGATTTTGCCTTTCGAACCTCAGTCCTGGCCTTTCTAGTTAAGCATTTTGCTATGAATGCATCCCCTGGGTCTTTGGTTAATTCAGCCTTTTGGCAAAAGTAGTCCCGATCTCGTTGTAGTTCTTGTAGTTCGTCATTTAAGTATTTAGCTGTGTTTTTTCTTATTATCAGTTCAATCATTGGGCAAAGTTTGTCAGCAGCTCTATTAAGGATAGCTTCTAACATGTCCCAGCACTTGTTCGGATCTTGCTCATAAAATATTTCATTGGTAGCAAATCCCCGTAATGTGGTTGAAAGGTCCTCATAGGTGCAGTTTCTATATGAGTGGCCCCAGTGTGATGTGGTTTGTTTGTCATTCCTTGTTTTTTTTTTATTATATAAATAGGTTTGTGATCACTTATGTTGTAGTTGAGGATACCAGATGTAGTACAATATTTTATATTTGTAAAAGCCAGGTCAATTGTTGTATTTGAGGTTTGTGTGCTTCTAGTAGTTTTGTTAATCATCTGTTGCAGTTCATGTTCTGTGGCAAATTGTCTCGTGATATTAGCTGATGGTTGATTTTTTGCATTGTAATCTGCATTGTAATCACCAATGAGAAGAGTTTCATATTTGTTAATGTCTATAATTTGTTTCATGGTTGAGCTTAGTAGGTCAAAAGCTTCCTGCATATTCCCATTTGGGGGCCTATATACATTACCTATTAGAATTTTCCTCAATGTGGCTGTTTAGCCATGTTTCTGATACTGTAAAAATATCAAGTCCTGACCATGGCAGGTCCATTCTTAGTTGTTCAATTTTATGGGTTAGACTACGTACATTAAGGTGTCCTATTTTAAAGCCTGGCAGACCCTTCAGGTCGTGCAGAGGAAGCCTGGCCAGTAATTGCCCCCAGTTGTGGTCCCAACGCGCTCAAACCTAAGAACCATTGTCTCCCCAGTAAACACTATTACTGCCCTGTCTGTTGCCAGCACAAGATTAGTTATGAAAGTTAAAGTTGTTATCCGACCCGCAATGGAATAAAGTAATAATGTCATATCGATGACTATTTTCCAAGTAATTGACTGTTGCATAGAGTGCGTATAAGTTATATTGGTAGATGGGGGTGAGTTAATGATTTGGACATCAGTTGCTGGAGTGTCCGTAGATATCAAGGCCGTCTGTCTCATGGGTTAGGAGATGTAATATTATCTGATCGGTTTGTGACTGTGTAGCATGCTCACAAGGATTAGCAACCAAACATCACCCACAATAGTTGTAAGGATGATATCATGCACCGTTAGGTAGTGCAGTGTAGAGTAATTATAAGTATCAACATGCTGTTAAAAGTACCAGCATGACACCAAGTGCATCACCCACATCCCTGCAACTCACATGGTCAACAGTGATAGGTGCCATGTCATACAAAATATCAGGAGTCATGCAGATACTATTTATAACCTTTCAGCATCATGCCAAGCCACTGCAATTGATGTGTTCTAGGATATATACTTCTGTCAATGTAGTTGACAACAGTGACAAAGCAATGATAACTGATTTCATTTCAGTGTGTTGATTAACCACAGGTCACACATAATGACAATATTTGTGCGCACACTCACTATTGTCAACATAGTCAATACTGAAACCCAGCACTTTGCATGATCTGGATGAACATTAATCTGGATGAACATTAATCAATTGGATGAACATTAATCAATTGGATGAACATCAATCAATTCCAGAAACCCAAAACCACCGGACCATGCAACCTTAAACAATTACAAAGCAAGACAAAAAATGACAATTGATTACTCCTTTGTGTGGCAATCGATCACAGGTCACACAGACAATAGTACCAAAAGTAATGACAATTGATCACATTGTTGTGCGGTGATCAACCCCAGGTCACACATGACAACCATATTTGGACACATTTTAGTCAGCCTTGATACCTAGCTTTCTATGTGATCCATATGAGCATCAATCAATACCAGGATAATAAAACTAATGGGTATGGGTTATATTTTCGGCTGTAGGTTGGAAAGCATGCTTCAAATCTGAGGTGAATAAAGCTTAATACCACAGGTTAGAACACAATGACAATTGATCACATTGTTGCACGGTGATCAACCCCAGGTCACACATGCCGACCATACCCGGATACATTTTAGTCAGTTTTGAGACCTAGCATTTTATGTGATATATATATATAAAGACTTTTAAACCTTTTATTAATTTGTAATTACTAAGGCTAGTTGTTTAATGATGTTACGCAGATAACTATGCTGCATGGTACATGACACCACCATAACTATCCAGACTTGAAGTTGACATTGTAGTTAAAGAATGGGAAAATCAACAGGCAACGGTCACCCAATCTTTGTGTACATTGGCCAATAAATAGAAAATGGCATGCAAAGATGAATATGGTAGTTTACAAAATGACTACCCACAAATTTGAGTGATTTTGAGAGGTATTGGCCGAAAAAAAAGTATTCGCAGCACTTTTCATACAGCGGCGCCTCGTAGATGCTTACCTGGCCTCGATCTGGTTTCAACATAGCATCAATACAGCGCTTAGCATGTAAATCACCCTGGTCATGGCACCAGTGCCATAGGTTGCTGCAAGCAGTTGATACATCAGGACTGTAGCGTTGAATCGACAGTTCCAGCTATTCCGGGATAAATGCATGTTGGGGTTTTACGTCCAGGCAACATCTAAGCTAATATATCAGCAGCACCATAGATGTCCTAACAATTAAACACCTTAGCCCTTTCTGTGCTGCCTATCCACACCCTATCCACACCTTCTTGTGTCAATTAACCTGGTGAGATCAGTGCAGTGCACTGTATTCTAGGTCATTCATCATCATGTTGTTCTCCAGTTCATTTATCATATTGCTGCACAGGTGTTAGGCATGCACTCTTTGCTGCACCGAGTGGGGAGTTGCGCCCCTATCTCTCTGTTTGTCCAGAGCCAAGTGACACCCGAGGGCATGTCATAGAGGGAAAATCACCATGTTAAAGCCTGCCTCATACTAATCGACAATATGGCTGAATATAGTACTATTCCCGCATATATACCTGACTGGGTGGTCGAATCGGTCGTGGGTCGAAACCCTAACTGAATCAAATTAATGACATTACAAATTTGATAAGTGTCACTACCTGGCCTGGTGCTCAGCATTACTAGGATCGATCAAGGTGCACTGGAATGAAGACAATTAATTTCCCAAATTGAAATGTATCCTGCTTAATCAAGCCAATGTCAGATACAATGAACCACAAATAAATTGTTGCTATCAAATTAATTGTTGGCATCAATTTTTCATCCCTTCAGCACTTTAAAATTGTATCAGATATAATTGTTGCTGTCATTTGACATGGATCTGACCATTTCGGAATTTCACGTAAATTTCAATGTAGGCACGTGAATGTGATTAACGAGAATGGCAGAATAGATACCGTTAGTTTTTGTTAAACATGAATTTGGCCATTACTACCAACATAGCATTAAGGCATGAGCAATTAATCAATAAACTTCAATCCCTGGCTGCAACTTCAATCTCTGATATAACATTTCATATGCTGATATCACTCACCTGAACACTTTATTTTAATCTTACATAATAGGTGGATTAACTACATTGAAACAACAGGGTTGAACTCAAAATACCAGGTCTTGTGCAGTTCTTTAAGGAATACTTGCATGGTTCAGCAAGTAGTACATACTTTTAGAGGACAACTCGGCATCAGGGCTAGTATTAGATAAAGGATTCACCCTGTACTCCCAGTACATGGGTGAATACCAGCCCTATATAAAAATGGTCGAAAATGCGGGGGAAATGAAATGAGAGCCTAATTTCACAATCTAAGAAGCAACAATTATTCTTTACATATTTCTTATTATTTCCCCACTACCTTTGAGTTGAAAAATATAATAAAACATAATTTAATACAATTTAAAGGTCAAATTAATGGCGTTCTATGGCTGCCATCTTGTCCTTTTGCATTCTCTCCCATTTCACCAACTCTGTGCCAATATATGTAGCCATTTGATCCTGGAACCATAGTTTCTATTTCCTGTTTCATACTAAAGCTATTTTCGCCCATATTTACACTACGTTGTCCTTAACCCATGTACTAGTACAGGGTGAATCTTGTATCTAGGCTAGTATGTGTCCCCACATAGCAGCTGTCCTTTCATCAGGAGTTGCGGCATGATATGTCCTTATATGTTACTAGGACGTAAAACCATAACAAAACAAATGAAACAAGTCATTAAAAGGAGAAGTCAAATGAAAGCAGAACACTGTTTCCATTGGAAAATTGTCTGCTCATGGCGGGGCGGGTGGGGCATCGTTGATCGCAGGTTGCTTGGTTGGTGGTTGGTTGTTGCAGTTTTATGTCCTGGCAACATCTAAGGTCATATCCGGACAGGAACTCACTTGTGACAGGGTGTACTCATGGTGACTTTATAGTGCTGCCTCAGTGCGAAATCAGGCCGCTGGCACCATGACACAATATCCCACTCAGTCATATTATCCTGACACTGAGCCAACAATTAAAGTCCTTGCCCTATCCTATTAATGCCGAGCGTCAGGCTAAGTAGCGACAAGTACCAATTTGATAAGTCATGGCGTTGACTCGGCTGTGGTTGACTCGCCTAGTGCTCTACCAGGTGTCGTCAAATACAGGTACTACTGTACATAGTTAATTACTAATACCAGCAGGCTTGTGATAAATCATAATAGACAACATCACGTGATCGTGTGATACAAACACGCTTATTGCCTAGGACGTGTCAACTGGGCTGAGTGAGTGAGTGATATGGACTTCACGCACTAATAAGGCCTGAGGTCAAGTCAGGACAGGACACTGACTGAAGTGTGAAAGTGATCACTCCTAGTGCCTTTAAGATGTAGTCCAGTGAGATGTCATAAAACCAGCTTCATGATATTATGTTGGTTTGCTGGAGACTCCCCTCGGCCGACACCTTATTCCACCCAAGATCCGTACATTAGCCGATTTGGTTAACCAAATGATGTAATAACGTTCAAGAATCCACTAGTACTATTCGACAGCCATATTACCAACCAACACTGTGCACATTGTTGAACCACCATATGCATTACACTTATCGTTGTCGTATATTTTGTATCAATATTGATAAATATATTATATTCGGTTGATCAGCATAACATCTATTCTACTTTAGTTTGGATGAATATTGTACTATCATCTGTACAAACAATTAAAGACAATTCCAGAAGCATGTCATACATATTCACGACATGTATACCACATTTACTATCGAACTGGAATTGTATGCAGTTACTATTTTGGGGGGGGGGGGGTACATCTGTTGTTTAAGCCCCAGTCACACCTACCCGGATCAGGGACCGGACGTGCCCTGGACCGTGATCCGGCGTGGTCTGTGGCGATCCGGCGTGATCCGTGGCTCATCCGTGGCTGGTCCTTGGTGATCCTTGCTGATCCTTGCTGATCTGTGGCTGGTCCGGGCAGGAGCAAGTCCACTTCAAGTCCGGGACTACTCTGTGGACACACCGCATAGTCCGGGGGGGTGGTCCGGCTCAGTCCGCGGTGATCCGGCCTCTGGTCCGGGGCTAGTCCGTGGCTCGTCCAGGTAGGTGTGACCGCGAGGTCAAAGACGACCAAAATAGCGATTTTATCCGGGGATGTCCGAGTAGGTGTGACTGGGGATTTAAGCAGGGGGAATTCCAGTCGCAGATGACTGGTCTTCCTCAACCCACTGCGCCTTGCCCTATCCTAATAATGCCGAGCGTCTGGCTAGGAATTATTACAACTATTACAAGTGATAATTTCATTTATAGCATTTATAACACTTCAAAGTTTTATTTTCAACCGGGAATTGCATGAAATGTACCATTGCAACTAAGAGCTTGGCTTATGTAACAAGCAATGTTACTGCATGGCTGGAAGACCAGTGTTCTGGTGCTGACAGGAAAAATATTTATTAAATAAGTAAACTACATTTAGTGAAAATAAAATTGTAAAGAGGTTAACTTTGGAGATATTTGAAGTGAAAAGATCTGCAATTAATCTAAGTGTACACGTCGAAATGCTGGACCACATAGGCTTCAGCCGTAACAGGTTCTATTAAATTGACTTTGTATAGTCCTTTTGTGCAGCGACATATGCTTACTGAGTGCACCCGTATGTAGGTTAGGCTAGGTAGGATCAAATGTATGTCAGTATTTTCTTGGCGTAGTTTTTATTTGCAGTTTTAAAGTTGCATAGTCCGATCAAATATCAAATTTTCAAAACCAAAGTAATTATCTAGATTTGATTTTACATATATAACTTAGATACTGATGCAATTATTAAACATTTATTTCTGCATTGAAGGGAATATTGAGTCAATTTAATAGAAGTTTTAGAACCTGATACTGCAGAAGTATATGGTGTCCGAGTTTTGGCAAGCTTGCCAAAACTAATTGTCGATGTTTGCACTTCAAATATCTCAAAAGTTTACTATTTAAAATAAAAGTTACTTTAAACTAATGTAAAGTAGATACTAATGATCGCTTTAATATATTTATCTCAAAAGATTACAGAAATTCAATACCATCAGACTATGCAACTTTAAAAAAAAAGTGTTTTTTTTAAATGATGCTTTCATTCTAAGATGGTAAAATGTCATTCTAAGATGGTAAAATGTCAACTGCGGATAATATGATTTCCCCCCGTTCTGCCACTCCTTATGCTATCCTAGAAGTGCGAAGTATAACTTGTTCAGTCATTCAATATATGAGAACATGTAGCCCTCAATATATGTAATCATTTTGATACATTTTGTTCTTAAAATACAATAGTGAATGCTACACTAAGAAGTCTTGCGTTGTATATTTCACAATTTTTGAATGAGATGATGTCAGGTGATTCATTATCACTACATAAGTATTCTATGAAATGTCGATGAACAAAATATTACCATTAATTGTCAAGTTCCTTGAAAATATGAAAATATACATTGTGCTCTCAATATATGGGTACACATTTTTCTTTTTTTAAAGAAAAAAAAGAAGGAAAAAGGTAATCGTGCATCATGGTATGATTGAAGCTTGTTCCTCGCCTCCATTGAGAGGGAAATGCAAAGTATGTGTGTTTCAATTGTGTTGTTGTCCGAACGCCCCCAGTGTGGCACAGGGTTACTTACGTCATGAGAGAATGTTCTAAATAAAGACAGTTGCAAACTAGATCTCACCGTGTTTAGATCAAAATATATTACAGGTTCGACTCAGTCGAGTTTTGAACCCATCAGCTTCCACATAGGAAGCAGGAGTCCAATTCAGTAATAATATCCCACTCAGTCACATTATTCTTACACTGAATCACCCGGCCCTACTCTATTAAAGTATAAAACCCTTTTTTTCTCTTTTAAGTGTTCAACAATAAATGCCAGTGAACAAGTTACAGTATTTCGCAACAGTGGTTAGGGCTTGGGACGGTGGTGACGCCACCAGTCCCAAGAAGGCATGAGGTCACCAATAGAGTACGACAAAACGTAGCAGTGAATAGGATCTTAATAAGAATATTTCCATTGAGCGCCTTTATTCTCGTATAATCCTTATGCATCACATATATAATTATATTAATATTTTGTAGTTGATTAAACTAAATTGGTAATTATAACCTACACCACTTTTTTCCTGAATAACTTTTATATCATAATTTATTAATTTTGGAGATATTTGGAGTGCAAGCAAGCAAACTAATTTGCGCAGGAAAACCAGTAGAGGCTAAGTGCCATACGAAAGTGGCATGAAAAAAAGCAGTCGCTTTTAACATTGATATTAGGGGTGTGTGTCGGGGGGGGGGGGGGGCTAAAGAGTACACTAGTATATATATATACAGTGGGTATGTAGGATCAAATCTAGACATATGCTTTTGTTTATGAAAGATTAGGATTTCAATGATTATATATGCAGCTCTGATTGATCAACATATATTATGTGCGGAGTAATACAACCCTACAAATATCTTCATATCTCATCATCATCATGCTGTCGGTCGCGATGCGACAAAGTCTGCTTTCCTTACTTGACTGCCGCTCTCCATTTAGCTCTCTCCTGTGAAAGTGGTGTCCATGAGTCGGTCATAATGTCCATTTCATGAAAGCTGCCTGCAAAAGTGTTGAAGTGCTGCTGGCTTTTGAGAGTTACCAGCGGCACTCTCTCAGGGAGCAAATATAGGTGTCACACCGGTAAGAACATGTCCAGACAGGCGCAAAACTATTTGTCCCTTAATACTGGCACAGTGACATGGTTTTCTGTTTAGGGTTTGCTCCCTTAGCCTTCGGTTCTGTCAGGAACCTGTACCACAAGGCAGTGGTTTACAACTCTGCAAGGCAGGGGTGTCAAACTCCCTGAGGTATTGCAATACGTGCATACCTTCATAACTACAAATATATTAATAAAACAACATGTCTACTCTCACATCATGTGCTTCTTATCCAGCCCAAAGAATCCAAGGTAGCATCGTAGTCGGCACTGACCTCTCAGACAAGGAGCATGATAGACAGGGGGTGTCGTAGATATGGTGATTGCATCAGGAAACCTAGGGAATGTAATGGTCAGCGCGCTAGCCCCAAAATAGCAAGAAGAGTGGGTTTGGATTTTACCCTAGCAGCAATAGTTCCCATTGTTATCACCCGCAAAAGAACTACGCGCTAACCATGAGGTGGAAAGAAGTGCAGTTCTAAGTCCTGCTCTAGGCGCAATATTTCCCATTTTCATCACCCCACATCCACATCCCTATTTTGATAACAAATACTAGAATAACCTGCAGTGAATATCCAATGAAGGATAATTCTAGTAAATACACTTATGGGATTAATTGATTGATTGATTGGTGGTTGCTTTACACTGTGTCGGCAGCCTAGGCCATATTCACGGCGAGAAATGTTTGTTTTTGTTCAAACCATCGCTTTTACATGTAAAAGCAGACAATCATTAAATTAGAAAGCTCACAATCATATATTTGTGGTCAAGGGAAACAAATACCCATAGTAAAAGAAAAGTGTTATTAATAATTGATAGAATTTATTTAGTAAACTATATGAGGTGGTACAGTCCAGCTGCACTCAAAAAGGCTAAAATGTTTTCTTGTTTTACTTTAGTAAAATGGTCATGCTTGTGGGAAGAGAGGAGGATCATGCCATTGGAAACAGCGAATAACAAATTAAAGTTGCATTGTCTGATTGTTTTGAGTTTCTAACATTTCCTTTTAGATAAATAAATTAGGTTGATTTCTATAATCCACCTGACCTTAGTTTGAAGTACCTTAAATTATAAATGGGTTTTTATTTGGATATATTTGAAGTGCAAATTTGATAAATTAACTTTGGCATGAATTTCAAAATGTTGACTGACAACTGCGTTAGTAGGCTTTAGCAGTAACATTTGTTTGTTTGTTGTTTTACGTCCTAGCACCATCTCAGGACATATCAGGACGGTTAGCAGTAACAAGCTACATTACCTTGTCTTAGCATGCCCTCCTATGCAGCAACAAGTGCTTAAGAAGTGCACCAATATTTTAATTCAATATGTAGAATCAAATCCAAGTAAGTGTTTTGCAAGTTGATATTTTCATTGGACAAGTCAGCTTTAACTAATAACTCAGTCACACCATTGCTTGCGACTGATGGCTACCACAAAAAAAAAGGAGAGTCACAAAGAGGTCGCACGTCGTCACAATATGGTCGCAAAATAGTCTTCAGTAGTCACTGACATACTTACGACCAAAATGGTCGCAAGGAGGTTGAAGCTACTACACTAAAAACCTCCTTGTGACTAAAATGGTCGCAAGGAGGTTGCAGCTACTGCACTAAAAACCTCCTTGTGACTAAAATGGTCGCAAGGAGGTTGCAGCTACTGCACTAAAAACCTCCGTGGTCGCCGGTGACTGTGTGTTCTTTGGTCCAAAGTGGTCGCAAAGTGGTCGCAAACTGTAGTGTGACTGGGGCTTTCACGAAATGTGCAATAAAAGAAATTAATGACATAATATTGAATATATATGTGAATGCAACTAAATATAATCCTCGTGGGTGGGGGGGGGGGGGGTCAGATTGGTTTCCAATGGGCCTCAACCTTTGGCTTCCGCCCACTCGAAATCACTCAGCCCACCTCCACTGATTAATATGTAATACTACACCTCTTTCCACTATAGTAAGGTATATGGTTAACCCAATGACAATTCTGGTTTTAGGGATAAAATACGATATAAACATCGTTTAACTATTTTAAAAGTAAGCTATTATCTCTCATTTAATTATGAAAGGAAGTTTGATTTTAAATAGAAAGCTGCGATGAAAGAAATCCTATTAAGCTAGCAAATTCGGAAGCGATAGTAAATGATAGATTTACATGAAGGATTTTTAAAAACTAGTCTAATAACTTGGCGTTAAAACGAGGCTGGTGTAGGAAGCACTTCCGGTCTAGAAACCTGGGAGTGTCATCCATGAGTAGTGGAAACGCTTGAGTCTTTAGCTTTGAACCCCGATCAATTGTTTGTTTGTTGTTGTTTTATGTCCTAGCAACATATAAGGTCATATCAGGTTGGGTACCGACTTGTGACAGTGCGCACTCATGGTGACTTTATAGTGCTGCCCCACTGGAAGACCAGGCCACCAGCACCATGACCTGATATCCCACTCAGTCACATTATCCTGATACTGAGCCAACCAGTCCTTGTCCTATGCTAATAATGCTGAGCGCCAGGCTAGGAAGCCACAAGTATACATTTTTAAGTCATTGGTTTGACTCAACCAGCGTTCAAACCCACGACCCGACAATCTACCAACATGGGAGACAGACGCTCTAACACATTCGGCCATCCCTTCTGGTCAACCCCGATCATGGTTTAATAATTAAATACTTGTCGCACCAGTATCACATAAAGTAAAGTACATTTGAATGAAGTTGTGGGGTTCAAATCCTGGCTGAGTAAAAGCAATGACTTAAAGAGTGATACTTGCAGCCACCTAGTCTGGCGCTTGCTAATTACTAGCCCAGGACACGGAGCAATGGAATGAGGAAGAAGAATTGTCCGTGTTTGAAATAGCACAACAACACATTCTATTGTACAGAGAACTCAATCAATCAATCAATAGTTCCGTCCTCTAGTCGAGGGTTGGATGCAATGGTTCTCCACTTGTCCCGATGGTGTGCTGTTCTGATAGACTGTGAATAATTCAAGCCTGTCCACTGTGAAATATTTGTAAACCATGATGTTCTTGGTGTCCCTCTCCCTCTGCTGCCATTCACCTTCCTTTCCAACAATGTACGTATATTGAACTCTGACAAATGATGTGGCCAAAATAAATAAGTTTCTTTGTCTGTATAGTGGCAAACAAGCGTTTCTTATTTTTAATTTTTCTGAGAACTTCTTTGTTGGTGATCTTCTTTGTCCATGATATTTTCATCATCCTTCGATAAGTCCACATCTCAAATGCGGCTAAACGTTTGTACATTTTCTTAGAGATTGTCCATGTCTCAGCCCCATACATTAGAGTAGACCACACATAACACTGAAGAATACCCTTCCTTGTATGTATTAATATCTTACTTGATGGAACTACTCAAATGGATTTGTCAGGTTTTGCACCTAAGCTCTTCATATACATTGGCCGGAACTTAAAACCATCAGATTATGCATCTTTAAAGATTAACAATCCAATTATGTTGTGCTTTTAATGTGTTTAATTTCCTTTTTTGCTAGAGTTGTACCTTCTGACCGCTATGCACTGTTCGAGGTTGAGAACAGTGTGGAAGCTTGCTGCTGCAGGGCTACATTTGTTACCCAGTGTGTGCACTTGTGAAATGATTCAATTATCACCTTAAGTTTATGTTTTGGCTAGTAGTCAGGGGGCCAAAGGCCCAAAACAGCCATAGGTGTGAAAGTGCGTACTAATGCAATTTTATTGCAGATTGTGATAGTCATATACCTATATTTTGAGAATCAGGAGGTGGCCACTCTGGCACCCTTGAGCACTTTTTTTTATAAGCCGTTTTTGATATCATGTCATATTGGATCAAACCAGCATTTTTGTGCTGTTCGACATTAGCGGGTAGTGTTCGTATATCAGGTGTAGTATCATTTCTAATAAACTTAGCACTACATATATTATACCAGAAGAAAGGATATTGAAGTACCTTTCTCCTGATGTATACAACTTCTATGTATGATACGAATGTGTAAATACAGAAAGGCTCAAAAGGAATTATTACTGCCAACTCACGTTAATCAAAATGTACATTTTTTGTGGAAAAACTAATCCCGATAATAAAGAAAATAATATGTCACTTTCAGACAATTTATTCGTCTCATTCATGGCTATTTAATTACGGTATAGGTGTGAAGATGCTATTCAGGTAAAATTCCCATCTAAAACAATTTTAACAATGCCTGGTCGTCTGTCAAAGTGTTCAGGACATGTCAATCAACAAAACCGAAAATGTTCAAAATATCGTTAAACTTGGATACCTTCAAAGACTTATGACATTATTGTGTTTGCAGACGTTATTTAAACACAAATATTACTATTCTGTAAAACAAGGTATGGAAGTGGTGTTTTGACCATTATATTCATTTCCAAACTATATAAACAATCTTTGATA
Organism: Branchipolynoe longqiensis; assembly: GCA_030323885.1. Taxonomy (NCBI): domain Eukaryota; kingdom Metazoa; phylum Annelida; class Polychaeta; order Phyllodocida; family Polynoidae; genus Branchipolynoe; species Branchipolynoe longqiensis. The sequence goes on from CM059193.1 coordinate 74,151,645, forward strand.
TACTCCTAGGTTGAACTGGTGAGCCATCATAGATGATACCCGACGTGAATGATGGAATCCACAGCAAAATGTTTCTTCCCAGGCTGAGACAATCCGAAGGGAACCCTCGTTACTGGAAAGTAACAGCGAATAAAAAACATTATTTCTGCAAGCATATCACGCGAAGATTTGATCCATATTGGGCTCCAAGAAGACCTCGACAACAATCCAAACCTCGCTTTACAGTTTCACAAGTCCTGCGTATCCAGCTATACATCAAAGACACATATTGCTAGGGAACGAAAGCGCATAGAAACCATCGATACACATGATCATCAACAGAAAAGGAGGCGATCCAAATTCAGCTCTTTTGATTTCAGGGTGCATTTCCTCATATGTGGTGAAAAGTGCCTCTCGAAGGACTCAAAGAATCCTTATCGATGGAGGAGAGTCATCCAATGTTGCACGAGAGAGATGAAGAATGAACTTCTAACTGTATCTGAAGAACGAAACGATGCCTCAGCTGAGCAAGTTTGTATCCGGATTAATGGTTCTTTAGCAGATTTGCATGCCGCGGATGCACGCTACCATTTTGACTGTTTCACGCAATTCACTGGCGAGCGCAACGTCAAATTTGTCTCCAATATTGCTACAAAGTCAGAGCCATCCACATGTGATCTTGCATTCCAACATGTCGTGAACACTCTGAGAGGGAGTGCATCTACAGTGTGGAATTCAGTCGAGATCATCATCATCATCATCATCATCATCATGCTGTCGGTCGCGATGCGACAAAGACTGCTTTCATTACTTGACTGCCACTCATGTGCGATTGTACATTTCATGAAAGCTGCCTGCAAAAATGTTGAAGTGCTGCTGGCTTTTGCAAGTTACCAGCTGCACTCTCTCGGGGAGCAAATAGAGGTTTCACACCGGCAAGAACATGTCAAGACAGGCGCAAAACTATTTGTCCCTGCAGTGGCTGGTCGGGAGATGTTGGGAGTTCCATACATCAACTGCCTTTAATGCTGCCACAGTGACATGGTTTTCTGTTTAGGGTTTGCTCCCTTAGCCTTCGGTTCTGTCAAGGACCTGTACCACAAGGCAGAGGTTTACAACTCTGCAAGGCAGGGGCGTCAAACTCCCTGAGGTATTGCTATACCTGCAATACTTGCATACCTCTGACCATTAGTCGAGATATACAGCTTGTATAGTCGAGATATACAGCTTGTATAGAGATCACATGTCAGCTACAGTGAGAAGTAGCAGTTTGGCTGATGACATGTGTGCTGAGAATGTCATTCAGGCAAGAGACTGAAAGGACAGTTCACAACTTGTCACACGGTTTGAAGAGCACTTTAGACCAGCTCTGGTGATAATGCAGGTGAAAGGATGTGCCAGTCTAATTTGCTTAAAAAAATATCTGCCAGCCACTCTGAAACTTGTGGAAGTAAATGATTCTGATGTTGTGAAGGACATGTGTCACAAGATACAAGCTGAGGTGCAGTCTAGGTCTCTCCCAAAAACAACTGCATACAAGTTGGGTGACTTCACCAAAGACAGTGCCGTTTATAATTGCAGTGAAACGCTTCTCACGCTACTGTCAAGCCTAGTGTCAAATGGTAAAGTGTCTAAGAAGTCTCTGGCCTTGGCGCAAGTCATACAAGCTTTAGTGTTGCAGAGATTTAACCAGACAACACTGGGCCTGGCTCTCCAAATACACCATCGCTCTGGATCGAAGGAACTGGTTGACATTCTGTACTCCAATGGTTTCTGCTGCAGCTATGACAAGGTGAAAAGATTCAGGAAATCCGCTGCCTTGCATGCTTGTGAAAGCAAACGTATCATACCCATATGGCAAAGGGAAGGCTTCCGTGTGCAGTATGCTACTGAAATCTAAGGTTCCACTTTGGGATTTGCAGATCCTGATGCATCAGAAGAGGACTGGACAAGGGAAGGTTTCCAATTCTTGTCCTATTTGTATGGTGGTGTGGTGGCGTCAATACTAGATGGGCTGAGATATCTACTGTTCAGCAAAAAGAAGGATCCACCAAAGATTAAGAGCCTTCCTCCAACGAGCGAAGCTGCACTACAGCACATCAAGAGAGCCTGTATCCAGGTACTACCATGGCGAGTGGCAGACCAGCTACACCAACCAGATATTGATGTTTGTCAGTATGGATGGGAGTTGAACAAAACCCTTCTTTGCCCTGTCAATGGCACTTCCACTGCTGCCCCACCGTCCCTCATGCAATTTGTGGCATGTGGTTGCAAATCGAGCATGCCATGTGGGAGCCTCAAATGCCGCTGTCGGGCAGGCAGGCTTTCCTGCATGACATACTGTAAATGCGGAGCAGACGAGGGATGCTCAAACGAACACACAAAACATGAATCTGCCCCATTCATGGATGGCGACGAGAACGACGAGGACGATAATGAGGAAAGCGCAGAGGACTGATGGATTGGATCCTGAAACCTGAATCATGTGAAATGATGTGTCACAAACGCTTTACGTATGACACATATGGCAACCTAAATGAATAAGACAATACACCATGTCTGTTTGTTATATTGGTTTATGTACTATTTCCCAAAGAAATACTAAAGCCATTTGACATATTTCAAATTCATCTTGTGAAAAGTGTATCTCTGCATATGTCAGATCTTATTCCGGATTTAGTTTGGTTTACTTATGTATCCATCAATTGCTTTGTTTAATATTTTTTTCATTAAATGTATAAATAGGATTGGGACTTGCTTATTCCAATTTGATACATATTTGAGGTACAACTACTACATTTATTATTATTTTAATAGCCAAAATATCATACTGAAATGAGTATTTCGTAATATTTGTCAGTTTGAGTTGTCAATGACAATTGCTTGTGAATGTATACTGTGGCATGTATATTTGCTGTACAATGATAATTTTTACACCATGAGAATGGTACTTCAATATACTTTCTTCTGGTATACTATATGTAGTGCTACGTTAGAAATGTTACTATAGCTGATATACGAACACTACCCCCTAATGCCACAAAAAATGCCGGTTTGATCCAATATGACATCATATCAAAAACAGCTTATAACAAAAATTGCTCAAGGGTGCCAGAGTCGCACCCTCTTGATTCTAACTACCAATAACCCTATCTAGCACAATCAGCAATAAAATTGCATTAGTACACACTTTCACACCTACGTGAGTTGGCCCCCTGACTATAGGGTTTGAACAGGAAACTGGTAATTGTATATTCAACAGAAGGTGAGTTAAGCTTTTTTCCTTTTTTTTGAGTGACCCGGTTAAAGTTTGTTGATCAGTTTCCCCCCTGCAATTATGTGTTTCACATGTGCTGGAGGCTTATGTGTATATATTAACCGCTTATGGGCCGATATGAGGCTTGAGCCTCAAGGATCTGTCATATGGACTGAGCTGAAGCTGAAGTCTACATACTCAGTTCCAGATACTGAGGACTTAAATCCCCATATTTGGGGAGGTCATTTTGTTTATTAAAAACAGAAGAATAAATGCCAATAAATCGGACTGCGTCTGTCAAACATCAGTTTTAATCAATCCTCAGATAATATTGCGATATGTAATTGATTTACTGTCAACTGGTAAGTACAAGGTCCGTACGGATCCATGTGAAGATATGGAATTCAAGCCTATTTCAAGGGTTTTCAAGCCTTTCCAAGGCTTTCCAAGGCTGTTTTTGTATGGAATTCAAGAATATTTTCATTTCGATTTCAAGAAAAAACAACAATGGTGAATGGCGATTTCAGACTAATTTAGATCAATCAAGAGAGTTTATGGAATTCAAGGCTTTTCCAGACGAATTACCCAAAATAGGTTCAATTCAAGACTTTTCAAGGCCTTGAAATGTGGCAAATGAAGTGGAAGACTTTTCTCAAGACTTTCCAGGTGCCAGACGAACGCTGTAAGGATAAGGCAAGAACTGGTTTACAGAATAAAGTGACTGAGTGAAATATCAAGCTGTGGTAGCAGCAGCCTGATTTACCAGTCGGGTAGCACCATGAAGTCGCCATGACTGGTGTGCACTGGAACAAGTCCAGTTCCCATTCTGATATGTCCTTAATTGTTGCTAGTGCATACAACACCAACAATCCCTCGTTCTGTAAGTAGCTGGTTGGTTTTACAACCTGGCAACATCTAAGGTCATATCAGAACGGGTACCGACTTATGACAGTGCGCACTCATGGTGACTTTATAATGCTGCTCCACTGGGAAATCAGGCCACTGGCAACCATGACCTGATAGCCCACTAAGTCAGATTATCCTGACACTGAGCCAACCAGTCCTTACCCTATCCTAATAATGCTGAGTGCCTGGTTAGGAAGTGACAAGTATCAATTTTAAAGTCATTGTTTTGACTCAGCAGGGTTCGAACCCATGAGCTCGAATCCCACGACCTACCAACACGTCTGTAACTAGCAGGGTGGTGTGAGTTTAATGCAGCACTAATGGTCATGGAATGTGACCGCTGCCTGGAGGTCAGTCAAAAGGTCAGTCGTCCGTGGCGGCTTCACACCTGGGTAAGTGATAACTGCGAACTCCCTCGAGGTTGGTTCTTGGAATTTTACGTCCTATCAACATCTAAGGTAATATCAGGACGGGTACCGACTTGTGACAGTGAGCACTCATGGCGACTTAAGTTAATAATGGGAAATCAGGCCACCGACACTATGACCTGAATATCCCACTCAGTCAGATTATCTTGACACTGGGCTAACCAGTCCTATTGCCCTATCCTGTTAATGCTGAGCACCAGGCTAGGTAGTGACAAGTGTCAATTACATAAGTCATCGGTTTGATTCAGCTGGGATTCGAACTCCCAACCTTCCGCACGCGAGGACAGTGCTTTACCGATTAGGCCACGGCGCCCGGTACAAACTGCCTCGAGACACACAACGAACTGTTAAAGACTATTGTCGGGTTGACTCGGCTATACAGTGTCGAACCTGACATTTGCAGCAAGATCAAAGGATACGACCAGAAGGCATGGCCCAATCAGTTGAGCGTCCGTCTTCCGTTTTGGTAGATCGTGGAATTCGAACCCACCAGTTCAAACCATGTACGAGTCAAAGCAATGACTTAAAAATTGATACTTTTCGCTTCCTAGCCACATGCTTGGCATTATTAGGATAGGTCAAGGACTGGCTGACCCAGTGTCAGCATAATATGACAGAGTGGGATATCAGGTCATGGTGCTGGTGGCCTGGTCTTCCAGTGGGGCAGCACTATTAAGTCGCCATGAGTGCGCACTGTCACACGTCGGTACCCTGGCGGCCTGCTCTCCCAGTGGGGCAGCACTATAAAGTTGTCATTAGTGTGCACTGTCACAAGTCGGTACCCATCCTGATATTACCTTAGATCTTGCCAGGACCTAAAACTCTAACAACCAATGAATGAAAGGAGACAGTTCTAGTTGGCAAGATCTAAGACACCAATTATTGTAGTGTAGTGGTCTGTGCTGATTTGTGGGGTAAGGAGCCATACAGACATAAGTAGGTGTGGATAATGTGATTGCATCATGGAGCCTAGTCAATGTAATGGTTAATATTACTACAAGGCCCTTTAGCAGAATATTCGACAGGCTCAATATACTCTTTATGCCTTACTGTGCACTCAGTTTCATGTCCAAACCACTCTTACATTTTTTCTTTATTTTATTTTTTTCTTGAAGATTTATACTGCCTATCATGGATAAGTCTGAAGAAACTTGTTTTCACCATTAGACAGTTTGTCGATAGAAAGCCCAAGTCTACACTTTTACTGACCCAAGGGATTTTTAACCTCCCACACCACATAGACATGGTATGAGAGCAACTGCCCTTTGATGACGCTGTAAGTTATACACAGTGGTGGAAATCCAAATTGGCAGAGATGGGGGGCACGGGAAATCGAACCACTGACATTCAGATTAGGAGTCCGACCTGGAAAAAAGTCAGACACTCTAACCACTCCGCCACAGAGAAGACCACATTTTTTATTTATTTTATTATAATAGTCCCATAATGTTAAGAAGTGTAGGTTCAAATCATGTTCTAGGCATAATATTTCCTATTTTCATCACCCCCCATGACATTGGTTGCTGTGATCAGGATGCCATACAAGCTACAGACTGTATGGTTGTTGAACCTACCCTGTGTGTGTATGCATAAGTAAAATGGGTGTATGTAATTGTAATCCTGAAGATGACTTATTGATGTAAACAATTTAAAAGACATACAATTCCAGGGGGACAAGACAATGTAGTAGTCTGTGCTGAAATCTTAGGCAAGGGACCACATAGACAGGTAGGTGTGGATATTGTAATGACATCAGCAAGCCGAAAGGGCCTGTCACACTACAATGTTTCTCACCAGCGTGCCAGCAACGCGCAAAATATTTGCAACCCGTCGACACACGTCCAACTCTTTGGCGTTTTGGGAGAAAGTTTGATGGGGCGCAGCGTGTTAGTAGCATGCTATGAGCGCGCGGCCAATGGGCTTCGACGTGCGGCGGAACAAAGTGTCAACGTCCTGCCAGCGGGTTCCCAGTGTGCCATCAGCGTGTTATCGGCACGTTGTCGGCGCGCCGTCGGTGCACCGATGGTGTGGGGGTAGTGGGTCATTAACGGGTGCCATTATATACTCAAAGCCGAAATGCTGACGAAATGTTCGCAGAACGCCGGGTAACGTTAGGCGCATGGCAGACGCACCAGCAACACGTCAAGACGTGCCAGCAACATGTCCGACGCGTCGAGAAACGCTGGAGCAACGCCAATAGCGCACCCACTACCGGTCGATGGGACGTTACCGACGCGCCAACGGAACGGTCGCATTTTGGCGAAAGAAATGCCAACGTTAACCGACGTTGATCAACGTTATGCCAGCGTTTCGGCCGGCGCGCCACCAGCAGGTATCGACATGTTGTTAACACGTCCGTAATGCTCCCTCCAACCCGTTGGGGCGTGTCGGGGCGCGTCGAAAGTTTTGTGCAAGCACAAAACGATCGGCGCGACCAGACGCGCGCCGCCAGCCGCCGATGTGTCGATTCACGCGTTGCTATCACTCAACGTGTACCGACGCGCCGATAACGTGACGGTAATGCGCCGGTAACGTGTCCCGACGTGTACCGACGTTTCGACCAAAAAGGCAACACGTCAGTGCGCGTTGGTGGGAAACGTCGTAGTCTGACAGGGCCTTTAGCATGCTAGTCCCAGGAATGGCAAGACGTGTGGGTTCAAACCCTGCTCTAGGCCGCAATATTTCCTATTGTCATTACCCCCACAATAGTTGTAATAACCTACCAGTTAGACAACATGTAATCATCACCACAAGGAGGGTGGCATGAGTTCACGGAAGCCCTCACAATTGGCACAAATCAGGGTGTAAACTGGCTAAGGCTCGAATCTGTGGCTGTATAGGCAGGCTATAGTGAAATCAATACAGACAGAGAGAAAGGAAGAGTATAAAGTGTAAAGAAAAAGAGAGAGTCAAGCCCTCTGGTTTATTACTGATATGGTTACATGGGTGCATTGTAGAGTATCACTCCACCCTTTCCCCCAATGGAAAACAAGCATTCTTGGCCCTACCAATAGGGATCCAGCATTCCGGGTCCCCATGGATACCAGTGGTCTGCCCACCACCACCAAGCTGTATGGCCCCCATGTCCACCACCAACCTTGACCTTTGAGTGTGGTGTGATCACTATCCCAGCAGAGGGGGTAGGCCCTGAGTGCTCCCACTCCCAGACCTGCCAACACCACTATGTCTATTTACATTCCACTCAGGCACCACCAACCCTTACATATATATATATATATATATATATATATATATATATATATACATACATGCACCTTGTCACATACACCGATCAGTAATAGAACATTTGCATTCCCCCCTATGCCGTATATGGGAATATTTTACAAGGGGTCAGATCGCTTTACACTCCCATGAGAACGAAACCTGTTCCACTTCACCCCACGACAGTCTCAACCCGCGGTTCACTGACTCTGCAATCTCTAATCGCCCTTCAATGTCTACTCCCACTTCATCATAGACCTCTGGTTTTACTTCATTTTCTTATTTTGGTAAATGTTAGTTCAAGTTGCATAATCCGTTGATTTTGAAGGACAGTCAACCTTTATATATACATACAACCTTTATAATATATATACAAAAACAATAATAATAATAATAACAATAACATACATACTCACATACAGGTACAATTCCGCCTACCTAGATACATATAATTTCTTAGCAATTATATTCCTTATATACATATATATATATACATATATATATATATACATGTATATATATATATATATATATATATATATCTAACTTGTTGGAATGTTTCACCTTTTCAGCATCTAAGGTCATATCAGGACGGGTACCAAGTTTGTTAGTACACACTCATGGTCAATTTATAGTGCTGACAAAATGGAAAATCAGGCTACTAGCATCATGACCCAATATCCCACTCAGTCACATTATCCTAAATGTGATGTGGTGGCGCCTCCTAGATGTGTCCACCTCTCTACCCGTTCATCTAGCCTGTACTAGTCTTATCGAATTGTATATATATATATATAATTTATAATATATATATACATACATGTATATACATGTATATAGATATATAATTGTAACCATTGTAGACTATCATAGCTTAAGCTAAGATTCCATATACACGGTATGCGACATGCGGCATGCGAATGCGAATGTGGTATATGCGGCATAGATATATGCCAACCCCCAATAACCAATGTTTACTTTTTGTGCTTGGGGATCGTTAAACATACAAACACACCAAAAAGAATACCCATGATATTTTGGGGGTTTTTTGCTCCAATTCTGTGAAGGAAGATCAAAGTTACTATTGTTTTCTATTGCAAACGCAGCAGTAATCGCATTCGCATTTGCACCGATCGGTCCATGGGTCGATCCATTTGCCGCATTCGCATTCGCATTCGCATTTGGATGGATGGAAGCAACACTATTCATTTACATGCTTTTTTATTTGTTGCCGCATTCGCATGCCACATACCATGTATATGGAATCTTAGCTTTAGTCCAGAGTAATGATTATTACAATGTACTGGTAGTATCTTGCTTGGCACTTGACATTACTAATAGTAATACTAGGATAGGGCAATGAATAATTGGTAGAGTGTCAGGATAATGTGAGTGGGTGCTGGCAGGATATCCCATAGATAAAAGATTCACCCAGTACTTGTAGTACATGGGTGAAGACCAGCCTTATATAAATACGGGCGAAAATAGGCGTTAGTATGGAACAAGAAGTAGAATGCCTGGCACCAGTGTCAAATGGTTACTTATATCAGAACAGAGTTGGTGAAATGGGAGAGAATGCAAAAAGACAAGATGGCGGCCCGAGAACGCTGTCGATTTCACTTTTAAATTGCATTAAAGTATGTTTTATTATATTTTCAAACTCAAAAGTAGTTGGTAAACATGAAGACATATACAAAGAATAAATGTTGCTTCTTAGATTGTGAAATTATGCTCTCATAAAGACTCAGTTCATTAGCCCGATTTTTCGACCATTTTTATATAAGGCTGGATTTCCCCCCTGTACTGGAAGTATGGGGTGAATCTTTTATCAAGATATCCCAGTGGTGCAGCACTGTGAAAACTGTCATAAATTATTGTGTTGTCACAAGTCACAAGTCTTCTTGACTGGCCTAGAACGCAAAACCCCATCGAATAAATCGCTACAGTCGGTTCTGACAAAGGCTGTAGACAAAGGGAAGCACATCAAAGGAAACATGGCAGTTTTCTCAAATGCACATCTGCATATAATGTCGAACTACGCACAAAATGTACAGATAGATAGTTGACATAACAAATTGTAGATAATTATATATCTATTGACGACTTAATTGGGCTCCAGTCCATAATTGCAACAGTCACTCCATCCATCGCCTATCCCCCGTGTAGATTGAAACCCGTGATAAATAATAGCCACAATGGCCCTACGGGTAACGGTACATCCACGTACCACCCATTTACACAATGCGTACCCTTCAGCCGGAAACACAGGCGTCAGTGCGCAGCTGGGCCTGTCGTCTGCTCCGAATAATTGTCGTCTGCCGTCATTGAAATTAGTCAATCGTCGTATGTTTTCACTGAAAATTGATGAATTTGTGTTTGTTTATTTAACCATAGATGTGTGGGTTGTGAGCACTCAGCCTGTGACTTCGGGTCACAACATGAATTGATATGGCTATTTCGTGGCCAGCTGGTTACTGCGATTTGACAGGATTCGATGAACAATCCGGGCGCTGCCCTTATATGGAGGTGTCGAGTGGCTGGAGGGCGCGGGGTTGGAATAGAAGGGTGTTGACATACTATTACCAAGGTAATATTACAACAGTGCCCTCTAGCGGAATATGCCGGGCGTGCTGGCCAAATCGGTAGAGCGCAGGCCTCGCATCTGGGAGATCGGGAGTTCAGTTCCCGGTCGAGTCAAATCAATGACTTATCAAACTGATATTTGTTGTTTCCCAGCCTGGCGCTCAGTATTAATGGGATAAGGCACGGGCTGGTTGGCTCAGTGTTAGTATAATGCGACTGAGTGGGATATCGGCTCATGGTGCCAGCGGCCTGATTTCCCAGTGGGGGCAGCACTATATAGTCGCCATGAGTGCTTGCCAAATTAATTTGGCATGACTTGGCATCAAATATATCCAAAGTTTGCCATTTAAATTAAATGTTACTTCAAACTGAAGTAACGTAGACTATAATGATTAATCTAATGTAGTTATCTCAGGAAATGGCTAAGACTTAAAACCATTGGACTGTGCAACTTTAATGGATGGCACACACACAAAGTAAAGTAGCATGCAGGGAGGCGTTACTTCAATTTACTCAGTGAATACCGACTTTTATTTGATAGTTTTTTGTACGCCAAGCACTGTTTTCATATGGAGGTTATTCACCTCATTTATTCCTGCTTTATTTTTTATATATGAACAAAGAGTTCCAACAGAATCGGGCAGAACTTAGACCTATCCTTGGGCGTGTTCGTAATCTTGATGCTTACAGACTGCAGCGATATATAACGCCCCAATAAATCGGTCCATTTTCTGGATGAAGAGTAAACTTTAGTGGGGACGGTTGGAGAAGCCGGTGGGTTCTTTACAACATTAACGACACATCATTGTAGCGGCACCGGTTCACTCTGGTCTGATTGTAGAAGTGCACTTGGGTCCAGTAGCCAATGGTTTAGGAGGAAGGGAGGGGGAAATGTGGGATCTGCAGCAAGAAGAAAGCGAAACAGTGAAAAAAGAAAAGGGCCCCACCCAAGAAAACAACTCCCTTGATCAGGGGTATGAGTAAGCCTGAGAGAGAAAAAAGAACGGGTAGTATAGAGGAAAGAGAAATGAGGAGAGTTGAGTCAAAGGGCCGTGCCTCCTTGCCCTGTCGTTTGCAGTCAGCGAGCCAGACATAGAGGAGTAAGAGGTAGAAAGTGAAATGATGGCCGGCTCCCTCTCCTGCAACTCTTTTCAGACATAATCAAGGAGGAGTCTGGCAGCGGAGAGGCGAGAGAAGAGGTGTGGATGAAATAGGGCCCAGACAGGAAGTGATAATTGTGAGGATAAATAAGGTTATGATATAGCAGAACTGGAACCAGAACTGATTCATATTGCTTGTTTGCTTTCTGTTGTTTTACATCCTAGCAACATCTAAGATCACATCAAGATAGGTGTCGACATGTGACAATGCACACTCATGGCGACTTAATAATGTTGTCCTCCTGGGAGATTAGGACGCAGTATCCCGCTCAGTCACACAATCCTCTCACTGGGCCAACCAGTCTTTTCCCCATGAATTTGTGGGTTCGAATCCTGGTCGAGTCAAACCGATGACTTAATAATTGATACTTGTCACTTCCTAGCCTGGCACTCGGCATTATTAGGATAGTGCAAGGAATGGTTGGCTCAGTGTCAGGATAATGTGACTGAGTGGGATATCAGATCATGGTGCTTGTGGCCTGGTGTCCCAGTGGGGCAGCACTATAAAGTCGCCATGAGTGTGCATTGTCACAAGTCGGTTCCCGTCCTGATATGACATTAGATGTTGGTAGGACGTAAAACAACAACAAACAAACCAGTATTTCCCCTATCCTAGTATTAAGGAGTGTCAGCCCAGAATGACAACACAGCTTAAATCCGAGCAATAGAAATTAACTGTGGATATAGTGGTTTCAGTGCAGTCTATATCCATTTAGGCTTAAATTTGAAAAATGGAGAGAAAGTGCAAAAAAAAACACACCCCAAAACAAGATGGCGGCCACAGAAAGTTCTCACTTCGACTTCTAAAGACTATTATAGTATTAATCTACATGATTTCTTCAATTATTCACCCAAAAGTAACACACTGTGACAGATACGTATTTGAACTTAAAGCGGCTGTCACACATCACTGGATTGAGCAACGGACAGAATTGTCTAGTCTTTTGGTGATAAGTATCAAAATGTATTAAAATGTGTCAAAGTGTTGCGACATCGGGTCTACAAATGGACATGAAACAGACATGAAACCAACATGAAACCGACAGCCAACGGACGAAACAAACTCAAACCGGATAAGAAGAGTAGATGTCAATCTGGCGGCATCCATTCACAGTTTTGTGCATGTTCAAAACTTGAACGGACACAAACCGGACTTTGTTTGGTTTCTGTCCGTTTCCCCCAATCCGGTGATGTGTGACAGCTACTTTATATGTCTCACTTTAGATTGCAAATTCATGTGGTTATGTCAATAACCCACCTTCGCAACACTTTTATTAGCGGGTTGTTGAGCAGCCCTGTCTTGGCGACAGTGCTGTGGGACTATCTAATGTTGGCTGTGGTATGTTGTCGGACTCGCTCAGCTGTGGTTGTCTTGGTTAAAGCCCAGCATAAAAAAAGCCTTTAACACGTACTCTCCATGGTTCGATGATCATACCGCCTTCACTCCCACCCTCACCCCCAGAACCACCCACCACCCCCAATAACACCACACACGTGACTTGCACGCCCACCTTACATGAGGTCATTGCAACTGAGCTGTGACCTTTAACTCATCCAATACCTGCAGGGTAGTATTCACGAAAGTGAGCCCTTACTTCACATTTGGTTATTAAATTTGCACACACCAAAAAGTGTAATCTAAAAATAATTAATTAAAAAAGTTAATATGCACTATTTGTTTGAATATACATTTGATCAATAACTTTAACAGAAAATACATAACTACAAATATGGCTATTAAAATCTATAAAGGTATGATACTACCATACTTCGACTATGGTGATGTAATATGTATGCGGAGTAACAAAAATATGTTGGATAAACTACAAAGTCTACAAAATAGAGCACTTAAGATATGTCTGAAGGTGGAACATAGACACCCAACTGATGATCTCCATAGAAAAGCAAGAGTCAACACACTAAATGACAAGAGAAAAGCACATCTCAAAATAGCAGCATTCAGGGAGACAAGGAAGCCTGGGATGGTGCAGGTAACAAAAAAGGCAACAAGAGGTAGTGATGGCGCAGACTGATAAGAAACAGAGCCAAAAACAGATCATATGAGGGGAGTACCGAGTACATGAAGGCAAGGGAATGGAATACACTGGGAGTAGAAGAAAGAAGTACAGGGACAATAGAAACATATAAAACAATAATCAAAAGAGAGCTAAATGCACTGGTAGACTATTGAAAACAACAAATAAAATGAATCAAAAAAGAAAAAGAAAGATAGATAAATAAATAAATAGACAATACACTGATAATTCAAGCAAAGTTTTACATACAAAGGTAAACTTTAAACTTATAGCCAAAACCTAATGACCACTAACACAGCAAAGTGAAGCCATTCAGAGAAATTAACTATTGGTAACCAAACAATTATCCGATTGTAGAACAAACAAACTCACAGATGTTTGGGGGATGTGGGAGAAAGCTTACAGACAGAGAAAGAATGCATGCAGTAGTTAGCTACACAACAACTGAAAGTGATAACAAGAAGGGGAGTCACCAGACTATTACTGTCTAGCGGCGAAAACAAGTCATTAGACTTAACCGTTATGGGCAGCCTAAATACACCCATCACAAAAAAAAAAGAAAAAAAAGTATAAATTGCATGTTAGGTCACTTCAGGCCGTGTTTCGACTTGTAACAGTGCACACTCATGGTGAATTTATAGCGATGTCCCACTGGAAGACTGAGCCACTGGCACCATGACCCAATATCTCACTCAGTCACATTATCCTGATATTGAGCAAACCAGTCATTGCCCTGTCCTATTAATGCTAAGCACCAGGCCAGAGAGCGACAATTATCAATTTTGTAAGTAATTGATTTGACCCAGTCAGAGTTTGAACCAAAGACCTCCAGAACATGAATCCGATTCAGCCACGAACACAGCAAATATAGTTAAGCCTCTTTATTACAATTTTAGTTCTTTCATCAGTACAGTCTCTTAGGTAGTTATGTGATGGTGATGAGGCTTAGGCACGCTTATAACCAAGTAAGTTTGATAGCATGGCTGTAGCCGAAGAGATGGGACTCTTGTAAGGTAAGTGTGCACGGCATCAGAGGTGCTACGCATCGTGAAAGTAACTATTTTGCTGTTTTTTATTTGTTATTTACAATGTGGATATACTGTTTCGACTATGTTCTATATCGCATACTTTTGCCCTGAGTGGTTTTTGTTGTGTCTGACTACGTTGAATAGAACATTGCTGTATATGAGATAAGATATATGATGGCAGTCTATTTTCTGAAAGAATGATTTATTTTTGTGTTGCAGAAGCTTGCCCCCATCGTGGCCCTATACAGCAAACTAGCAGTGGTTTCAACTCTAGTAAGTTATAGAGGGGGTGTAATGACGTCACAAGACAACTTTCGGTGGCCATATTGGATTACATACAGAAGGCTTGCAACTGCCTACACTGTGCTTATTTACTGATTTGTTGGTTTATTTGTCACTGTTTTGAGCAGTTTGGCCTCAGAAGTTGTTGCTGAAGTGCTGCAAGTAAACACATTGGATATAAACCTCCCAGAACCTCCCATAACACAAGGAAACTCTGTTTTACTGCATCTGCATGCATTCCCAACATGACTAGGGAGGGTGCTCATAATCCAAGATGGCTGGCCACTGACCGCTGACTGCTGAGTGATGACGTCATGTGCACTCCCTCTATACACCCATGCCGTAATTGATTAAACACCTCGGATCACCCGAATCACTTGTTTTGCTCATGCGCAGACCTTACAACCTCGAGTAGCATAACCGAATGCGCTCGGGGAGGAAACAATGGTGGCTTAATCCAGCACTCTTTTTTTTCTTTAATAACCAATATATCGACAGACAAAATAGGGTTTAAAGTATTTTATGATTGCATAATTTAGTTATGTAAAATATAATTTATTATAGATATATAAATGGGCGGTGCGGGGGATCCCCTCCTTGTTCATTTTAATTATGATTTGATGATTTGATTAATATTATATTATTGACCAATGATATGTCGACGCAGCCTACGCTTTGCTGCAAGCCGGCTGGATGAGCGCATGTGGCACCACCATCCACCTTTTCGCTGTTCCTACCTGTATACTCTGTCCATTCGCACCTGTATTTTACTTTTATGATTGACGGGTAGGCCTATATTGCCCAGCCAAAGAGAGCCTCGTGAATAAATAGGAATATAGCTATATGGTTAAGCATCTCAGGGCCTTATCTTGACTTCACTCCAGCATGTACGAAATCTAAAACTGAATGAATTCCAAATATATACTGTATAGACTACATCACGGTTCCGACTGCGCATGCGCTGAAAACGGCCTTGGGAGCAAAGCAAAGCCGTACGGCCATTGAGTTTGCCTATATGCGCATTGAAAAACGTCAGTTTTATTCAAAATTAATAGAAATCCAAAACCCTAACCGTATCAATTTAATATAATCTTTTTGTTAAACATGTTTTCTATATGTGTTCCAAGTGGTTTCTGCCTAGGTGGTGTCGTTTTATCAATATTTTACTTTTTCTGTATGGAGATTGCTCACTGCCATTGACAATGCATTGAGTACTCTGGCTATGGCTCTAACACTAGTCTGAGTGCCTAGATCTTTCTAAATCTAAATTCACATGCCATAAGATGTGCTGATTATATTTATGTAAATGCAATGCTGGATAAAAGATTAATATCTTAATTTATTATATATATTGTTTTAGTTAGTATTCTATGTTTCAAACAAGAGCTGAGATGAGCTGAAACTGGCACATTTCATAGCTGCACCCAGTGTATTAGCATGTGCCATGTGCTTTTGGGGGGGTGGGGGGTTTTTGCTCTGATGCATCCCACAATGCACCGCGCCGGTGGAACCTTGATGTAGTCTATTGATTTGTGTTTGTGTTGTTCAATTACACTTTCGAGTCTTGTATGCCCTACTTAAAATGTCCTAATCCATACAAACATCACATTCTCGAAACCAAAGCACTTCCCTAGATGTTATCCTATATTTTCATCTTGGTTACTGATGCATATTTTAAGCATGTGTTGCTGTAAAGTAAGGATCCTAAGTCAATTTAATAGAACCCAATATGAAGCCTTATGATGTCAAATATTTCGGCATGTGTGCCCACCTAATTCTGCATTTTTTCACTTTAAATATTTATAAAGTTATCCTTTTGAAAAATGAAAGTTACTTCAAACTAAAGTAAAGTAGATTATAATGATCAACCTGATACATTTATCAAAAGAAATATGGAGACAACTCAAAACAATACATAATACAGTGTTAATGGATCCCCATGCAGCCAATAGATATATATATATCTATATGTCTCAGCATATATATATATATAATATACATCGAATGACTTGAAGTGATGCAAAAAGAATGGGATGTTCTGCCCACAGCAGGACTCGAACCCATGTTGCTGCCATTCTGGGGCTAGTGTTGAAACCATTAGTCTATTTACGGTGCATTCTAAAACTTCCTCCCTACATCTACCTGCGTATGTGGCATTTCACTTGTAGATGTAAACTTGTAACTCACTACACTCACCCCTTTATGTCTCAGACTGACAACTAGTTGGTTGATTGGATGTTCGAGTTTTAAGTCCTGACAACATCTAAGCTCACATCAGCATAGGTACTGACTTGTGACAGTGTGGACTCATGGCAACCTCATAGGGCTGCCCAACTGGGAGACCAGGCCACCAGCACCATGACATGATATCCCACTCAGTCACATTATCCTGACACCAAACCAACCAGTCCTTGCACTATCCTAATATTGCTGAGCGTTTGGCTAGGAAGCAACAAGTGCCAATTTTGTAAGCCTGGTTTGACTCGACTGGGAATTGAATTTCCGACCTTCCGCACGGAAGGCCTGCACTCTACCGATTCGGCTACCGCGTCCGCTAGCTGACAGTTATAAATATACAGGTAGCGAAGGCCGATAACATACACACACCAGGTTCAGGGGTGTATTTAAATAATTTTAGTCACAACATCATGAGGTGTCAAAGGGGTGGGGGGGGGGGGCGATGATACAAACAAACAGGATACTATGCATAGAATGGGACTTGAACCTATACTTCTGCCATTCCGGGGTCATCATTCTACCCATTAGTCTATTTAGGCTCCCTGATGCAATTGTATGGGGCTCAGACATTGACAATCTCTAAGAAAATGTACAAACGCTTAGCAGCATTTGAGATGTGGACTTATCGAAGGATGTTGAAAATATCATGGACAAAGAAGATCACCAACAAAGAAGTTCTCAGAAAAATTAAAAATAAGAAAAGCTTGTTTGCCACTATACAGACAAAGAAACTTATTTATTTTGGCCACATCATTCGTCAGAGTTCAATATACCGTACATTGTTGGAAGGGAAGGTGAATGGCAGCAGAGGGAGAGGGAGACCAAGAACATCATGGTTTACAAATATTTCACAGTGGACAGGCTTGAATTATTCACAGTTTATCAGAACAGCACAACATCGGGACAAGTGGAGAACCATTGCATCCAACCCTCGACTAGAGGACGGAACTATTGATTGATTGATTGATGCAATTGCGTACTATATATGGAAATTGTGAATAAAACATGTCTTATAAAGGTCTTAAAGTTGCCTGGTCTGATGATTTTGAGCTTCTGCCATTTTTCTGAGATACATATATTTAATTGATTGTCATAGTCTACTTTACCATCATTTGAGATAACTTATAATTTAAATGGCTAACTTTTGGGATATTTGAAGTGCAAACATGGGAAATTAATTTTGGCAAGCACACAGAAACTCTGACACCACAGACTTCTGCAGTAACAGCTTCTATTAAATGAACTCAGTTGTCCTTTCTATGTTGAAACAAATGCTGAAGAAGTACGTCAGTATCTAAGTTAGACATGTAGAATCAAATCTACATACAGTATAACCCCATTAAACCAAGCTCGGTTAATCCACATTATCGGTTAATCCAAACTTTTTTCGGCTGCCCGCCAAAATACTATCATTTATCATACAATAAAGTTGGTTAAGCCAAAGTCGGTTAATCCAAATTATTGGTTAATCCAAACAGAATGTTCGGACCTCAGGCCACTTCCAGTACGGTTAAACCAAACTTTCATGTGCTGATAAGGTCATATGAGACCCCACCGAATTTTGTATATGATAAATGGTAGTATTTTGAAGGGAACCTAGAAATTTGTTCGGATTAACCAATCGTTTGGTTTAACCAAGCTTGGTTTAACTGGGTTATACTGTATGTACATAAAAGACAATAATCAAAGTGTCCACATGCGTTGTATATTACATGTGCAATACACGCTTACTCTAAGTCAAAGTCAAAGCCAAAGCTAGATTAAGCCAATGATCGGTTAATCCAAGCAAATTCCTACGGTCCCTTCAAGTTTGGTTTAATGGGGGTTATACTGTATTTGTTCTGGTTTCGAAAATGTGGATGTTTCATCGGACTATGCAGCTTTAAATCAGCCTACCACACCCACCTACGATTTCATCAAGGGAGGTGACTTCAACTCTATTGCAGTAAAACTAATTTATCACAGGAAATGGGGAAAAGGCGTATCGGTATGTACAAACAGACTACAGCCTGGAGACATGGTAACACAACCTATTGTTGCAGGTTGCCCATGCCTCACCAGGTAAGGGGTCAGGATCGCAGGTAATTTGATTTGGGAGTATGCATACACCAATGGTTTGGATGCGGGTGAGCGGGGGGGGGGGGGTGATCCCTGAATATAATATATTATGGTTTATTGAATTTGTGAATTGTTTCCGGATATTTGTTATTATTGTTGGTCCATGTGCTGCAGGCCTGTGCTCTGGCCCATGCTGTGGTCCTGCATTGATCAATATATATATTCTTGGTGTGCGCGGGACTGGCCCCACTCACCTCAATTTTCCTTTTATCGGTATGGGTATGCCCGAGCCAGTGGTCGATATATATATATATATATATATATATATATATATATATATATATATATATATAAAGTTGCCAACCCATTACCCTCTAGTTCTCTCTTGTTATTTGTAGACGGAACCTATATAATAATATGCTTATAACTGATATAAGAGAGTTTTAAATGTTAGGCCAATTGTGGGACCAGGTGAGGGGGCCAATTCGGTTAAGCACAGACCTTATGTGCGAGAGATTAAGAGTTTGGTTCCTAGTCAAATCAAACCAATGACTTATAAAATTGATACTTGTCGCTTGCTAGCCTAGTGCTCGGAATTAATACGATAGTGCAAGGACTGGTTCGCTCAATGTCAGGATAATGTGACTGAAGGGGATATCGGGGCATGGTGCAGGCAGCCTGATTTTCCAGTGGGGCATCACTATTAAGTCGCAATGAGTCCGCACTGTCACAAGTCTGCACCCGTCCTGATATGACCTCAGATGTTGCAAGGGCGTAAAACTCCAACAACCAACCAACCTATTGTGGATCGATTGGCAAAAAATAGTGTTGAGATACAAGGGATGGTTGTTTCGTAATCTTTTATTAAAGTAAGTTTTTTTCGTCATTGAGGAGTTCGTGGCTTTTATCCTTAAAAAAAAAACACATCAGGAATGCGAACCGACCTACTGTGCACCCAAGTCACGATCCACAATTTCTGTTCTAGTGTCACACATCGGCTGTTTCTAACATCTAAATTTCTGCTTTTTCACCTCAGCTAAATACTTTCAAAGTATTCATTGTCTTGAATGAGTGAGGTCGCTCATTCGGTGTCATTGCTGGACATGGCAGGCTCAAGGCCGAAGCCCTCCCCCCTGCCACTACTCTGGTGGTGGTGGGCGGGGGGGGGGGGAGTGAGTGATGAGGGGGGGGGGGAGAGGGGGGAAGCCATCTTCCCCCCTCCAGCCCAACTCCTGCCAGCCATCATGGCCAAGCACTATCCTGGGCTCATATGCCCTCATCACATTTCATTTTCCCAATATATCGGGGCCTTCGCTTGTTCGCTTCTTGCCCGATGATACACAGTCAATGTAGATGCCGCCGGGCGGGCAGCGCCCGAATAAAAGCCTTGATTAACCCCTCATGCCTATGAGTCAGCTGTGTCCGTGAGCAATGGTGTTCCCATGTTTGAATGTGTCTACGTCAGTCATTCGTCTCATTACTGGTAATTGTGGATTGTTTTGGGGTTTTGTTTTTTTTGCATTGCAGGTTTTCATTGGAAGGGAGTGTTTCAAATGTCCTTACTGTATTAGGATACACACCTTAATTTAGATAAGAGTCTCTAATTCATAAAAATGCAATGCGATTGCATTACATTTGAAAGGAATAATGATATCATTGTTTTAATGTCGATCAGCATTCGATTGTTATAGTGATGAAGTATTCGCATATAATTCTGAGAGTTTGCAGGACTGAACTCCCACAAATGGCCAACTTGTAAGATGAGAGGCTGATTTTGTGGGAAACCATTCCCGCAACTCTCTAGACTTAGCTTCGATTGTATTTAGTTCCCTCACTGGCTACTAGGCGGCTCTGTTATACCCCTATCACACTACGACGTAGCAAGCCAACATAGGCCTGACATGCTCACGTTTCGTCATTACGTTACGTTATGATGACGTCAGTATGACGTTAGACTGACGTCGAGCTACATCACGTTATGTCTTGTTACGTCAGCATGCATCAAGGTTTTGAACCTGTTCAAAACTTTCGACGTATCTCGAACGTAAGGGTTTACGTTTGCCGTACGTTCTGTACACGTTTGGCGAACGTCAATGACGTTAAACAGACGTTAGTCAAACGTTGCTCACTCTGTTCCACTACGTTCCACTACGTTGACCCACATTAAATCCAGTGGAAACGTCCACACAGCGTAATGGGACCGTCAGGAGAATGTATGCCGAATGTACGTCCAACGTACATTCAACGTACGTTCAGCATTTCAATACCGTGTCATGACGTATGTAATGTCACGTAATGTAAAGCAATGTAGTTCTGGCGATGGAATAACGTTCATAACGTTCCGTGAGCGTAATTACGTTGTCCTCTCTCGTTGAATGACGCTATCACTACGCTTTACCGACGTTACACTTTCGTCAACTACGCTGCATCCACGTTCAACTTGTGCCCAAATTTGTATACTACGCCGAGAAGTTCGACGTTTTTCATGTTCTCCGTACGCTGACGTCATTACGTCGTAGTGTGACAGGGCCTTTAAATACAAAGAGTGGCTTGCCTATGTTTACTGTATAGAGAGTTTTGCCTATCACTTGGGAGGAAGTTGAACACTGTCACCAACCTTGGTTGGCCCTTCTCCTTTGAGATTGACTCTTATACCCCCATCACACCAAAATAGTCCTCAAAACATCCGACCCTGTTCTAAAACGGGGTAGAACGTGGTCGCCGAAAATGTTGAACATGCTCAAAGTTCTAGAGCACCATTCCGTCCTTGCCCATCCATGCACTTCCTAGAAAGTTTGTAAAACGTTGCTACTACATTCACTACGTGAGCACGCAGTTTGAGCCCGTTCGGCCACATTTTCAAGAACGTAGTAAGAACTACTTTGGTGTGATGGGGGTATTACCAGCTTACACCCTGATTGTTCATTGCCTTGTGACATTGTGAAATCACCGGTACACTGGAACAGGTGACATTGATTTTTGTGTTTTCAGTTCCGTTTCCATCTAAACCATCACTATTTGTGTCGGTAAGAAAACACAAGAGCAAGAAATATGGTTAACCTGCCATTTAATCTATTAAGAAATTGAAAACATATTGTATATATATATAATATGTGGCATGTAACTAGTTACGCAACTATTATTGAGCAAAGTGTCGGTTAGTCATTGGTACTACAGTCCAGTGGGACAGTGCATCCTATGTGTTTGTGCAGCACTGTGCTGCTTTGAAGTCGGGCCTGCCTAGTTGGCAGCCGACATCCGGTGTCACAGTTTGAGCGCCCTGCCAGTTTGAGCGCCCTTCAGTTGCTTCTGCGCATGCGCGGAATTTAACAGCATCGTCTGCGCATGCGTCAAATTCTACCCAGTTTCAAACTACCGTGGCCTAAGACAGACATAAGCCGTGTTCACACGGACAAAATGTGAGGCGTATCACACAAATCGAATCACGTGAGGCGAATTAGGCGCCCGTTCACACGGACACTGCGTGAGGCGGAAGTGAGGCGGAAGTGGATATCTGCGCATGAGCAAGTCCAGGCTAACCAGCGCCATTTTGGGTTCGACGACGCCGGCACCAGAGAGTGTGGGTTCGACCTAGATATGTATTTAATGATTCGTATTGGTTTGGAACGGTCAAAACTTCTGCTGGGCAGTGAAACCCTACAAATAAATGATGAAAAAAATATCTGTGCATAGATAGCGGTTTCATTAATTAAATTATATAATATGCGCTTTTGATCGACCGGAAAGTCAACAAACTGAGGTGTCGACTGCGCATGCGTGTGAGGTGCTTAATCCGCCTCAGAGTGTCCACACGGGCAAAATTATCCGCATCACAGGAATCGATTCACGTAGACTACCTAGCTTAGGTGGTTTACATTAACCGGATCACGTGAATCGAATCAGCCCTAATCCGCCTCAGACGTGCGTTCACACGTGAAATGTGAGGCGAACTATACAAGTCGCTTTCTACGAATCGATTTACATTGCCCGTGTGAACACGGCTATAGTTGGATATTCACGAGAAGTACAAGTACAATCAACCACAGTTGACTTAGACATAGTTGGATATTCACTACAACTTACAAGTAGGGACATTGTTCGCTGCATGTCGCTATTCGACGTCATTTTTAAGTATACACAACGATCGATATCCTACAAATGACTCACTTTACACCCCAATAAAATCATGACTTGAAACTTTGTGTATCAAACCTATGAAATGATTCACACTGAACATACCATGGTGTCAAGTATTTCAGTGTCCTTTTAAGAATATACACCATTTTACCAACTATGTTTGAAAACTCGAAGTATAACCCTGCAATGCTTGTCAGGGATTAGTTTACTGAAAATGTGCATGGAGAGTGAGGTATGTTCCAATCACCTTAAGGCCCAGTCAGATGAGGCCTGCGTTTGCTTACGATCGATCCGCGAGGATCTTGCAATTAAATTACGACCATCTTACGACTAATCACCGAATGCTCTGCGAGTGATCGCCGACTGATCGCCTACCATTTCATCTTTTTTGGTCACAAGGAGATTGTCGCTGCAGTGCCAACATCCTCCTTACGACCTCTGGCGTCTCCACCAATCGCCTACCGATCGGCGCCGATTGGCGACCAGTCGGCGATCGTTCGCCGACCGATCGCAGTCTGATCTGCGACCATAGTAGCAGTACTCCAGCATCACACGAGGCATTTTGCAGTTAAATTATGACCATCTTACGACCACCTTACGACTACTCGCCGATCGATCGCCGACTGACGCGATGTGGCACGTGTAAGATAAGCCTCGGTCACACGATGGTCTGCGTTCGCCTACGATCGATCCATGACCAAAAGTCTGCGATCTCTTTGCGACAAAATTGAAACAATTTGTTACAAACTATTTAATACGTTGCCATGTCGACCAGGCGACATTGTGATCTCATCGTACACGCGCGACATCACATCGGTCGGCGATCACTCGGCAATTAGTCGTAAGGTGGTCGTAAGATGGTCGTAAAATGGTTGTAAGATGGTCGTAAGATGGTCCTAATTTAACTGCAAAATGTTCGCGAATCGATCGTAAGCGAACGCAGGCCTTGTGTGATGCTTGAGTACAGCTACTATGGTCGCCGATCGGTCGGCAATCGGCGCCGACCAGTCGGCGATCAGTGGAGACGCCACAGGTCGCAAGGAGATTGTTGGTGCTGCAGCGACAACCTTCTTGCGACTTCTAATTAATTTTAAACTTGATTTTTGAGTGTTATATTCATATATATGCTAAATGGCATATCAGGCAATGGAATACAGTAGTTAAATTAGATACTAAATCATGTATTTAGATGGTACAACCCATCAAATATGCCAATTCAGACAGCCCATGAGGTTGGTTTGCCTGGCAAATTGGCTGGTCAAATAAATCCCCAGTTTTGGTTCACATAAATTGGCATAGCGCGATAAATATGTACCGCAGAGCAACAAAAGTATATATATTCTTAATCCTCACAATGAGCTCTATTGATTTAACATGGTTACAATGCAATCAGAAAAACTTTGAAAAATCACCGATGTCCCTACTACAAGTACAATCAATCATGACGCTCCAACTGATGCCCCAACTGATAAGATTGCAGGCCTACGTTGAGATTGGTATGCATGTGACTACGCAAGCCATTTAAAATATTTAAAACAATAGTTATATATTTTTTTGAATCAAGTTTTTGGTTAATCTGGCAGCACTATAAAAGTCGTCATGAGTGCACTGTCACAAGTTGGTACTCGTCCTGATATGACCTTAGATATTGCTAGGATGTAAAACAAACAACAAACTTTTAAATGTTTTATGGACATAGCCATATCTAATGCACAACAACCACTGACACATTTGGCATTTTAATATTTAGAACAAGAATTAATCTGGGTCTGCCAGTGAGGGAGCACTGATATGACCTTAGATGTTGCTAGGATGTAAAACAACAACAAACAACAAACTTGTATGTCTAATGCACAACAACCACTGGCAGGGCGCTCAAACTGGCAGGGCGCTCAAACTGCGACATTCTGCAGCTTGAAGGCGTCAGAAAATCTGCGCATGCGCAGAAGCAACAGAAGGGCGCTCAAACTGGCAGGGCGCTCAAACTGCGACACCGGCAGTAGGAGCGCGCCGGGCTCCAAGTGCGGAAGCACGATACAGTATCTGCCTCCAGCCGGCAGGAAAATGTGCTTCATGAATAAACGGAGGGGCCTTTAGAGGTACCAGCCAGAGGAATTACACATCCAACTATATATGTCAATTGTCTTGTCTTGTTAATTGTCGTACGGAGCGCACAATAATATACAGTAACAACTCCCTAACCGACCACCTCCACAGATCGACCACTCCTCCATATCGATCGCTTTATTTGGCTCTCAAACGATCGCCCATACAATACCATTGTCACGATTTAAAAAACTCCCTAAACCGACCACCTCCCATATTAGATAAAAGATTCATCTGGTACTTGTAGTACACCGGTGAAAACCAGCCTTATATAAAAACGGTCGAAACATCGGGCTAATGAACTGAGTCTTTATGAGTTCTTTTCAGTTGGAAAATATAATAAAACATATACTTTAATACAATTTAAAAGTGAAATCGACGGCATTCTCTGGCCGCCATCTTGTCTTTTTGCATTCTCTCCCATTTCACCAACTCTGTTCTGATATAAGTAACCACCATTTGACACT
This sequence comes from Branchipolynoe longqiensis, assembly GCA_030323885.1. Lineage (NCBI taxonomy): Eukaryota > Metazoa > Annelida > Polychaeta > Phyllodocida > Polynoidae > Branchipolynoe > Branchipolynoe longqiensis. The sequence goes on from CM059193.1 coordinate 74,177,531, forward strand.
GGTGCCAGGCATTCTACTTCTTGTTCCATACTAATGCTTTTTTCGACTGTTTTTAGATAAGGCTGGTTTTCACCCCTGTACTGGAAGTATGGGGTGAATCTTTGATCTACTCCCATATGTGCTGAGACCACGGAATGCATATATATAGAGAGAGAGGGATCTATGCAGTACTCACCTAGTCCCTGATGTTGTCTTCCCACCTCTTCCTTTGCCCACCTGTGTGAATGTACGAATATAAGCTGGAACCGACAGCATTCACGTTGCTAGATCTGATTGTATTTAGTAGGGAGGAGTCCTCAGGGCCAAGAAGCATTAGGACCCAGAGGCAAGTAGGACCCAGAAGCATGTGTAGCCAAGAGGCTGGTAGGACCAATAGGCTAGTAAGATCAATAACCAAATAGGACCAAGAATCCAATAGGACCAAGAGCACAGTAGGACCAAGAAGCCACTAGGACCAATAGTCCAATAGGACCAAGAACCCAGTATGATCAAGAACCCGGTTGGACCAAGAGGCCAGTGGGACCAAGAGGCCAGTAGGACCAAGAGGCCAGTAAGGCCAAGATACCAGTAGGGTCAAGATACCAGTAGGGCCAAGTGGCTAATAGAGCACCATAATCTGATATCCTACTCAGTCATATTATCCTTGCCCTATCCAAATAATTCTCTTTGCTCGGTTAGGAAGGGACTAGTATACATTTTTACGTCATTGGTTTAACTCGACCAGGTTTCGAACCTGTGGGTTCTAATCCCACGATCTACCAAACACCAGACGAAAATGCAGTCAACCCAAACCGCCGGTGGCACTTGTGAGGCTTTCTCACCCCTTCACATCTGTTCAGTCCACGCATCAAATATCCCCTAACTCATTGTCTTTCACTTAAGGGCCCTGTCAAACTATGACGTAACACAATAGCATAAGCTGACATAGGTGCAATTTGGCCATCACGTGGAGATACGTCGAGATGTGTTACTCGTTCGTTAAGCCTACATCGAGAAACGTTGAGTTACGGTGAGATACGGTGACACACATCAAGGTTTTGGACATACCCAAAACCTTCGGCGTAGCTCGACATACAGCCCGTTATGTTGGGTTACGTTGCGCTCACGTTAAATTTATGTCGAGATACATTAGACGTTCGTTAGAGCTATGTTGGTCTACATTGAGCTATGTCAACTTACGGTAGGTTGACGGAGAGCCGGAAGGAACGTGCAGCCCGTGCGCTGCCACCGTGCTGCTAACATATATCGACTTAGGTCTAACGTGTCTCTGATGTGTGTCTAACCTTAGTCAAACGTAAGTCCAATGTGTCTTAACGTATTCGACGTAGTTGACGAACGGCTGGCGCGCGCGTAACATATGTTCTTCGAACGTAAGCAAACGTGCTGTGAACATGGTGTGAATGTTTTGCCTCGCTGTCCTTACGCTGAGCACGCTGGACTGTCATTAGACTGACGGTGTTCACTCGTGGGCCTGACGTCAACTCATGTTATGAATTATGCCAGTCGTAGCTATGTTAGGGCTGGCATAATTACGCGAGTCCTATGCTAAGCCGTTGCTAGGGTTTCGCTAGCCTGATGATGTGCGCACTGGAGGCTCGTTAGCCTTCTGTTGGGCCATATTTGTTTATACGTTGAGACACGTTACAACTAAATTGGACCAACGTTTCGCCTATGTCCACTATGTTGCACTGACGTCCAATTTGGCTCTGAAATGCCGAGAATTTCTATGTATCTCAACGTAAAAAAGTAATGTTTACGGTGCAAACTCACTGGCCTGTTACGACGTAGTGTGACAGGCGTATAAGATGTAATCTCCAGTTTAATTCAGATTGCTTACTTCTTGAACCACCAACATCTCTGCATGTGTTTTCTGTGGTCAGACAGAATGATACTTTTTAAAACGGATACAAAAAAAGATCAAAAGCGAATCAACTCCAACAACCAACAAACTATAATGTCACCCCCAAAGTCGCTATGATGAGGGACCCTAATATAGTGTAAACAAAAGCTTTGTTTTATTTAATGCTGCTTTTAGAGCACATTGATTTTTATCATCGGCTATATGAAGTCAAACATGTGGTCATTCTGACATATTTCTTTGGAGGAAACCTGCTGCCACCACATAGGTTACTCTTTCTGTTAATCAGCAAGGGGTCATTTATATGCACTTTCCCACAGACAGGGCAGCATATACTACAGCCTTTGATGAACCAGTTGTGGGCCACTGATTGGAACGGAATATAGCCCAAACTGCAAATGGGTCCACTGAGCAGGATCGATCGGATGACCCACACCTTCTCAAGTGAACACTCTACCGCCTGAACTACGTCCCACTCCCTTTATATAGTGCCTTGCTGGTGATAATGCACAAGAAAGGCCCACACGTATTTATTATTTAAAATTGCCTAGTCCGATGTCTTTTGAATTTGTTTCCTTATTTTTTAGATAAGTATATGTAGTTGACAATTGTAATCTACTATTCATTAGTTTGGACTAACCTTGATGAAATATGGTTACATTTGGAGCAATTTGAACTGAAAGAACCCAAAATAATTTGAACAAGCCTGCCAGAGCTTTTGTAGCTATGAGTCAGATTTCCATCTCGCCATGCCTACATGATATACTAGGCTGACCTAGTCTCCTGGTACCTGTCTTAAGGTACACCTGGTACTTACAACCAGGGCATGGCTAATCAGGTCATGAGCTCGACCTAATTCATTTGTGGTGTCCTTGCTTAAAGCGGCATAGTCCAATGAAAACATCAAATTTTCAAAACCAAAACACTTATCTAGATTTGATTTTACATGTCTAACTTAGATACTGATGCACTTATTAAGCATTCGTTTTTGCATACGAGGCGATACTGAGTCAATTTAACAGAATCTGTTACTGCAGAACTCTTTGGTGTCAGAGTTTTGGCATGTTTGCACTCAAAATATCTCAAAGGTTTACCATTTAAAATAAAAGTAACTTTAAACTAATGTAAAGTAGATACTAGTGATCGATCTAATATATTTATCTCAGAAATAATACAGAAATTCAAAACAATCGGACTATGCAACTTGTATGGCTTTCTCAAAGTATGTGTTCCAAATCATTAGTTAATGCACCAGTATCTAAGTTGGATATACAGGATCAACTGTAGGTAAGTGTTTTGATTTTGATAAAATTATGCTTCATTGGACCATGCAGCTTTAACCCCCCCCCAAAAAGGAATCCATACAAACACACACACACACACACAAGATGCTAGGTTCGAATCCCGGTCAAGTGAAACCAATGACTGATACCTGTTGCTCCCTAGCTTGATGCTCAGCATTCTATGACCAGGATAGGGAAAGGGGTCGTTGGTTTAGTTTCGCGAAAAGGTGTTGGGATATCGGGTAATAATAGTATCAGGTTATGATGTCCCGTGGGGCACCATTACAAAAGTCGCCAGTAGAGGGCGTTGCCAACCAAATAAGATGGCCGCATTGGATGTTGTGGGTGCGAATGTTGGTTGAGTCAAACCAATGACTATCAAAGTTTATACTTGTCATGACCTAGTCTGATGCTCGGAATTAATAGGATAGTGCAAGGACTGGTTTGCTCTGTATCAGGATAATGTGACTGAGTGGGATATCAGATCATGTTGCTGGCAGCCTGGTCTCCCAGTAGGGGACCACTATAAAGTTGCCATGAGCGTGCACTGTCACACGTCGGTACCCATCCTGATATGACCTTAGATGTTGCTGAGCGTAAATTTGCAACAAACAAACAATGGATGTAGATATAAATACATTAGAATTCCAATCTCATGAATAATAACATTTTGACAACACTTCCCCTGGTTGAAATATTAAATTCAGAATGTATATGTTATGCCTTCAGGGCCAGGTGTGAGGAGAGAAACTTTAACAGCCGCACCCCTTACCACTACCACCCATCACTTATGTTTTTGGAGACCACTCCCACCATAATTATGCTATAGTGTAAATCCTCTCTAATCGACCCCCTCTACAGATCGACCACGCCCCAATATCGATCCCTTTATTTGGGTCACAAACGATCGCCCATGGTATTATTGTAACAATAAAAAAGCTCCCTAAACCGACCACCACCCTAAATGGCCCATTTAAAGTTGGTCCCATGGTCGGTCGACTTAGAGAGGTTTTACTGCATTTCTTATTAGTGCACAATTGCTCATTTAACCCTTCGGCTGAAACCAAGTTTGTGCCAATAATATAAGAAGGTCATCAGGGTTAACATTGACGATGTACTTATCAAGTTCAAAGATTGACAAGTTGCCCAGCAAGTTTTCAATGAATGTTTGATGTGAGACAGTTTGTTGTGTGTTTGGATCCATCTCTCTGTGGTGTGGTGCGTTTGTTGTTGTTGTTTTGTCAGGGGGGGGTGGTGCTATTTTTTCATACCTCTTAAGAGGCTGTCATATTATGACGCATCGTGCCAACGTATATGATTTTTGCCAGCTACGTCTGGATACATCATTATGCGTTATGCATGCGTTAGGCGCTTGTTGGTATACGTCAATGTATGTCAACGTTTGTCGAGATACGCCATTGCGCGTCAGGGGGTCGGCAAAGTTGTGTACATGCACAAAACTTTCGACGTACGACAATGTTATATCCCTGTCACATTACGACGTTTCTCGGCAACGCCCGTCAACGTATGTGATTTTTTGCCGCACCGTCGAGATACGTCAGGCAGCGTTACGCGCGCATTAGGCATTCGTTGATTTGATGGACGGTGACGGTCGGTGAGGATTGACAGTGGGCATCAGGGATTCGGCAAAGTTTTATGCTTGCACAAAACTTTCAACGTGTGACAACGCGCGGGTGCCAACATTATGGCGACGTTAGGGGCTCGTCGAGATCGCTGGAATAACGTTATGCGAACGATAGGCACACGCCACGCATGCGTGAGTGTCGTTCCCACACGTTGCGCCAAACTGTTGCTTTTTGTTGTTTTACATGCTAGCAACATCTAAGGTCATATCATGATGGCGCCCCAAACTTTTACCACAATGTTTGCCGCACACTACCAATATGTTGCCTGACCGCGAAAAGTATGATGTGTCTCGACGATTAAAAGTGATTTTGCGCATTGGCGGCGCACCGGCGAGAAGCGTCGTAATGTGACAGCCCCATTAGACAACGTGTTGATTTTACGTCGGGCATACGTTATGTATACGTTAGGCGTACGTCGATGTATGTTAGCCTACGTTAGACAAACGTTGTTTGCTATGTTGCACTATGTTAACGCATAGTCCATTTACTGACAATGTATGGATAACGTACGTCTAACATACATCTAAAGTACATTTAGCATTTTTCCAGCATGTCTTGACATATGTAACATATGAGGCGTAGTTCTGGCGGTCGAATAAATTATATAACATTCACCGGCGTTCTGCGAACATACCATGAGAATAATTTGAATGTTTTTCGCCCAGAAGCACATTAGCCATACATTGGTCATACGTTGGCCATATCCTATGTATACGGTATGCATACGTCCAACTTTGCCCCCTGCGCCGAAAACTGTGATGCTTCTCGATGTAAAAAAGTGATTTTATGCGTTGACCACTCCCGTGTGAGATGCGTCAGGGCCTTTACCTAGACAATGTATAGGTGTCTCACCATCATACAGGCTGCGACTCTCACCTTCTTCAGTTCATGCATCAGTGAACACCAGCCACAGCCGCAGTGCAGGCTCAACTGGCAGTGTGAATTGAAAGGAAATGGGTCAGAGGGATGGTTGGTTGGTTGTTGGAGTTTCACATCCTGGCAACATCCAATTTCAAATCAGGACGGGTATCGATTTGTGTCAGCGCACCACACTCATGGCGACTTTTATAGGGCTGCCCCACTGCGAAATCAGGCCGCCAGCCCCATGACCCAATATCCCACTCAGTCACATTATCCTGACACTGAGCTAACCAGTCCTTGGCATATCCTATTAATGCCCAGTGCCAGGCTAGGAAATGACAACTATCAATTTTTAGAAGTCATTGGTTTAGTCTCGACCGGGAACTGAACTCCCGATTTCCTACACACAAAGCCCATGCTCTACAGATTCGGCCACTGCGCCCAGCGAATTAAAAGGAAAATGGTCAGAGGGAGATATGTAGGAAAGTTAGGCGACGCCCTCTTGTCGAAGCTCTGTTGTAAAGGAGAGATGGATATGGTGTGACGACGGTGGGATTCAACAGACGTGTGCCACTCTGTACACAGCTGCAGTTTGCAAGTATCAAAGAATGTCGCCATGCTATTTGATGTGTTTTACAATTGCGCACGAGTGGAAATGTGAAAATGTATTTTTATTTTATTACCATAAACAAATAACCAAAGAATCAAGTAATGTATATATTTAATCAAGATACAGATGCACACACTCACTATGTTTACTATGTTTATTGTGTTTGCTATGTTTACCATGTTTACCACATTTACGCTGGTTACGATGATTATGCTGGTTACTATAGTGACTATGGTTAGTTACTATGGTTACTATGATTACTAGGAGTAGTATGGATACTATGGTTGGTATGATTGATATGGTTGTTGTGGTTGCTATCGTTGTAATGGTTGCAATGGTTATTATGGTTGCTATGATTACTCCAGGTGTCATAATTCAGAACAAGAGGCGGAAGTATAGTATGGAAATATATTAATCAAAGGTAGTAAGGAGCAATGTAGTAGTGAAGGTCAATGTAGGTAATAAGGATCAAGTGAAGTGACAATCAATGTGTAAGTTAAGTAAACAATATAAGGAATCAATGTCTAGATAAGAGGTCAATGTAGGTATAAGCATCAAGTGAAGGATAATCAATGAGTAATTCAAGTAATCAAGATAAGGAATCGATGTATAGATAAGAGGATGATAGGAGTCATCATTAAGTGATGAGTATAATGAGTAAGTAATATTTGGTAGGTAAGTGGGGCGGAAGTCGAGATGGATAGAGTCTGGTGGTGACCCGGGCCTCAACCAAATAGTGTTGAGAGTGCCCAGGTTGCCACGGTAAAGGCTCGGGCCGGGACGTAGGTGTGTACGGCCGCGGACCGCCAGTGGCCGAGGTCGCTGACATCTTGAAGGGGTGCGCCGGCTGCTGCACAGGCCTGGGCGGCCCCTCGTCGGAGGCTATGGAGCGTGTAGGTGTTGGGGTCTGGGCACCCGGTGTGTTGGAGAGCAGCGCGAAGCGCGGTGGTGAGTGTTCGGACGGTGAGTGGTGCGCCGTCCGGGGTCAAGAAGGCCGGGTCGAGGGGAAGAGATGGCGTGCTGGCCGCGTACCGCCTCCAGGCGCGTACGGGGCAGCAGTCGGAGGAGGGGATCCTGGGGATCCTGATGGTGAAGGCGTAGGTGATGGATCTGGAGGTCTTGGTGGATCGGACCTTGATGGTAAGGTGGGTTGTGTCGTCCAGTACGTCGCCATGCCTCAAGGTGTGGCCCGGATCATCGGGGCGCCCGGTTATGAGCAGGTTCCCTTGCCAAAGCAGTGAGAAGTAGCCGATGAGGAGGGCGGATGTTAGGACCTCAGCGAGAGGGCCACCTCGGCGGAAGTAGCGGACGACGTGGAGAAGGTGGTGGGTTGTGAGCGGCGGGACCTGGCGTGGGAGGTGGGTGGACGACCGGAGGACGCCGCGCTTGATTACTGATATGAGGTAGGAGTCGAAACTGCGTGTTCTGCCATTCCAGAGCCTCACCCAGGTCCAGGCCACGCTGAGGTAATTCATGATGGCGCCATCCGAAGTGAGGGAGGCGGAGAGGTGTGCGATATAGGATGCTATGTCGAGCTGGGTCGGGGACAAGGGGTCATAGTCTCGTGTCCGGGCGTGCGCGTGGTAGACCTTGAGCTGGAGGTGTTTGTTCCGCCATGTTCCACGGGCGAGGCCGGCACGGAAGAGGTGGAGTACGTCCTGGTGGTCTTGTTGTGTGCCTGGCGAGAGAGAGGCAAGTTAGTATCTCTTCCCAGGCTAGTCAATGTCGGCGACAATTGAGGAGTCATGGTGGACACGTATGCGGACGAGGTCCATGTCGTGCACGAAACGGGCCACCCTCCGCCGCGGTATTCCGAAATGTATAATATATAATACATAAAATTCTCGGGCGCGAATGACAATGTGCGCGCCCGTAGTTAGGGTTTGGGCCGGTGGTGGCACCACCATTCCCAGGGTGGAAGGAACGGAACAAATACATTGGTAATAAATAGATAATAAATGGGTAATAACTGATAACAATCATACATTCCCTTCCACGCTTTTATACTTGCATAATGCTTTTACATCATATATATATTGTAGCATATATATATATGGAGAATGAAGCTGGGTTCATTGGCAGTCCATCATAAATCGTGATGCAAAATCCACTTTTACATGCGTACAAAAGGGAATTAATTATTTAGTTAATGAGAGGGTGGAAGACCAGTGGGAAACCATATTAATGAGTATATTACTCCCGCAAAGGCCTATTATAGGAGAAACAAATATAAGAGTAATAACAACTCCCTTCCGTGTATTTATACTTGCATAATGTTTATACATAATATAAATATATATATATATGAAGATCCTAGGGAAGTCTCTGGTATAGACCCCTTTCAATGTTTGAAAACATTGGGTAGGCGCGTGCAGCTTGGCTGCAGAAGGAATGCACACTGCCACATAACCCAGTCACATAATCCTGACACTGAGCCCACCAGTCCTTACCCTATCCTAGTAATGTCGAGCGCATGGCTAGGAAGTGACAAGCCTACATTTTTAAGTCATTGGTTTGACACACTACCTCACTTAACACCACCCCATACCACCCCACACCACACCACATCACATCACCCTACCCCACACCACACCACTCCACACTACCCATACCACACTACCCTCACCACATCATCCCACACAACCCCAAATCCCATCACCCCACACCACCACACCCCACACTACCTCACTTAACACCACCCCACACCACCCCACCCCACACCACACCAACCCACACCCCACCCCACCTCACCCCACACCACCCTAGCCAATACCACCCCGACCTCCACCACACCACACTACACCCCCCCACACCTCCGCCCCCCTTATCCAGTAGGCATGCTCCTGTTTGAGTTGTCACCCAGGTGATCCCTCTGCCTCCCCTCAAATGCATGTCCTGAATCTCGTCTGAATCAAGCCGATGCCTTAAACATGTTATTCTTGTGACTACCTATCCTGGCATTGAGCATTAATAGGATAGGGCAAGGAGCAGTGGACAAAGGTGGATTGATTGATTGTGATTGAAATATTTAAAAATATTTTGTTGGTACATTAGTGAATGATTGAATATGAAGTGGGGCAGGTGTGGGCGGGGTGTGTGGGGGGTGTTGGGGGGTGTTGGGGGGGGGGGGGGAGTGTGCTCTCATAAAGAATGGAGAGATACCGAAATGCAGCTTGATTCGATGCATGGTGCGCGCGCATCGGTAATCATAGCAAGAGCATCTGAGCATGCGCTCGTCAGTGTAAGATTCCGGTTCACGCTGGCAGTGTCGTGGAGTGTATTCCTGCCTTTATGTTTCACCATTACAGTTTGCACCCACCCCTCAAGTGGAGGGGTGGGTGCAAACACCCACCCCTCCAACAGGAGGATCACAAATCACGCCACCACACCCTCTCCCGCCTCTGACAATACCCCACCCCCAGCCCCCCGCCCCCGCCCCCCGCCCCGACTCCGCCCACGCAGGGACTACCTGCTGTCGTTGCGTCATTACACAGTTGCCTGGTTACCACCACATATATGTCGTCTGCCAGCACTCGCCCGGTGATGCAAATTCCGAGGGAAACCAGTTTGCCAGAGACACTTCCATTCAAATGCATTGTCAACGGCCGTGAGCAAATCTTCATACAGAAAAAGTCAAATATCTCTAAAATTACACCACCTAGAAACAAATCACTTCGTACACATATAGAAAACATCTGTACCATTAAGATTATATTAAATTGATAAGGTTAGGGTTCTTGATTTCTATTAATTTTGAATAAAACTAATGTTTTTCACTGCGCGTACCGTCCAACTCAAGGCATTGTCAATGGTCATGAGCAATCTTCATACAGAAAATACAGGAAAAGTTAAATATCTCTAAAACGACACCACCTAGAAACAAATCGTGTGGTACACATATAGAAAACATCTTTCCCAAAAACATTATATTAAATTCATAAGGGTAGAGACGATGCTGTTAGATTTTGATGCATGCGCAGAAGCGATGTGTCCCTGGCAAACCGGTGTCCCTGGGAAACACCGGTATGACTTCCGCCCATTCCTCAATACAACACTTTTGAATGTTGTTTTACGTCCTAGCTGATGGCCTGATTTCCCAGTGGGGCAGCACTATAAAAGTCGCCATGAGTGTGGTGCGCTGACACAAATCGGTGTCCGTCCTGATTTGACCTTAGATGTTGCCAGGATGTGAAACTCTAACAACCAACCAACTAAGACTATATAGGGTATTCACGTGACGTCATGAACCGGATGCGCGGCCATTGTGGCGATATCAACTAGTAAACATCCCATAGAGTTTGCCTGTACGCGCAGTGGAAAACTTCTATTTCATTCAAAATTAATAGAAATCCAGAACCCTAACCTTATAAATATAAACCCTAACCTTATATAATATAATCTATTCGTTGAATATGTTTTATATATGTGTACCAAGCGATTTCTTTCTAGGTGGTGTGGTTTTAGAGTTATTTCACTTTTTCTGTGTGAAGATTGCTCACGACCATTGACAATGCCTTGAGTTTGCCGGTATGCGCAGTGCAAAACGTCTATTTCATTCAAAATTAATAGAAATCCAGAACCCTAACCTTATAAATTTAATATAATCTATTTGTTGAATATGTTTTCTATATGTGTACCGAGCGATTTCTTTCTAGGTGGTGTGGTTTTAGAGATATTTCACTTTTTCTGTGTGAAGATTGCTCACGACCATTGACAATGCCTTGAGTTTGCTGGTAAGTGCAGTACAAAACGTCTATTTCATTCAAAATTAATAGAAATCCAGAACCCTAACCGTATAAATTTAATATAATCTATTCGGTGAATATGTTTTCTATATGTGTGCCAAGCGATTTTTTCTAGGTGGTGTGGTTTTAGAGATATTTCACTTTTTCTGTGTGAAGATTGCTCACGACCATTGACAATGCCTTGACTGGCTGAGTTCGCCGGTACGCGCAGTGAAAAACATTAGTTTCATTCAAAATTAATAGAAATCCAGAACCCTAACCTTATCAATTTAATATAATCTTATTGGTAAACATGTTTTCTATATGTGTACCAACCGATTTGTTTCTTGGTTTAATAGATATTTCACTTTTTCTGTATGAAGATTGCTCATAGCCATTGAGTTTGCAGTGTGACAGTGTGTTATTATTCTAGTTACTATCACTACAATGGCCACACTTCCGTTTAGTGTGACGTCAGTGCATACCCTATATAGTGAAAGGATCAGGTCGACAGTGTGTCGGACAGTAGCACGGGCAATTTCCGCATTTGCTAGGGAGTGTTATGGTTACGCCCTGAGCCAAGGGCGGACATACACTCACCGACATTGGAGAGTGGGTGATGGAGAATGAGTGATCTGGTGTGAAGGGAAAAGTGTGCTCTCAGTAAATGTATGTAGACATGCTATTTAGAATACAGTAAAACCTCTCTAAATCGACCGACCATGGGACCAACTTTAAATGGTCCATTTAGGGAGGTGGTCGGTTTAGGGAGTTTTTTTATCATTACTATGGTATTGTATGGGCGATTGTTTGGGACCCAAATAAATCGATCGATATAGGGGAGTGGTCGATATGTGGAGGTGGTCAGTTAGAGAGGTTTTATTGCATACACATATGTATAGCATAGCATAGCATAACGTAGATAAAGGATTCACCCGGTACTCGCAGTACACGGGTGAACGACAACATAGTCTAAATACGGGCGAAAATAGCTTTAGTATGGAACAGAGAGTAGAATGCCTGCCTCCAGAATCAAATGGATACTTCAATAGGCACAGAGTTGGTGAAATGGGAGAAAATGCAAAAAGACAAGATGGCGGCTGCAGAACGCCGTTGATTTCACTTTTAAATCTTATTAAACTAGATATTATATTATATTTTTCAACTCAAAGGTAGCGCGGTATCAATAAGACATATCTAAGGAATAATTGCTGCTTCTTAGATTGTGAAATTAGGCTCTCAATTCTTTGACCCGCATTTTCGACAGCTTTTACATAGGGTTGGTTTGCACCCCTACTGCAGCAGTATGGGGTGAATCTTGTATCTAAGCATAACATAGCATAGCATAGAATAGTACATTACTCAGTCACGCTATCATGACACTAAGCTACCCTAGTAATGCAGAGCACCCGGCTAGGCAGGGAAGATCATTAAGTAATGTCAATCACTCATGCATGAGGGATACTAAACAGTTAATCTGAGTTGCATAATCCGATGGAATTATGTGTTTGCCTTATTGCTGGTTTTAAATAGTGTCATGGGGGTGATGAAAATGGGAAATACTGTGCCTAGAGCGGGACTCGAACCCACATCTCTTTGCATTCCGGGCCAGTGTGCTAACCATTACACCCCCTAGGCTCCCTGATATCAAAACACATCCCACGCCTACCTGTCTATGCGGCTCCTTGCCTGAGAGGTCAGTGCAGACCACTACACTCGTCCCCCTGGAATTGTAAGTCTTTTAATGCTTACAATTACATACACACAGGCAAGGCAACGCATTTACATACACAGGGTAGGTTCAACAACTATACAACGCGTAGCTTGTACAGAATCATGGTCACGGCAACCAGTGTCATGGGGGTGATGAAAATGGGAAATATTGTGCATTGCGCGGGACTCGAACCCACATCTCTTTGCATTCCGGGCCAGTGTGCTAACCATTACACCACCTAGGCTCCCTGATATCAACACACTACCCACGCCTACCTGTCTATGCGGCTCCTTGCCTGAGAGGTCAGTGCAGACCACTACACTCGTCCCCCTGGAATTGTAAGTCTTTTAATGCTTACAATTACATACATACAGGCAATGCAACACACTTATATACACAGGGTAGGTTCAACAACTATACAGCGCGTAGCTTGTACAGGATCATGGTCACGGCACCAGTGTCATGGGGGTGATGAAAATGGGAAATACTGCACCGAGAGTGGGACTCAAACCCACATCTCTTTGCATTCCGGGCCAGTGTGCTAACCATTACACCACCTAGGCTCCCTGATATCACCATACTACCCACGCCTACCTGTCTATGTGGCTACTTGCCTGAGAGGTCAGTGCAGACCACTACAATAGCATCGTTAATATCTACATTGATTCAGTTTGAAGTGACTTTGACGATAAATGGCAAACTTTGCAGATTTCAATTTACCTGAAAACAAGCAATATTAAAGTTGCAGAGTCCGATGGTTTTGAATTTCTGTATTTTTTCTGACATAAATATATTAGTTCGATCACTTGTATCTACTTTACATTAGTTCAAAGTTACTTTTATTTTAAATGGTAAACTTTTGAGATATTTTGAGTGCAAACATGTGAAATAAGTTTTGGCAAGCTTTCCCAAACTCGGACACCATGGACTTCTGCAGTAACAGGTTCTGTTAAATTGACTCAGTATTGCCTTCTATGCAGAAACAAATGCTTAATAAGTGCTTCAGTATCTAAGTTAGATATATAACATCAAATCTAGATAATTGGTTTGGTTTTGAAAATTGTTGATGTGTACATCGAAACGCTGGAAACCATAGGCTTCAGCAGTAACGGGTTCTATTAAATTGACCTATTATTCCCTTTTATGCAACAACAAATACCTAATAAGGGCATCGATATCCAAGTTATGTATCCAGAATCAAATCTAGGGATATGTCCTGTTCTTGAAAAAAATGTGTGGTTTTGTTTTCGTTTTTTTTCTTGTTTTTTTTTCTTGAAGATTTATACTGCCTATTATGGATAAGTCTGAATAGACTTGTTTTCACCATTAGACAGTTTGTCGATGGAAAGCCCAAGCCTACACTTTTACCGACCCAAGGGATTTTTAACCTCCCACACCACATAGACATGGTATGAGAGCAACCGGCCTTTGATGACGCTGTAAGTTATACACAGTGGTGGAAATCCAAATTGGCAGAGGTGGGGGCACAGGGAATCGAACCACTGACCTTCAGATTAGGAGTCTGACCTAGAAAAAAGTCAGACACTCTAACCACTCCGCCACAGAGAACACCACTTTCATCGGATTGTGCAGCTTTAAAATTGACCCGCTAGATGGCATGGTCTTATCAGTCGCCATATTGACTCGAATGGTAGTTTCCTACTACTACGAAAATGTATTCTTTTATAAAGTAAACCGATGTATCTGTCGTGTGCTTACTAGTCACAAACTAGTTTGACATTGTGTTTGCATCACTGCCGATCCATTGAATAGCCAGCCTTACTCGTCAAATGTCCATTTATGCTTTCCATCAAAATTCACTTTCTTTAAATGATCTACAGCCTCGACAAGGTCGTGTATTTTTTTCCCCAAATAAGTAGATACATTTGCTTCTGAGGGAAAATCCAAAAAGGTGACGTTGAATCAGCATGATGGGCTTACATTATATGGTTTGGATTTTGCAACGGCATGGCAATATGTATGGGTTCGAATACCACTCTAGGTGCGGTATTTCCCATTTTGCCTAAAAAATACATCCTGCAGGACAATACTATTCTGTGCATTATTTATTTCATAATTGGAAATATAATAATGATGGTTGCTTGCTTCCCCTAACTGATCAATAATAGTTCGAAGTTGTCTTGCTTCCTTTAGGTAAGACATAATATATGTGATGCAAAACGTATTATGCAAATATTAATGCGCGGAAGGGATCTACTTCATTATTATTATGTTATTGTATACCATTGATTTTATGCCCACCTTCCTGTACCTCCAGGGTGCGATGAGTGGCGCCACAACCGGCTGTTTCTGTACCTAGCAGAGACGGGAACCTCGTTCGCACCGGCGGATTATATATATGAGTCTGTCTCAAAAGGCGATAACTCTTTTTTTGTTGTCCATTGTAACGATTGACACAAAACAGCACAGAAACGGTTGCACTGAAAACACAAGGACATTTGCTTCAACTCAATATGTATTATATTGGGATTATGAAACACCATGTAAAAAACAAATCAGTGTATCCTGAGCAAATGCATAAGCAGATCGTATGTTGATCATTTAACAATGGACACAGTTTTGTCCCATATTTCTTAGCACCTTTTGAGACAGTCTCATATATATCTATATATATCTAAATATAGATCAGTGTATATAGTATCTGCCTATCGGGTCACGGTGCCGGTGGCCTGATTTCCCAGTGGGGGAGCACTATAAAATCGCCATGAGTGCGTACTGTCACAAGTCGGTGCCCGTCCTGATATGACCTTAGATGTTGCTAGGACGTAAACCAGCAACAAACAAACAAACTATTATCTGCCTTGTATTTGAATTATCGTAAAGCTGCATAGTCTGATGAAAACACCAAATTGTCTAAACCAAATCACTTACCTAGAGTTGATCTTAGATATGGGATCATGCATAAGACATTTATAGTGACATAAAGGGCATACCTATTAAGTCAATTTTGTGGTGTTCTCTGTGGCAGAGTGGTTAGAGTGTCTGACATTTGTCTAGGTCGGACGCCTAATCTGAAGGTTGGTGGTTCGTTTCCCCGTGCCCCCCCCCCCCACCTCTGCCAATTTGGATTTCCACCGCTGTGTATAACTTACAGCGTCATCAAAGGCCGGTTGCTCTCATACCATGTCTATGTGGTGTGGGAGGTTAAAAATCCCTTGGGTCGGTAAAAGTGTAGGCTCGGGCTTTCTATCGACAAACTGTCTAATGGTGAAAACAAGTCTATTCAGACTTATCCATGATGGGCAGTATAAATCATCAAGAGAACAAAAAAAAAATTAATACAAAATTAGCCAATGGGACGGTTGGAATTTAACGGGCTGAATGAAGCCTATGGCGTCAGAATTATCTTTAAATGCAGGTTCAAATTACTTTAGCATATTTAGCATCTCTAAAGTTAGCCGTTTAGGATAAAAGTTACTTAAAACTAAAGTAAGGTAGATAATATAGCGATCAACCTATAACTCAAAAACAATAGTACTATGCAGTTTTAATTTTAAGTGAAAAAGCACACCTTAAAATGGTGGCTTGTTTTCAGCGTATTCATGCCGGCATGGTTAGCTGAACAGGATGCTAACCCAGTCAAACCAACCATTTACAAAATTGATACCTGTTGCTACTGACTGTTTGTTTTTTGTTTGTTTGTTTGTTGTTGTTTTACGTCCCAGCAACATCTAACTGAGTGCAGTGGCTGAATCGGTAAGAACACAGGCTTCCCATGTGGAAGGTCGGGACTTTAAATCGCGGCCGAGTCAAACCAATAACTTACCAAATTTATACTTGTCACTACCTAGCCTGGCGGGTGGCTTATGAGACTAGGGCAAGGACTGGTTAGCTCAGTATCAGGATAATGTGACTGAGTGGGAAATCAGGTCATCGTGCCGGTGGCCTAGTCTCCTAGTGGGGCAGCACTATAAAGTCACCATATGTGCTGTCACTAGTCGGTACCTGTCCTGATATGACCTTAGATGTTGATAGGATGTAAAACCGCAATAAACCAACATACGCCACACGGTAGTAGTATGCGCCAAGTACCTTCTCTCTCTCTGTCCACCTCTTCCTACTTCTCTTCTCATTCTTTTAAAATGAACCAATAATAACTTCCCCACCCTCCTCCTCCCCTCCCCCAACTCGTCCTCTCTCTCTCTATATCGTCTATTCTCTCTGACGCTTCTAAATTATCTAAGTTATATCTATACTTGTAGTTGTGCCTGGTTAGTGCTCTATAGAAGCTTCAAACCAAGTACAATATAGATATATACCCAAATGGGATTTTAACCTTCTTTTCAGGTTGTTTCTTGTTTTACGTCTTGGCAACATCTAAGGTTATATCAGGACGCATAGGTAACCGACAAGTATCCATTTTAATTTTAAGTTATTGGTTTGACTCGTATGGGATTCGAACTCCCGACCTTCCGCACCGGGAAGCCTGCGCTCTACCGATCCGGCCACCACGTCCGGTCTCTTTACGGGTGAAAGACAGGCAGTACTTCCGGGCGGTCATTTCTCTCTGCGTTTCCGGCTGGTTACCTTCGGTTGGAATGCTCGGCGAATATTTAGTCACACGTCGGATAGGAATCAGTGATGTGTGGCGGATGTATGGACCGCAATGTCCCCACCAGGTCATGTGCGGAAGGGCTTCGTGGCTGCACATTTCACAAGGGGGGGCGACCTTGGGAAAATTACTGGTTGGCTCAGTGTTGGAATAATCAGAATAATGTGACTGAGTCGGGCATTGCGATATGATGCTAGCGACATGGTATTCCAGTGGAGCAGCACTGGTAAGTGTCCATGAGAGTAAATTGTCACAAACTGTCGGTATTCGTCCTAATATGAACGCAGATGTTGCGAGGACATAACACCCCATCAGACTGTGCAACTTCTCCCGGCCCTCTTAGGGCGTAATCGATTAATCAACTCGGGTCACCCGAGCCACTTGTTGGCGCATGCACACATCCTACAGACTCGGGTTGAATAAACGAATACGCTCGGGGTGGACAAAACGTTGGCTTAATCTGAAACTTAATATTAGTTTCCAATAACCGATAGAAATACAGCAAAATAGGATTTAAAGTATTTTATGATTGTAGGAGCTGAAAAGCTGTGTTATTAAAAAAAAAGTATTAAAACAACACGGAGGAGTTGTACCGGTAGGTGTTGTACTACAGGTACCAGCACAGATGTGACATCATCGCTCCTGGAAAACCCCAGCCAAGAGGTGGGTTACTGGGGTCGGATCTTTTTGCACATGGCATGTGTATTTCTCGACTCCACTCGTGGTGTTCGATTTGAAATTCTGACGACTCAGGTGACCCGAGTCGCCCGGGTCGTGTTAATCGATTACGGCCTTAGAGGATCGGGGTTGGCCTCCTAGATTACCTTTCTCTCTCCACCACCCTTGCACTAGCCCCTCCCCCCCTACCCCCCACCCACCTGCCCCCTTACTTCCGCCCCCCCCCCCCTTGATGTCTCTGACCACTACCCACCGGAAGCCAACTCCCGGCCTTATGGGACAGCCTGTGGCGGTGCCCATATAGTCCTGCAGATTTACAGCCTTCAGCGCACCAAAGCCATTGAACACTCCAAAAACAACCAAACAAACAACATAGTCCGATGGTTTTTACTTTCTGGCCCTTAAATTTTAATCCCACGCGTCCCCCTTTTTAAAAATGACCCCAAACACCCACTCTACCCGGTCCCAATCTCACCAAGAGCCACCCCGCCACCCGACCCTTCTTCCCCGCTTCAGTGGTTCATCGCTGGGTAATGTGCTTGTAGGGAGCGGTGGGGTGGGATGGCGATGGCGGGGTCGGGGTGGAGGGGGAGGGGGGATAGGGGGTAGTGGGGGTGGACGTGAGTAGGGAGAGTGCGTCCCGATAAGTGGGGGAGATTCTGGGGACAGGCCGACCCGTCGTCCTCCACACCAGCCTAACTGCACACGCCTCCCACACCTGCCGCGACCACCACAAGGAGTGTCACCAAACCACCACGCCCAGCCGAGACCCCACCCATACCTCACCCAGACCACACCCAGACCTCATCCAGACCTCACGCAAACCACACCCAGACCTCGCCCTGACCTCACACAGACCACACCCAGACCTCACACTGACCTCACACATACCACACACGGACCTCAGCCGAGACTCTTGGCCGAGACTTGGCCGAGAATCTCGCGCCCCACCCCATCACCTCCCCCCGCCCACCCTCCCACAAACACCTATCCGCGCACCGCGCCTAGGACTACATCTGTGTCTAGCACCTGGAGGAGGAGCAGTAGGAGCAGGAGGGGGAATAGGAGAGGCGACTTTTGTTTGTTTGTTGCTAATTCCATACGAAGTGTTGTTCTTGGTTACCATGGAAATTAGACACCTAACGACGAGTATGGAGCGGGGACCAGTCCTTCTGTTTGGATTACTGGTTGCAGTTTTGGTCAGATCTGCAGGTAAGGATCGATATGTGTTGTTGTTTTGTTGTTGAAGATTGATACTGCCTATCATGGATAAGCCTGAATAGGCTTGTTTTCACCATTAGACAGTTTTGCGATAGAAAGCCCGAGCCTACACTTTTACCGACCCAAGGGATTTTTAACCTCCCACACCACATAGATGTGGTATGAGAGCAACTGGCCTTTGATGATGCTATAAGTTATACACAGTGGTGGAAATCCAAATTGGCAGAGGTGGAGGCATGGGGAATCGAACCACTGACCTTCAGATTAGGAGTATGACCTAGAAAAAAAGTCAGACACTCTAACCACTCCGCCACAGTTTATACTCATAAAAGTGTGTCCGTCCAAATATATAAGTGTGTCTACTTATATACATATATATAGACACACTTATATATATATACAGATGAACCTCGATCCAACGGACTAATAGGGGGGAGCAGTTGTCCGTTAAAGCCATTTGTCCGTTGCAGCGATGACATTTTCCGGGGGGTACGAAACCATGGTGGAGAGATGAGTTTGTTTTGCTGTGATCGTATAGTGGGACTCAGAGTAGCTATTAATCTGAGTCAGAGTCTTCAGACTCAAAGCCAAGGAAATCTGAAGCACTGGTGGTGGCTACTGAAGTATTGCTGGTGGAAGGCTGGGGTTCAGAAAATAACTAGTTCTCTTAAAGTGTGCAAGTGTTCAGATATTCACTCTAGCAGATTGTGTCCGTTGGATCCGGAATCCGTTGCATCGGTGTCCATTAGATCGAGGTTCATCTGTATATATATATAGATGTGTGTTTATGTATATAAACATATCAAAGTTTCTATTATTAGGTACTCCAAAGTGATTTCTATTTTCAACAGGTCAGTATTACATCTTATATATCTGTACAGATCTTTTAAATTGGATCTCAATGATATAAAAATCATTTAGATTGATTGAATAGCTGCAAAGTTATGAATGTTTAAAGATTGATTTTTTTGCCCCGATTTGTGCACATTTCCAAATTAGCCAAATCTTGGATTTTAGGGTCCCACCTGGAAGCTATTTTGCATATGATCTGTCCAATATTAAAGAATCTCATTCTCTATAATACAAATAAGAAGCTCAATTTTTTACAGACCATCACTGTTAGTATTCTTTCTGAAATTTCATGTCAAACTTGCTAGATTCCTTAATTTCCAGCAACCACCAATAATAAATTCAGTAAAATATAGAAAAATAGCATAACTCCCATTCTAATTGTCCTATCACAGCAATCTTTATACCAAAATAACCAGAATCAAAAGCTCTACATGATGACATAATTTTCTAACTGATCAGAGAAAGAAAGACAATATTCAATTTTAGGCATCGCAAGCTGACAATAAAATTAAGAAAAATAGCATAACTCCCATTCTAATTGTCCGATCACTGCACTCTTTATACCAAAATAACCAGAATTAAAAGCTCTACATGATGACACCATTTTCTAACTGATGAGAGAGAGAAAGAAAGACAACATTCACTTAAGCATCGCGAGCTGACAATAGCCAAATTCTTGCAGCAGTCACTTCTCAGACCATGCTTGATGCGTATGATATAAATCTCAACCAAATATTGTTCTGGTTAGGTAGAAGAAGACTTAAGCTTTCTGATGATATAATTTTCAAAACGATCCTGATCAATTTTCAATGAGGATTAATGTCTTAAAGTTTTCACTCCTTCAGTTCAATCAAATTTCCCACTCAGAAACACTCATGCTTGATATGCTAATGAAGCCTAGATTCTTCTCTATCTTTTATTGGTGGTTATTTTTAGCTCAGGTCAATGTACTCACCAAGCCATCAAGTTTAGGGAAGGGAGTAGCTCAGACTGGATGAAAACAAAATCGGCAAGCATGCTCAGAGCTGCTGATGGTACCCGCCAACAAGTGTCCATTGACTGTGATTTCTTTCATAATGATGATTAAAAATCAGACACCCTAAGAGGCAAAAGAACAAGCTTTAATTTGATATAATTTTTATTTCAAACCAAGCAGAATTAGTGGAGATTCAAGGCTTTTTAAAATGGTTAAAATGAGTCAAATTTTGCGCTGCGGACACCGTATACGCCGACTTTGGAGTACCTACTATTATATATATCTGTGCGTGGGTATATACAAATATAAGTTTATATGTATGCATATACACATATCTGTAGCTAAATATATAATACATATATATACAAATATATACGTAAATATATACATATATATACATATATATCCATATATATATATAGATACATACACATATATACACATATATATATATGTATTGCTGTCTTAATATACATATATAAGTATTATGCGAGTAGTATAAAAGCATGGAAGGGAGCTGTATTATCATTTTCAATTATTATTACTGCAAAATCGGAGGCTTCCACCACTCCTCGCTTTGTGTCTTTCTCCTACTAGGGCGTAGCCATCTCTTATACATATATATATGAGTCAGTCTCACGAAAACAGCCCAATCAGTGGTCAAGTGAAGATGTCGGCATCGCAATTCTTAAAAGGGTAGTGCATTTCTTTGTTTCATATTAAATTATCCTAGAAGCAAATAAGGTTGTTGTATTTTCTCGACCTCTACATTCAGTATAAATTTAAGGACTTTCCAACATCTCTGTCAATGATGAACTTTAATTATACCGATCGACGCCGACATCCAATGATCGATGCCGACAACTTGAACAGATGTCAGCGTCACAATTCTTAAAGTCTCGTGGATTTCTTTGTTTTATATTAAATTATCCTAGAAACAAATCAGGTTGTTGTATTTTCTCGACCTTTACATTCAGGTTAAATTTAAAGACGTTCCAACACCTCTGTCAATGCTAAATTATAATTATACTGATCGACGCTGACATCCATGCTCGACGCTGACAACTTCCACCAATTGGCCTCTTTTCGTGATCCTGGGCCATATATATATACATATATATATATATACGTAAATATATACATATATATACATATATATCCATATATATAGATACATACACATATACACACATATATGTATCACTGTCTTAATATATGTGTGCTGTATAATTATTATGCGAGTAGTATAAAAGCATGGAATGGAGCTGTATTATCATTTTCAATTATTATTACTCCGAAAAACAGTGCCCTCTCACGGGCGTAGACACTTGTCTGGTTTCTCTATTGTGTACTGTCGCTGGCCTGTAGCTGATATATATATACCGGACGAGATAGCCTAATCGGTAGATCGCAGACTTCCAGTGCGGTAGGTCGGGAGTTCGAATCCCATCCGAGTCAAACCAATAACCTATAAAATGTATACTTGTTGCTACCTAGCCTGGCGCTTGGCATTAATAGGATAGGACAAGGACTGGTTTGAATAGTATCAGGATAATTTGACTGCGGGATATCAGGTCATGGTCCTGGCAGCCTGCTCTCCAAATGGGGCAACACTATAACGTGTATATTAGTGTGCACTGTCACAAGTCAGTTCCCGTCCTGATGTTGCTATGACATAAAACAACAACAAACACACAATCTCCAGACTGGACGCGGTGGCTGAATCAGTAGAGCGCCGGCTTCCCGTACGAAATGTCGGTAGTTGGAATCCAAGCCGAGTCAAACCATTGATTTATAAAATTGATGCTTGTTGCTATCTAGCCTGGCGCTCGACATCAATAGGATAGGATAGGGACTGGTTAGCTCAGTGTCAGGATAATGTGACTGCATGGGATATCGGGTCATGGTGCCATCAGCCTGATCTCCCAGTAGCGCAGCACTACTAACTTACCATGAAGTGATGTGCACTGTCACAAGTCGGTACACGTCCTGATATGACCGTATATGTTGATAGGACGTAAAATCACAACAAACTTACCACAGCGGGCACACTGAGGAGGACCCCAGCGTCTCTGTCAGCTGTCAGGCTTGCTGGTTCCCACCTTGATAAAGGATTCACCCGGTACTCGCAGTCGCAGTACACGGGTGAATACCACCCCTATATAAAAACGGTCGAAAAAGCTGGTTTACGAATTGAGAGCCTAATTTCACAATCTAAGAAGCAACAATTAGTCTTTACATATGTCTTATTGATAGCCCGCTACCTTTGAGTTGAAAAATATAATATAATATCTAGTTTAATAAGATTTAAAAGTGAAATTGATGGCTTTCTGCGGCCGCCATCTTGTCTTTTTGCATTCTCTCCCATTTCACCAACTCTGTGCCTATATGGGTAGCCATTTGATACTGGAGCCACAGTTTCTACTTCAAGTTCCATACTAAGGCTATTTTCGCCCGTTTTTAGATGACCTTGTCGTTCACCCGTGTACTACAAGTACCGGGTTAATCTTTTATCTAGTTCCCGCCCTACTCTACACCCTAATACTGTGTCCACCATCTCACCCGCTCATTCCCAACTTGTTCAAGTACATTCTTGTTGCAAAAGCCTATCAAACAGCTGCTGGTTGTAGCAATTTAAAAGGTCAGTATTCAACTGGAGTAAAATTTAGTTAAAGCTGCATAATCCGATGAAAACATCAAATTTTCAAAACCAAAACAATTATCTAGATTTGATCCTACCTATCTAACTTAGCTACTGGTGCACTTATTAAACATTTGTCACCACATAGAAGGGAATACTGAGACAATTTAGTAGAACCTCTTACTATAGAACAGTATGGTGTCAGAGTTTTAGCGTGTTTGCCTAAATTAATTTGGCATGTTTGCACCTCAAATATCTCAAAAGTTAGCCATTTAAAATAAAAGATACTTCAAACTAGGTTAAGGTAAATCATATCGATCAAGCTAATAGATTTATCTCGGAAAATGACCGAAACTCAAAACCATCGGACTATGCAACTTTAACAACAACAAAAAGAAGGATAAAGCATTCCATAAGCTGTACTCCTATTGCCCCCCAACGTTACAGGAAATGTCGTCTGTTGTCATTATGTTGACATTATGCATGGTATTTAGTGAACACATGTTGCCCTATATTTTATTGAATGATCTTAAAAGAAATTATTGTTGCTTTTCCCCGAATGTATCGTAGCGACCCGCGGCCATCTTTATGGTTTATGGCTTGTGGCAGAGTAGCGCTTTATAGCATTTAGCTCAAATCACACGGGAGGAAAATGCAATATAGACATTCAAAATGCAATGTTGGTATATCGAGCAAATGCACATGTAGATACAAGATTCACCCCGTACTTACAGTTGGGGTGAAAAACAACCCTATATAAAAGCAGGCGAAGAATTTCAACATGGTGGGGAAATGAACTTCGCTGATAAATTCTTAATTTAAGAAGCGCAATAATTATATTATTTATGTACGCCTTCATATTTACCCGCTACTTTTGAGTTGGAAAATATAATAAAATATATACTTTAATGCAATTTAAAAGTGAAATCGACAGTGTTTTATCACCGCCATCTTGTCTTTTTGCATTCTCTCTCATTTCACCAACTCTGTGCCGATATAAGTAGCCATTTGATACTGGAGTCAGGGATTCTACTTCTGGTTCCATGCTAAAGGTGTTTTTGCCCGTATTTAGACTGGGTTGTCATTTACCCCTGAACTGTAAATACAGGGTGAATCTTTTATCTAGTTCACATGCCGGATAAAATTATGTGGTTTGTTCCTTAATTGTGGGAAATGCTTTGAAAATAACAATTATGCACACCTATGTATACATATATACCTAAATACACCTACATATACGCATATGGGTATATATGTATATACACACATATGTATATAAATTTGAGCTACCCATGTTAGGTTATATATATATGCGTCAGCCTCACGAAAATGGGCCAATTGGAGGAAGTTGTCGGCGTTGATCATTGTATTTCGGCGTCGATCAGTATAATTATAATTTAGCATTGACAGAGGTTTTGGAAAGTCCTTAAATTTATCCTGAATGTAAATGTCGAGAAAATACAGCAACCTTATTTGTTTCTAGGATAATTAAATATAAAACAAAGAAATGCAGTACACTTTAAGAATTGCGACACCGACATCTGGTAAAGTTGTCGTCGTCGATCATTGGATGTTGGCGTCGATCGGTATAATTATAGTTTAGCATTGACAGAGGTGTTGGAAAGTCCTTCAATTTATCCTGAATGTAAAGGTCGAGAAAATACAACAACCTTATTTGTTTCTAGTATAATTTAATATGAAACAAAGAAATGCACTACACTTTTAAGAATTGCGATGCCAACATCTTCAATTGACCACCGATTGGCCCATTTTCGTGAGGCTGACTCATATACATGTTTTGTTTGTTGCTGTTTACGTCCTGGCAATATATATATATATATATATATGTGTGTATATACAATATATATGGGTCATTCTTTAAAACTGGGCACCACATATTTGATTTCCACATTACGATGCTGTTAATTTGTTCTTTCTTTTATTGACTGCAAGTCAAATAATTATTGTATCCTCTGTGTATTAAGTATGTTAGCAATAGTACATTTATTGAAGGTCTCCCAAGAAAGAAATTAAAAGTGTACTTATACGATTTTGTGCTAATGTGAAAAAGTGAAAATTTACACATTTACACTATACATGTAGCCACACTTAGTTTCAACTTATTTTTCAACTTTTTTCTTGTAAGTTATAACCTTGTCTGCTTAACACTAATCAATCAAATCTTGTTTGACTATGGTGTATATTTTAAAATGAGGTTCTGGATGTGTCTTTGATTTTCATGTTACACAAGTGATATTAATGTATTGCTCAATTTGTATAAAATCTATTTAAAACAGTGAAATTGATTTTTTCAACTCTGACATATGCACAACATGCACGCCTTCATAGGACATTTGATTAGGCTATTATTTGGAAGGTCTTTTGCTATTATTTGGAAGGTTTTCACTTTCATTTTTCATGTCACACTTTCATGCCAAGTTTTAAAGAATGACCCATATATATGTGTATATACACACACATATATGTATTGCCAGGACGTAAAACTACAAGATACAAAGGATATTTATATATATAACCTACACGCGTAGTTCAAATTTATATATAGAAGTGTTAGAAGCAAAGGCTAAGAAACCCTCCCGTTAAGTCTAGGTCAATCCCACAGCTGTATTGAACATCAACGTCTGGACAAATAGCATAATGTTTTACTAAAGATAATCAGGCATATTAGGACAAATACCTTCACGTTTCTACTCCTTTTTAAAATAAACTAAATGTAGTTGGGTTCAGGTTCCACCAAAATATCCAAACTGTAGTAATGACGTGATGCTTAAACTACATTGATACCTTGGTACCAAATATACACAATTTGGTAGGCTGATTTCCTGTTGTTATTCCGGTCCTACCGTTTTTATTGTGAACAGAAGGTAATTTGGTGATGGGGCTGTAGGTTGGACGGGGGGGGGGGGGGGGGGTGCGGGGCTAGGTGGTAAGGACACGGGCACACCCTATGAGTTTGAACACTGTCAATCCTTGTAGTTTCAGACATACAGGTGCAGCTGGCAATATATATATATATATATATATATATATATGTAGTGGTCTGCAGTGACCTCTCAGGCAAGGAGCCGCATAGACAGGTAGGCATGCGTAGTGTGTTGAGATCAGGGAGCCTAGGTGGTGTAATGGTTAGCACACTGGCCCGGTATGCAAAGAGATGTGGGTTCGAGTCCTGCTCTAGGTGCAATATTTCCCATTTTCATCACCCCTGTGACACTGGTTGCTGTGATCATGATCCTGTACAAGCTACGCATTGTATGGTTGTTGGACCTATCCGGTGTATGTATGTGTAAATGCATTGCCTGTATATATGTAATTGTAAGCATTACAAGACTTACAATTGCAGGGGGACGAGTGTAGTGGTCTGCACTGACCTCTCAGGCAAGGATCCGCATAGAGAGGTAGGCATGGGTAGTGTGTTGAGATCAGGGAGCCTAGGTGGTGTAATGGTTAGCATACTGGCCGGAATGCAAAGAGATGTGGGTTCGAGTCCCGCTCTAGGCGCAATATTTTCCATTTTCATCACCCCCATGACATATATATATATGTATATATATATAAATACATATGTGTATATGTATTATATATACATATGTATATATATGTATATAAAGGTGCATATACATGTATATAATTATAAATGTGTATATATATACATATATATACATAGTGATACATTTCGCTAATTGAAAGTATTACGCCCGGACTGATCTCCAGGCTTGCAGACAAACCACCTGGTTGTTTGTTTATGTACCTTCAGGCTCTCCTATAGTCAGCGAATCAGAACGAGCCCTGACTTCCGGTCACTTGACCTACAACTGCTACTTGACCTCAATCTACCTTGTCATATATACACTGGGATGACCAATCCTGACTTGGGTTCCAGCTCAAATAGTTCATTCTAAATGTGATCCTTCACTAAGATACATTAATGTACACGTCACTGATCCGGCCGCACCTTGAGTATGGCAACACGGCTTGGACACCGAAGTTCAAGAAGGACATGTCAATGATCGAGAGTGTACAGCGACGTGCTACAAAGTTATCACCAACCATAAGAGAACTACCATACGAAGAACGTCTCAGAATTCTCAACCTACCCAGCTTATACTACCGAAGGGCCCGGGGAGACTTAATAGAAGCATTCAAACACGTCACTGGAAGATATGCGGTTGAAGCTAGATACCTGAAGCTGGCCAATTGTAAAACTAGAGGTCATCGATACAAGCTGAAGAAGGAAAGAGCAATAAAACCAGTCAGACAGCTATTCTTCAGTAACAGGATAGTAAATGCCTGGAACGCACTGCCTGAACATGTCATAGAAGCGCCTACTGTCAACGCCTTCAAAGGCAGACAGGATAAGCATTGGAGGGGGCTGCAATATTGCATACATCCGGTACTCGATGCGTTTAATCCTAGTAAATCTAATTTTGACATGCATCGACCTGATACAGGCTTATAAGCCTAACAAAATCAGAAGCGAATGAGTATGAGTGAGTGAGAGAGTATTCATGTAAGGAGAACCCGGTAAAATCACGTGACCAGAGTTTTAATGGACCTGCCATTTATTAGAGTAAGGTCAAAAGTTCAGACCGGAGAAAAGGTCACCCACTACCCGTTCTTACTTGCACGTGTATGCACCTTTGAGACAGGGTTTGCCTGTTTGGGTGAAAACTGACAAATTCCCAGGCCGCTCAGAGTGCTAGGTTTAGGCCTCAGTCACAATATGGCTTACGACCACTTGCGGACCCCTTGTGACCAGTATGCCACCAAACAACTCGTGACCTCCTTGCGACCAAGGCAAAACAAACGCGCGGGAAAAAAATAGTTGATGATCAGTCGGCGATCGATTGTCAACCGCTCAGTGACCAATCATTGACTGATCATGTGATCAGTCAGCCACCTGTATGTGATCAGGGCAGAAATTTGGGGGTTGTCGGCAACCCCTGTCGCCGAGCAGTCAGTAACCGAGTGCCGACCAGTTCTTCAAGTTATTCAAAAGCGATAGGCAGGAACAAGCAAAAGTACAGGTATGGGCATTGACAAATTCCAAAAGTCTCTGATGTGGGTCGACAGCAGCGGTTGCTATAGTGAACCGAGCACTGAACGACTGGTCGCTGAGCAGTTGCCGCGCGATCACAACTGTCATTTCCGTAAGGCCCAGTCACACGAGGCCTGCATTCGCTTACGATCGATCCACGAGGATTTTGCAATTAAATTATGACCACCTTACGACTAATCGCCGAATGCTCTGTGAGCGATCGCCGACTGATTGCCTACCATTTCGTCTTTTTTGGTCGCAAGATTGTCGCTGCAGCACCAACATCCTCCTTACGACCTCTGGCGTCTCCACCGATCGCCGACCAGTCGGCGCCGATCACTGATCAGTCGGCGATCGTTCGCCAACTGATCGCCGACTGATCTGCGACCATAGTAGCAGTATTCAAGCATCACACAAGTCATTTTGCAGTTAAATTACGACCATCTTACGACCACCTTACGACAACCTTATGACTAATCACCGAGCGATTGCTGACCAATCCGATGTGGCGTGTCGCCTCGTGCATAATGGTCGACATGGCGACATATTAAATAGTTTGTAACAAATTGTTTCAATTTTGTCACAAGGAGATCGATCGCAAGCGAACGCAGCCCGTCATGTGACTGAGGCATTAGATAAATATATTGTTATTAGGCTGATCATTATAATCTACTTTACTTTACTCCGAAGGAACCTTTATTATAAGTGGCTACCTTTGGAGATATTTGATTGTTCAACCACCCCCCGGCACAAAAAGTAGACATCGGCTATTGGGGGTTTGGAGATATTTCAAGTGAAAACATGCTAATGTTGGTGTGCACACTGACATGCTGGACAATAGAAGCTTCAGCAGAAGCAGGTTCTGTTAAAGCTGCATAGTCCATTAAAGCTGCATAGTCCATTAAAGCTGCATAGTCCATTAAAGCTGCATAGTCCATTAAAGCTGCATAGTCCATTAAAGCTGCATAGTCCATTAAAGCTGCATAGTCCGATGAAGCATCACATTTTCAAAACCAAAATAATGATATAGATTTGACTCTACATATCTAACTTAGATATTGATGCACATATGAAGCATTTATTGTCACATAGAAGGGAACACTGAGACAATTTGATAGAACCTGTTACTGTTGAAGCCTATGGTGTCAGAGTTTTGGCGTGCTTGCCAAAACTAAGTTTGCATGTTTGAATTTCAAATATCTCAAAACTTATCCATTTAAAATCAAAGTTACTTTAAGTGGAAATAAGGTAGATTATAGCGATCAATATAATATATTTATCTCAGAAAAATTACCAAAACGCAAAACCACCGGATTATGCAAGTTTAAATTGACTTAGTATGCAATGTATCAACACATGTTTAACAATGTCTACAATGAATATGTAGAAACTCCTACATATTTTTAAATAGTCGTATTTTACGTCAAATAGCCGATGATAAATAAAATCAATGTGCTCTAGAGGCATCGTTAAATAAAACAAGCTTTACTTTTCGTTCCCTGGTTCATGAAGTGTGGTATCTTGGAGGGACAGCACTATGAAGTTGTTATGAGTGCCTCATAAGTCACCATCCATCCTGACATGACCTCAGATATTAATAGAATGTAAAGCTCAATGAACTTAAAGGTCCTGTCACATTACGGCGTATGGCGGGAGCGTATTGAAAACCTACGTCGAAAATGGGAGAAAGCTGCGCATGCTGGCCTATCGTGACCTTTGGTGACCTATCGGCTGTTTTTGAGCGTATGCGTAACCTATGAGGAGCGTCCGAGGAGCGTACGAGGAGCGTATGAGAGCGTACTGTGACATTTTTGGATGGTTTTGATTGGCATATGGAATGTATGCGTAGCTTATGCGTAGCATATGCGTAGTGTATGCGTAGCATATGCATAGCGTATGAACGTATGAGTAGCGTATGAGTCAAGATCGATGTCAAGACCTATTGCATATGCTTGGAATACGCTGTGCATACGCTGTGCATACGCTAGGAGTACGCTCCCATATGTAACTCGTAGGTTATGCGTACGCTACATATGCTAGAGATACGCTAGAGATACGCCGGTGACGTAAGTTGAGCGTATGCGTAACCTATGCCGGCGCACCCCTACCGTACGAGGAGAGCACACCGGCGTAGGAGGAGCGTACACCGGCATATGAGTAGCGAATGAGAAGCGTATGAACCATACGCTCCCATAGGTCGAGATTTTTTTAGCATGCACAACAAAATTTGGATGGACGGACGAGAGAAAGCGTATGGCAGCGTACAACGGCATTGGCCGGCACATGACGGCCTATGCATAGTGTATGTGTAGCATATGCATAGCGTATGTGTAGCGTATGGTGGCATATGGCGTCGTATGCCGACGTATATGACGTAATGCGCCTACGCCGCCATACGCTCCCGCAAAAAACCCTAATGTGACAGCCCCTTAACAAAATGTATACTTGGTGTGACTTTGCCTGGGAGCTCAGCAATACTAGTGTAATGGCCCATGGCCCTCCGACTCTCTCACACTCACGGAAGAACACCAAGATTCAATCAAGTGTACGCTTCACCCTTGGTTTATTGAACCATCTGCTCTTCACGGCGTCAGTAGTTGTCTGACCCGCCCCCTGACTCGCCAGATCCCACATCGACTCTATAGGTGTGTGTGGGGGGGTGGGTCAACCACACGCAGTAAAGGTCAGCCCGGCTAGGGTCTGACCGGTGGTGACCCATGCCGCCATCTAGCGCAGTGTAGTGGTACTGCGCTGATGGCGTCGTAGTCTCCGCTGCTACCGCGTGATAGTAGAGCTCATGTTCAGACTACTACACTAGGATAGGGCAAAAAGCAGTGAGAATGAAGAAGACCAATCATCCGCGATTGAAATTGTCCCACTTAAAGCTGCATAGTCCGATGAAGGCATCAATTATTTTAAACTAAATCAATTATCTAGATTTGATTCTACACGTTTAACTTAGATACTGGTCCACTTATTAAACATTTGTTGTCACTTAAAAGAGAATACTTAGTCAATTATATGGAAAAAATTACTGTAGACGCCTATGCCTGCCAACAATAATTTTGCATGTTTGCACTTCAAATATCTAAAAGGATAACCATTTAAAATAAAGTTACTTCAAACTAAAGTAGAGTTGATTATAACGTTCAAATTAATGTTTATTTCAGAAAAGGACAGAAACTCAAAACTATCGGACTATGCAACTTTAATCAACTACTGTACCAAAGGGGAAAAAATACAAAAACAAGAAACACTGAGTCTCTCTTTTTAAAATGTTGTGTACATTAGTTGATTAAGCGGGGGAAATTTCAATCACGGCCGGTTGGTCTTCCTCATGCCACTGCTCCTTGCCCAATCCTAAGAATGCGGACTGCCAGGCTAGCAAGCAACAAGTATCAATTTTTAAGTATTTGGTTTTGACTCGACCAGGGTTCGAAAACAGGATCCCACGATCTACCAACACTGGACACGGACTTTCTAACTTATTCGGCCATCCCGTCTTTGCTGGTTGTGTTGGTGTAGCTTCTCACTTGACAGTCTAAATCCCACACAATATGACCCTAATGGTCAGTCATGCAGTCATTCACTTTTGCTGACGCATTTTCCGTTGTGCGTATATTGAAACGCGCTAAAATATAAATAGCCTAGGAATTTCCGACATCTGGACAACGGGTTGCTGTAGATAAGCAGCTGTAGTGGTAGTCTGGTGTCCTGTCTCCCAACACCATCACCGACCAGCCCCCTTGTAGGCCTGGTTGGTTGGTTGTTGGAGTTTTACGTCCTGGCAACATCTAAGGTGATATCAGGATGGGTATCGACTTATGACAGTGTGCACTCATGGCAGCTTTATAGTGCTGCTCCACTGGGAAATCAGGCCACCAGCACCATGGGTATCAGGTCATGATGCTGGCAGCCTGGTTTCCCATTGAGGTAGCACTGTAAAGTCGCTATGAGCGCGCACTGTCACAAATCGGTACCCATCCTGATATGACCTTATATGTTGCTAGGACGTAAAAGAACAACAACCAACCACCCATGGTCGCGATCAGTCGCGATTACCCAGGTTGTTTTGGTCGCGAGCCTAGTGTAACTGGGGTCTAACATCCTAGTCACACTACTGCTTGCGACCGCTTGTGACAACTTTGTGACAAAAATAAATTGCTGGTTGCAAAGAGGTTACAAGTGGTCGCAAATTGGTCATCAGTGGTAACATACCTCTTTGCGACCAAAATGCTACTGCACTAAAACCTCCTTGCGACCAAAATGGTCACCTGGAGGTCGGCGACCATTGCTTTGGTCGCAAGGAAATTGCCCGTGACTGTGGGTTCTTTGGCCTTAAGTGGTCGCAAAATGGTCGCAAGCCATAGTGTGCCTGGGGCTTCAGACGAATAATGTGTGTGCAGTTTAGTAGGTATTTCTCTTTTTTTCCTTTTCACAAATCTAAATGTATGCGAAGACAGCGTAGTTTTTTTTACTTGTTCCCAATTATATTTTTTCTGACTCCTTGACTGAATGGGCGTATGCTACTTTTCTCTCTCGGTTTTGTTGTTGTTAGGGCGGGGGGGGGATACAATGTTTCTCAGACGTCTCTATAAAGCTCAATACATAAATTATCTTTATCCGATCTCGCAGAAAAAGAATTCCCTTTGACTCGAAAACATTGTAGGCATTTAGTTTTTTTCAACTTTATTCGACATAGCTAGTAGAGTGTCCAACTGGGAAGGTGTCGGTCATCTTATCGTTCTTAGGATAGTTTCCGTTGCAACCAATGGTCCACAACTGGATCATCAAAGGCTGTGGTATGTGCTGTCTTAACTGTGGGAAAGTGCATCTATAACACCCTTTGCTGCTTATCGTAAAGAGTAGCCGATATGGCGGCAGCACAGGTTTCCTCCAAAGAAATATGTCAGAATCACCAGATGTTTGACATCCAATAGCCGATGTTAAAAATCAATGTGCTCTAGAGGCGTTGTTAAATGAAACAAACTTTTTATTAACACCCTATGCACACAGGGGCTGATTCTCCCATGAACAAAAAGGCATGAGTCAGCTAAGAGTGGCCAATGCAACATTGAGTGGGGACTACTTGGTCCCATCGACATCCAGTATGTTTGTTTGTTGTTGTTTTATGTCCTAGCAACATCTAAGGTCATATCAGGACGGGTACCGACTTGTGACAGTGTGCACTCATGGCGACTTTATAGTGATGTCCCACTGGGAAACCAGGCCACTGGCACCATGACCTGGTATCCCACTCAGTCACATTATCCTGAAACTGAGCACACCAGTCCTTGCCCTGTCCTAATAATGCCGAGCGTCTGGCTAGGAAGCAACAAGTATCAATTGTTAAGTCATTGGTTTGACTCGACCGGGGTTCGAACCCACGACCCCACGATCTACCAGCACGGGAGACGGACACACATCCAGCATGAAGTAGATATGTTCTTCAATGCATAGTGTGATGCTATGCAATTTATTGTTTGAATGCTCGTCCCAATCATGTTGCCAGGTTAATTCATTTCACTAACTAATATTCATTAATATTCATACTATTCATGAATATTCCAATATATATATAACACCAAACGGTGGTTAAGTTTTAGGGTCGTTCTGACGGATCTCTCTAAGAAACAACGCTCCAGTAGCCACGCGCCAGGTTTGGGCTCTCTGGTCGGTGTGAGCTGCTCAGGCTCCGCCGCTGCCGGTTGCGGGTGGGATCCGCCAGGTGGCAGGGCGGTGGAGTAGTGTGTTTGTAAATATAGATGGTGCCAGGGTAGCGTGGGTAAAGCCGAATGAGTTTGATCCCGCGTCTCAATTACCCATGTTGCCGCCGCAACATGCACAATGGAAAAATAAAAACACCATGTTGAATAAGCTATACCATGAATAAGCTATGCCTAT
Organism: Branchipolynoe longqiensis; assembly: GCA_030323885.1. NCBI lineage: Eukaryota > Metazoa > Annelida > Polychaeta > Phyllodocida > Polynoidae > Branchipolynoe > Branchipolynoe longqiensis. The sequence goes on from CM059193.1 coordinate 74,212,131, forward strand.
GAGTATGACTCCAAAACTATATGTAACTTTTTTACTGAGATTTTTTTTCTTTCTATATTTTCGGTCAATACCTCTAGGGAACCCAACCTGTACCCAACTACCGACCGTCCTGATATGACCTTAGATGTGGCCAGAACTTAAAACTCCAACAACAAAAGGATTACTGCAATCTGGTGCAAAACTATTAGTCAACATCATTACTGAAATCATCGATTCAATGGAGTGCGGCTTTCCAGATTTCTATACAAAATGGCAATTCACACTATTCATGCGTGACCTAATTAGTCATCAGAACGAGGTTGAGTATTGGAAATAGCAGTAATACACTGCTGTGTGCTGATGTGTATGAACTACAACAGAAATTAAAGGAGTCAAATTTGAAAATATTCACATTTTAACCTATCATATTCATTTTTGCATACATTTTTTCTATCTATTGGTCAATTTTCATGAAGATTGAGTAATGATCAGATGAATTTCCATAGGCGATGTCAACAAAGTCGCTCACCCTGGTTGCCAATCTTTTCTTAAATTCAAAATTGCATAACTTTCTTAATATATATATATTTCTTTAATATATTTTAACCCTTTTAAAGCTTTTATTAATTTGTAGTTACTAAGACTAGTTGTTTAACTGTGTTACACAGATAACTACGCTGACAGTTCTGCATTACATGATACCACCATAACTATGCAGACTTGAAGTTGACAGTCACATTGTAGTTAAAGAATGGGAAATTCACCATGCAGGGGTCACCCAATCTTCATGAACATTGGCCAATAGCTAGAAAACAGGTGTGCAAAGATAAATATTGTAGTCTAAAAAATGAATACTCTCAAATTTGAGTGATTTCGAGAGGTATTGATCGACGATAAAGTATTCACATTACTTTTCATACAGCAGCACCTTGCAGATGCGTAAGTGGCCTGGGTATGGTTTCAACATGGCTGCGGCATGAATAGCATCAATTGTCTTTTTCGTTTTGCCAATCTAATCATCATTATCATCATCAATCCCTTAACCGTGAGGGTCGTCGGGGCACCACAGAAGACTCTACAACCAATTTTCTCCAGTTTCCCCTGTTCTCCGCTGCCCTTTGGGACTTCAGACCTGTCCATTCCCCAATGTTGCCTTCCCACCTCTTCCTTTGTCCGCCTTGTTTTCTTTCCACAGAATGAGGAAAATGCAAATCACGAGACATAGTTAGCCAGTCACCGTCCCTATACGTTCCATCAGCGACATTATCAGGAAGTTTGACTTAAATAGGTCACAACGTTTTCTTGCTTTTAAAAGAAATAAAGTAACAGAAAGGGGTCGTAAGTTCACCCACGCTTGGCTTTTAATTCCCTCTAGTTATGGACATTCCAGTAATAGAATAGCCCCAGTCACAATGCACTCACTTCTGGTTAAAAGAAAGAAAATGGCTGCCATTTCTACCAAGTCTCTCGTTATGTCATAATTATGAAACAGCTATGCCAAAATATAGCTCCGTACAAGTAAGGATAATATTATAGATGAGAATGGCCTGACCACAACAAAATATCAGGTAAATATTTGATGAATTTTGGGGACTCCTAAAGTGACGGGAGAAGCTTACCATGCAACAGCGCCGTTGTGGAGGGAGGAGGCGAGTGTGTGTGCGCGAGGGGAGACTGACATTTTGCCACAAACCCGGAATGGTCGCAAATTTTGACAATATCCGGAAAAAAAACCGGGAAGATCAAAAATCCGGAATTGGGAGAAAAATAATATTTCAATATTTAGGTCATTTCAGGTCCCAGCAGACAATTCTAATCATGGATCTAATCTGTGAAAGCCATAGCCATGAAAATATATACATAACAAATATGTTTAAACCATATTATTATTGTTCTTATTATCATCATTTTAACTAGCTACCCATGAGAAGAGTGCACTAATTATGAGTGGAGACGTGTGGATAAAGGGTGCCATGTGTGTCGCATCAAACAATGGATTAACTTGATTGACAAGCTGAACCGAGGCCAATCAGACATATTTGCAGCCTGGGAGGGTTGGTGCACAAGAGGGGGGCACCTGTCACTCAAGCCCAGGGCAGGGGGTGTCCTTAATATATGCAGAATGGCTGGGTATGCTTACGCAGCGATTCCGTGGTAACAATTAGTCGCCACAGTTACATTAAACATGTCCTTCTCCCTTTTGCACTCTTCCTGGTCCACGGAGGGAACATTCCTGTAAATAGTAACTGGTAGTGTACGGCGGTCTTTAGCCCTTTGCCGTTGTTATGCGAGACAGACGAACAGTTATAAGGTTACGCATGCTTTAAGGTCAAGGTCAGAGGTGTCATTGTGTGAGCTATCACCTGACAGAGCTGCACGATCTTCCTGAACCATGCGCGACGTTAGTATGTTAGCCACCCGTAGTCTCAGCATACGTGAGGTTAGGTTGGAGGATATTGGGTACTGGAGTGTCAACAATTAGTTGTTGAATCCGGTAAATGTCAGTCAAAACAAGGTCAGACTCATCCGTTGAATATGTGACTGAGTGGAATATTGGGTCACGCACAGTGCCTGTGGCATGGTATCCAAGTGGAGCAACATTAAGAACAGGTCGAAAACAGGTACTACTGTACTTTTTTGATTTTGCTTCTTGAGGGTTTTACGTCCCAGCAACACTCTAACATGTTCATGTGGTTCGCAAAGGCCTTACCCTACTCTACCCCCGCCCCAACATCATCACAACCCTCTCTGCCCCTCTCTATCCCTCCCCTGCACAACCAACTTATGACATCCCAAACACTGGTAATCTGCTTGACCATTAAACACTGTTAAAAAGAATCCGCCCAGCAATATATACCCCATCCCCCCCCCCCCCCCCCACACACACACAGGAACTTAAATCATAAGGACACACGCGTCAACATTAATTAACCGGCCAGCCAACTTATCTCTCCTTCATTGTCATCAGTCTAGAGTATGTTGGTTGGTTTTAGAGTTTTACGTCCAGGAAACATCTAAGGTCATATCAGGACGGGCACTGACTTGTGACAGTGTGCACTCATGGTGACTTAATAGTGCTGTCCCACTGGGAAATCAGGCCGCTGGCACCATGACCCGATATCCCACTCCATCACATTATCCTGACACCAAACTAACCAATCCTTGCTCTATCCTATTAATGCCGAACGCCAGGCTAGGAAGCGACAAGTATCAATTTTATAAGTCACAGGTTTGACTCGACTGTGAACCAAACTCCCGATCTTTCGCACACGAGGCCCACGCTCTACCGATTCGGCCACCACGCCCAGTAAGAGAGAGACAGAGAGAGACGGAGTCAGGGAGGGAGGGAGAGTTCAAATTTAATTAAATCATTATCCAATCCTGCCAGCGGTTTTTGTTTTTTTTCGTAAATGAATAAAGTAAGATATTGCCCTGATTGAATAAAGTAAGATATTGCCCTGACTTCTTATATAAAGATAAGTAATAGCGAAAGTAGTTACCCTAGCCATTCTAGATCTAAATCTAGATCTATCTCTTTTTAGAATTAGTTCCAGATAATTGCAGAACGTGTCAATTTTCTCAACAAGAAGTTGCTTTAAGGGCTTGCATATGATTACAATAACTTCATAACCGTACCCATTATCTATCCTCCCTATACAAATTAGAAGAAGAACAAATGAAATGAAAGTAATTCAAACTCTAGATCTACACTTAGACATTTCTAGATCTAGTACAGATCTACTAAAGATTTCAAATGTGTTGAGAGGAATTTGGAACGTACCAATGCATTTATTAAGCTGTCTGAATGAGAGACCTATATATCCTGCTTTTCTGAACTGTAGGCACTACTATTAAGGCCCAGTCACACCTTACCGGACATGAACCGGACACTGTCCGGTGGTGTAGTACGGCGATGTTCGGTTCTCGTCCGGTTCTCGTCCGGTGGTGTCCGGTACAAGTTTTGAACATGCACAAAACTTCTACCGGACACCACCAGACTGACGTGTCCGGTTTGTCCGATTCATGTCCGGTACCCATCCATATGTGTCCGGTACCCGTCCGTTGGTGTCCAGTTGGTGTCCGGTTTGTCCGTTTTATCCAGTTCATGTCCAGTACCCATCCGTTACGTGTCCGGTTTGATTCAGGAATTGTCCGATGGCGAGAACGTCAATAAAATATATATATATATGAGAAAAACCTACAAGATTTAGTGAATAGAATCAATAAAGCTGGAATACTATTCAACATGAAGATGAATGCCAGGAAGACCAAAACAATGGTTATAAGTAGAAAGACAGATCAACTAAATATCAATATAACCATAGATGGCACAAACATAGAACAAGTATCCAAATTCATATATCTCGGACAAAAGATTACAAATGATGGGAGATGTGAGGAAGAAATTAAAAGAAGGATAACAATAGCCCGAACAACATTCTCCAAAATGCATAGAGTGTTAACATCAAGTAAGATATTATTACAAACAAGGAAGCGTATTCTTCAGTGTTATATGTGGTCTACTCTAATGTATGGGGCTGAGACATGGACAATCTCTAAGAAAATGTACAAACGTTTAGCAGCATTTGAGATGTGGACTTATCGAAGGATGATGAAAATATCATGGACAAAGAAGATCACCAACAAAGAAGTTCTCAGACAAATTTAAAATAAGAAAAGCTTGTTTGCCACTATACAGACAAAGAAAGTTATTTATTTTGGTCACATCATTCGTCAAAGTTCAATATACCGTACATTGTTGGAAGGGAAGGTGAATGGCAGCAGAGGGAGAGGGAGACCAAGAACATCATGGTTTACAAATATTTCACAGTGGACAGGCTTGAATTATGCACAGTCTATCAGGAATGATGGCGAACGTTAGTGCTGGAGGGGAAGTCTCGGAATCGGTCGGGGTTACCAATGGGGTCAAGCAAGATTGTGTACTGGCCCCCACGCTCTTCTCCATCTTCCTATCAGCAATGCTAGATGAGGCCTTCCGAGACATGGGGGATGGCATCTATATACAGTCCAGACAGAGCGCTGACCTATTCAATGTTGCACACTTCAGAGCGAAGACCAAGACTACTCAGATACTGGTGAGAGAGCTACTATTCGCAGATGACAGTGCACTGGTTGCCCACTCTGCTGAAGAGACCCAGAAAATAGTGGACGCTTTCTCCGATGCATCAAAGAAGTTTGGCCTGAAAATTAACATCAAGAAGACGGAGGTGCTGTACCAACCCAACTCTACAAGAACCCAAGAGGAGGAGATCATGGTTGACGGAAACAAGCTGAACTCTGTTCCGGAATTCACCTATCTCGGAAGCACTATATCAAGTGATGGACGCATTGATGCTGAGATACAGAGGAGGATGGCCAAGGCTAGTGCATCTTTCGGCCGACTACGCCAGAGACTCTGGAACAACCACCATGTGTCCATTCGGGTCAAAGGTTAGATCTACCATGCAATCGTGCTTCTATACGGAGCCGAGGCCTGGACAGTGTACAGATGGCAGGTGAAAAAGCTGCATGCCTTCATGATGCGACATCTGCGTTCAATCATGAGGCTAACCTGGAAGGACAAAGTGACGAATAAGGAAATACTCGAACGGATGGGGCTGGCCTCTATGGAAGATCTTCTGATCAAAAAGAATCTCCGGTGGACTGGACACCTCATGAGGATGTCATCAGACAGGCTACCAAAGCAGATCCTTTATTCCCAACTGTCTTCTGGCTACAGAAAGAGAGGGCGCCCCCATCTACGGTTTAGGGATACCATCAAGAGAAACCTGAAGCTGGGAGACATTAAGACTGACTCATGGACGCAACTCTCACAGCAGAGAGCTAAATGGAGAGCGGCAGTCAAGTAATGAAAGCAGTCTTTGTCGCATCGCGACCGACAGCATGATGATGATGATGATGATGATCAGAACAGCACACCATCAGGAGAAGTGGAGAACCATTGCATCCAACCCTCGACCAGAGGACGGAACTATTGATTGATTGATACCAAGAAAATTTAAAAAAACTACAGTCTGGCACGTGTCCGGTTGATGGTCGGTCCGTCCGGTTCTCGTCTGGTTCTCGTCCGGTACATGCCCGGTACATGCCCGATACATGTACGGTATATGTACAGTACATGTACGGTACATGTACGGTACGTGTACAGTACTTGTCCGGTTTCCCAGCGGCAATTGACCCAATGATGCTCCATTTCGATACATTTTGTCACAGGACACCACCGGACTAGAACATTCTTTGTCCGGTGGTGTCAGCCTGGTCAGGTGTGACTGGCGCTTTAGATTTGGCATCGCTATTTTGTATTCCTGTAGTTGTGTCCTAGCTTCAGTGGTTTTGTGTGCTAGCCAAAACATCATATATTTCAATCTTGTCTGGGGCAGAGAAACTATGGAGAAAAGGTTCTGGTAATTGACAAGATGTAGCAGCACCATGTTAAAATGATTATGCATTTAAACCATTGAACCAAGAAGAAGTTGAGGCCAGGTTTGATTCGGGTTTGGAGTTTGATTTAGACAAACAACTGTCAAATTATTATTTACGAAATACCGCTCTTATGTTGTGGTTTCGGTGGTGAAAGAAATCTATGTATCGATAACATCATTTCTTGTGTTTACCACCAGCATTTAATATCCGAGTTCCATGCAATAAGGTAGTTATTTCGCGAAAACATCAAGTAGGCTATGCATATCAGATATGCAAAGCGGCGTAATTGGACGGGTCGGCTTTCGTTGACGATGAGGCTTTTAAGCTACGGACAGACAGGACGCGTGCGTCGTGCGGGCGTCAAGTACAAGCGGGCGGCATGCGGTTCTCACGCGCAAATAGCGAACACACTGGATGCGTCTGCCACTCTTCTGCAAGCGGCAAATAACGCCATTTGTGGTACACACATAACACACTGTGATACACACACATAACACACTTTGTTACACACATAACACACTGTGTGGTACACACATAACACACTGTGATTTACACACATAACAAACTGTGTGGTACACACACATAACATGCTGTGTGGTACACATACATAATATAATGTGTGTTACACACATACCACGCTGTGTGTTACACACACATAACACGCTGTGTAGTACACACACATAAAACACTGTGTGGTGCACCCACATAACACACTGTGTGGTACACACATAACACACTGTGTGGTACACACATAACACACTGTGATACACACACATAACACACTGTGTGATACACACACATAACACAGTGTGTGGTACACACATAACACCCTGTGTGGTACACACATGACACGCTGGGTGGTACCCACACATAACACACTGCGTGGTACACACATATAACACTGTGTGTTACACACATAACATGCTGTGTTACACACATAACACACTGTGTCATACACACATACCACACTGTGTGTTACACACATAACACACTGTGTGTTACACACACATAACACGGTGTGTGGTGCACACACATAACACGCTGTGTGGTACACACATAACACACTGTGTGGTACACACATAACACACTGTGTGTTACACACATAACATGCTGTGTGTTACACACACAACACACTGTGTGGTACACATACATAACACACTGTATGTTACACACATGACCTGCTGTGTGTTACACACATAACACACTGTGTGGTGCAGACACATAGCACACTGTGTGGTACACACACATAACATGATGTGTGGTACACACACATAACACACTGTGTATTACACACATAACACACTGTGTGGTACACACACATAACACACTGTGTGGTACACACATAACACACTGTGTGGTACACACACATAACATGATGTGTGGTACACACATAACACACTGCATAATTATTTCATATTTCATTATCATAATTCACATTATTTGTATAATAGTATTTTGGTGGCCATTTTATCCGCCATCTTGGATTATGAAAAAGCCAAGCCGGTGTGAAGTTCACATCCACCGGATTCTGTTTCTAGAGGACATGTACCAATCAAAAATGCAATTGATTGATTGATTGATTGGTGGTTGCTTTGCGCCTTGTCAGCAGCATATTCATGGCGAGAAATGTTTGTTTTTTGTTCAAACCATCGCTTTTACATGTAAAAGCATACACTCAATTATGTGCCAATAGACACTCATTAAATTAGAAAGCTCACAATCATATATTTGTGGTCAAGGGAAACAAATTCCCATAGAAAAAGAAAAGTTTTATTAATAATTGATAGAATCTATTTAGTAAACTATATGAGGTGGTACAGTCCAGCTGCCCTCAAAAGGCTAACATGTTTTCCTGGTTTACCTTAGTAAAAAGGTCATGCATGCTGTCTGCAGTGTAGAACTGTTGGCGCAGGGCCAAAAAATCAATGCAACTTAGTAAAATGTGTTTGAGTGTCAGTTATCAAAAAATGCAGAGAACTGCTTGTACTAGTTGTAGGGAGACATTGCAAGGTCTTCTGATTGAGCCACTGGACTTATACTGTAAAACATGGGAGAAGGCATTGGGGCCAGTTTATTATTTATATAAATTCTGCAGAAATAGCTGGTTCAGGTATCTGGATTCTGGTGAATTTATTGTTGCTCTCTATGGGTATTCGCTATGTATATATATACACACGTGGTAGTCATTAGTGTGAAAGTACAACGTCTGAACACTTTGACTTCTGGATACTGAATGGTTTATTCACTTTTGAGTCGTCGGGCCACCGTCGGCCCGACAGTGGTGTCCCGACGTTAGGTTTCTATCCTTTTCCACTTTTGAGCCACCGTCGGGCCACCGTCGGGCCGCCAGTGGTGTTCCGACATTAGGGTTCAATCCCTTTCCACTTTTGATTCACCGTCGGGCCTTCGTCGGTCCGACGGTGGTGGGCCGCCCCAGGTTTGCATTCATTTTCCACGTCTGGTCCACCGTCGAGCCACTGTCGAGCCGAGGTCGGCCCACCACGCATGCGCGGCCCACCACTGCACATGCGTGGTGGGCCGCGCATGCGCAGTTCTTTAAATTTGGATTCCGGCTCGAGTCGCCCGCAGAACACTTGCGATTGTTGATCGGTGTTCTTTTTCTACCAATAACTCCAGAAATACCAGGAATTTTAAGGAATTATTTATTCGTGTTAATACGATTTGAATTACCCTGTACATATTGACACTAGAGTGACAGTGTCTTCTCGGCTCGTCGGGTTGACGGCGACAGCCGCCGTCGAGTCGACGGTGGGAGGTTGGACAAAACAACGTCGGCCCGACGGCGTTTGTCGCCGTCGGGCCGACGTAAAAGTTTTGTAATTTATTGTAATTTATTAGGGCGTTTGTCGCCGTCGGCCCGACGGCGTTTGTTGCCGTCGGCTCATCGGCGGTTTCCGCCGTCAGGGCGACGGCGGCAGCCGCCGTCGCCCCAACGGCGGGAGGTTGGACAAAACAACGTCGGCCCGATGGCGGTTTCCACCGTCGGGCCGTCAGAGCGGCCGCCGTTGGGCCGCCGTTGGGCCGACGGCTGTGTGCTGTCTGGGTAAGTGCTTATTAATTATATTTACATTTATGCTATACTATAAATTATATATTCTAGTTTACTAGTAATAGTAATAATATATACATACTCCTATAGTGTTATACATAGTCTATAGCATAGGAACCGGGTAACAATAGCAAAACAAAAATAACCATTGATGGAACAGCTCTGAATGTGGTTGGCAAGCTCACCTATCTAGGCAGCACACTATCTCGCAATGTTCATATTGACAATGAAATTACTCAGCATCTATCTAAAGCCGTGTTTACACGAGGAATTGTGAAACGTTCTAGACAAGGTGATTTATATGCAGCGTTTTAGAGGCATGTTTACACGGCGGAGTTGGAAAGTGTGTCGGCGCCGGGAATCAGCAGGCGCCTGCAGCCAGCAAGCACTGCTATTTGTTTAGTTTACACACGTCGATTTGACGCAGATGTAGCTGCTACGTTAATATCGCTTGGAATTTAAGGTTAATTTAATTAAATTTCATTATTTGAGTCCGTAATTCTGTTAAATATGATCGCATTCACTAGATTTTGGCCTAATCGGTCCCTAACACTGCTGGGCACCAGTGAATAGACCTGAGCCTGTATCCGGTGAGCACTGCTATTGTACACAATCACCGCCCGGGAACCAGCTGAAACGTTTCCTGTAAACCACCTCCCGAGGTGGTATTCGCGGAACGTTCCAGCTGAAACCTTTCAGCCCTAAAACGCCGCAGTGGCGCGTTTACACGGACACATTTAAAATGAACTAGGCAACTGGTTCTACCTAGGACGTTTCAACTCGCCCGTGTAAACGCGGCTTAAGACAAGTGCTACATTTGGAGGACTATGCACTGAGGTCTGGGATAAATGAGGTCTCAAGCTTCAAGTAAATACAAGGCCGTAGTTCTCACCTTGCTCTATGCATGTGAATCATGAGCCGTGTTTACACGGGGAATTGTGAAACGATCTAGACAAAGCGATTCATATGAAGCGTTTTAGATGCGTGTTTACACGGTGGAGTTTGAAAGTGTGTCGACGCCGGGAACAAGCAGGCGCCTGTAGCTGGCATGCACTGCTATTTTGTTTAGTTTACACACGTCGATTCGACGCAGATGTAGCTGCTATGCTAATATCGCTTGGAATTTAAGGTTAATTTAATTAAATTTCATTATTTGAGTCTGTAATTCTGTTAAATATGATCGCATTCACTAGATTTCGGCGTAATCGGACCCTAACGCTGCCGGGAACCAGCGATTAGTTACTGCTCCCCCTGTTCCCGGCACGCACTACTATTTTATACTATCGCCGCCCGGGAACAAGCTGAATCGCTTCAAATAAACCACCTCCCGAGGTGGTATAGATGAGGCGTTTCATATGAAGCGATTCAGCCCTAAAACGCCGCAGCATCGCGCTTACACAGCAAATGTGAATCGATCTAGGCAAGGCATTTCATATGAGGCAATTTAAATCGCCCGTGTAAACACAGCTATGGACAGCATCTCATTGTCACTCTACGGAACGCAGCCATTTCCACCTATGCTCTCTCAGGAAAATTATGAATATCTGGTGCCAGAATAAGATCCCAGACACTGTAGTCTTAGAGAGGGCAGAAATGGTCAGCATTGACTGCATGGCACGAGAGCACAATTAAGGTGAGCTGGTCATGTAGTCCGCATGGATGAGGATAGAATACCAAAAGCTCTCTTCTTTTGTGAACTTGTAAAAGGATGCAGAAATCAAGGTGCTCAGAAGAAAAGGTTCAAGGACTGCCTTAAATACGACCCAAAGAAAGCTAAGCAAAAACATCAGCAGGGAAAATATAGTCTCCTCCATCTACCAGACTCAGACAGCAGCCACACATTCGTCCAATGTGCCACTGAACATTCCGAGCACAGATGGACTCATCAGTCATCCAAGAGTTCACAACAAATGGTGCATTAATCAAGTGTAGCGAATCTAGCTTATAACTACTCGTAAACAACCAAGTGCCGAGAAAAATCGAATAAATTAAGACAGCATCACAGCTGTCCAGCGTTGAAAACAAGCACCCTGACAGGAGCTTATACGTTATGGGCAGAGTAAATACCTCGTCAAAAAAAAAAAAGATTTAACAAAAAAAACAAACAAAAAAAACCAAGGCCTGGAACATGACACGAGAGAGAGGGAGTGACAGGAGAAAGAGAGAGAGAGAAAGAGTTTGTTGATTGGTTGTTGGAGTTTTAAGTCCTGGCAACATCTACGGTCATATCAGGATGGGGGAGAGAGACAGAGAGAGAGCGAGAGAGAGAGAGAGAGAGAAGGTGCATGGTGTATACTACTACCATTTTGGATACCATGCAATCGAGTCCAACCCTGCCGTATAATAAATAACTTATGTCTAGGGGGGCGTAGTGTGGTGTATGAGTTTTTTTTGTGTGAGGATGAAAACATCTCAGAACTGGAATCCGCTATGCCCTGTTTAAATTTGCCGATTACCAAGGATGCGACCTGATTCTTATTGTAGCTGACTGCCCTGTCTAAGCTGGGTGTACTGGTGATGCCCCTCAGACATGGGGCGGTGGAGCGGGTGAGGGGAATCGTATTTCACAAAAGCTGTGTTCACACGTGCAAAGTTTATGTCGACTTAGACAAGTCGATTTATATGAATCGATTTAGTGTCGTGTTCACACACGCAGTACTTTTAGCCGGAAATTGATATCTGTGCATGAGCAAGTCCAGTCTGACCAGGGCCAGTTTTCGGTTAGGCGATGTCACTACGAGAGAGTGGGTTCGACCTAGATATGTATGGACTGAATCGTATTGGTTTGGAATGGTCAAAACTTCTGCTGGGCAGTGAAACCCTAAAAATAAATGATGAAAAAAATATCTGTGCACAGCTAGCAGTTTCATAAAGCAAATTTACCGGAAAGTCAACAAACTCAGGTCTCGACTGTGACGTGCTTAATCGCCTCAAGTAAGTCGGTTGCGTTCACGCGGGCGATATAAGTCGATTCATAAAATTTGCTTCATATAAACCACCTACAGAGATGGTTTATAAATTCCGGCTTATATGATTTGAATCAGCCCTAAACCGACTCAGACGCGCGTTCACACGCCAAATGTGAGCCGAACTAGGCAAGTCGATTTATATGATTCGAATTAACTGCCCGTGTGAACAGGGCTAAAGTGAACTGCTAGCCATCAACGACTGTTTCCCGCCCGTAGATTTCGACTACACTAGTACAATGTGAAGTCACCAGAATATAGTTTGCTAGCAATATAGCCACATTTGGTCATCAGGAACCATTTGCTTATAGGCTAAATGTTCTTAAGCTCCTTAAGGGGACAGTTACATCATAATATCAGCTGTTAGAGTGATGTAGGCCAGGGAATGTTTACATGGTTGGATAGGCTTTCTCTATCAAATAAAATTGAAACCGGTGTAGCAGGAAATCACAATTCCTGTATATCGCAAACACCCACTTTTTGATTTCCTAGGAAATCGCAAAACCCCATGCCATATATGGACATGGGGGGTTAGCGATTTCCTAGGAAATGACATATCCCCACTAGACATCACAAACCCCCCCATGTTTGGCAGTGTTTATCCTAATGAAAACATCTTTGTGATAGCGCAATTTGTAATTCCGACCGCACATGCACTGAAAAGGGCTTTTATTCACAGATGTCGCCACTGTGGCCATTGTAAAGGCCCGGTAAAGAGGTGCGGTAATATCCTGGTATTATCACTCAGTTTCAGGATTGGCAATGTAAACGATGTCGTTAGCAAAATGGCCTTTTTAGTTCCAACTTCAGTCACTGCATACAGTAAATAGAACTATTTTAATATTCCAAATTCTATTTATCCATTATTTAAACCAATATTTACTAGTGTATTAGTTGAATATTACAAAATGCTACAAAGCATGGGGCGTTTGCGATTTCCCCTGGGTGTGCGATCTCTAGGGGTTTGCGATTTCCTGCTACACCGGTTTAGACTCATGAATTTTAGATAAAGGTTATACAGAAGTAATTCACTACAATGGCGTTCCTCCGGAAAAGTATCACAAATCCTACTTTGCAGTTTGAAGCCGGCTTACTATGCCCTTTAACCTATGTAATTCCATCTGTCCCATCCCTACATGACGTCACAGAATGGGATACTTTAGGTCCAAACCAGTGGGAGAAGATTGATATGTCTAGGGTTACTACACTAAGTAGTCTCAGTAGTTCTACGTTAAATGAATGTGAATATTTTGTTAAAGCTACATAGTCCGATGAAGCATCAACTTTTCAAAACCAAATTAATTACATCTAACTTGGATATTGATCAATGCATTTATTAAACATGTGTTGCCACATATAAGGGGATACTCGGGCAATTTAATAGAACCTCTTACTGCTGAAGCCCATGGTGTCACAGTGTTGGCAAGCTTGCCAAAACTAATTTGACATGTTTGCACTTCAAATATCTCAAAAGTTAGCCATTTTAAATAAAGGTTACTTCAAACTAAAGTATCGTGGATTATAACAATCAATTTGAAAAAATTTTCTAAAAAAATTGACAGCAACTCAAAACCATCGGAATATCCACCTTTGAGCTATGGAGAATAGTCATGTAAAGAACACGTGTTAAAACCAGGTAACCAGGTATTTCAAGTTGCATGATCCGTTGGTTTTTAGGCTTTGAGTTTACATTGTCATTTGAGATGTGGACTTATCGAAGGATGATGAAAATATCATGGACAAAGAAGATCACCAACAAAGAAGTTCTCAGAAAAAGTAAAAATAAGAAAAGCTTGTTTGCCACTATACAGACAAAGAAACTTATTTATTTTGGCCACATCATTCGTCAGAGTTCAATATACCGTACATTGTTGGAAGGGAAGGTGAATGGCAGCAGAGGGAGAGGGAGACCAAGAACATCATGGTTTACAAATATTTCACAGTGGACAGGCTTGAATTATTCACAGTCTATCAGAACAGCACAACATCGGGACAAGTGGAGAACCATTGCATCCAACCCTCGACTAGAGGATGGAACTATTGATTGATTGATTGATCCGTTGGTTAAAGTTGCACAGTCCGATGGCTTTCGAATTGTTGCCTTATTTTTTAGGTAAATATACCAAGTTGACCATTATAACCTAATATGCATTATTCCTGAATCATTTTGATGAGAAATGGCTAATTTCTTTAGCAATATGAGCTAAAGGAATCCTAAATAATGTTGGCAAGCTTGCCAAAACTCTTGTTGTTGTGGCCCAGATTCACATCTTGCGATGGCCACGTGAAGAGGAATGACCTATTAATGTGTAGTTAGTCTGGTCCCCTATCATGTCTTAGTGGCTCATCGAGCTGGTAAGACTCAGCTACACCTCCCCCCACCCCACACACACTGTGCCCAGTGATTGTGAGTGTTTGGGGGAGGGGGTATGTGTATGGGGTGAGTATCTGATTAGCACACACTCCGAGAACCCCACTGTGTGTGATGGTGTGTGTGTGAGGGGGCGGGGGGGGGGAGGTATGTGCGAGGGATGGGTGTTTGGAGGGGTGTGTAGGGAGGCTAGAACCTAGAAGCTAGTGTCAATGTCAGTGAGTGTGTGTGGGTGTGTGAGTGCTGTGGGGTGGGGGGAGGGGGTTCTGAGGTGGTTGGGTGGGGGTGACATCAAACTTCCACCATATTTTCTGGAACCGAACTAAAGCCATATATAGTACTGGGAATGAGGGCAAGACTATTCAGGTCATGAGATTGACCTCCATTGGTTAGTGGCCTCCCTGCCTCATGGCCTTCTCAAAGTAATTGTCAAAAGGAATAAGGTAGTCAATTCACTGATTATTCTGTATAAGCTGTCGCAAATCACAAGTTAATGCACCAATATTTAAGTTAGATATAGAGAATCAAATGTAGATAAGTCTTTTGGTTTTGAAAATTATATATTTCAACGGACCATGCAACTTTAAAAAAAGGTTCACTTTTGTATTTTAGTTACATGCATCACATTTATAGCATACTATATTTGAGTTAAAACGAGTTCCATTGATAATTGACTAAATTTTCAAATAACCCTGATTGCAAGCATGCAAAATAATATACTAAGCCTATGGAGAATATGCGCGTTTTAGCAGAAATTCACCCTCAGTTTCCCTTCTTTTAATATAATATAATAATAACTGCTAGGATAATGATGTAGCTATATGTGATTTTCTAATACAATGCATCCATATACCAATGGAAAGAGCTTGAATGATACTTAAACATGATAGATAGTCATATAGTTTTTCTAAAGTAAATATCATAAAAGTTATATCACTATCAATTTCCGCTTCTTATTTATTTATTAATTTTGTTACCACTTTCATCCACAAACTTGAGCAACCCAACCCATTGTGCTAAATCTACCGTAACTGAATCTGTTGGTATTCTTTTTCAGCTCCTCAGCAGTGCAACATTGCGCCGGTGGAACGCAAGAACTGCGGTTTCAATGGGATCACTGAGCAAGCATGCAATGTGAAGGGGTGTTGCTATGACTCAAATGTCGCGGATACCATATGGTGCTTTGAGCCAAGTATGTTTTATTATGGAAGCATTTGTACTTACTCGGTTCTAGCGGTCTTCCATTTCATTTTCAAACTAAAGTAATGTAGATTGTATCGATCAACCTAATGCATATCTATCTCAGAAAATGATAGAAACTCATAACCATGTTTACATTTCAAATATATCCTAAGTTAGTTATTTTAAAGCAAAGTTATTTCAAAATAAAGTAAGGTAGATTATAATGATCAACCTAATGCATAGTTATCTCAGAACATGACAATGTCATAACCATGTTTACGCAAGTATCTCTTAAGTTAGTTATTTTAAAGCAAAGTTATTTAAAAATAAAGTAAGGTAGATTATAATGATCAACCTAATGCATAGTTATCTCAGAACATGACAATCTCATAACCATGTTTACGCAAGTATCTCTTAAGTTAGTTATTTTAAAGCGAAGTTACTTCAAAATAAAGTAAGGTAGATTATAACGATCAACCTAATGCATAGTTATCTCAGAACATGACAATCTCATAACCATGTTTAGACAAGTGTCTCTTAAGTTAGTCATTTTAAAGCGATGTTACTTCAAAAGAAAGTAAGGTAGATTATAGCGATTAACCTAAGAAAGAACCTATTTAAGAAAATAACAGAAACTCATAATCATAATGATGAAATGAAAAGAACAATATTTGGCACTCGAGGGAGTTACGAAGCTTTACAGCGATCGTGAGCGTTCTTCCTTGTGTTTGTGGAATGGAATTATTAGACTTTTCACTGTTTTATTGATTTATAATTAATTATACCTGTTAGGATTAAAAGTACAGAAGCCACGGTGCATAAATTGCAACGATTTTCACGTCCCTACCAATGATAGACCTAACCAACAAGAAAAGTGCTTCCAGTTCCATGACCGACCCTGCAAAAAGTTGCCGACTGTATTTTTCTTCCGATGAAATTATTTAATCTTTAAAAATAAACCTTTTGCGACCACGCCTGGCTTTACACATGACGTCACAGATCACGTGGTTGTTATTGTAAGCATTCATGTCGGACGGCATGCTAATGGTTACAGTGAATGAATCTGACACATTAAATTTTTTGTTCAAAATACATCCTGAAATCCATTAGCTTTATTTTTTAAAGAAAAATATATTTACATAGATTTATTCTAGTTTAAAATGGGTTTTTTAAGCACCACTGATTGGCACCATGAAACATTTATAAAATATCGTTGGTGATCGAGTGTCAATATTAATATCTCTGGACTCTATAGCCAAGAATATTAGAAGTTGGCATTGTTGGTGTAATTATGATTTATGTTTTGGGGGGATATTTTAATTACCTATATTATGCCCTACTACAATATATTATGTGTAGACTATACAGTATTCGCATAAATGATATGCTATTGTGATATCATATACCTGAGATTAAGGATCATTGCTATCTAGCTATTAGTTTGTGAAAGTATGGCTAACCAGACGGGATGGCCGAATGAGTTAGAGCGTCCGTCTCCCGTGTTGGTAGATCGTGGGTTCGAATCCTGGTCGAGTCAAACCATTGACTTAAAATTTGATACTTGTCGCTTCCTAGCCAGACGCTCGGCATTACTAGGATAGGACAAGAAGCAGTGGAATGAGGAAGACCAGTTGTTTGTGACTGAAATTTCCCCTGCTTAAAAAACTAATGTACCAAACAAAAAAACTAAACAAAAAAAAAGATATATGGACACGACAATTTTAACTAAAGATTTGAAATAATGTGAAATGATGAGAATAGAGTGACTTTCAAAAGAATAGACAACTTTTCCTATGCGCATTGCATTAACTTTTTCCCGGCTCGAAGTAAACTTGCTTACAGCTGCATAGTTGGTTTTGAGTTTATATCCTTGTCTATTAGGTAGATCGTTATAATAATGTACCTTACATTAACTTGAAGTAAGTTTGATTTAAAATGGCTGATTTTGGAGATATTTAAAGTGTAAACATGAAAAGTTAGTTTTGGCGCCTTTACCAAAACTCGGACCTCATGCGCTTCAATAGTAAACACGTTCACTTAAATTGATGTATGCCATTATAACTTATACACAGCAATGAATAAGTAATATACAGCAATGAATAAGTTATATATAGCAATGAATAAGTTATATACAGCAATGAATAAGATATATACAGCAATGAATAAGTTATATACAGCAATGAATAAGATATATACAGCAATGGATAAGTTATATACAGCAATGAATAAGATATATACAGCAATGAATAAGTTATATACAGAAATGAATAAGTTATATACATCAATGAATAAGTTATATACATCAATGAATAAGTTATATACAGCAATGAATAAGTAATATACAGCAATGTATGAGTTATATACAGCAATGAATAAGTTATATACAGCAATGAATAAGTTATATACAGCCATGAATAAGATATATACAGCAATGAATAAGTTATATACAGCAATGAATAAGTTATATACAGAAATGAATAAGTTATATACATCAATGAATAAGTTATATACAGCAATGCATAAGTAATATACAGCAATAAATAAGTAATATACAGCAATGAATAAGTTATATACAGCAATGAATAAGTTATATACAGCAATGAATAAGTTATATACAGCAATGCATAAGTAATATACAGCAATAAATAAGTAATATACAGCAATAAATAAGTTATATACAGCAATAAATAAGTAATATACAGCAATGAATAAGTTATATACAGCAATGAATAAGTTATATACAGCAATGAATAAGTTATATACAGCAATGAATACTTGCACCAGCATCTAAGTTGGAGATGTAGGGTGAGCACTAAATACGTGCTTTGCTTTCGAAAAGTGTATGCTTTTATCCGAGTATGCAACTTTAATTGCATTTGCATTCCAGAGGTGACTAACTTTTGCCCAGTCGCAGGAAGGAGAGACCCTCGGATAGAGTGTCCTTATCCGACCAGCCCACCGGGATTACTGCATGAGCGATTTGCATGCCACAAGCTTGGATGCTGTTTTGATAACAGCGTTTCTGGACTCTTTTCATGTTTCAGTAAGTCATGAAATTCTACCTACATCTTATCTTCGCTACAATTAAGGTTTCCAAAGGAGACTGTGGTGCAGGGGGAAAAGAACTTAGGAATGGTAGATATCAAAGTAATTTTGTTATAGGTTCAAATAGAGGAAGCCGGGGACCTTGTGGGAGGAAAGATTATTTATATTTAGCAGTGTTATCGAGGTACAACTGGGAGGGGTCAGTCAACGGCGTCGATGTCCAGGGGAGCTTCCTCGATTGCTGGGTGCTCCGAGGCCGCCGGAGCTGACCCTTACAAACTAGTCCTTAAACAAGAGGGTGTGTGGGTGTGGTAAATTGTTGTGTGTCCAACGGCTACATAAGCATATTCAGCGCTTTACAGAGCGACCCAACCAGCCACGGTGCGACCCAACCAGCCACGGTTGAACTCGTTTGAGCTCGTTTAAACTTGTTTCCGACACAAAGGCTAGGGGACCAGGTTGGAAACTGAGCGATAATAGATGAAAACTCCTATGCCTCTGCATGAGCAAATAAATGCCAGGGGACCAGGCTAGACCTCCACAGAGCTAGCAGTGTAGTAAAATATTATTTTACTAGTTTATTGTTCAGATGTTATCACATATTTATGTATCTTTTGCACAGATTAAATTGTTTGAAGTATATTTTGAAATTGATCTACATTGATTTCTGTTTAAATCACACAATATCACTACTTAATGAATGGGAAACTCATCCTGCAAGGGTATGCTCGATATTACCCAGTGGCAACTCGTTTTTCATCCTTTCGTCGCTGTGGACCCTTCTCAACGGCTAAGCGAATCCAAGTGGCTGGTAGGGTTGGGGAGGTTTCTGGGTCAGTGATGTTCGTCTTTCCCAATGGGGTCATGGTGGATACCTGGCTCCCATCATAGAATCAACCACAATTCGGAATTTATGCAACTATTTAAAATTTGACCATCGAAACGAGTCTATAGGCAATAACGGCCAGACGCAGCTGGCATCCAGTGGTCAGAGCCCCTCTGAGGTGGCGCCGATGCGATCAATACTGTAACTACACAGGGCCAGTGGATAGGATATAGTGAGTATATAGTAATATAGTATTGAGAACTGAAGATAGATAGTGTCCCCGTTTGTATTCCCATAATAGATTATAGAGCCCATATATATATATATTTATACATTTTTATCAACATTACCTATATTTTATAAGCAATGGGAATCAGTGTCCAATGTACATATATAGTTAGTAAAGGGGCTGTCACACTACGACGTACATCGTCAGCGCATGCTCAACGTTCGAAAATTTGCCAGTACGTCGGTATTCGTCAAACTTTTCAGTGGGGGGGAAAATAAAAATGGGCCTACACACAACGTAGACACAATGTACATAACGTATGCAGAACGTATCTCTGACTATTGCTAGCGTATGAGAGCGTTCATGTGCTTGAAAAACGTTCGCAAAACACTTGCATATGCTGACCAACATTACGTACATTACTCCATTGCTAGAAGTATGGCGTATACGTTGAGTATGCTGGAGATACGGCAGGCATATGTTCGAAGTACGTTAGCAGTATGTTATGCATCCATTGGCAGTATGCGGACTGTACACAGACTGCACGTTCCCAACAGGCTGAACGTATGGCTAACATGTAGCAACATATTCCAACGTAACCCTAATGTACTCCCAACATACGCCGAAGTATCTCGAACGTACACACAGTGTATGTTCAACATACCAGGCACACGTCAACAGACCTTGGAAATTTTGAGCATGCACAACATTTTTTCGGAGCCTTGACGCACGGCGACGTAAGACAACGTATAACGACGTACCCGGAACACACGCGATGTACACCCAACGTATACATACTGTATGACGATGTACGCTGATGTGTTGGTCGAAAATCACATACGTCGGCATACGCTAAGGCTATACCTTATAGTGTGTCAGACCCTTTAAGTCGAAAGAAATGCAAGTTTGGAACTTTTGATCGTAAATATATATGATTGTAAAATATAATTATTTTTAATTTAATGAAGCATTAAAATTAATATTACAAGTGTGCGTATTATTAAAGCAAACCATGGTGTTAAAATAAAATAAGTAGGGAAATAGATTCATCACAAAAAGCACCAAAAAATACATATTTATTAAGACCCGGTCACATTCACCAGAAATATTCCCTCAATGATGCAGATATTCCCAACTGCCACTGGGCTTATTAAAATATGGCAAGGTTGTGTTGGCTCAAAGGACCAAGATAACGTGACTGAGTGGAATATCGTAGCGTGATACCCGTGGAATGGGACGTTATTGTGACAGGGGAGTTAAAAACTCCATAGTCGTTCTTGTATGACCTCAGATATGTTTAGACCGGAAGGCCCAAATTATTCCTGCCCCTCGCTAGCTATTGCCATTTGTGTCGGGTAATTACTTCTTCTATTTTCAAGTGGTTTTTATTTTCTCAATAACATGCTCTTGGTGCTGATGGACTGGTCTTCCAGTCCTAATGACAAATGCCACTACACATTTTTCTATTTTGTTGTTGTTGTTGGTGTACATTAGTTGGTTATGCAGGGGACATTTCAGTCGCAGACAACTGGTCTTCCTCCTCATTCCACTGCTCCTTGCCCTATCGGGCGCGGTGGCCGAATCGGTAGAGCACGAGCCTCGCGTGCGGAAGGTCGGGAGTTCGGTTCCCGGTCGAGTCAAGCCTCGGCATTAATAGAATAGGGCAAGAACTGGTTAGCTGAGCATCAAGATAATGTGACTGAGTGGGATATCGGGTCATGGTGGCGGTGGCCTGATTTCCCATGAGTGTGCACTGTCACAAGTCGGTACCCATCCTGATATGGCCTTAGATGTTGCCAGGACGTAGAACTCCAACAACCAACCAACCAACCTTACTTGTGGTATTGTTAATGTGGCAACATGTCTATATATTAATGTTTGCTTTGAACATTTTACAGGGGTTCCGACTGGTGCTGTAGGTAAGTGTTGTGTTCCTGTCTCCTCCTATATCAATAGTCGGCCTGTATTAAGCCTTGTTCACACACACAACTTTAGGCCAAACTAGATAAGGCGAACTAGATGAGGCGAACTAGGCGTGAAAGTGACTCGTGTCCACACATGCAGTACTTGGGGCGGTTTAAGGCGGAAATCAATATCTGGCAAGTCCATACTAACCAGCACCAGTTTTGATTAGTCGACATCACCATGAGAGAGTGTGGGTTCAACCTAGATATGTATCGACTGAATTGTATTGTTTTGGAACGATCAAAACTTCTGCTGGGCAGTGAAAACTTAAAAATAAATGATGAAAAATATATCTGTGCACAGCTAGCAGTTTCATAGATCAAATTATATAATATGCACTTTTGATCGGCCGGAAAATCAACAAACTCAGGTCTCGACTGCGCATGCGTGTGATGTGCTTAAGCCACATTAAAGTAAACCGCTACCATCCACACAAGCAAGATGGGCCGACTAAAGCTAGTTCACTTCATCTAGACTACCTCGCTAGGTGGTTTACTTGAGGCGAACTAGATGAATCGACTCAGCCCTAATACCCTTCAGCGTCGCATCCACATGGCCAATGTGAGCCAAACTAGACAAGGCGAACTAGTTGAGATGACTTAACGCCCGTGTGTGAACAGGGCTTAAGTCACTTAAGGCTATTCAAATGTATTCATTGGGTTGGCGTTTAATGGAGGGTTTACACTTGCATAATACGATGAAACCATGCACTTCTTTACACCAAAACCATTGCCAACATTTGATCTTACACATCCAACTATGACACTAGGTCATTGTAGAAAAACCACAGAGTCATATTAGATGTCAGCAGGACCAAGTGGTCCTCACTGGCTGCTGCATTGTCCACTTTTGGCTGACTCATGCATTTTTACTGAAGGGATAACCATCGCCGGAATGCATTGGGTACCAGGGCCGCGTTCAGGGTCCGTCTCGGAGGGGCCTCAGCGACGTCTCGGCGATGCTTTTTGGTCTATTTGCGTTCAGGGTCCATCTCGGCGACGCCCCCCTTTTCAGGTTGGAGACAAAAAGCACCTCGAAAATGGCCACCGCATGCAGTGGTTTCATCCAATCAGAGTCCAGCATTTCGATTGCAAATGGACGCCGCCTATGGGGGCGGCCATTTTCGAGGCGACTAACTACTGTTGTCGTTCAGACTAGCCTGACGTCACAGGCGCCTCCGAGGCGCCTCCGAGACGGACCCTGAACGCGGCCCTGTTGTGTCCACTTGCACTGAGACACATTCAAATTGAATGTGTAGATTTCATGGCCTTGTGCCAACATTGCTTTAATGGAAATAACATGCGCGACTCCTACACCAATGTGAAATGTGAATTCATTTTACAATCTCTAACAACAATTTAGCTGTATCGCCTGCTGTAATTTTAGATATGTTTTGGGATTTATATTTTGCCGTCATTTGATATGGATTTAACCACTTCAAAATTGCATCTGAGATCATTTATGCAGTCATTCGACACAAATCTGACCAGTTCAGATTTTCCTGTAAATTTAAATGGAAACATATAAATGTGATAAACACATTTCTCCGTGCAACAAAACTGACAAAATAAATACCACAAACTTGTCACTGTGAATATGGCCCCTGCTGCTGTCATGGCATTAAATTAGGACATCCGCGAATGTAATTGATGCATATTATAATTGTTTTTGGTTTAGGTTCACAGCCAGCCCTATGTGCCACACCACCCCCGCTGGCCTCACGTGTGCAGTGCGGTAAAGATGCAATTCAAATGAACCAGTGTCATCAGGACCTATGTTGTTTCGACACCACTTCCACTCCAAAGTGCTTTAGTCCAAGTAAGTCAAAATGCATCTTGTTGTTGCGATTACATGATTTACTTATCCACTACAGACTTGGAGACTATACGTCTGAATCAAGGTACAGTCAAACCTCTCTAAATGGACAGACCATGGGACTGACTTTAATGGTCCATTTAGGGAGGTGGTTGGTTTAGGGAGTTTGTTTTATTGTTACGATGGTATGGTAGTAGTCCACTACTATATGGTGACAGCAACGACTGCTCCATCACCATCGCAGTTTACAGCGATAGGTGGCGGTACGGTAGCCACCGGGCAGCGCTGTGACAGGGCTGCCACCTACTGTGTGCGGCTAGCGTAACCTCCCCCTCCCCCCGAGGAAGTTGACATGGGACCCGGCAGGGCAAAGGTGGGTCACTTGATCGTGGATGCAGTGAGCAGAGAATATAGACAACTGTGAAGGAAGCTTATGTCTGAATCACTCTAAATGGACAGACCATGGGTCCGACTTTAAATGGTCCATTTAGGGAGGTGGTTGGTTTAGGCAGTTTGTTTAATCGTTACTATGGTATTGTAGTAATCCAGACATGAGCTCCACTACCATGCGGTGGCAGCCAGGACTGCTCCGTCACCGTCTCAGTATTCCGCTAGGTGGCGGTACAGTAGCCACCGGGCAGCACCGTGACAGGGCTGCCATCTAGTGCATGCGGCTAGTGTAACCTCCCCCTCATGGAAGTTGATGTGGGACCTGTCAGGGCAGAGGTGGGTCACTTGATCATGGATGCCACGGTGAGCAGAGGAATCAATAAAGACATGTGGAAGCAAGCATACTTGTTCCTCCTCCTTTACTTGCGGGGGCGCCGCGGGGGGGGGGGGCCCACTGTGTGAGGGTCAAGTTCCGAACCGCCAACAAGGGACCCATCACACATACAATATACTAACTATACCCTGCAAGATTTGTATGGCCTAATCCTAGAATGGCTTTTACCACTAACCTGTCTTCTCACAGCAATGTAGGGTATGTGAAGAGTGTTGGCTATGTAAGGAATGCGGATCATGTGACCAGGCACAAGACCCCGGCATGTGAAGAGAGCTAATAAACCAGCCATACACTAGAACTCAACACGTCCACATCCTTTCCTACATGGTGTCAGATACTGAGAACGAATAAGAAGAAACAGCAGACATGGCTCATCATCATCATCATGCTATCAGTCGCGATGCGACAAACTGCCGCTCTCCATTTAGCTCTCTGCTGTGAGAGTTGGTCGGTCTTAATGTCTCTCAGCTTCAGGTTTCTCTTGATGGTACATTTCATGAAAGCTGCCTGCAAAAGTGTTGAAGTGCTGCTGGCTTTTGCAAGTTACCAGCGGCACTCTCTCGGGGAGCAAATAGAGGTTTCACACTGGCAAGAACATGTCAAGACAGGCGCAAAACTATTTGTCTTTGCAGTGGCTGGTCAGGAGATGTTGGGAGTTCCATACATCAACCGTCCTTAGTGCTGCCACAGTGACATGGTTTTCTGTTTAGGGTTTGCTCCCTTAGCCTTCGGTTCTGTCAAGAACCTGTACCACAAGGCAGTGGTTTACAACTCTGCAGGGCAGGGGTGTCAAACTCCCTGAGGTATTGCTATACCTGCATACCATACCAGACATGGCTATGGCAGGACTAAAGCCCCCGGCATCACTTGTATTGGACAACAATATGGCCATGAATTGGCGGGCATGGATAAGCTCGTTTGAAATCTGCGCAGAAGCCACAGGTGTCACGTCTAGAACCACATGCACCCACCATAGAAATAGCTCCGTTCACATAATATCTGCATAATTCTCCGCATTATACGTAGCTCTAATAAATGGATGCGGCAGCCATGACACTGGGAGGAAACTAATGAAATTCTGAAAAAGAAAAAAAAAAGGAAATAATAACCGGCCGTCCGACTCTGATTTTTATTTCAAAAGGGGTATCACCAACTTTTAGTTGTATTTGGGCTAAGATAGAGCGATTATGTAATAAATAAATGTGGCAGCCATGACAGCGGATGTGTAATCAGTGCGCATGCGGCCTTTGTTTTGCGCTTTCAGTCACCGTGCCATGTACTGTTCCGGTAGCTGAGCGTGTAGACTGTGGTTATCCAACAATAGAGCGGAAAACCTGCCAGGAGCGTGGTTGCTGTTTTGACGCAGGCTCAACTGGCATCCAGTGCTACTTCTCACTTCAAGGCAAGTCACTGCTGTTTTACTTCTCCCTTCTGGGTCGTTCTCAGAAACTGTGTGTCACATGTATGACATCATTAGGCAAATGCCACATGTATACTAAAAAATTGGAAACCAAAAGTGAAAACATTCCAAATAATAGCAGAAGGCATTCCAAATAATAGCAGAAAGCATTCCAAATAATAGCAGAAAGCATTCCAAATAATAGCAGAAAGCATTCCAAATAATAGCAGAAAGCATTCCAATTAATAGCAGAAAGCATTCCAAATAATAGCAGAAAGCATTCCAAATAATAGCAGAAAACATTCCAAATAATAGCAGAAGGCATTCCGAATAATAGCCAAATTAATGTTCATTTGAAGGTTCCCATGGTGTACATATGTCAATGATGATGATGATGACGATTATCTTCATAATCATCATACAACACCGGTAACAACGATAATAATAATAACAGATCCATGGTTTACCTATAATTCTGACCAGACGGGATGGCCAAATGAGTTGAGCGTCTGTCTTCCCTTTTGGAAGATTTTGGCTTCAAACCCTGGTAGAGTTAAACCAATGACTTCAAAATTGATACTTGTCGCTTCATAGCAAGGCATTGAGCATTATTAGGATAGGTCAAGGACCGGTTGGCTCAGTGTCAGGATAATGTAACTGAGTGGGATATCAGGTCATGGTGCTGGCAGCCTGGTCTCCAAGTGGGGCAGCACTATAAAGTTGCCATGAGTGTGCACTGTCGAAAGTCGGTACCCGTCCTTATATGACCTCAGATCTTGCTAGCACATAAAGCTCCAACAACCGACCAACCAACCAACCCATAATTCTGAGTTACAGATTACACGCCGGCGACGCCAAGAAAATCGTGCGATATTGGAAAGTTGATCAATGATATTGGGACGCTAGTGCAACAGTGGATAGACCTGGTCACCAAGCCACAGACTGTAGGCAGCGTCCTCAATGCGGGAGAAATGTTCAGCATCAGCACATACTGCGGGTAAGGGTTACTTTCTACATTCCCTCTCTTTCATTTATGGAATGTATCAATTTATTATACCGATATTATTAATCATGTAATTGTCTTGAAATTGTAATTGTTATCTTCTGTATTTGTAATTGTGGTGATGTTTATCAACTAACTACTATAACATCCAATTACTATTTGAGGTCCTTGAAGGAGGCAGTGAGCGACCTGTGGGGTGAACTGGTCTGCGACTAGGCAGGCACCCTTCTTTTTCCCACTTCACCCTCCAGGTGCTGCTGCGATCACTCTGCATCTGCTCATTATATGTGATGCATAGCAAATTATGCGAGTATAAATTGTAGGGGAACATGTACTGTATTACTATTATTCCGCCATAGGCGCTGGTACATCTCCCGTTTTGGTAGATGGTGGGATTCGAACCCATGGGTTCGAACCCTGGTCGAGTCAAACCAATGATATAAAAATGTATACTTGTCACTTCCAAGCCAGGCGCTGTGCATTATTATAATATGGCAAGGACTGGTTGGCTCAGTGTCAGGATAATGTTATTGAGTGGGATATCAGGTCATGGTGCTGGCAGCCTCGTATCCCAGTAGGGCAGCACTATAAAGTCACCATGAGTGTGTACTGTCACAAGTCGCTACCCGTCCTGATATGACCTTAGATGTTGCCAGGACGTAAAACAACAAACAACAACAAAACTAAAGCGTTAACTTTGGAGATATTTTAAATGAACTCCTGCAAAATTAATATTGGTGTGCACACTGAAATGTAGGAGATTTTTGGGGGGGGTGGTACATTAGGTGTTTAAGCAGTGGAAATTTCAATAGTGGACGATTGGTCTTCCTCATTCCTTTGCTCCTTGCTCTATCCTAATAATGCCAGGCGCCTGGCTAGTATCAATTTTTAAGCCATCGGTTTGACTCGACCGGGACATTTTGAGTGTATAATCAGATCACAGAAGCAGCTAATTGCATTACAAATATCTCCAAAGTTAACACTTTAGTTGGTTTTTAGTTTGATGTTGTTTTACATCCTGGCAAAATCTAAGGTAATATCAGGATGGGTAACCACTTCTGACCGTACACACTCATTTTTATGAGTGCACTTGTATCTAGTAGGATCAAATGTAGCTAAGTGTTTTTGTTGGGCAAATTTAGTGCTTTCATCGGATTATCCCGCTTTAATACATTGGGGTTCACGAGGCGGAAGGCAAGACTGGAATAAAATAGTATTTTATTGATTCTTAGTGGGAGTCAGTGGGTAGCTACTTTAGGCCCTACTTTAGGCCCTAGAACCAGACGGGATGGCCGAATAATTTACAGCGTCCATATCCGTTTTGGTAGACCGTGGGATCGTGGGTTCAAACCCTAGTCGAGTCAAATCAATGACTTAAAAATGTATACTTGTCGCTTCCTAAACAGGCGCTTGGCATTGTTAGGATAGGGCAAGGTCTGGTTGGCTCAGTGTCAGGACAACATGACTGAGTGGGATATCAGGTCATGGTGCTCGTGGCCTGGTATTCCAGTGGGGCAGCACTATAAAGTCGCCATGAGTGAGCACTGTCACAAGTCGGTACCCGTCCTGATATGACCTTAGATGTTGCTAGGAAGTAAAACAACAATAAATAAACAAACAAATCGTTAGACCCTATGTGTGAAATGTGTGATGGTGGCTCCCCCAAACCCCCCATAGCACCCCCACCCCCGCCCCCACCTCAACCGCGACTTATTGTGGAACACATCCCAGGCCGAACTCGAACGCTCAGCCTGACCACCGAATTGTCCTTCGCAGAGGTGTGGGTGAGTGAAGTTGAAGTTGAGAGGGTGCTGGTGGGTCTGCGGTTGAGTCAGTTGTGAGCAGCTCCGGAAAGCGTGGTCACGTGATCGGACTTTAGCGGGAAGGCACCAGGGTCGCCACCTCTCGGGTCTGATCCGAGTCTCATAGGTTCTTCGCCATCTGGATAGGTGGCGCCACTGTCACATAGTCCGATGGTTTTGAGTTTCAGAAATTTTCTGAGATAAATGCATTAGGCTGATGTTATAATTTACCTTACTTTAGCTTGAAGTAACTTTTATTTTAAATCATTAACTTTTGAGATATTTGAAGTGCAACCATACCAAATTGGTCGTAATGCTCGCATTGCGTTTGATTCGTGGCGGGGAAGGAGGACCCCCCCCCCCGCCTTCCTGCCTCCCTGCCGCGACCGTTGGGTCGATGACATAACCCCCCCCCCCTCCTTCGGCCCTTATAACCGGCCGCCCTTGCTGCTCCTAGCCACTCGCCTCACGTCACCCTCCTGGCCCGGACCTATTTTCTTCTTTTGGCACCTCACTTCACACGCGGGCCCTCAGACTCCGCCGCCTCACACGACGCCGCCTCACCCGACGCCGTCCGCCTCACCCGACGCGCCTCCCGGGCTGACACTCACCCACACACTCACTCACCATGCCAGCCGGCTCACGCCCCCGGGGCCGCCCCCCGGGCCGCCGTGGATCGCGCCGAGGCCGCAGCGCCTCGGCCGCAGCGCCTCGGCCGCCTCACAGGATGCCGCCTCCGCGACCTCTGCCGCCCCCAGCCTCCAGTCGGAGGCCACCTCCTGGGCGAGCGCCGTCGATGCCCGGATGGACGCCCAGGCCGCCGCGATGCAGTGCCAGGCCGGCGCCATCGACCACCTCACAGCCCTGGTCGAGTCCATCACCCTCGCCCCACCTCGGGCCTCAGCCTACTCGGACCCTGCCGTCGCGCCCTCGCCTCGGACCCCGGCCGCCTCGCCCCCGTCCATAGCCGACCGCATAGCAGACATGCTCCAGGAACTCGCCGCCGGAGGGGTTGCCCACCCGGCCCCGCATCCTCGCCTCCTGCCCGCTCCCGCCTCTCCGACGCCCGCCCACGCCTCCGCGACGCCCGCCTCTGACGTCCACCCGACCTACCAGCCCAACCTCAGGCGCGGCCTCTACGCCACACAGCAGGCCGCGTCCGCGGCCCCCCTTCCCGCCGCCATTCACCCAGCCCCCAACCGCTCCCCCGCATCCGCGGCCGACGCGGTCAGGGAGATCCTGGAGTCCGCCGAGGCGCAGGGAAGCGGGCGTCGAAAAGGTATACCCCCGGATACCTGTTCCCTCACGACCTCATTGAGAGAGGCCCCGAGGGGAAGGCTCTGAAGCGCGGCGAGGCGACCATGGAGGAATACAACCTCGCCCTCCGCATGCTCGAGTCCCACCCCTCCTTCCCCACCGACGCCCTCCCCGGATTACTCCACCACAACATGACCGTCCTCAGGGACGCCGTCACCCATCCTTGGCCTACCGTCTGGCGCTACTCATAGACCATCTTCGCCTGGGTTGCCGATGGACGCCTCCCGGATGGGTGGCGCGACCCAGTCACGATCAACACTGTGCGTATGGACGTGATCACCGCCCCCGCGACTGCCTTCGGGGGCGGAGCCAGACTACTACCCCCCCCCTACCCGCGCCCGCCCCACTCGCCCCACACACACAGGCTCCCGCCCCACCAACACCGACCCACGCACACCCTACACCCGAGAGGCATATGGGATACACTGCCCCGCCTGGAACAGGGACCCCGCCTCATGCGACCTCGCCCCCCCGGTGAGGCCCACGGTGACCAAGGCGTGAGGAGGAGGCACGCATGCGCATATTGCGCGAACGTGCGCCGCATCCTCACCGTGCATAGTGAGGCGGTGTGCTACACCAAGCGCACCCGTGACCGCGCCTCAGCCGCCCCCGCGATCACCTCGCCGGATTTTTAGCCTGGCGGCGGCGACGCGGCCCCACCCCCGCAACCGGCACCCACGCCGCACACACCCCCCCCCGCACCCACCCCCGCACCCACCCCCGCCAACAAACACCGCCCTGGAAAAAGAAACCGCCTGCCAACACCCGATACTGCCACCGCCCTCAGATCTCACGACGACACAGACCGCCCGCCAACACCCGATACCACCCCCCGCCGCCTCCCTAAACACCCCCGCTACGCCCGCGCCAACCGCCATCCTGCCAGCCGCCACCACCCTCCCCTCACATCTCACCGCCAAACCGCTCCCGCCAGATGTCTCCCCTCACACGCCCCCTCTCATCTCCACCGCAACCGTTCCCTCAATCCCCCCCCCCAAACACCGCACACACCCCCGCACCCGCTCCAGCCGCACCCCCCACCCCGCCACCCCCGGCCCCGGCGACACTGCATACATAGGTCGCCTCCCCGGTCTTCGCCCCCCCCCCCCGCCCCCGCACCTGCCGCCCCCCCCCCCTCCCCCCACGCCTTCGCCCTCCCCCACCCCACCCCCCCACCGACCCTGGCGAATCCCTCGCCGAGGCCCTCAACCCCCCCATCCCCCACCCCCCCGGTGACCTGGGTCAGGTCGTCAACCCTAGCATTCAGGACACCCTCCCCGCCGCCCCCTCCTGCGGCCCCACCCCTGCCGCCTACTGCCCCACCCTCCTCTCCATATGGCCCCACCTCTCCGCCGCCGCCTGGAGCCGCCACCCCACCTTCTCCCGAGCCTACCATACCCTCCGCGATGCGGGCCTCCCTAATTTTTTGGCCGCCCGCATCCCCCTCCCCTCAGGCTTACACATCACCGCCTGGCGCGTCCGCCTCCGAGACCACCCCGACAAGGACCTAGTCGACCTCCTCGAGTACGGCTTCCCCGCCAATTACTCCGCCAGCAC
Organism: Branchipolynoe longqiensis; assembly: GCA_030323885.1. Taxonomy (NCBI): domain Eukaryota; kingdom Metazoa; phylum Annelida; class Polychaeta; order Phyllodocida; family Polynoidae; genus Branchipolynoe; species Branchipolynoe longqiensis. The sequence continues at coordinate 74,243,885 of CM059193.1, forward strand.
CCCCCCCCCCCCCCCGGCCCACATACACCAACCACCGGGAGGCCCCCGAGCACGAAGTCCACCTCCGCGACTTCATTACCACCGAGCTCGCCCACGGTGCCCTCGCCGGCCCCTTCACCGCCCCCCCTTCACCCCCTGGGCCCAGGTCTCCCCCATGATGACCCGCCCCAAATCCGACCCTGGTAAGAGGCGGGTCATCGTCGACCTCTCCTACCCCACGGCCACAGCGTCAACGCTGGGATACCCCGCCGCGAGTATCTGGGTAGGCCCCACGCCTACCGGCTCCCCTCCGTGGCCAACGTGGGCCGCCGCCTCGTCGGACTGGACACCGGGGCCTACACCTGGACCGCGGACATATCCAGGGCCTACCGCCAGCTACGGGCCGACCCCCTCTCCTGCCCCCTATATGGGATCGCCTTCGAGGGGGCCACCTATGTCGACCTCGCCCTTCCCTTCGGCTGCCGCTCCTCGGGCACCGCCTGCGTCAGGGTGACCGCCGCGGTGCCCTGGATCCTCCGTCGCGAGGGCTTCCATGCCCTCGTCCACGTCGACGACTTTGTCGGGTGTGAGCTCACCTACCTGAGGGCACGCCAGGCCTTCGACGGTTTCATTGCCCTCGTCGGCGCCCTTGGCCTGGAGGTCGCCCCTGGGAAGTGCCACCCCCCGGCGATGCGAGTCTCCTGGCTCGGATTCGCCGTCGACAGCGAAGCCATGACGATTCGCATCACCCCCGACAAAGTCGACGAGCTCGTCGCCGATTGCGAGGCCCGGGCCGCCCAGCCTACCCTCGGGCGCCGGGAGCTGCAGAGCATCCTCGGCCGCCTCAACCACGTCGGCAGCTGCGTCCTCCCCGCGAGGAAGTTCATGGCGCGCCTGCTCACGGCCCTCCGCAGCTGCCACGGGTTCGCCACCATCACCCTCGGGGACGCCGCCCTCCGGGATCTGGCCTGGTTCGCGGCCTACGGGCGCGCCTCCAACGGCCTCCACCTCCTCCGTCCGATGGGGACCCGGAGGATCGTCATCGAGTGCGACTCCTGCCTCACCGGGGGCGGGGCCTACTCCCCCAGGCGCTACTATGCCCGAGGGTACTCCAGGGCTTTCCGGGCCCGCTTCCCCACTATCCACGAGCTCGAGGCGGTCAACCTGGTGGTGGCCCTCCGCACCCTCCTCCCCGCTGACGTCGCGGGGACCAACGTTGTCATCAACACGGACAACATGGCCTCCGCGGCCTCCCTCGAGTCGGGGCGGGCCCACGACCTCACCCTCGGGACGTGCGCCCGGGCACTCTGGCTCATGGTGGCCGAGGCGTGCTTTGAGCTCACCATCCTCCACAAACCCGGCGCCGACCTCGTCCTCGCCGACGCCCTCAGCCGCGCCCACCTGCCTGGTCGGTGGGCCGGCGTGGCCCGAGACGAGGTCGCCCGCCTCGGGCTCGAACGCGCCGACGCCCACCATGACGACTTCCCCTACAACCCTGCCCTCTGATCCAGGGTACACCACCTCCGAGGTCGCTGCCGTGGATGGACTCCACATCGCCGCCCTCGCGCCCTCCACCTGGAGGAACCGACGTCGCCAGGCCCGAGGTTGCGTCCAGTTCGCCTCGGGCCACCACTGGGACCCTCTCGCCCTGACGCCCTTCGACGTCGCCGCCTACACCGCCTCGCTCTATGCCCGCCCCCTGGCGCCGGTCTCCGTCCGGTACGCCCTCTCCGGGGTTCGCTCCTGGCTGGAGGCGGCCCCGCCCCGCCCCGCCTCTGACACCTACCACCCTCGCCGCCGTCGCCCACCATCTCGCCCTCGCCGGGCCCTCGGGCATCGTCCCCCGGGCCGCTCTCCTCCTCAGGTATTACGGGATGCTACGGCAGTCTAGCCTCCTCTCCCCCAGCCCCGAGGTGTGGGGCGGCCCCCACACCATCACACGCGGCGACGTCGCCCCCGCCCCCGGGGGGCTCCGGGTCACCCTCCGGACCACCAAGACCATCGCGCTGCCCTCGGGGGCGGTCGCCCTCTTCATCCCCGCCTCGCCCGGGCGCCCGCTCTGCCCTGTCGCCGCCTGGACCGCCGCTGTGGCCCTGGCCCCTGCCTGCCCCGCCGATCCTGCCTTCATTCTGCCCTCCGGCCGCCCCCTCGACCCTCGGACACTGACGGCCATCCTGCGAGGCGCCCTCTCGGCCCTCGGGGTGCCCGCCCCCGACCGCTACACTCTCCACAGCCTGCGCCGGGGGGCCGCCCAGGCTTGTCCGGCGTCCCCCTGTCGGAGATCATGGAACAGGGGACCTGGACCTCCGCCTCGGTCCACGTCTACGTCCCCCGGATCGCCGCCTCGGGCGCCCCTCGAGCCCTCTCCTCAGTTTTGGTGGAGGGCTCCTCGGGCCACCTCCCTCCCATCTGACGTCATAGCTCAGATAACACTAAACTCGGGCATGGCCCCCTGGTCTTATTGACTATTTGAACTCTTTGACATTTGATCTTCAGTGATAGAGGTTCCTCATTGACCACCTCTTTGTACATTATACATTTATCATATACTGCCTCTGTCGATCTGAATAAAGTGTTTTATTCCAACTCCTGCCTCCTCTCCTTCCTCGTCACGGATCAATGTTGGCAAGCTTGCCAAAACTCTGACACCATAGCATTCTGTAGTAACATGACCTATTCAATTGCCTCACTATTCCCTTCTGTATGGTGACAAATGCTTACTAAGTGCATCAGTATCTAAGTTAGATATGTAGAATCAATTTGAGATAATTGCTTTGGTTTTGAAAATTTGATGATTTCATCGGACTATGCAGCTTTAAGGCTGTGAAGAATTCGCCACCGTGCTAACGCCCGTGAAAAAATTACCCACGTTACATATAACATGGGCAATTTAGCCCGATTTATCCTCTTCAGCTGTTTTGGGAGGGTTTCTTTGGTAATGAATTGTATTCATATATACCGTATATGTCCCAATAGATGCGCACTGCGTGAGTGCAGACACATAGATGTGCAACTATTCAAAGTTGAAGAATTTCATGGATTTGTTTTTGTTGGGCCTCTGAAATAAAATGGGATAGTTTCATTTGATGTGCATTCACTCTGAATATGATCGTAAATTGTTATTTGTTTTTGTCGTGCCTCTGAAATAAAATGGGATTGTTTTATTTGATGTGCATTCACTCTGAATATGATCGTACATTTTTATTTGTTTTTGTCATGCCTCTGAAATAAAGTGGGATTGTCTTATTTTAGGTACATTCAGTCTGAATATGATTGTAAATTTGTGTGTGCTTTCAATTTTGAAATGGGGATGTGCTTCTATTGGGTAGCGTGCTTCTATTGGAACATATACAGTATCTTTTGTCAGTGCCATAGCACTGGTCATCCAACTGTGCGTGTCACAGGTATCTAGGTATTGGCACTATTTGTTTAGTTATTTTTACACGGTTTACATAGTAGCTTGAAGTGTGACATAGGCCTAGGGATACTTGCACAGTTGAATAGGCTTTTGTCCAAAATAATTGTTAATAAATGTCTATCATTTTAGTAGCTATCTGTGCTCCTGATATGTGAACACCTGCCTATGCCTGCATTGATTCATATTGTCTTGTTCTCTTTCCACAGCCTATACACAACCGCGATTGACGCCATTGTAGGCTGTGCAAATGTGATCATTGGTCCCTTTTCTCACTTAAATACTGACTTCAACGCTAACTTCTTACGAGACCTAAACAATATTGACAATGCGAAACACATATGTGGAGCAGTGAGTAAGTATTGTTTTCTGTAGCAATTTTTTATTTAAATTTTATTTGAATTGGTAACATATATTTTTGTTAAGTCAGCAACTTCTCTTGTCAGCACCGAGGTGTTGGTAATTGCATCTATTCATTCCCTACTTTTTTTTTTACTAAATGTATTTTATTCAGCGAATGTAATAAAATGGGCTATTTAAGATTGTTTTGTACAGAACCATTAAACCCAGTACCCTGTGAGAGCAATGAAGTTGATATTTCCAGAATAACAATATACTTCAAGGTGCGGAGAATATTCATGTTAAATCTGGTCTGTAGATCTTTGACCACTTTGAGGTTAATTCGGGATCTCTGACTACATTCAGGATAATTCAGGAACCTCCATACAATACGGCTATCCTGAGTTCCGCTGGACCAAAAAAAAAAGAAATTGCATATTGAATAGGGCATTATATAAGGTATGTGGCAGCTTCCGTAAAACAAAAAAAAAGGATTTGATTATCAGAATGATGGTAGATTCAGGTCAAACAGGGTTTGTCAGTTTTTCCACCTGAACCCTTCAATTGAACTATGGGGATTAACTTCAAACTGGATAAAGCTGTTCATATTACATAACTTCGGTACCAGTATGCCTTCTTGTTTGTGTAGGTGGTCGATTTTTGTGCTAAAATCATTGTATTTACCGTTTCAGTGGGTTACTCAACGAAGACGGCGTTTTGTATACCTGAATCTGTGGGTGTGTGCACCTTGCTGTCCTTTGACCTACTGGTCACTTTTACCAAGCAGAATTACAACTCAGCCACTGACGCGCCTAAAGTATGTGCGTAAGTACCCAAACCCCAGTTAGCAGAACACCACATCAACTCTCTCACCTAGAACATATTCTCACATGGCATCCAATTCTTGCTAGCAGAACACCACAAGGAATGGCCTAATGGGGAAGAGCGCTATGCTAGCTTCCTGTGCCAAAGGTCGTGGGTTCGAAACCCGACCGAATCAAACTAACTACTTCCAAAATTGATATCTGTCAAAATCTAGCCTGGCACTCTGCATTAATGGGAAAGGGCAATGATAAAATGGTTCGCTCAGTATCAGGATAACAAGACTGAGTAGGATATCGGGGCATGGTGCTGGCAGGCCATTCATCCAATGGGGAAGCACTATAATTATAAAAGTCGCCATGCATGCGCACTGTCACAAGTCGGCACCCATCCTGATATGACCTCGGATGTTGTTCGGACGTAAAGCCCCAACAAATTAACTAACTTCTAGCGGAACAATGGTGGCTGGTGGCTTGGTTTGGTAGCACGGTGCTGGTGTCATAGTGTTGGTGATATGGTGCTGGTGACATAGTGTTGGTGGCATGGTGTTGGTGACACGGTGCTGGTGACACAGTGTATGTGACAGTGTTGGTAACATGGTGTTAGTGACATAGTGTCACTGACATGGTGTTGATGAGATGATGTTGGTGGTGTGGTGTTGGTGGTATGGTGCTGGTGACATAGTGTTGGTAACATGGTGATTGTGAGATTGTGGTGGTGACATGGTGATGGTGACATAGGGTTGGTGACAAAGCAGTGGTGACTGTGACATGGTGTTGGTGGTATGGTGCCAGTGACATGGTGTTGGTGAAATGGTGCTGGTGGTATGGTGCTGGTGGCATGATGCTGGTGACATCATGCTGGTGACATAGTGTTGTTGACATTGTGCTGGTGACATCCCAGATAGCACACAGTCGTCGGCCCGACGTTGTTTTGTCCAACCTCCCACCGTCGGGGCGACGGCGGCTGCCGCCGTCGCCCCGATGGCGGAAACCGCCGACGAGCCGGCGGCGACAAAACAACGTCGGCCCGACGGCGACAAACGCCATTGGGCCGACGTTGTTTTGTCCAACCATCCACCGTCGACTCGACGGCGGCTGCCGCCGTCGACCCGACGAGCCAAGAAGACACTGTCACTCTAGTGTCAATACGTACAGGGTAATTCAAATCGTATTAACACGAATAATTCCATTAATACATCCTAATAAATTACAAAACCTTTACAAAATAATCTACACATATTAATAAACAAACCTGTTAAATAATTCCTTAAAATTCCTCAGATTTTTGGAGTTATTTGTAGAAAAAGAACGCTGCTCAACCATCGCACGTGTTCCGGTGGCGATTCGAAGTAAACAAACCGTATCGGATAATTTAAATCGTATTAACACGAATAATTCCATTAATACTTCGTAATAAATTACAAAACTTTTACAAAATAATCTAAACATATTACTAAACATACCTGTTAAATAATTCCTTAAAATTCCTGGTATTTCTGGAGTTATTGGTAGAAAAAGAACACTGATCAACGATCGCACGTGTTCCGCTGGCGACTCGAGCCGGAATTCAAATTTAAAGAACTGCGCAAGCGCGGCCCACCACCGTCGGCTTGACGGTGGCTCAACGGTGGACCAAGTGTGGAAAATGAATGCAAACCTGCGGCGGCCCACCACCGTCGGGCCGACGGTGGCCCGACGGTGGCTCAAAAGTGGAAAGGGATTGATACCCAACGTCGGAAATCCACCGGCGGCCCGATGGCGGCCCGACGGTGGAAAGTCGATCGCGACGGTGCGACCAATAGCCGACATCGGCCCGACGGCTGTGTGCTATCTGGGATGGTGTTGGTGGCATGGTGCAGTCACCATGAGTGTGCAATGTCACAAGTTGGTAACCGCCCTGATATGACCTGGAATGTTGTTAGGAGGTAAAACAACATTAACCAAACAAACAAACATAGTGCGGGATAGTGCTAGTGGCATGTGATAGTGCTGGTGGCATGGTGCCGGTGGCATGGTTCTGGTGACATGGTTTTGGTGGCATGGTGCTGGTGACATGGTGGGTGTTACATGGTGCTGGTGACATAGTGTTGGTGGTATGGTGCTGGTGAGTGTTGATGACATGGTGTTGGTGGCATGGTGATGGTGGCATGGTGCTGGTGACATAGTGTTGGTGACATGGTGCTGGTGACATGGTGTTGGTGACATGGTGCTGGTGACATATTGTTGATGACACAGAGTTGGTGACTGTGACATGGTGTTGGTGGTATGGTGACTGTGACATGATGTTGGTGGTATGGTGCCAGTGACATGGTGTTGGTGAAATGGTGCTGGTGGTATAGTGCTGGTGGCATGATGCTGGTGACATCATGCTCATGACATAATGTTGTTGACATTGTGTTGGTGACATTGTGTTGGTGGCATGGTGCTGGTGAAATGGTGTTGGTGGCATGGTGCTGGTGACATGGTGTTTGTGACAGTGTTGGTGACATGGTTCTGGTGGCATGGTGTTGGTGACACAGTGTTGGTGGCATGGTGCTGGTGGCATCCTTTATATCCATGGGAACAGAACCATACAGTTTGGCAGGACATCAAATTCCTAAATAAATCAACAACAGCAGACCAATGTAATTCTTCTATCTTTTAATTGTTTTCAGCAAAATTGTGGAAGTGGTGCGTGGCGTTGCAACGTGTATAGGGCTTTCTACCCGCGGCTGCACACCTGCGCAGAAGGACGAGTTTGTCGCCGTCCGCAGAGGCTACATAGCAACTGCTGACCGCATGAGTGTGTCATGCAACACAGGTGTGTTGCATACTTTTATTGATGGTTTATTTACCCTGTCGATAACATATAAGTTCATGATAGAACTTGTTTTCAATGCAGAACAGCTTTAGTCATTAGTTTGTGGTTTATTATCTTGTACAGTTTGTTAGTAATTTTCACATGTAGTTATCTCAGAGATACCTGGTCCATAATTACCATTCTTGATGGGTAACATGTTGACACACCAAAACCCTCTTATGTTACCGCTACTGTGTTGTGCGACTTTATCCAATTTAACCCACCTGCCCCGTTTAGCTGCCTTATCCATCGAGTATCATGCCCCAGGACTCAGTAGGTTCCCGGATCAAGTATGGGAGGTTGTGGGATCTATTACTGGCTGAGTCAAACAAAAGATACAAAATTGGTACTTGTCGCTAATTTGGTATTTGGCGCTGGGCATTACTGGAAAAGGACAAGGACTGGTTGGCTAAGTGAATGAATGAGATAGTGAGGCATGGCTTCGGTGACACTGCACCCCAATAGGGCAGCACTATAAAGGCATCATGGGTGTGTACACAACCGAGAAGGTTTGTGTCCATCCTGATATGAACTGATATAAAGCTGAATAATCCGATTAAAGCATAACATTTTCTAGACCAAACCATTTATCTAGATTCTATCCTACATATCCAACTCGGATATTGTTGCACTGAATAGGTCTATATTGCTCTTGTGATAATACTAGAAAATCTGTAGCCGAAGCCTATATTCATCATATTGGTATGCACATCAAAATTAATTTGGCAAGTCTTCACTTCAAATCTCTCCAAAGTTAACCCTTTAAAATGAAAGCTTCTGCAAACTAAAGTAAAGTAGATTATAACATCAACGTAATATATTTATCTTTAATAGATGTATCAGAAACTCAAAACCATCGGATTATCCACCTTGAAAATAAAAACCACTGCAAACTAAAGTAAAGTAGATTATAACATCAACCTAATATATTTATCTTTAATAAATGTATCAGAAACTCAAAACTATCGGATTATGCAACTTGAAAATAAAAACCACTGCAAACTAAAGTAAAGTAGATTATAACATCAACCTAATATATTTATCTTTAATAGATGTATCAGAAACTCAAAACCATCGGATTATGCAACTTGAAAATAAAAACCACTGCAAACTAAAGTAAAGTAGATTATAACATCAACCTAATATATTGATCTTTAATAGATGTATCAGAAACTCAAAACCATCGGATTATGCACCTTGAAAATAAAAACCACTGCAAACTAAAGTAAAGTAGATTATAACATCAACCTAATATATTTATCTTTAATAAATGTATCAGAAACTCAAAACCATCGGATTATGCAACTTGAAAATAAAAACCACTGCAAACTAAAGTAAAGTAGATTATAACATCAACCTAATATATTGATCTTTAATAAATGTATCAGAAACTCAAAACTATCGGCTGATGCAACCTTTAAATAAAACTGTCACATACTGTTTTAGCAATGCCAAAGGTGAATTACTTTGATGATGCCAACAGAATACTCTAAGAGCGCTGTTAACTGTTGCTGTTTGTTTGTCTGACAGGGTGCACCGAACTTACCCTTTTTCTCCTGGATAAACATCCGACGTGTACTTGGAACCTGCCTCGGTTATACCCAGACCCAAAGATAGAGAACTACTGCACGTACGTAGTCACATGTTCCTTACCTTAAAGAGGGAGCGACTTGAAAGTTTACTTATTCACAATTGACAATATTCACAATGCATGCAACATCTGACGGCGGCGACGAACACTACAGTTGTGGGACCATTGCCACAGCGCATACAAAAGCTATGGAAATTACTAACTTTCAAATGGATGTATGTCAGTCAAATTTAGGGATATTTTCAAAATTCCAAAAGTATATTGCTTTTGGGTCATTGGAGCTTCCAAGAAAAATATAATGTTCATGTTTGGACCCTTTTAAAAAGTTTTAGGAGGGTACCAAACTAGTCAGTCACTATTAGTACACAATATGCACAAGGCATGCGACATCTGACGGCGGCCACGAACACTACGGTTGCGGGACCGTGACCACAGTGCATGCGTGGTAATATCCTCTATTAAATTGATCGAATATGACTATTCAACATCCACTTCAAGGGCCTTGTTTGGGAATTGTAGGTGGTATGCAGATGGAATGAAAAGCTTTTGAAATAAAATGTGCATAACGCATCATATATTCTAATTTTTAAATGGTTAAAATGTGTAAATATTTAATGGGAAATGATAAATATTTAACAATTTTTATTCATATATATGATGCTTTCTCGCATTTTATTCCATCACCTTTTATCTCAATAGCATTTTATTCCATCTGTGTACCACCTGAAAATCCCAAGCAAGGCCCTTGAAGCGGATAAGTCGCTTCAAGATATATAAATCTCTGCAGGTACACAGCGGCTGTAATCTCAGATGGTATGCAGCTGTGTACCTGCGTATATGGAAGCTAGCCCCTGCGCTTGGAGTTATTTATAGTCTGATCAAGCCATACTCACAAGTCGGTACCCTCCTGATATGACCTTAGAGGTTGCTAGGGTGTAAAACCATAATAAAACAAGACAAACTGTGAGGAAGGACAATACTTATGTTGTCAGTAGTAGTCCATGAAATATTATGATTGTCACAGATTTTAACTGCTAATTGTTAATTACTTGGCTGTTGAATTTTCACCCCTCTGCACCACTCATCCAATCACTGACCAGCTCCAATTGGCTGGTGAATTTGCACCCCTCTGCACCACTTATTCAATCACTGACGAGCTCCCATTGGCTGTTGAATTTGCACCCCTCTGTACCAGATATACAATCACAGATTAGTTCTGTTCAGTGGTACCAGTTAGATGTCTTACCCCTATTCCACCTGGTGGTTACCAACAAATTTCCCCCTTTTGAAGTTGTATAGTCCGAAAAGAGCATCAATTTTTCAAAAGCAAAGCATTTATCTACATTTGAACCTACATATCCAACTTAAATACTTGTGCACTTATTAAGTATTTGGTGCTATATAGAATGGGATATATTAAATCAATTCAATACTGAAGCCTATCGGAGTCAAAGTGTTGACAAGCATGCCAAAATCAATTATATATGTTTACACATTATATATCTCTTAAGTTGGTCTAAAAATGACCAAAGTTGCTTCAAACTAAAGAGTAGGACTAAGTTATATTATCAACCTAATAATATATTTATCTCAGAAAATAACAGAAACACAAAACAAGCGGACTATGCATCTTTATGGCACTGTCACATTACGACGTATCTCGCCAGCTTGCCGCCAATGCGGAAAATCACTTTTTTACGTCGAGAAGCGTCAAACTTTTCGGCGTGGGGGGCAAAGTTGTACGTATACATGCCGTATACACAGCATATGGCCAACGTATAGCTAACGTACCTCCCTGTGAAAAATGCTCAAATTACGCTCACGGTACGTTCACAGAACGCCGGTGAACGTTATATACGTTATTCTATCGCCAAAACTACGCGTCAAACGTTACATTAGGTGTACGTTATCCATACGTTGTCAGTACGCAGACTGTACATTCCCACTGCCTTTAAACTAGGTCAACGTAGTGCAACATAGTGAACAATGTTTGACTAATGTACGCCTAATGTACATCGACGTACACCTAACGCTTACATAACATATGGCTGACGTAAAATCCACACGTTGTCAAACGTTGTTGTGCATCAAAAGTTTTGTGCATGCACAAAACTTCGCCGACCCCCTGACGCGCACCACTGTATGTCGTCGAACGTCGACGTACATTGACGTATACCAACGCGCGTCTAACGCGTGTGTAACGCATACTGATGTATCCCGACGTAATGGCAAAAAATCACATACGTCGACGTACGTTGGCGTGAAGCATCTTAATGTGACAGCACCATTAATCACCATATTGTACTGTTTTGAAACCATCAGTTGAGCCAGGGTATACACCATGATATTTCCATCATTTTCAGGGTCCGTACAGGGCCTGGAAAGTCTTGAAAAGTCTTGAACTTCATTTGCTCCATTTCTTCAAGGCCTTGCAAAAACCTTGAATTTAACCTCTTTTTGGTAATTAGTCGTGAAAAGTCTTGAATGCCATTAAACTGTCCCCACTGATCTAAATTAGTCTGCAATCGCCATTCGAAATGAAAATGAAAATAGTCTTGAATTCCTATCAAAAAGAGCTTTGTTAAGCCTTGAAATAGACTTGATTTGTATGGACCTTGCATTTTAAATGTTATTTTTGGGCTTTTTCCTTTTTTTAAATTATGCAGGTATGCTAGGAATGCAGTCGTATGTGCTTGGGAGCTTTGGGCCAAATGCAGATTACTTCCGCACGAGTACTTTCAGCGAGCGATTAGTGCCATGAGGACAGCTTTTTTTCTCGGGGGCTGCAAACCATTTGAAAGTGCCTTGGCAGGATTTACTTATGATAACCAATATGAAGGTAGGTTATAACATTGATTTCTAATGTTCAATTCATGGCTGGGTCATATTTTCAATCAACAAAGTCTACATAATTCAAAACAACAATCGAGAACAGTGGACCAACATTTATTAAGATCAAAGTAAGCCTGGAACAAGTTGCTTATAAATCAGCGAATTTGTTAAAGATTAAATAGCTAGATGACTAACACATTGAAGCTGCTAACAGAGGAGACCAACTAGCTCCATAACAAGCAGAGTGCCAATAAATATGAGTTAATAATGCCGAGATAATTTCGGCATGGTAAGCACTTTAGGAATATAACTTCCATGACACTACTTGTAACTTTATCATGACTATATATATATATATATATATATATATATATTTCTTTTTTGTTTAATGTACTAATTCAGGACACGAGACGGGATTACATAGTATGGGAATTTTATTAGTCTAAAACAAAGAACAACAGGTCAAGTTCAATGTCAGGTAGAATGTTCAGGTTAAGGTTCGAGTCTTTGCATGACCCGGCACTCAACCCTTGCGATTCGAGTGTCTTAAAGTAGGGTCGGGTGGGGCGGTGAAAAAAGGCGGGTGGTGGTGTCGGTCTGGCATCTGGATGGTAAGTGCCGATGGTGCGGAGGCAGGGGTGGAAGTGACGTCAGATGCGGGTCACCGGGTTCTGTCGCCGGTGTTAGTTCAGTTTCTGTCTGCCTATGAATAAAAGGGGTGAATGGGTGGTGGTGTTAAAGCCGGCTGGCAATAGGGAAGCAATATCTGTCCTGTCTCAGTCCCGAATTATCCACGTTGCCAAAGCAACATGACCAATTCAGAACACGAGACGGAACTACATAGTATGGGAATTTTATTAGTCTAAAACAAATAGCAACAGGTCAAGTTCAATGTCAGGTAAAGGTTTGAGTGTCTGCATGACCCGGCACTCAACCAAGTAATTTTGAGAGTGCATGGGTCGCGACAGGAAAGGCATCCCACGGACGGATTTGTGTATGGCTGCAGATCGCCAATTGCCAATGTCCTTAACGTCCTGCAAGGGCACAGGCCTGCAAGGGCACAGGCCTGCGCAGCCCCACGCCGGATCCTATGAAAAGTGTAGTCGTCGGCTCGTGGGTGTCCGTGGGAGGCCAGGGCGGCTCGCATCGCTACAGTAAGCGTGTGTACTGTCAGAGGCCCATCGGCCTGTGTGATGAAGGCGGGGCCAGGGGTCAAGTCAATGGTTCTGTTGTATCACTGCCAGGCGCGGACAGGGCAGAATTCGGAGGACGGGATACATGGGATCTGTATCGTGTAGGCGTTGGATGTGGTCTTTGATGTCTTAGTGGATCGGACACGGTCCTGCCGACCTGAAGTATTGTACCACTGAGCGGAGTTGTTGAACCGTCAGCAGGGGAACCTTTCAGATGACATGGTTGGAGACGGAAGAAGCCTCGCTTGGGTATCGATACCAGGTATGTGTTGAAACTGGACACCTTGCCGTCTTGAAGATTTACCCACGTCCGGGCAGCGCTGAGGAAGTTCAGCACCGCACCAGGCGATCTGGGTCAGGAAGACAGGGTTGTATGCCTTGCCTCGGGCATGTCGATGGTATACCGTCGTCTGGAGTATTTTGTTCCGCCACGTTCTTCGGGTGAGCCCTGCCCGAAACAGTTCTCGGATGTCCTGGTGTTCTTCATGTGGGCATGGGGAGAGAGAGGCAAAGTTACGATCTCCCCAGGCTACACAGTGTCATTGATGATTGATGAGTCGTGTCGGACCCTTATGTGGGTGAGGTCCATGTCGTTCACAAGCTGGGCAACCCTGCACATGCGAGGTCGTCAAAGGGGGCCCTGCTCAAGGCTTCCGTGAAGACAATGTCAGCCCCGGGCTTGTGGAAGACCTGGAACTCGCAGGAGTTGAGTGCAGCGAATCTCCAGACCGCCCTGGCACATGCGCACAGAACTGGGTCCCTGCCACCACCAGATGCCAGGACAGTCTGGGATGCCTGGTTGTCCATGTTGATTATTACTGCATAGTCATGCGTGTTGGATGGGGTCAGAGCATGGAGTGCGACCACCAGGTTTATTGCCTCAAGTTGATTTATGTGGTAGCCGTCGTCTAAGAAATCTTGCTGGTACTCCTCCGTTATGTAGCCGGATGGTGAGTACGCCCCCCCCCCCCCAGCCAAGAGCGAGGAGTCACACTCGATGACCCACTCGTGCTTGGGTGGGGGGGTTGAGGAGGACAACGCCATTCGAGACGTGTACATAGGTCAAGAACCAGGAGATGTCCTTTAACATGTCGTCGGTGATGGGGTGTTTCCCGGTGTATGGGGCCTTCCTGAGTGCTTTGAGGATTTGGTTCATGAATCTGCGCACCGGGCGAACGCACTTAGCTATGTGTTGAAGCTGTCCTACCAGGCGCTGTAGGCCTTTTTTGAGGCTCGGGAGCCAGACCTCCACTTCTCGTATTCTTCTATGACCTCGTCAAGTTTGTACATGGGTATGCGGACAGTCATGTTGTTAGTGTTAATGCTGAATCACAACGATTCGAGGCTCTGTGTTTGGGGAACACATTTGGATGGGGACAGGGTGAGGCCGAGGCCGAGGTCTCCCACCAGGTCTATGGTATTGATGTATGCCTTGACTGCCTCCTACTCCGTGGCCGCGGCCCCCACAAAGTCGTCCAGGTAGCATAGGACGAAGTGGTTGTTCCTGCGGAGTAGGTATACCACTGCGTTGGTGGTGCGGGCGCAGGCCATGGAGGAGGTACGGCAGCCAAAGGGGCGGGGGGGGCGACATCGTAGTAGGTTTTGCCATCAATTGTGATCCCAAGCAGGGGCACCAACAGTGGGCATGTGCATAGTTGTCTGAATGCTCTGGTTAGGTCGATGGACCAGATGTAGGCACCTTGTCCGAGCCGGGTAACCTCGTCTGTGAGGTCGACAATGTTAGGTAGCTTGTAGGTGACCGGCCGGCCTTGATGATACCCTTTCCGGATACTGGAGTTGATGCTTGCATCCCTCGGGTAGCTGAGATCGACGATGACCCGGCGCTCATCGGTGTTCTTCTTTGCGCGGGTCATTATCAGGCTTGCTGTGTTCAAGGTGCGAAGGGTGGATTATCAAAGGGGCTGAGGAGGGCACCTCGCCCCCCTCACTCTCGAAGTACCTCCGTATCCGTTTTAGGTGTGCAGGGTCTTTTTGGTGGTTGGTGGTTGACTGGACCAGTGGGCTTTCAGCGGTGTAGTCGGCCGGCCACCCATACTCAAGGAAGTCAACTAATTGGTCGTCATGGTAGTCGACCAGGAGTTCCCTCCAGCACTCAATGTGGAGATCCGATGGGTCGGAAACCCGGGCGACTATGTGGTTAGGTATTCCAGTTCTCCTGACCTCGTCGTCGATATACCTGTATACATCGTTTTTCCAGACAGTTGGTATGGACGTCACCCATATCCTGTTGATGGTCTATTTGTAAGAGAGAGAAGTGTGGGGGGAGGTTGTAGGGGTGGGGGATGGGTCTGTGTCGTGATTTTGACTGATGTCGTCAAAGTCCTCTGCGGCGTGAGCGGACTCATCCTAAATGAGGAGGGCATCAGGTGGCTCTGCCGTGTCGTCGACTGGGGTGTTTGGGCAGGGTGTTTGTTGAGTTGGGGTAGGGCGGGTGGTTGAGTGAGCGGTGCGGGGGGCAGGCTGGGGGGTGAGGGTCGGTGTGGTTTGGGGGTGGGGGGGAGTTGAGTTTGATGGTGTTGGCAGGGGGTGGAGTTTCGAAGGGTGGGGGTGGTGGGGATGGTGGGGTTTCTTGTGGTCGCCACATGTCGGTGGCCCCTCTCGTCGGTTCCGGCCTGATGGTCGTTGTCTCCGCCCGGCCGTTATGGTGGGGCGCCCCCCATGCGGCAGGGGGGCTCGCTATGGCGGCGACCATTGTAGTGGGCATCTGTGTCTGATTCGCCGTAATGGCCATTAGTGTCTCTGGTGGCGTCGGGTTCTCGGCTGTTTATGGTCGGTGGGGGCCCTTGGGAGGGGGCATCGCTGTGATCTGAGGCAGCGCCTGATACGGCCTGGTGGCGGCAACCGTTAGAGTGGGCGGTCCGTTGGCAGGCCGAGCTGCTCTCTGAGCTGCTCCTTTGGGCTGTAGTGCGCATGTGTGTGTCAGTTGGGGCGGCGTCCCCACGTGGGTTGTTTTTGGTAGGAGTGCTGCATGCGCTCTAGGCTGCGTGGGTTGGGGCGGCGTCTCCACATCGGCATGTTTTGGCGGGAACGGCGCCCGTGCCTAGGGTTGTGTTTGTTGGTGCGGCGTCTTCACGTGGGTGGTTTTGGGAAGAGTCTGAGTCTGTAACTGTGGCCTGTGTAGTGCTACTGTAGTTGTTTGATTTGTTATTTTTTGCAGACCCCAGACGTGTTGGTCCTACATAGCGGCGGCACGATGAGACGGGGGTGTTGGTAGTTTCTGGTGGGTCTGGTATAGAATCTGGTACCTCCCGACTCTGGCTGTCTAGCGAAAATCTGCTGCGCCTCTTCTGTTTCGGCTGCCGCTACCTTGTTGTCCAACTGACACTTATTATTGCAATCTTGCTCCTTGTAGGGGTTCGCTTTTTTGTACTTGTTTGCGCACACGTGGGCAAATCTGTCGCTTCCTTGGCTGTGCGAACTTGTGAACCTGCAGTCCGTACCCCAGTTCAACCTGTGGCACGGACAGCCGTCCGTGTCTGTGTTGAACTCTGGGCATTTGTACGGAGTATTTGATGAGGTAGCCGCATGCTCCTCCGTTCGGCAGTTATGAGGGCGATATGAGTAGTCGATTTTAGTGGACTGGTTTTCTTCTTCTTTTCGGACAATTTGTGCCATTTCAAAGATTTCATCTTGGTGGTCGCGCATGGGTTTTATCCCTGAGTTGGGCACTTTTGGGTCTTTCCTCATGCGTGAGAGTGCCGCAAAGTACTCAGGCGAGTTGCTTTCGGCAAGGCCGACCTTGCCTTTCCTCTCATCCCGTATGACATATGTATGGGGTATGAGTGGTTTCCTACCTCTTTTCTTCATTCTGCCTTTGAAGTTGGAGTCTATAATAGCCTCCACCAAGTCTTGGTGGTGTGAGTCTTCCTCGCTGAACAAAGATGTCAGGTTGCGGCGGGTTTCTCTGCTCCTCCTACATCTGCTCCGCTCATTGGAGCTAGACCTGTTTCAGCGCGGTCTTGATGCCTTCGCTCTGCTGGGTCGTGAGTTGGTTGGTCGTGCCCGTGGGGATCGACCATGTGGCATGTCCGGCGATCTGGATGAGTCTTGGTTGGCCCAACGTCTGCACTTCACCATCACTGTGTCGCTAGAGGCTTCATCATCGGACGCAGATTTTTGTGGTTTCTTCGCAAATACGGAGCTGGGACGGCCCCACTGTAGTGGTGTGCGTGTGGTGTCTGCGGTGGCAGTGGGGGTGTTGCAGCCGTGCTGTGCCGGGTGGTCTTTTGCTGCGGCATCTTCTGGTTGGAGAACAGCCTATAGGTGAAAAAATGCGGATGGTGGTGTCAGTCTGGCGTCTGGATGGTAAGTGCTGATGGTGCGGAGGCGGGGCGGAAGTCAGATGCGGGGCACCGCATACAGGCAGCCTTTGCCGGCACGTGCGCCAGTGTCACCACCTGGAGTTAGTGCAGTTTCTGGCCACCTATGAATAAAAGGGGTGAATGGGTGGTGGCGTTAAAGCCGGGTGGCAATAGGGAAGCAATATCTGTCCCGACTCGGGGTCGAATTACCCATGATGCCTTAAATAAAAGATTCACCCGGTACTTGTAGTACACGGGTGAACGACAACGTAGTCTAAATACGGGCGAAAATAGCGTTAGTATGGAACAACAAGTAGAATGCTTGGCACCAGTGTCAAATGGTTACTTATAAGTTATATCGGCACAGACTTGGTGAAATGGGAGAGAATGCAAAATTACAAGATGGCGGCCTCAGAACGCCATCGATTTCACTTTGAAATCTTATTAAACTAGATATTATATTATATTTTTCCACTCAAAGGTAGCGAGCTATCAATAAGACATATGTAAAGAATAATTGTTGCTTCTTAGATTTAGAAATTAGGCTCTCAATTCATTAACCCGCTTTTTCGACCGTTTTTATATAGGGTTGGTATTCACCCGTGTACTGCGAGTACCGGGTGAATCCTTTACCTACTGATGCCTATGCTGCTAATGAAGAATAACATACACCATATAATTATTTTAATCACATACTCAAGCAATCAAGGTAACTCAACTCGGGCACTCGGCCATTCGGATTTCAAAGCTAAATGTTTGGGTGTGTGGGATGGCTGGAAAAAACCCTGTAATGACGCGTTAATTGTTCTAGATCAATCGTGCGAGTGACAGTTACAGAGACTTTCGATTTGAAACGTTAGCTCAGTTACTAAAGCCCCATTCACACTGGGCAGTTAATTCGATTCATATAAATCGACTTGCCTAGTTCGACTCAGATTCGCCGTGTGGACGCTACGCTACGCTACGCTACGCTACGCTACGCTACGCTACGCTACTGCGATTTAGGGCTGAATCGATGCATCTAGTTCGCTTCAAATAAACCACCTCTGCGAGGTAGTATAGATGAAGCGATTTAGCTGGTTCCTGGGCGGTGATAGTGTAAAATAGCAGTGCTTGCCAGATACAGGCTCAGGTGTAACTATTGCTGGTGCCCGGCAGTGTTAGGGCCTGATTAGGCCGAAATCTATTGAATGCGATCATATTTAACAGAATTACATCCTCAAATAATGAAATTTAATTAATTTAACCCTAAATTCCAAGCGATATTAACGTAGCAGCTACATCGGCGTCGAATCGACTATTGAAAACTAAACAAATAGCAGTACTCGCCAGATACAGATGGGGGTACTTACTCGCGCAGATATCGATTGCCGCTGTAAACAGCTCCATGTGTGGACATGACACTAGTTCGCCTCATCTAGTTCGCCTTATCTAGTTCGGCCTAAAGTTGTGCTGTGTGAACGGGACTTAAGTGATGTGTGATGTTACTATGATGGTTACGCTAGTTACTGCAGTTCCTACTCAATGTATCCTTGTGACGTATTATTGGACTACTTGCCGTTACCAGCTTCAGGCGTCAGCTACGTTACTCTCCATGGTTACTAGTTACGTGGTTACGCTGTGGGATCGATTGTTGTGATGAATTATGATGCTGCGACATAAGCCGTGTTCACACGGACAAAATGTGAGGCGTATCACACAAATCGAATCAGGTGAGGCGAATTGGTTGCGTTCACACGGGCAAAATTATCCGCCTCACAGGAATCGATTCACGTAGACTACCTCGCTTAGGTGGTCTACAGGAGCCGCATCACGTGAGTCGAATCAGCCCTAATCCGCCTCAGACGTGCGTTCAGACGACGAATCTGATGCAAACTATACAAGTCGCTTTCTACGAATCGATTTACATCGTCCGTGTGAACACGGCTGTAGATAAAGGATTCACCATGTACTCGCAGTACACGTGTACCACAAGTACTGGGTGAATCTTGTATCTAGTTACGACGTAGATAACGTAACATGTACAATACAATGAAAGCATAACACTTTTTAAACCAAGACACTCACTAGATTTCATAAGTTAGATACTGCTTCTGTCATTAAAGATGTGTTGTTGAATAGAATCATAGATGAGAATCTTCTAGATACAAGATTCACCCCGTACTGCTGCAGTACGGGTGCAAACCAACCTTATGTAAAAGCTGGCGAAAATGCGGGTCAAAGAATTGAGAGCCTAATTTCACAATGTAAGAAGCAAGAATTATGCTTTACACATGTCTTATTGATAGCCCGCTAACTTTGAGTTGAAAAATATAATATAATAGCTAGTTTAATAAGATTTAACAAGTGAAATCGACGGCGTTCTACGGCCCGCCATCTTGTCTTTTTGCATTCTCTCCCATTTCACCAACTATGTGCCGATATATGTAGCCATTGGATCCTGGAACCGCAGTTTCTAGTTCAGGTTCAATACTAAAGCTATTTTCGCCCGTATTTAGACTACGTTGTCCTTCACCCGTGTACTACAAGTACAGGGTGAATCTTTTATCTAAGAATCTTCCAGATTTATCCTGAATTCGAGATTGTTGATCTGCCCGATGTTTCCTAGTGTGACAGCACTATAAAGTCACCATGAGTGCGCACTATCACAACGACGTTGCCGGGACGTAAAACTCCAACAACCAGCCAACTATCTACTTGTACCATTCGGTCATGGTGAAAGCACCTGTTTAATAAAGTAACACTAACACATGCGCAGTAAACAAAAATCCATTTTGTATTTGCTACAGTAAGATTACCAGAGTGCGTCAAAGCAAGCATTACTTGCGCTAAAGAATTAAGTTTCGGCGTTGGAGTAAATGAGATGCTAGGACCATTTGGAGGATACAACATCAAGCAAGTTAAATCGCGGATTTATACCATTGGCTCTGAACTGGCAGTTGGAAACTACTCCGGTTTGTGTGGGTAAGGTATTACTTCTTGTTCACCGTTTATGTTAGATAAAAAGCTGTGTTTACATGGGCGAGTTAAAACGCTTCATATAAAACCAGTTGTCTAGATCGATTTACATTTGCCGTGTAAAAGCGACGCTGTGGCGTTTTAGGGCTGATTCATATAAATCGGTATATGTAAACCACCTTGTGAGGTGGTTTATATGAAGCGGTCTAGTGTAAACGCGCCACTAAATTGCTTCATATAAATCGCTTTGTCTAGATCGTTTTACATTTGCCCGTGTAAACACAGCTAAAGATTCACCCGGTACTAGTAGTACATGCGACTGCGAGTACCTGGTGAATCCTTTATCAACGCTTATGTGTGATTTGACAAACTATGCGCCTGTTTCAGGATGTCTCTCGTACAGCGCATTCCTATAGCCATAGCTAGGAATTTTTGTTTGGGTTGGCAGATAGGTTGGTAAATTTTGAAATCTAGAGGCTCTGAAATGACATTTCCAGCCATTTCATGGAGGTTACGCACTAGGTTTTTTCTTGGTGGCGGTGAACTTCCACCACCCCCCACCCCCACTAGCTAAAGCCCTGGTTCCCCAGTGCTCGCACATTTAATTACTACTGGCAAGGCAGATTCTTGTTAAACTAACTAATCTATTCAGTGAAATCATTTGGACAGATCAGGCTAATTGGCAACACTAACAGCGTGATCCTTAACCAAGTAAAACCAAAGAAAAATCAATAAATTACAACATGGTTACTTGTCACCACTGTAGTGATGTGCACTCACCTCCCCAAATGCTGGACGTGGTGGCTGAATCGGTAGAGCACAGACTTCCCGTGTAGAAGGTCGGGCGTTCGAATTGCAGCCGAGTCAAACCAATGGCTTACTAAATTGATACCTGTCGCTGACTAGCCTGGCACTTGGTATTACTAGGATAGGGAAAGAACTGGTTTGCTTAGTATCAGGATAATATGACTCAGTTGGACATTGGGTCATGGTGCTGGGAACCTGGTCTCCCAGTGAGGCAGTGTTGCGGTTTCCCAGGGACACCAGTTTGCCAGGGACACATTGCCTCTGCGCATGCATCAAAATCGAACAGCATCATCACTAACCTTATAAATTTAATATAATGTTTTTGGTAAAATTGTTTTCTATCTGTGTACCAAATGATTTGTGTATAGGTGGTGTAGTTTTTGAGATATTTAACTTTTCCTGTATTTTCTGTATGAAGATTGCTCACGGCCATTGACAATGCCTTGATTTGGACGGTATGCGCAGTGAAAAACATTAGTTTTATTCAAAATTAATAGAAATCAAGAACCCTAACCTCATCAATTTAATATAATCTTAATGGTAAAGATGTTTTCTATATGTGTACGAAGCGATTTGTTTCTAGGTGGTGTAATTTTAGAGATATTTGATTTTTTCTGTGTGAAGATTTGCTCACGGCCGTTGACAATGCATTTGAATGGAAGTGTCCCTGGCAAACTGGTGTCCCTCCGAATCCGCAACAGCAGCACTCTTAAGTCACCATGAATGTGCACTGTCACAAGTCGGTACCCATCATGATATGACCTTAGATCTTCCCAGGATGTAAAACCCCAAGAAGCAAACAAACTAAGCTCCCTAGGTGAAATGTCACATACTCAGGGGCCATATATAGTCTACTCTAATGGCTCAGAAGCTACCCTCCGAATAAGAGAGGTGTGGATTTGAGTTCATTTGTAAAACAAGATCGCACATTACATTTTGTTCAGTCGAAATTTGTTCAAATATCCAACGGAAAAGCTCAAGCCATATTCTGCTTGTCCCTGTCTACTCTCACTTGGCTCGGACAAGCGGATAAGCTCTTATTTCGAACGCTATATATACATATGTATATATATATATATATATATATATATAAATAAAACTATGACAAATATGTTGCTGTCATATAAAGTATATATATTTAACTTTAGTTCAATTAATATTCCATGGATTCCCAGCTCCTGCTGCTAGCCACCGCTGTCTCTCCTTCTTTGTAGCCATTTCACGTTTTCGTTAATGTAATCCCGCCTGAGTGCCGACAGCCTATGTACTACATGTTTGTGGGCTCTACCCCCCGCATCTGATGTGTATTAATTACCATTACCCCTCCGCTTCCATAGCTAAGGCCGATGGTGTACTCCACCGCTGCTGTCACTTATAAACACCCGAGATATTACCTATTATCATTATTATTATTATTGTCGGTATTAAGGAGCTGGTTACTAGTCCCGAGAAGAGGGTTATGTTACATTTGGTGATGTCTACATCACTCGCTCGTCTGCACAGAAGGCCAATGGATATTATAATGAACCATTATTAGGGAGTTAACGGTTAATGTAATAAGGGAGCTGTTTGTGAAGGGTAAGGAATGCAAGGAACGTCTCAATCACATTTTAAGAGCTCACAACTTTATTTCTGTTCCTACCAACACCATCTAAGCTCTGCAAATGTCAACAGTATGAATAAATACTTCCCCTTCCATTTCCTTTATAGTTAAGGTACTCCCAATTACTCTATTTAAAGCCATATTATCGTCTAAAACATCAGAGCGCCAATGAAATACATCTGATGGGTCCGGGCCCAATGGCTCGAACCTTCTACATTCCTAGGAGAGTAGCGCGGGACGCCATGGTGTGTCTCCTAGCAACGAGTTACAGCAGCGAACCCTTCCCCGCATTTGATGGCCAATGCGGGTTTGTCTTGGTGAGCAGCCCGCATTTCCATATGCCGGTTGCTCGACCCAAGCCCGCACCGCCCACAGCTCGATTATAGTCTTGCCCACTTCATATCTATATAATGTTATTATATGGGTGATTGTTTCAGACCCAAATAAAGCGATCGATATATGGTAGTCGTCGATCTGTCGAGGTGGTCGGTTAGAGAGGTTTTACTGTATGTCTTAAAAAAGCAGCTTCTTTAACGCATTCACAGCACCACCAAACAGAATCACCACCAAATTTAAATTAACAGTTAACGTTGCATAGTCCGAAAAAAAAGCATAACATTTTTAAAAGCAAAACAATTACCTACATTTGATCCTACATATCTAACTTAGATACCGGTGCACTCATTAAGTATTTGTTGCTACATAGAAGAGCGTATTATATATATGAGCCTGTCTCAAAAGGCGATAAGTAATATGGGACAAAACTTTGTCCATTGTAACGATCAACATACTATCTGCTTATGCATTTGCTCAGGATAAACTGATTTATGGTGTTTCATAACCCCAATAGAATACATATTGATTTGAACCAAATGTCCTTGTGTTTTCAGTGTAACCATTTCTGTGCTGTTTTGTGTCAATCGTTACACGGACAAACAAATTATTAGTTAGAACTTTTTGAGACAGGCTCATTATATATATAATTACCCCTCCGCTTGGCGAACGCAGGGCCCTAACCCGAGGTGTGTGTGTGTGGGGGGGGGGGGGGGCGAGGTGCATGATGGGCACCCACCCCCCACCCCAAGGGAGGAGGGTGGTAAGGAACCATTACAGAGTTTTTTTTTGTTGTTTTTTTGTTATTGAGGCTGTATTTATACTGTACATATCATATAAGCCCGGCTACCCAGGCTTGTTTCCAGTGCTGGCCAGCTATAGTGTTGGTGTTATCTTATCACACAGTAGCTTCTGATAAGTTATTTGATTGCCTGCATTTCAGTAGCAGATAGATAATTGGTGGGTATGGTTAGTAGCCTATGTTTGTTTTTTTAATTTTCTTGGCATATATGTATTTTATTTTGTTCTACTCTTATTACTAGACTAGCCTACTCCTTATTACCCGCGATAAAGGGGTTTATCACTATCCATATGTATATATATATATATACATATATATATGGGTCACTCTCCTGAAAACTGGTCAGCATGAGATGGGATTTTAAAACATCAATAAAAACCTTCCTACTTATTTTTTTCCTTATACTTTTCATATTCATGTTCAGATTTGATGAAAGAAATAAGGGAAATAAAATAAAACTGTGTGCAACTTTGGTCTTTTTAGTTATGAACTGTTTTTCTACCAAAAAACCCCATTTTACAGTCAGCCATTTGTAACATGACATATGGGACGTGGTTGAATCCTTATTAACATATTGTATTGCATTGATATATCCAACAAAACAGTTCCCAAATCAAAGAGGAAGTATTTATTAACATCTATGCATGCTTAAATTTAAAAAAAAAATAATTTAATGTCTTCAGAAATAACATTACAAATTTCCGTCACACGTGTAACCATGGTGCCTGGATGCCACACAAATATTGTACACTAATTATTCAGTGAATAAAGCATGGCTGGGAATTACTTTTTGTTATCAATATAAGCACTAGATATTTCTGTATATTATGCCATGATTAATATGCTTCTAGGTATGATATTATTTAATTCTGATTAGATATTTATTAAGCAGACTGTGTGGTGTCCTAAACATGTGTTACACGTGTGACACACATGTTATACTGCCATAAGAGATATCTTATTCATGGACTACACCTTTATTTTTTATCTCATCAATGTATATTTTACATAGATGTAAAGGGGAGAATTCCAGCTTTCAATTGCAACCAAAAAATGTAATAAATTCAAATATTAAATTTTAACTCTCCATGTGACACTTCTGGCCAGTTTTCAGGAGAGTGACCCATATATATGTTATATGACTTATTTGTTATGTCTATTTAAGCAATCCCACACAGCGAGCCAGTAACAAGAACCCGATTAGAGACTGCATGACGAGTCTAAATGAGAAGTGTGGAGGAAGTGCGACAACAGAGCAGATTAAGATTGTCAACACTGCAGCGATGTGGTTTGACGAAGTGTGTGTACCAGGTCAGTCTGCCCCATGATTCTATTTAGAGCCCCAGTCATACTAATGCTTGCGACCACTTTGTGACCTCTTTGGACAAAGTGGTCGCAGCAGTCGCCGACCTCTGAGTGACCATTTGGATCGGAAGGTTTTTACTACAGTAGATGCAACCTCATTGCAACCATTTATATATATATGATGTATAACGAATTATGCGAGTATAAAGGTACATAAAGGAATTAGTATCATTGTTATACTCTGTAATACCCAACAATATTAATGAAATGTTCTATTCTACCCTTTGTGCATAGACACATTTATATATATATATATATATATATATATATATATATATATAAATGTAAGTGTTTCGGTTTCGAAAATGTGATGCTTTCTTCAGATTATGACGCTTTAAGCAGCTAACACCAAAGTGGCGCCCCCTGGTGTTTGCAGTGAGCGTCCATGCATGCAGTAAAGCAAATTGTCCAAAATTGTATGTATATATCACTACTCAGGGCGTAGTCAGGTTCTAAAGTTAGAGTTTTGAGCGCATAAAAAAAAGTGCATGGCGCATACTAAGTAATTTTCACTTCATACATTTGTATTTTCTATTTAACATTAAAACACTAGCAACACACAGTTTTAACGGTAGTAAATAACTGTTATTTTGTATTTAATATCGAAACACAAGGTATGTGTAACTTTCATGGCACAAGGGAGCTAATCTTGAGTTAACAAGAATTTTTGAAAAGCCGCTACTTTTGGCAAATATGCTCAGAAAGAGCAGTCGCTCACGTGTTCCGCCTCTAGATATACCACTGTCAGTACATATTAAAGTTGCATAATCCGATGATTTTGAGTTTCTGACATTTTCTGATATAAACATCTTAGGTTAATCATTATAATGTATATTATTTTAGTTTGAAGTAACTTTGCTTTGAAATTAATAACTCATGAGATATTTGAAGTTTAAACTGGCCAAATTAATGTTGGCATGCTTATCAAAACTCTTATCCAATAGACTTCAGCAGCAACTGGACTTAATATCAGCAAATACTTAATAAGTGTACAGGTATCTAAGTTATCTATCTGCTACTGAAATGCAGGCAATCAAATAACTTATCAGCAGCCAGTGTGTGGTAAGATAACACCAACACTACAACTGGCCAGCATTGAAAACAAGCCTGGGTACCCGGGCTTATATGCTATGGACAGTATAAATACAGCCTCAATAAAAAAAAATAATTTAAAAAGGATCAAATGTTGGTAAGTGTTTTGCTTTTAAAAATTTGATGGTTTTTTTTTTACTATGCAATGTTAACTGTTTGCATTTTGGTGGTGATTCCACTAGGTGGCGCTGTGAATGCGTTAAAGAAGCTGCTTTTTAAGACATGTAAAACCTCTCTCACCAACCAGCTCCACAGATCGACCACATTCCTATATCGATTGCATTATTTGGGTCCCAAACGATCGCCCATATTATCCCATTATAACAATAACAAAACTCCCTAAACCGACCACCTCCCTAAATGAACCATTTAAAGTCGGTCCCCTGCTCCGTCGACTTCTGGAGAGGTTTTACTGTATTTGTGCACACATACATTTGTTTACCTCAGGTTGTATGAATCTGGCTGACAAGTTCATCAACTTCCGAACGACCTGCCCGGACATGGAGTTCAAATTTGACCCCACGAACGTCCCTGCTCAAATTCTACTGGCCATTGCACCTGGTGGAAAAGATATAGCGCTCTGTAGGTAAGAGGAACTTGGGTCACTGCTCCTGATAGTCTGGTTATTAGCCGAAAGGGTTGTTGGTTTTGTAGTAGTCTCCACTGACCTCTCAGGCAAGGGGCCACATAGAGAGGTGGTGTCGATAGGGTGATGACATCAGGGAGCATATTTGGTGTAATGGTTAGCACACTGGCTCAGAATGCAAGAGATGTTGGTTCGATTCCTGCTCTAGGTGCAATACTTCCTATTTTCATCACCTCCACAACACTAGTTGCCCTGAGCTGGGCCGCGTTCAGGGTACGCCTCCGAGACAACTTGGACACGGCTCGGAGACGTCTTTTTGGTCTATTTGCGTTCACGATACACGTTGGAGATACCTTGGAGATATCTCCCTTTTCAGGTAGGAGGCAAAAAGTGCCTTGAAAATGGCTGCCAAATTCAGTGGTTTCAGCCAATCAGAGCTCTTCTTTTCCATGGGGTCGGCCATTTTCGAGACAACCGACTGCTTTTGCCATTCAGACTAGCGTCACGTCAGAAATTTCTTCAAGACGGCTCCGAGGTATACCTTTAACTCGGCCCTGGATCCTGTACAAGCCATGCGCTGTATGGTTATGGAACCTGCCCTGTGTATTTATATTCACTGATGTAGGTGTGGGTGATAATACAGTTATAACGAGGATAGCTGAAACCTGACTTCCGGCATTTTTGCGCAATTCCCTGACAGTGCTAAGTCTATAGGAGAAAATCCGCATTTTCCCGGAAATTTGCCGTCAGTGTAATAAGCTCGGCTTGATTTGCGCAATTTTAGCCGGAGACCACTTTCATCCCTGATTAACCCTTTCGCTCTTCACAGGCCGATCCAACATTATGCCGTGTGTGTGTCGAAGATCATCGAATCGTGTCACTTTCTAAATAACCGACTGGCCGACGCTCGGGCTCTCCTCATCAGTGTCATCACGCAGGTAACATTCATTTCCCATCCCAACTTTGCTAGTCCATATCGCTTAAATCAGCATAGTCAAATGAAAACATGAAACTTTCAAAACCAACACAATTATCTAGATTTGATTTTACATTTCTAACTTAGATACGGGTGCACTTATTAAGCATTGGTCGCCACATAGAAGGGAATACTGAATCAATTTAATAGAACCTGTTACTGCAGAAGCCTATGGTGTCAGAGTTTTGGCACCCTTGCCAAAATTAATTTTGCATGGTTACACTTCATATAGACACTTAAAATAAAAGTTACTTCAAACTAAAGGAAAGTAGATTATAACAAGCAATCTAAAAATATATTAATCTCAGAAAATAACAGAAACTCAAAAGCATCGGACTATACAACTTCAAAGACCACTTTCCACGCATCTGATTGGTTGGTTGAACATTGCATTAGAACACTGGAAGATAAACTTTGTGTATTTTATTGTATTGTATTTTTTTAAAGGGAAATCTGAATATTTATTATTATATGATTGGCATATCTGCAATAAAAAAAATATCATTTGCCCCCACTTTATTAGAAGAATGGGAAAATAAAGGTAGTATGTTGCCACATGCTTCATAGATAATTGCCATACGCTGTATAAATAATGACTGCACGCTGAATAAATAATTGCCACATTGCTTGATTTATATATATAGCACATTTTCAATATAGGCATGTGAATGTGATTGACAAGACTGACAGAATAGATAACACTAGCTTTTCACTGTGGATATGGACCAGACGGGATGGCCGAATGAGTTGAGCATCCGTCTCCCATGTTGGTAGATCGTGGGAGTCTTCGAACCCTTGTCGAGTCAAATCAATGACTTACAAATTTATACTTGTCGCTTCCTAGTCAGGCACTCATCATTATTAGGAACGGACAAGGACTGCATGGTTGGTTCAGTGTAAAGATAATGTGACAGCGGGAGATCAGGTCATGCTGCTGGTGTCCTGGACTCCCAGTGTGGCAGTACTATAAAGTCGCCATGAGTGTGCACTGTCACAAGTCGGTACCCGTCCTGATATGACTTTAGAGATTGCCAGGACATGAAACTCTGAGACGACAACCAGCCATGGATATGGCCCTTGTTGCCGACACGGCGTCAAACCATCAGCAAGCAATCAATCATTCATATCAATTTGCTTATGTTCTTGTAATTGTCCATCTATATCGTTATCCCTTTGTTTAATGTGTAGTTTACATAAAATTCCAAAAATGGTCAGATATGTAGCAAATGATAGCAAAAAAGATCTATGATGCGATCTTGAAGCCGTCAGACTTGAATGATGTTGGGGGGGTAGCTATGTTATTCTATCATGGTTAGAGGTAGTATGGGGCGCGTTACTATATATTTCTAGAGCTAACAATTTTTTTTTTTAAGTTTGCAGTTTTAACCGAGAATAATATTGCACTATTGATTTATTAAACGTTCATGTGTATTCCAAGATCATTTTGCTGCTTGCATCTAAAATATGACTCAGCAGTTTTCGTCTTGGTTTTGCGTGGAATACAGGGCAAAAAGGATCTCCCGGTGAATATCTACATTTGTGGCTTGAAACTTGACTATCCATTCAAGCTGACTACCGAAAGACTGCCGGCCTTTTTCATCTCAGGTAAGTAGGTCATCTCACGCGAAGTCACTTTTTTTTTTTACTAAATGTATTTTATTCAGCGAATAATGTCTTTTGTCAGCGCCAGAGCACTGGTCTTCCGGCCGTTAATTACAATTTGTTGGTACATAAATGACAATATTAGTTGCAATAATAACCACATGAAAAACCTGTTCGATAATAGAAGCATAATATAAATTGACTATTTGTCGTAATAGTAACTGCATGCAATTCCAGTTCAACATATGTATTATGCACTTGGTGATCATGCATCAATAAATGTACAAGATGACTCTAGAATTGTCTTTAAACACTTCTTTCTTCCTTTGTTTTCTCTCTTCTCTTTTCAAAAAGATATAACATATCTACAATACACATATATATATACTATATTGCAAATATGCAAATCAGTGGATCCAATCACCAATACCAAATGCGGAAACCTGGCCATTTAAATTTTTTTTTTTTTTTTTTTATCCCATCACGAGTGTTCCGTTCTGTGTGGCCTAATGATGGGATCGCGGTCTGAGATTGCAGTGGGGACTTACATCATACAGGTTTTATGTCAATTTAAAGGAAAATTTTAGGTAATAGGTTTTGAAAGAAGGTGTAATAGGGGTGGGGTAAGGGCGGGAAGGGGATCAGCGTGCAGGGCTGTGTAGTGCATTTGAGAACATTTATATATATATGTATGTACAAGGGTCAGGGCAAGGAAGGCCTTTAGAATACCTATAACCGTGTCAGGGTCTGACAGGCCGGTTGTATTTTCATAAAGTTTTTAAATTCAAGGAGACTTGTGGACTGTCTTGTCCTCACTGGAAGTTTATTCCACAATGTGCCACCTCTGTAAATCGGTGCTTTAGTTAGTTTGTTTGTTAGTGGCATGGGTGTTTTTAGTAGTGTAGCACCGCTCTGTCTGGTTACTCTGTTTGTATGGTCAACATATTGTTCATCATTGGATCTTTTATACATGAGACTGAGGAGATGTGTTTACACAGTGTTCGGCACAACGAGGTGCTGTGTGGGTGTAGTTGTGTCTACCACTCTCGTAGCGCCATCTATAAAAATATCCAGGGAACCAGGTCATGTGATCAGAGAGGCGCGTTTTCAAAGGTCTGTGTGCTCAACATCTCACGATAGTGGCGCCATCTATGAAACGATCCAGGGACTCAGATTAAGTTATCAGAGAGGTGCGTTTTCATTGGTCCTTGCTCTCAACATCTCAATAGTGGCTCAACAAAATAGAGAAAATCCTATTCTGTTGTATGTTGCGCTCAACAAACCCTTCATATTGTCAGTTGAGGTTAAGTGGTTAGTTGAGGCAATGTTGTACCATGTAAACTTACCTTAAGTGAATTGTATCAGCATGATAGAATCGTTGTATTTGTCATTTGGTGTGGTCGGATTTTTTAGTTTTTTTTGGTTCAAGTTTTTTTATTCCTGTGAATAACATGTTGTCAGTGTTAATCCACTTGTCTTCCAACCCTAATGACAATTGAAACTACACAGGAAACAAACACACAATAATATGGATAGACAATTATAGGGAAAAACGCAAAACATCGGTACATGAACGACCCAACTTTACCTGACCCTACTTTACCTGACCCGTCTTTACCCGACCTCACTTTACCCGATCTCACTTTACCTGACCCAAGTTTACCCGACCCGACTTTACCCTACCCAAATGTACTTGACTCGACTTTACCCGACTCGACTTTACCCAGTCAGGTCGGGCAAAGTCAGGTCGGGCAAAGTCAGGTCAGGCAAAGTCTGGTCGGGCAAAGTCAGGTCGGACAAAGTCAAGTCAGGCAAGGTCAAGTCAGGTTAAAGCTAAGATTCCTTACACGCGGTATGCGGAATGCGGCATCCGGCATGCGGTATGCGGTATGCGAATGGGAAGATTCCTTCTACGCGGTATGCGGCATGCGTCATGCGGCACACGACTGGCTATATTTAAAAAATAAAAATAAACAAGTATACTCCATACTGCACTGTATATGGCATAATATGGCATCTATATCTATATAACTCTTAGTACGTCACATGGAGGTTCTTACCTTTATAATTACCAAATTATAGATAAGTATTCAAATTTTTGTGGCTCTGGTAGCATTTTTACCAACCAGAACCCCCACCACCACCACTACCATATGTTTCCCCTCAGCACCCTTGTGTGAGACTGTTCCGTAATGCTCAGTCGCCTCTCCTAGTGTTAAACAAATGGACCCATCAGACTCAGGTTTCTATTCACACCCTGCGTGCCGCTTACCGCATGCCGCACCGATCGCTACAGGGACCGATTGAGTTGCCGCATTCGCATTCGCATTCGCATACCGCGTGTAAGGGTTGTAGTCCATTGAGTTCAAGGCGTTTCGATTTTTTGCCGCATACCGCATGCCGCATACCGCGTGTTAGGAATCTTAGCTTTAGTCGGGTAATGTCAAGTCGGGTAATGTCAAGTCGGGTGAAGTCAAGTCAGGTAAAGTCAAGTCGGGTAAAGTCAAGTCGGGTATAGTCATGTCGAGTAAAGTCAAGTGGGGTGAAGTCAAGTTGGGTAAAGTTGAGACAGGTAAAGTCGAGTAGGCTAAAGTCGCGCCGGCTAAAGTCGAGTCGGCTAAAGTCAAGTCCACTAAAGTCGAGTCGGCTAAAGTCGAGCCGTGTAAAGTCGAGCCAGGTAAAGTCGAGTGGGGTAAAGTCGAGCGGGGTAAAGTCGAACTGTGTAAAGTCGCACCGGATAAAGTCGAGCCAGGTAAAGTCAAGTTAAGTAGGGTCGAGTCGGGTAGAGTCAAGCCAGGTAAAGTCAAGCCGGTTAAAGTCAAGCCGGGTAAAGTCGAGCCGGCTAAAGTCGAGCCGGGTAAAGTCGAGGTGGGTAAATTTGTGTCGGTTAAAGTCGAGCAGGGTAAAGTCGAGCCGGGTAAAGTCGAGCCGGGTAAAGTCGAGCCCGGTAAACTCAAGCCCTGTAAAGTCGACTAATGTTGAGTCAGGTAAAGGCATATTGATTAATATTAATACAATTATGCATTTAAACAAATTATTAAGACATCCTTGTTTTGAAAAAGTATTCCGGTTCCAGGATTCGAACCAGTTACCCTATGATGGTTTGACTCGACCCGGGTTCGAACCCACGATACATCAACATGGCAGACGGAGGCTCTAACTCATTCGGCCATCCTGTCTGGTGATTTTGAACTAAATTATGGTAGAATGTATTATAGCGATCAACCTATTATTATATATATATTTAAGAATAGCACAGCAACACAGTGTTGGTGGGTACATCGTTTATTACAGTAAATAACAATAGTATAAGGAGAGTAATGCACCTGGCTGGGCCTCAAATGCCCTAGCTAAATCAATATAAAGAATAAAAGAAAAAGTTTTGAAAGGGTAGTGTGGCTGCACTGACTGGTCGTGACACACTGAGGCGACCAGCAGGAACAGGGTTGGGAGGATCCGGACCCACCTCGTGGGTTGGCCGCCGCATACTATCCTGTGAGGCCACCAGGAGCCCCTGGGTGGCAGCATGATGCAATTCCGTTACATCCACATATACGTTGTATATACGTGGGTGTAAGAATAGCATGGCAACACAGTGTTGGTGGGTACATCGTTTATTACAGTAAATAACAATAGCATAAGGAGAGTAATGCACCTGGCTGGGTCTCAAATGCCAAAGTCAGAGACACACCCAGACAGAATAATTAGATCAAGACGGAGAGAGCTGTAGCAACCTAAATATCCGCAACGATACTGTCAGCTAGAGGTCGAGCAATGTATTTATAGACGCAGTCCTTGTAGGGCGAGAAAGGTACACCCTCCCCTTCAGAGAAGATTTTTATAGTTGCTTGGAGGGTAGCATAGTGTAGGGGCCTGTACCCCCCCCCCCCCCGCACAGAAGGAATTTGGTAACAGCTCTCTCTCTTTAAACTGGATCATCTTGGATGTGCGGACTGAGATAACCATCCCCCATTTAAAAAATTCTAAATCAGAGCGTCTTAAAACTGAGCCAGACTCCGTAAGCTGGCACTTACTGAGTAAAGCTCTGAAACCTGTCAGGATAGTCGCTCGGGCGCAGACATGGACCTCACGGTCGGACATATGGTCGAAGATCAATGTGAGTTCCTTGGGTAAGAAGGGGGCGGCCCGCTTAACCTGACAACCCAGGACCCGCTTAGCCCCTCCCATGTCAGTTCTCACCTGATAAGAGGAGAAGTCAACACCAGGAATACCCTCCGATTTAGACAAACAATTGAGTGCACTGATGTAGTTGGTTATGGATGAGTATTTCAGGGTTCGAGCCAGCCAAACCACATACATAGCGACCTGGGAGGAGGGGCAGGGTAGTGGAGACAGGAGGCCGTGGAACTCCTCAATGAAGGAGAGGTACTTCCGCACCTGCATAGACTGAGTTGTTCTCGAGTTGGAAGAGTAAAACTGGTCACACATGACTCTGACCTGTGCCTCCAGCTCGGTTAGACCTGTAATGATACAGTTAATCGATGAATACATGCGCACAACACAGACGACCGGCAGGATCGGCGCGAACAATGCGGTACTTGCTCGTGACATCTTGCCACCTGCTCAAAGCTCCTAATGTAAACAGATTTCACATCAAAGTTAAACTTAACCGAGATCCAGAAAAGCTCTTTAACCCAACACATGATGGCTTTGTTAATGCAACAGCCTGTCCAAGCGCAGCACAAACAGTATTATTATCCATAACAAACACAACACTTTGGTCTTGCCAAAGATAGCCCCAGCGGCGGGCAGCAGCGATGACGGCCCACATCTCCTTCTGGTTTATATGCGTCTCAGGCCTGACCCCCACCACCTTGGCGTGGTGCTGGCCGATCTCAGGCCCCAAGATGCGCTCGTTTGAAGAAAAAGAGCTGACCAACCAGTCGTCTGAATGGGTCGCTCCGAAGCCCCAATCAGAGGCGTCACTGTAGACTGAAACGACAGCTGCGTGGGGGCCAAGGATTTTTGCGTAACCGTTAAAAGTGTCAACGTAGTTAAGCCACCACTCCAGCTCTGACCAGATGGCGTCATAGACCCTGGTTGTGAAGGAGCGACCCCCCCCCCCCAGACGACAGTAGCGCAATGGGCAAGGCGGCCATCCAGCCTCTCTAGGTCCTTACGTGAGGCCTTGCGCTTGCCGAGAAAACTGGAAAGTACATTTTTAAGTTTAAGGATCTTATCAGGGGGAAGTCGGAGCTGGAGAAGGACACTGTCAATTTCAATACCAACAAATCTTGCACACTGGGCAGGCGCCTGGAGTTTGGGGTAGCTTAGGTAGAAACCAATCCTACGAAGAACGGCAGCAATTTTTCGCTGGTTAATTACGCAGTCCTCAAACGAGGAGCCTATAACGGCAAAGTCGTCCAGATAGTTCACACATCTGTCTACTCCATCGAGCCTGCCACAGCGAGCAACAAAATCTGATATACAGTTGAAAATATACGGGCTAGAGGAGAGCCCCATACATGGGCGGTTATCAAAAAATGTTTCTGCCCCCCCCCATACCGAAGTCCCATTTAATCGCCTCGAAAAGGGTGGTCACTGGGATGGATATTGATGGCCCTATAGGTGTCCTTAATGTCTATAGTAGCTATGTAATCTTCGCATAGGAACTGGTCGACTAGGTCACCAACACCTTGGTAGGAGAAGGTATGCGACACCTCATCGACAAAGTTATTCAGAGTGGTCGCTGGGCTTGCTGCAGTCGATAATGGTGCGCATTCCCTCGCCGCTTGACTTGGGGACAGCGAAAACATTATGAGTGCAGACTGGGGCTGAGTCGGCACAACTAATATAACTGCAGCTAAGCTCAGAACTAAGCTTCTTATTAATCAAACTTTTTTCGGCACCATCTCGAGTAGGTCGAGAAGGGGCCGAATAGATAGCAGCACAACTGGGGTTAATGACTTTGAAACCAAAGAGGGAGCCATAGAGTATAAACTCCCAGTCATAAACAAAAGATCCTTGGAAGAACCATTTGCAGATGATGCGACAGGGTTTAAACTGAGCCCTGTTGGGACCTATGTAATGCGCACATGTACAAGTAGCATTCTTGCAGGCAAGGGAAACAATTAATACAATAGGTTTGCCTGAAGAACTGAGTTTATCGAAGGCAGTAACATGAACGCTACCCTCCACCCAAGACAAAGATAACCAATTACAAGCGATTAGTGGGCACTGTGGCATACCGCCAATAGGAGGCTCGTCAATGCTAACTGACGAGTCGGCAGCAGATTCGCTGGTGTGAGTGCGGTTGACGGTTGTGCCACAAACACGGTCATTACAGTGAGCGGCCAAATTAAGGGGGCCAACAAAATCATAGGGATGGTCGTGAACTACATTACGTGAAACACGTTTGTCACGAAGAACAGGGTCATCAAACACAGGGCCCGAGGTCACATCCACAGGAGAGTTGAGTGGCAGGTAGTCGGGAATGGTAGCCGGAGTTGGAAAGGCAGCACAATTTGCCAGAACGCTATGATCGAACTGAATATTAGTATAACGATCCCCCTAGCACAATTTCAGGACGCGTCATACCGGACCACTGACAAACCCCTAATCCTTTGAGCATTGTCTCCTGATGTGTGCCTTACTACCGCACCTGGAGCACCAGTGCCCGCAACTACAGCTGCGGTCGTTCCTGCTACAGCCCTCATCTTTGTTGAACGAGAAGTATGGCTTCTTTCCATCCTTAATGAACAGCTGCCTAGGCCGACCCTGGCTACCACTGCCCGAGTGAGTACCTCCCCCACCCCTCTGCTTCCTCATGTGCTCGAAAGCATAGTACTTGAGGGCTACCTCTGGGTTGCCCGTGGAGAAGGCATCGTAGCCTTCCGAGATAGCAAGCTTGCGGATGGCACGGTCGTAGTTTACGTGCGTTTTCTCTAGGAAAGTTCCAGACTTGGCTCTGCCAGTGATATATCCTAGGTGCTGTAGGATGCGCAAAAGCTCTTTAGAGGCCACCACCCAGTTCACAATTGCCTCGATTAGCTCGAATGGCAACAGTTTCTTCACATCCCTCCCATCCTCTGCGTGCCTACGAAGCGACCACTTACTTCTCGCTTTCCTCTCTCTGCTAGCTGAGCGGTCGTCCAACGAAGTGGAGCTCGATGCACGGTCACGATGATGACACCTCCTTCGGTGTTTGGACGACGATCATCATCTCGTCATGCTGCGACCTCGCGAGTGTGTGCTGTCATGCCGGCTAATGCTCCGTTCCGTCATCCTATCACGTTGCTTGTAGTCCGTCGCTTTCATCGTCCGTGTGGTCGATAGTCTCGCTACGTCGTCCATCAAGTCCCGCTCCTCTTGCTCCAGTTCAGGTAGCCGTTTCCGTTTCCGTAGCTTGAGAATACGTGCCTGGATTTCCCGTTCTTCAACGTCGCTACAGTCGTCCACCTGGATGACCGGGTCCTGCTCGGCTTCAGGCTTAACCGTTATGACTTTCCTGCCTTCCGCCATCTTGTCGATTTTTTAACTCGAGCGTGTCAACCGTTTCGACATCTCCCGGCGCCTGCAGCCATCGTTAACCGGTTCCAGATGGATTACGCTACAATACGCGCAATAACCCCTTGGCATCGTCCGGGGAGAGTCGGCAGCAGGGACTACCGTATAGACAGTGGGCCATAGGGGCGGCCGTATCGACAGTGAACCGTGTCGACATTAAATATATATATATAATTCGGTAAAGTAATTGAGGGTATTTGGAAGTTCCGTACAGACCATCCATAGCGAATACCGTAACCGTAACCGAACACGTAGTGGCAGGTAGACTGTGTATGAAGTTTATGACTGGCCTAACCGTTACGGCCACGGCCGTATACACAGTGAACCGTGTCGACAATAAGGTTTAGTTTTAGCTCACGGTTTCATAGTCGTCTCGGGTCGATCGGTATTATTCGTGGAGTAAATGCAGGTATTTAGATGATCTGTACAATCCGTAGAAACAACCGTCGAAACACAGGTAGAAGCAGGTAGACTGTGTAGCAGGTAGAAGTTTGGTAAGGGTAGTCTGGCTGCACTGACTCGTCGTGACACACTGAGGCGACCAGCAGGAACAGGTGTAGGGAGGACCCGGACCCACCTGGTGGGTTGGCCACTTACTATCCTGTGAGCCCCCAACGGAGCCCCTGGAAGGTTTGGTGAAGTGCCGGATTTGAACCCTCGAACCTACCCGTTAACTCTTTCATCAGATGTGGGAGGGTGAAGAAAAGGTGGTGGTGTTCCACTGGATGGTGACGGCGGGAGAAGTGAGACCGTGGAGAGGGGTTTGGTTGTCGTAGTTCGGGTTTGATCCGCTAGGGGGCTCCACATGTCGCGCGGCGGCGCTGGTAGTAGTTCGATTGGGAGCAGATAGGTGGCGCCACGTTAGCCAGTGGTTAGGTCAATGGAAAAGGATTCGCGCCTCCGCCCGTATATTACCCATGTTACGAATAACACGCACAATTCATGTCTATTATTTAATGTATACAATTTAATGTGTGTAATATAATGTCTATGATTTAATTTATATAAGTAATGAAGTCTATCATCATATGTTTATAATTTAATTTATATAATTTAATGTCCACAATTCAATGTCTACAATTTAATTTCTTCAATTCAATGCCTACAATTCAATGCCTAAGTTAATGGTAATACTTTAATATCTATGGTTTAATGTCTGAAATTTACTTCTGTAATTT
Organism: Branchipolynoe longqiensis; assembly: GCA_030323885.1. NCBI lineage: Eukaryota > Metazoa > Annelida > Polychaeta > Phyllodocida > Polynoidae > Branchipolynoe > Branchipolynoe longqiensis. The sequence goes on from CM059193.1 coordinate 74,282,048, forward strand.
AATGTCTCTAACCCCGCCAGTTAAGCTAGTGGCATCTATCGGCAGAATCTGGAACCACTCTATTTGAGTACTTTCCCCGAGTGTCATTTCACATGACATGCATGGAAAAATAATAATATATATATATATATGTATATATATATATATATATATCTGCAGCATAAGCATTATACAAATATTATTTAATATGGAACCCATCGTGTAGTAATTGTCTCTGCTAGTTTCGAACCCATGACCCTCTCGCAGGCAGATTGGTTATGTGGGTACAGCAGCTACAGCAGCCTGGCGTCTTGCCAGCTGCTTAAGCTAGGGGGAGGGGGGTTGTTTGGCGCGCTTTCCCCAGCTTCCAACGGTTTCCCCTCCAGTGGGCGCATTTGGTTCTGAACTCTAGCTTTAAAAATTGTGTTTAATTAACGGTAGGTCTTTTGGGCCAGCCAGAGTCTCTACTCAATCCAGCTACATATGTCTCCTGTTGTGTTAACCTGCAATAACTAAATAATATATATATATATATATATATATATATATACATATATATGAGTCAGCCTCATGAAAATTGGCCAATCGGTGGTCAATTGAGATGTCGGTGTCGCAATTCTTAAAAGTGTAGTGCATTTCTTTGTTTCATATTAAATTATCCTAGAAACAAATATGGTTGTTGTATTTTCTTGACCTTTACATTCAGGATAAATTTAAGGACTTTCCAACACCTCTGTCAATGCTAAACTATAATTATACCGATCGACGCCGACATCCAATGATCGACGCCAACAACTTCCTCCAATTGGCCCATTTTCGTGAGGCTGACCCATATAAAAGAGAACTGATAACCAACTTAAAGACTTGCAAATCCGTGTGAACGAGTCCTCACGCATCTCCCCATAGGAAAATCTTGACCGTACACAGCTGGAACCACACTATTCGGTTACTTTCCTCATAAATGTCTATAATGTAATGGCCATAATTTAATGTCTATAATTAATATCTTGATTTTAATGCCCATTCCTTCAGCGGCCACGTCGGGACATGTGCAAGTCAGATGGTTGACGATTCTATGTGCAGCGCTTGTGTTGCTGAGGCAGACCTAACCGGCTCGCAGCCCCCTCTGGCACCATGGCGGCGAAGTGGACACCCAAGGACTGATATAACTCAAAGGAAGGGGTTTGGGTCAGGGTACAGAGGTCAGTGTGAGTACCTTGATTGACAACTCACCAAGCGACAGCCAAGCCACGCCCCTTCTTGGATCTGTAGTAAAACAAAGTCTCCACTCACGGGACGACAGTGCAATTGACACCATCCGCATTAGATGAAAGATTCACCCGGTACTTGTAGTACATGGGTGAAGACCAGCTTATATAAATACAGGCGAAAATAGTGTTAGTATGGAACAAGAAGTAGAATGCCTGGCACCAGGGTCAAATGGTTACTTATATTAGAACAGAGTTGGTGAAATGGGAGAGAATGCAAAAAAACAAGGTGGTGGCCAGAGAACGCCGTCGAATTCACTTTTAAATTGCATTAAAGTACATGTTTTATTATATTTTCCAACTCAAAAGTAGCGGGTATACATGCAGACATATACAAAGAATAAATGTTGCTTCTTAGATTGTGAAATTAGGCTCTCATAAAGGCTCATTTCGTTAGCCCCATTTTTCAACCGTTTTTATATAAGGCTGGTTTTCACCCCTGTACTGGAAGTATGAGGTGAATCTTTTATCTACATCCGCATAAGCTCTTTTGGTTCTAGGATATAACTTCACGTGTTTCCACCGTTAGGGTTACAAGACACAAATATTGTGGATTGATATCAAACTAGATGTTGCTGCATAGCAGCCAACTCTAGTTTTTGTATCAATTTGTGATATGTAAGTCCATTGATGGTGGAAAGGTGACGTTAATCATTTACCACCACACCCAAATATTCAGTTTATTATTAGTCAGAAACCCCAAATTTGTAATAATTTATTTTGGATTGAATATTTCAATTAAACTATTTCTGTTGTTGATTCTTTCCCAACTGGCCTAAATTGAACGTAGTACAGGGTTAGCGCAATCTTGAAAAGGCCTTCAATTTGAAGCTGTCTCTTGAAAATGCCTTAGATTTGAAAATAGCCTCAAAAGGCCTTGACCAAATATGCTGAAAACCCCTTGAATTTATCTAAGTCCACTTCGAAAGCAGCTGCAATTTCATTTGTTTTCGTTACCAGCTGCATCAATGAAACATTGACCAATGACTGAATCGTGATACATCAATTCTGGGCATTAGCCTTATATATTCTGGTTCACATCAAAATAGCTACTATACTTATTTTGTTTAATAAAAATAGCATACAGAAACCTGCTGAAGTAAGACCATAAAGAGTTGACATGTATATAATCACAATGTCATATTTTTTCGGCCTTTTAAAATTAATTTCTTACTTAACAAGGCCCTAGGTTGCTGAATAGCTGTGTGAATCCTGTAGTACAGGTAAACAGTACACATCCCATTAGGGGGAAACCCACCTCATTCACACACCAACGAAAACTATTCAGCGTCGGTGGTGTAATAAATGGTAATACAGTATAACCCCGTTAAACCAAACTTGAAGGGACCCTAGAAATTTGTCTGGATTAACCAATCATTGGTTTAACCGAGCTTTGGCTTCGGGTTTGATGGCCCTGTCACACTACGATGCTTCTCGCCAGCGCGCCGTCAGCGCGCAAAATATCTTCTACGCGTCGAGACACGTCCAACTTTTCGGCAGTTTGCAGAAAAAGTTTGGCGTCAGCACAGTGCATTATTCGCGCGCGGCCAACGGGTGGCGATGCGTGAGGAAAAAAATAAAAAGTTTGGCGCGACGTCGTCATATGACCTTTGATATAGCTAGGACGTCAAACAACAAAGCAAGAATTTGGCGCAATGTGTAAGAACGACCGTCACACGCGCACGGCGACTGCCTCGCATTCGCATAACGTTATTCCAGCGCTGTCGACGTCCTTCTGACGTCGCCATAATATTGGAACCCGCACGTTGACGCGCGTTGTGGATCGTTGCGTTTTGTTGACACGCTTAAAACATTGAGCGACCAACCACACGCGCCGCCGTACTCCGGCGACTGTTGATGTCCAGGATAGTGTATCGATGTGTACCGACGTTCGCATAACGTCCCCCTAACGTTTCCCGACGTTTCCCCACGTTTCGCAAAAAACTGACACATGTCGACGCGCGTTGGAGAGAAATGTCGTAGTGTGACAGGGGTATGAGTTTTGACTCCCCCCCCCCCCACACACACACACTCACTTTCCCCTTCCACCTCGCCACCTACTCCCCACTCCCTCCCGCACCCCCCTCCGAAACACACACACTATTGCGCCCCCTCCCCCCCACTCACTTCCCTTGTCCGGCTACACCCCTACTCCCCCCCCCCCCTCACACACACACTATTGCTAACAATTATCCAAACAAGCGTGGTGTAAGATGCGGTGGGGTCTGACCTTATAACCACATGAAAGTTTGGTTTAACCGTACCGGAAGTGGCCTGGGACCGACAATTTTGTTTGGATTAACCGATAATTTGGATTAACCGACTTTGGTTTAACCACCTTTTTTATATGATAAATGGTAGTGTTTTGCTGGGCCGAGGAAAAAAGTTTGGATTAACCGATCGTTTGGTTTAACCGAGCTTGGTTTAACGGGGTTATACTGTACAGTGATGTACATTGGCGAAGTGCAATGTCTAGATAACCAACATTTTGTGAAAGCAATCGGTTTTTATTATCGGATTTTAGATCAAGCACAAGTGTTCTAAGCAGGGCCAGCCTAAAGTTGCATAGTCGGATGGTTTTGAGTTTCTGACATTTTTCTGAGATAAATATATTAAATTGATCATTATAATCTACCTTACTTTAGTTTGAAGTAACCTTTAATTGAAATGGCTACCTTTTGAGATATTTGAAATTCAAACATGTGAAAATAATTATTGGCATGCCTGCTAAAACTCTGATACCATAGGCTTCTGCAGTAACAGGTTCTATTAAATCGACTCAGTGTTCCCTTCTATGTGGCAATAAATACTGAATAAGTGCATCAGTATCTAAGTTAGATATGTAGAATCAAATCTAGATAATTGTTTTGATTTTGAAAATTTGATGCTTCATAGGACTATGCAGCTCTAAGGTAACTCGGGCAGTCGCCCCGGATGCCTTATGCTAAAGGGTGCCAAATATAATTATATTTAGACCATACTAATTATACTTGTAAGGACATCTAATCTCAGCTTGCCCAGGGCGCTAGTAAGCCTATGGTCAATACTGGTTTTCAGTGGGTCATATCAGTAAATATACCGGGTTGTTGTCGTCCAGTATGAAGTTCAAAAACATGTGTTGTACATAAAAGATCAATCCTTCCCATCAAGAACAACATTACAAATGACATGTACATGGCTTAGTAAGCTCTTTCAAGGCCCGGTCACATACACGTTAGTGGACGTAGTTGAACGTAGATAGAAAAATATGTTCAAATACGTTAAGGTACGGCAGGTTTTGGTTGATGACCCACCTAATGGTATGGATAAAAACATTATGGTATGGATCCCAATACGTTACGGTATGGATCCCGGTACGTCCAACTACATTCAACTACATTCAACTACATTACCCTCAACTATGTTCAACTACGTTCAACTTCGTCCACTAATGGCTATGTGACCACAGCAGAGCAGCCAAGGTTTTGTGTGGGTCAATGTATGCTAGGGTACTATAGATTACGCTAGAGTACATTAAGAAGTATGCTAGAGTACGTTATCATCACGAAGGCTATGTCTGTCTCAAACGCACCTCTCTTTTGAGCATGTCCAAACCTTAAATCGGAACTTACAGCCCACACACGTTCTTATCACGTTCTCATTATGGAGAAGTATGGATGCCGGTACGTTGCACTACGTTCAACTATGTTCAACTACGTTAGCCTCCACTATGCTCAGAGCCCCTGCTCAGACGGAGATAAGCTTGTGGTGGTTGTCAGCTGTTATCATCGTTCATTGGCGCTTAACCTCCAGTGATTACCTTCTGAGTGAGGGGTGGGTGGACAAGTGTTGTCTGTGTTGTCTGCCCTGTTCCGACTCTGAGCGATGGAACTGCGCCGAGTGGGCTGGTTGGCGATGAACCCGGTAGGTGGCAGCAGAGGGCCCTAGTGCTGGTGCAATCCAACAGGTGACATGGCAAGGTGGGGAGTATCCCCTTTACCCTGATTACCCACGTTACGTTTGTATAACATGGACAAGTAAGCTCTTCTTAATGCCATTCAAAGATCTGTTTAAAAGTTTCGGGAAGACTCAGCAACAATTCGATCTTTCAGTTTCACCAAAATCTCTTTACTTCATCATGTGATCTGACTAAATGTGTTCGTTGCCATTAAGAAAGTCAATAATGTGTCATTTCTTTTCATTGAAATTCTCTTTTTTATATTTTTGATAAATTATGCCTTTCACCAAAATCTCTATATTTCATATTGTAACCTGATGAATAGTTTGTGCCCCTATTAGGAGCAGTCAATAATGTGTCATTTTATAATGTATGTTTAACCAAAATCTCTTTATGTCATCATGTAATCTGACTAAATATGTTCACTGCCATGAGGAACAGTCAGTGATATGTCATTATTTCTTTTCACTGGAATTCTCTTTTTATAATGTGTGCTCTTCATCAAAATCTCTAATTCATCATGTGATCTGACTAATTATGTTCACCGCCATAAGGAACAATCAATAATGTGTCATTTCTTTTCACTAGAATTCTCTTTTTTTCATAATTTATGCCTTTCACCAAAATTGTTCTTGTTTTACCACTGGAGTGAGGCCGAATAATCGTTATATGTCCGGGCTGTCTGGCCGTGTTTGTCGTTCTTGGGGCGACGGTGTCTCCCAGGATGTCTCCACTTCTCCAACGTCGTCCTGGAGGTAGGCCAGTGAGTAGGGGGAAGCTGTGTGGGCGGCGCCGGCGGTCCTCACTCTGCGCTGGTGTTAGCCACCTCTGGGGCCGGTGTCGCAGTTTGGGCGCCCTGCCAGTTTCAGCTGACTGCATACACTGAAACTCAAGGCATTGTCAATGGTCGTGAGCAATCTTCATACAGAAAATACAGAAGAAGTGAAATATCTCTAAAACCACACCACCTATTAACAAATCGCTTAGTACACATATAGAAAACATCTTTACCAAAAAGATTATATTAAATTTATGAGGTTAGGTTTCTTGATTTCTATTTATTTTGAATAAAACTAATGTTTTGCACTGTGCGTACCGTCAAACTCAAGGCATTGGCAATGGTCGTGAGCAATGTTCATACAGAAAATACAGGAAACGTGAAATATCTCTAAAAGCACACCACCTAGAAACAAATCGCTTGGTACAAATATAGAAAACATCTTTACCAAAAACATTATTTTAAATTCATAAGGTTAGTGACGATGCTGTTAGATTTTGACGCATGCGCATGAAACTGACAGTCAGCTGAAACTGGCAGGGCGCTCAAACTGCGACACCGGGCCTGCCAGTTGTCGCCTCTGGAGGCGGCGGAGGCCACCATTGTGGCGATTAAGGTGGATACATGATCCTCCATCCGCTGCCAGCGCTTCGCCATCTCGTCCGTCGTCTCTTGCATCTTCTGCATTAATTCCGCTTGTTTTTTCGCTGTGTCCGATGTACGTTTCGCTTTTCCCGGGGGCGGCTGGCTCCGCGGAGGGTCAGCTGTGGGGCGTCGCCGCCATCTTGGACACTAGCATCTGTGAGCTGCTCCTCCGCCGGGGCAGGACTCCTAACTGCTCATTTCGCGGGCCTACCTACAGGTCGTAATGTTCATTGTGTACGCTGCACCCTGCTTTTTAACTTGGTTACGTATTTTAGGCGTGAGTGTATCGTGGGTGCCAGGGGTGGAATCGGTTGTCGCTATTTTTTGTTAATTGTTCTGGTTTTACCGGTGGAGCAAGGCGGAATGTCGTTATATGCGGGGGGAGGTCTGGGGTCAGTGATGTTCGACCCGCCCACTTGGGTCGTGGTGGGTATCCGCCCCCCGTCTCGGATCAACCACTATAGACTACATCACGGTTCCGACTGCGCATGCGCTGAAAATGGCCTTGGGAGCAAAGCAAAGGCGTACGCCCATTGAGTTTGCTGATATGCATAGGGCAAAACTGGCATTTTATTCAAAATAACTAGAAATACATTACAATTTGGCATAAACATGGACGGAAGGATGCAATATAATAATATAATGAATATGTTTAAGACATAACTCTCCATTAACCATAGAATATAAATAAAAACATGAATAAAATAAATAAAACTGACTCTGGCTATGGCTCTAACACTAGTCTGAGTGCCTAGATTTGTCTAAGTCTAAATGCACATGGCATAAGATGTGCTGGTTATATTAATGTAAATGCAATGCTGGATAAAAGATTAATATCTTAATTTATTATAAATATTTTTTTAGTTGGTATTCAATATTTCAAACAAGAGCTGAGATGAGCTGAAACTAGCACATTTCATAGCTGCACCCAGTGTATTAGCATGCACCATGTGCTTCTTGCGGGTTTGTTTTGCTCTGATGCATCCCACAATATGACGCACCACTGGAACTGTGATGTAGTCTATTCGGATATTATGTGCCAATTCATCATGTGATCTGACTAAATGTGTTGGCTACCATGAGGAAGAGTCGATAATGTGTAATAATTTCTTTTCGCTGAAATTCGCTGACCTATCCACTGACAAAACCTAACATAGTTTTCCTATATTGGTCTAATGTTTGATGAGATAATCTGGTATATGTACCCATAGTGCTTTAATACTGACCACTGCCTAAGATTACATCACTAGGTTATCTCAGTGTTTGTGATCCCAGCTATCAATTGATGTAATCGATTTGGCATCGTGTACTTCGCTATTTTGCCTAAATAATAAACGATGAAATGCCATATGTAATACTAATAGCTAAATATATCTGCTTAAATACTAAGATTTATTAAACAGAGTAAATTATACTCATGGACATGAGTATGGGTATTTGATCTGTATCATTTACTTTAGTTAGCCATATATATATATATATATATATCTCATCCTTATACATCACATATATATATATATATATATATATATATATACACATATATATGTATATATACACATATTTTCATATATATGTATATATATCTATATTATGCAGCATATAACAGTCGGGCACTGGACAATCCAGGAACAGGAACTAGACAAATCTGATAAGCAATATTTGCTGATAAGCAATATTTGCTGATAAGCAATATTTGACTCACAGTAAGCAACCTTCAATTAGCAGAACAATAACGATGAGCTAGTTTGTGTCCACTTAGTTTGCCTTTGGATGGCGAAATTGTAAAGGGCTAGAGTAGGAGTAACCCTTACTAGCAATGTTAATGCCAATTTAGCACTGATTGGAGTGTTACATATTGCATTTAGAAGGTGAGCATTTCCAGGTGATCGGGAGAAGAATTGATGTGTCATTTTAATTATTTATCTACGTCATAATCAACGGATATGTTGGTGAGGCAACATATGTAATTCACGACATTCGGACAAGGCGCACGAAGGTTGGCGAGAGCTGACCACGTGACTGGAAGCTTCCCTGCTCGTCACTTCTTCACCGGCGGCAGTTCGGGCAACACTGACTTCCCCACCCACCCAACCCTCTACTTAGATGGTAACCGCGGTAGGGGTTAAGTGCTGAGGGTGTGTAGTGTTCGTTTGATTTTGTGTTACCCTTGATTGATATATATATGTAGGTCATTGAAGAGTGTCAGTTGTATGGTTACTCATGTCATGTACCCACGGTGCACTGTCACGGAAGCCAGGCTTCCAGTTGCCAGTTGTACGGTTACTCATGTCGTGTACCCACGGTGCACTGTCACGGAAGCCAGGCTTTCAGTTACCAGGTCCCAGTGCCTGCTGTTTGTCACCTTGTGACAGTGTCGGAGCTTGCCTCCTGTGTGCCCCTGGGGCAGTGTCTGATTGTGCAATTCTTGAACTTGATGTCATAATCAATAAATTATGATTATAAACTTGTTTGTTGTCCTTTGTACGAGTGTCGTGAATTAGTACTTTGAACATATATATACACCCATGTATATGAGTCAGCCTAACGAAAATGGGCCAATCGGTGGTAAATTAAAGATGTCGGCATCGCAATTCTTAAAGTGTAGTGCATTTCTTTGTTTTATTTTAAATTATCCTGGAAACAAATAAGGTTGTTGTATTTTCTCGACCTTTACATTCAGGATAAATTTAAGGACTTTGCAACACTTCTTTCAATGCTAAACTATAATTATGGCGTTCGACGCCGACATCCAATGCACGAGGCCGACAACTTTACCAGATGTCAGCGAAGCAATTCTTAAAGTGTTGTGCATTTCTTTGTTTTATATTAAATTATCCTAGAAACAAATAGGTTTATTGTATTTTCTCTACCTTTACATTCAGGATAAATTTAAGGACTTTCCAACACCTATGTCAATGCTAAACTATAATTATACCGTTCGACGCCGACATCCAATGCTCGACGCCATCAACTTCCTCCAATTGGCCCATTTTCGTGAGGCTGACCGGTATACATACACATATAGATGTTCATATATATATGTATCTATATATATTTAGATGTTCATATAGATATATATATAACAACTATGTAGATATATATATGTAGATATATAGATATATTATATATATATAATATTTATATATATTATTGGCCAACTTAGCTAGCTAACCTTTATCATGAATTCTGTATACAAAATGTGGTGCAAAATTGGAAAAGTACCGGCCACAAGGAGTCTTATCGTCAGATGTCATAGAAGGGTAACTACTAGAGATGGTATCTCTGAAGAAAGACTTACACACAGCCTGGTATGCAGGAGTGTCAGTGCCTTAGGGTTTGCTGCATGTGCTTACCTCACTCTTTGCCTTGTAAATTTCGGGTCAGTTCTACTTGCACCTTCTATGCTGTCATTGGGTGCATCTCCATAGATTACCATTGTAATAAAGTAATAATATTACAGTTCAGTGTATTGATTGTAATAAATGAATGCTATTACACATACAGCTCAATGTATTCATTGTAATAGATCAATACATTTACAGTAGAGTGCAGTCATTGTAATATAGTAATTCTCTTCGGGTTCAGTGTAGTCATTGAAATGTATTAATACTATTCCAGCTCAATGTAGTCATTGTAATACAGTAATACTATGACTGTTCAGTTCAGTGTAGCCACTGTAGTATATTATCGATACTATTACAGTTCAATTTATTCAGATGGGTTAAATATTACGACACTCGATATAGGCGTATATCTAATATATATGCTGAATAACATATGTCTATAACTGTTATGCAATGTCTTACTATATAATATATATGTTGTATACAGTAAAACATCACTAACCTACCACTTCCACAGATCGACCACTCCCCTATATCAATCGCTTTATTTGGGTGCCAAAAATACCATTGTAACCCTATTCTAACTCCCCAAACCGACCACCTCCCTAAATGGACCACTTAAAATTGGTTCCAAGGTCGGTCGATTTACTGTAATAAATCTTACAGGTAGTTTTCAAATCAAGCTCATGTGACGCCCGCGCCGGTGTAGTAAGTTCAAAACACTACCCCACAAAAACACTACGGTAGTGTTTTCAACCTAGGTTCAAAACACTACGGTAGTGTTTTGAACCTGGTTGATGGTAAGTTCAAAACACTACTGTGGCCACGCTCAAAACACTATCCTTAAGTTCAAAACACTACCTTTAAGTTCAAAACACTACTCTATTTTCTTAGGGTGGAGCAGTATGTAGTAATGTGGGTCAGCCGGTTGCTGGATGTTGTTTAACGTCCTAGCATCATCTAAGGTCATATCAGGATGGGTATCGACTTGTGACAGTGCGCACTCATGGGACTTTATAGTGCTGCCCAACTGAGAGACCACGCTGTCAGAACCATGACCTGATATCCCACTCAGTAACATTATCCTGACACTGAGCCAATCAGTCCTTGCCTATCCTAATAATGGCGAGCGGCTGGCTAGGAAGTGACAAGTATAACTTTTTATGTCACTGGTTTGATTCGACCAGGGTTCGAACCCACAAACCCATGGGTTCGGATCCCCCAATCTCCCAAAGCAGGAGAGGGTTGCTCAACTCATTCGGCCATCCCATCTGCTCTTCTCACAGACACAGAGACACACACAGAAACACACACACAGACACAGAGACACAGACACAGAGACACAGAGACACACACAGAGACACACACATAGACACAGATACACACACATACAGAGACACAGTGACACACACACAGACACAGAGACACACACACAGACACACACAAAGACACAGAGACACACACAGACACACACATACACAGTGACACACACACAGACACACACACAGACACAGAGACACACACACAGACACAGAGACACACACAGATACAGAGATACACACACAGACACAGAGACACACACAGACACACACACAGACACAGAGACACATACAGAGACACAGAGACACACACACAGAGACACACACACAAACACACACAGACAAAGAGACACACACAGAGAAATGGAGACACACACACATACACAGAGACACACACACAGACACAGACACACACATAGAGACACAGAGACACACATATACACACACAGACACACACAGAGACAGAGAGACACACACATAGACACAGAGACACACATACAGACACAGAGACAGACACACACATACACACACACAGAAACACACATACACAGAGACAGACACACAGACACAGAGACACACACAGAGACACAGAGACACACACACAGACACACACAGGGAGGGAGGGAGGGATGACGTTTGACGTTCGTGGTGCACACGCCGCAGCGCTATCAGCGTATACTACTAATACGTGCTTCAAACGCCGCAGCACTATCAGCGTATACTAATACATGGTGCACACGCCGCAGCGCTATCAGCGTATACTACGAATACGTGCTTCAAACGCCGCAGCACTATCAGCGTATACTACTAATACGTGCTTCAAACACCGGTGTCGTATTCTCAGCGCCCGGTCATTCTCAGCGGCCTGTCATGGTTTCTGCGCATGCGCGGATTTTCTAACGTTGCCGCGAACACTGCTATTTGTTTTGTTTACACTCAGCGATTCGACGCTGATCGAGCTGCTACGTTAATATCGCTTGGAATTTAAGGTTAATTTAATTAAATTTCATTATTTGAGTATGTAATTCTGTTAAATATGATCGCATTCAATAGATTTCGGCGTAATCGGTCCCTAACACTGCCGGGCACCAGCTGAGCTTGTAGCCGGCGATGCCACGGGTCTTTTGACCACGACGGGCCGCTGAGAATGACCGAGCGCTGAAAATACGACACCGCAGCAGGGTCAGCTAATGTTTTGAACTTGGGTAGTGTTTTGAACGTACGTAGTGGTAGTGTTTTGAACTTAACAGTAGTGTTTTGAACCTAAGTTCAAAACACTACCGTCGTGTTTTGAACGTAGGTTCAAAACACTACCGTAGTGTTTTGAACGGCGTAGTGTTTTGAACGTCCTACACCGGCAGAATGGCATATGACCCGACGTGGGGAGACGACAAACTATCCTGGACCCGCACAGGACCGCCGTAAATAGCAGAACGGTCCGGAATTGGCGAAATAAAAGCGTGACGAATAAATAATATAATAAAATATAATAAATAGCACAAGCCTACTCCGTCATTTTATACTCATATAATTATTTATATATTACCTATATATATATATATATATATGTATATATATATATATATAATTGTACAACATCAGGGGTGAGAAATGTCTGTTATTTCATAAATATTCGCCATTTTTGATAATCCGCACATTTCTGATAATTCTAAACCCCATATATTACTATATATATATATATATTTAAGCAATTGCTTTCTTTTTCTACATCTGCAACGTAAATACCATGATAAAGTGCCAGTTATATATTCTATGGTGACTCAGGGCCTGACGCCGGTAGCGGAGCCACCGAGTGCCCTGCACTGGTGGCGATACCCCAATGACTGGTGGATTTCTACGAAAGCATTGCAGCCTCTTATAAGCTCAACCCTGTCAGGGAATCAGTAGTCTCAGCAGCACTCAGTATAGACTGAGTGAAGACTGTCGCTTGCGACAGATTTCCACTTTCATTTGAAGCAGGTGCAAAAACCGACAAATGCCATTGTGGCTGAAATGAAACCATGACTGCCAGGTTTGAGCTGAAGCTGCCATAATTCTGATAGCCACATCTCAGTTGTTGTTTTTGCAGATACCAACATATCCCCTTATATAATGCATTGTCCAGAATGAAATTGATAGACATTATTTACATGTAGGACACAGTAACACATCCTGTTTTATAGGGAACAACTGAAATAGATTTGTCGGTTTTTACTCCTGAGCTCTTCATTTTGTCTGAGACCACTTTCATCCGTAACATATATGCAGCATATATGTGTATACATGGTCAGTTAAACATTTGCTTGGCATTTGTCCATTAATTAGGGTGTTTTAGTTATTTCACAGCCGATGTAGTTTTAACAAGTTTTAATAATTTATCATTTACTGAACAATGACTTTATTGGTATTATCTATGTGAAATATTGATATATTATGTAACTTATACATTCTAACTTCATAACATTAATTATGGCATTTTAGTTAGTTCACAGACGATGTAGTTTTAACAAGTCTTAATAATTTATCTTTTGCTGAATAATGACTTTTCTTTGTATTTTACATGTGAAATACTTATGCAAGATATACATGTAAATAAGCAGGATAATAATGTTCGCCTTGGTTAGAATTGTGAAAGGTACACCTAAACCGATGTTTTATTCACTAATCTGATGAGGTTTTTGGGGTTTGTTTTCCCTAAATATTCTCATTTGATGCTATTTCTGCTTAATGGTGCCTCGATTATTATGTGAAACGCCCCTCCGTCATAGTATGGTACTTCAATGTAATGGATTTCTACATATCTGAGCTGTCCTAAGCTTGCTAAAGCTTGGAGATAATGATAGTGCATTATACGTATTAATATACTTATTAATATACCAAATGAAGAAGCTTGGACATTCGCCATTGCCTTTGCTGTGCAAAAGTTGTGATCCTAACTGAATAAATCATTTGAAAATAATGCAACTATATCGTGAAGTTATGTATATATAACCTAAAGTACGAGTGAATGCCAAGCTAGTCTAAATCCGTGCAAAAACTGCCTTGGTATGAATCAAGTTGTGGAGTTGCTGGTTTCAGTGCGCAATAATAGCTCTATTGGTGTAGTTGGGAAATTGGGAAAGAATTCTGCCCCCCCCCCGACCCCCGCCCACCAAAAATCCCAAGATGGCAGCCACAGAACACTCTCAATTTGATTTTTAATGTGTATTAATTAATCTTTTTCTTTCTTTGTGCCTATCATGGATAAGTCAGATAGACACGACTTGGTTTTCACCAATAGTAGCAGTTTTGCGCAAGAAAGTGACGTGCGGGCCTACACATTTACCAACCCAAGGGATTCTTAACCCCACCACTTAGACATGGTATGAGAGCAACCAGCCTTTGATGATGCTGTAAGTGGAAATCCAAATTGGCAGAGGTTGGGGCGACGGGGAATTGAACCATCAACCTTCAGAGTCCGACCTAAAGATGATTTAATCAATTATTCACCACAAAATTAGCAGGCTATAATATGTGAACCAAACATTAGATTGCAAAATTGAAATTTATTGTGCTTGATTAACATAAAGCCAGCCTTCATGATACTTTAGTGAATGAGTTTGTTTCGCTGCCCCTGTAAAGATTAAAAAAATAAAATATAATAACATTTTACACCCTGATCATGTGACTTAGCAATATATTCTAGTTTCTCCACCAGCGGTCTGTATATGTAGGCTTTTTTTCCGTACTATTAATTTGTCTAGATAGTTGAAAAGTTGGTGTATCTCTGAACAATTGATGGTATTAAATTCTATGTTGTATTAAGATAAGAGTTTACATTAGATTAAATTGAAGTAGTTGTCACAGAGCTTCTACACATATTCTTTATATATATATACTGTCAACTATCTACTTCTAAAATCACTTGTTCGGCTCAGTATCTGAAATATTACACAAGAAGACACAATATTGTACTCACATGGTTTAATCCAAACTAAAGTTGACACAAGCACATGCTATACACAGATCTGGACTGGCTGGTGCTGGTGGTGAGAGAGGGTGTGCATCTTGCTTGCTTTGGGGGTGGTTTGTAACCTTACGACGGTTACTGGTTGCAGAACTCCAACATTTATAGAGAGGCTCCGATAAATCGGCCCAATATTTGGTTGAAGATTAATCTTCAGTAGGGAGTGTTGTAGAAGCTGGGTACATCTTTACAACGTTGTAATGGCGACGTGCTGAGGCGGCCCTGAATCTCTTCGGTCCAGCAGTAGTTGAGCGGTAGTTGGGCACTTGTATCCAGTCGACAGCAGCAAGGGTTTCGAGGAAGGACGGGTAAAGATGGGTGCAGCGGTGGTTCCAGCAATGAGAACAAAGCGAGAGAAAACGTAAAGATACAGGGCCAGACCCAAGCACACAACTCCCCTGGTCAGCGGGAGGAGTATGCCTGGGAGAAGAAAAAAAGGGTAGATTGTAGGAAAGAGAAATGAGGAGAGTTGAGTCAAAGGACCATGTCTATTTGCTCT
The DNA here is from genome assembly GCA_030323885.1 of Branchipolynoe longqiensis. Classification (NCBI taxonomy): domain Eukaryota; kingdom Metazoa; phylum Annelida; class Polychaeta; order Phyllodocida; family Polynoidae; genus Branchipolynoe; species Branchipolynoe longqiensis. The sequence continues at coordinate 74,297,826 of CM059193.1, forward strand.
ATGGTGAGCAACCAGTGAGGCATAGACATGGACAGAGTAAGAGTAGAAAGTGAAATGCCAGCGGGCTACCATAGAGTGTGCATATGACCTGCACCTCTAATTATAGTGGGTCATTAGTCATGTGACCTAGCTTTCTTGTACCTGGCACCCCTTTGCTTGCAGAGTATTGTATAAGGTAGCTATCACATATAAATCCTTACTCTGTGTCAATAGTACCTTTGTTACCTCCCAACCACATTAATAATATGTATTACCTCTATATCATTATATGCACATACAACTTGCTTTAAGAATATTATTTACCTACCCCAAAATTCCGAAATATTTTACATAATGTTAGCCACTGAGCGCTCATCTGAACATGTAATTTGGCGCCATCTCACAACACGCTAGAATCTAGATAAAAGATGCACCCCTCATCTGGGTAGTGGTGAATGTTTGTTCTAGCTAGAATCAGAGAATCGAAACTCTTGATGCTATCTACTTACTACGTTTTGTGTGACTACACTATATACAGGTACCGGATAAAATATTCCGCAAGTTTGGGACCGGATTTCTGTTTTTTTTTCCAGTTTCCCGGAGACAGCCTACACACACAGTTAAAATATCAAATAAACAATGACAATGCAAAGAAGTAAATTGTGGCCTGTTTTAAAAATAACCTCGTCTTCTGGTAAGTTCAGATTTCTGGAAGTCCGATAAGTGGTTCGGTAATAGATGAAAGATTCAGCCCATACTTGCAGTAGGCCTACATGTGAATGACTTTTGAGTTGAAACAAATATATAATAAAACATCTATTTTAATGGACTTTAATTTAAAAGTTAGATCGACAGCATTCTGTGGTCGACATTTTATCTTTTTGCATTCTCTCCCATTCCACCAACTCTTTGCCGATATAAGTAGCCATTATATACTAGAACCAGGAATTCCACTTCCTTCTCCATACTAAAGGCCCTGTCACATTACGGCGTATGGCGGGAGCGTATTGAAAACCTACGTAGGTCCTGCGCGTGCCAGCCTATGATGATGACATTTGGTGACCTTTCGGGTGGTTTTGAGCGTATGTGGAACCTACGAGGAGCGTACGAGGAGCGTATGAGGAGCGTATGGGAGCGTATGGGAGCGTGCTGTGACATTTTTTGAGAGTATGGGCCATACGCCCTCATAGGTCGGGTTTTTTTGAGCATGCACAACAAAATTTGGACGGACGGATTTATGAAAGCGTATGGCGGCGTATGCCTCATACGCTTCACATACGCCGGCATCTGGCGGCATCTGGCGGCGTATGAGTAGCGTATGAGTAGCGTATGCGTAGCGTATGAGTAGCGTATACGGCATATGCCGACGTATATGACGTAACGCGCTTACGCCGCCATACGCTCCCGCAAATAACCCTAATGTGACAGCCCCTTAAAGCAATTTTAGCCTGTATTTAGACCACGTTGTCATTCACCTACTGCAAGTATGGGGTGAATCTTTTATCTAGTTCGATGCCGGTGTTGCAGTTTCCGCGGTATTCCAGTTAGCGAGGTACGCATACATCCAAATGCATTGTCAATGGCAGTGAGCAATCTTCATACAGAAAAAGTCAAATGTCTCTCAAATTACACTACCTAGAAACAAACCGATTGGCACACATACAGAAAACATATTCAACAAACAGATTATATTAAATTTATAAGGTTAGGTTCTTGATTTCTATTAATTTTGAATAAAACTAATGTTTTGCACTGCACATACCATCAAACTCAAGGCATTGTCAATGGTCGTGATCAATCTTCATACAGAAAATACAGAAAAAGTGAAATATCTCTAAAACCACACGACCTAGAAACAAATCGCTTGGTACACATATAGAAAACATCTTTCCCAACAAGATTATATTAAATTTATAAGGTTATTGACGATGCTGTTCGATTTTGACGCATGCCCATAAGGGATGTGTCCCTCGCAAACTAGCGTACCGCGGAAACTGCAACACCGGGTACCTGTATTTGAGTAGTGTGAAGTTCACTCGTTTCACATTAGGTGGCAGCACAGTCACGTGACCCATCTAACACTGGCATTGCACAACCCCTTGCAGTCTGTATGACATCGTACAAACAGTAAAGATTTGTCGTGGCAGCTATGTTGTGAGGTTACTTCGGTCAAATGATTCTTCTGGTTAGATTATACTTGTTCAACAACTTAACCTCTGACGCTATCTGTCACTTTTATCATTGTTTTGATATTGAGACATAGATAGTATCTATTTGACGACTAGGCATATGCCTAGTAGTAGGCCTACGGGGTGAACCTTTTATCTAGCCTATGCCTAGATGAAAGATTAACCCCTTACTACACCGTAGTACAGGGCCATTTGATATTGGAACCAGAGTTTCTACTTCCTGTTCCATACATAATAAAACTAAAGCAGTTTTCGCCAGCTTTTATAGATCTCTTTCCATACCTGTCAAGTACTACGTTTTGGCCATACATACTACGGTTACGTAGCATTACAACTACGGTCGTAGGTGAGCAAACCATACAGTTTTCAGTGTATTTGAACTATCAATGTTTATAATCTGATAATTGTTATGGATTGTTTATTTCTTAGCACTGACATAATATGAATGTAACTATTTGTTTATTTTGTACAAGTATACATATCAATATATATCATATCATAACTAAACAAGTATAAAGTCCACGGCTGGACTCTATGGTTGTGTAGGTAGGCTATGGTGAAATCAATACAGGCAAAAAGAGAAAGGAAGAGTATAAAGAGTGAAAGTAGAGAGAGAGCAAAGCCCTCAGGTTTATTATTTATAGTCGTACATGGATCTGGTTTAGCATACAACCTGATGGTATTCTCCAATGAGAATCAAGCATCTAAAGCTCCACCAATGAACATCAAGCATTTCTGTGTCCCCATGGTTGAAGTGCTCTGCCCACCACCACCAAGCTGTGTGGCTCCATTGGCCACCACCTGCCCCCAGCTGAGTGTGTGGTGATCCGTGACTAACAGAGGTGGGGGGAGGGGGTAGTGAGTAGAGCTCCAAGTGCCCCTTACACACTATCTGACTAACAGACAATGACTATTGACCATGAGTAAAGTATCACCAGCAACTACACAAACACATTCATGCACCTGGCCCTATATACCTTTTACACCAATAGACCATTTGCATTCCCCCACCAATGCGTTTTATCAGAATATGTTACACAAGGATTGTTTTTTTGTATGGCTGCTTCCAACTTGTTCCACTACATATTTTAAAACACAAACTATATCGGGGAATAACATTGAGCTGCCATAGTCAGCGCAGAAATGGACTTGTGGTGAGCAGTGCATACCTGTCAAGTGCTATGTTTTGGCCGTGAAGACTACAGTTTTCACAATCTTAGACTACTGTTTTCATTCTTGGGGGTTGACACTATGCCGGTGTAGCAGGAAATTGCAAACCCTGTAAATCGCAAACCCCGACTTGTGATTTCCTAGGAAATCGCGAACCCCCATACCATATATGGGCATGGGGGGTTTGCGATTTTCCTAGGAAATCACATATCCCCCTGGACATCGCAAACCCCCCATGTTTGGCAGTCTTAAAGCAAGCACATGTGCTTTGTGCAGGTTCACTTTGCTTTTAAAATTCCCACAATGCATCGTGACGCTGGAATTACAAACTACTTTGTTTCATTTGATTGTTCCTGTGATGACAGGACATATTTTATGTCAGGACATTGCTTCTGGATGCAGACTAGATAAAAGAGGCACCACTGCCTAGCATAGGAGTGAATGAGAACTATGTCTAAATCTGAGCAAACAAAATTGCTTCAGATGGGAACTAACTATGAAGGGAGTGGTTCCAGTTACACGTTTTATGTTTATTGGCTTAAAGTTGGAAACATGGTAGAGAATGCTTGTTTGTCTGTTGGGGTTTTACATCCCGGCAACATCTACAGTCATATCAGGACGGGCCGCAGAAAATGCACAAAAACAAACAAAATTGCATACCCAGAATACTCTCGATTAAGGTTTTAAAGGAACCCGTTATACCTCGTAGCGATGGGAACCGTACTCCGACAAATGCTCTCCGAACACAACTTTGCTTAGTTGTTATGTTTATATAACCAAATATGTGGGGGAGAGTAGTAGACTCACTCCACCTTAAGTGGGTCAGGGAGAGTGCTGAGGCCAGTGGGGGGGTGGGGGGGGGGGAGTGCTGCTGTTTTGAAAATGGCTAGGTGAGTGGAGAGAAGGGATAGTAAAACTTAGGTATTTCAATTTTTAGAGTAGTTCATACAGGAAATATATTTGCTGTAATGTAAAATATATGTTAGTACAATTGCATTGCATAATTTAATCAGAAACACATATAGGATAAAAACATGTTATTGTTGAATGTAATAGGGAGTGAACCAACTTCAAATTACAAGTTCAACACCATAACCACTAGACTACAGAGGCCACATATAGTTTGTTGTCTCAGTTCTATTTGTATATACAACATCATATATACAATATATATACAGGTTGGAAAGCTTACCTCGTTCGGATGACGCTGGTTATTTTAGGTCCGTTTCAATTACTAAGGTTGTATTTTATATAAGATTATGTAGTGAAATGACATCAATGACTGTGGCACAATGAGTTTGGGCTAGTTTTACTATTGGAACATATCACCGGAAAGGAAAACAGTATATTAAGATCCCCGAATAGTGTCAGGATATTTAGTTTGAGAACTAATTTGTAAAACATTTAAATATTAGTGATTAATGGTTATGGACCAGGTTATCTGTGTTAGTTACTGTGTTGGTAAAACCAAACAACCACATCACAATAGGGCTACCTCCAGTCAACCATGGGGGTATATGCAAGTCAGTGGCAAACCCTGTGACCCCCACACACACCCTTCATATGCGGTGGACAGCTTACTGGGGATTGGGGGCAGGGGTTAGTTCAGAGCATGCCAGATTAGGTTTATTAGCAGTATTAGTATATAATATTTGATCAATTATTATTGTCATTATTAGGATTTTTATTGTCATTATTATTATAATTCGCTACACTCGGCTAACAGAAAAGAGAGAAGACAAAGTGGTTTTAGGAATTTAATAAAAAATAATCGTAACCAATGTGGTTGAGCAGTTCAAGGCATTTGGGTGACAGAGACCCTATTGTTCATCAATTGCTGACTGGAGCAGATCGAGGCAAGGCCACAGTGTTCAATGTAGAGCCTAGGAGGCAAAGGAAGATGAATCAGTGCTCACCCCCATAAGAAAGAGGGTGGGTGGGCGGGGAAGCGAAGTGTGCTGCAGGGCGTGCTGTGTGAAAGTGAGTGTAGGGGTGCGCGGCAGAACCGAGGAAGACAGAAATAGAACAGTAGCAGGACAGAAATAGAACTAGCCTCGTGAGCGAATTACCCATGTTAGCCTCTGCCAACATGTACAATTCGCTACACTCGGCTAACAGAAGAGAGAGAAGACAAAGTGGTTTTAGGAATTTAATAAAAAGTAATCGTAACCAATGTGGTTGAGCAGTTCAAGGCATTTGGGCGACAGAGACCCTATTGTTCATCAATTGCTGACTGGAGCAGATCGAGGCAAGGCCTCAGTGTTCAATGTAGAGCCTAGGACGCAATGGAAGATGAATCAGCGCTCACCCAACAATTGTGCGAGCGCTGATGGAGCAGCTGTGATCCTCCATGAAGGAAGGTAGGTCATGACGGCAGAAGTCTTCCAGGTGCCGGCCTTCATGAGCAGATTGAGCGGAAGTCCGGCATTAGAGCAGGCCTGAGCTGCTCCACGCCGAAGGCTATGGAGGGTTTGGGTGTCAGGGTGAGGTATGATCCCACGAGCAGCCATCCTAAGGGCGGCAGTAAGGATGGGAGGAGTGAGAGGTACGTGACCAGGAAGTCAGAGGGTAGGGTCTCGGGCAGAAGGGCGTTGGGTGGCTACATAGAGAGTCCAGGCTCTAACTGGGCAGCACCGGGAATTTGGAATGGCAGGGAGACGAAATACGAGTGGAGGGGCTGAGGAGGGCCTCGTCTTGGAGGAACGGACACAAATATAGACCGCATGTGGCCTGAGGCAGATATCAGAGCGGGAAAGGGTATGCGGAGAGCGGCCAGAGTTGATTGTTAACAGGTTACTTTGCCTTAACAGTGTCATGTAGGCGAAAATAAGAGCTACCACTATAACATGGGGAGACTCAGGGGAAATTACTAGGAAACGAATAATCTTACTGAATTCAGGAGGAGGGAGAGGAGGGGCTTGGACAGGGACATAAGAGGAACTGTTAGAGATACCCTTCTTCATCACTTGAATCTCATGTGCATTGAACAGGTCATGATCACCAGGAGCGGAGGACACCCACAACTTGACGGATGAGAAGTAATTAAATACTGCACTGGGGGACCGGAGCACCACGGAGAGGTGGTAGAGGAAGGAGAGCAGATCGTATAGGCTTGGAACCAACGGCTTGACTCTATGAAGACGACAGAAGCGGAGGTAGCACCCTAGATGTGTAGCCTTATTCGACCAAGTCCGAGGAGCGATTGCACTCTGGTACGCCAACATCAGGGCAGCATGATGCCTTAGTGTGTAGCCTGGAAGATAAATGCAAACAAGTAATATCTTCCAGGCTGGAGACACTTACAGAAAATCTAGAACATCAAGATCAAAGACCAGATCTACTTTAGTAAGATTCAATTCTGAGCATAAGGCAGATGCTTTAGACTTGAGAGCTGGGTCAACTGATGCCCGACTTAATGCATCAGCGAGTACTAGGTCAGCACCCGGCTTATGTGAGATTTCAAGTTCAAAGTTCTTAAGCGCTGAAAGCAGCCATAGTTGTTGTGCACATGCACAGAGGACAGGGTCCTTACCCCTGCCTGATGATAAGACTTGCTGTGAAGCAGCATTATCAGTATTGACATGTATCACAAAATTATGGGGCAGGGAAAGGAAGCAAGGTCATGAACGCATGCACAAGGTTAATAGCCTCCAACTGTGCAATATTGAACCTACGATCCAATATCACAGCGGGATAATCTGCTGCATAGAAGTGTGTTTTGGAAAATGCTGCACCCGCACTGAGAGTGGAATCGCACTCAACCACCCATATAGCTCTCTAGGGCGAGGAGGCAGAAGTACTACTGCATTGAATGATGCTGCAAATTGTTCAAACCAAGCTAAGTCTTTGAGGAGGGCAGGATCAAATACATGAAGGCCTATAAAGGCAGTTGCTCTCAACGCAGCTAGAACCCTGTTAGTAAACCTGGCTGCTGGCCGGATACACTTAGACAAGTGTTGTAGCTTACCCGCCAGACTCTGGGGTTGCTTCCTACTCACTTTAACTTTAAGTTTCCAGGCACAGCACTCGGCAAGGACCTCAGCTACTTTAGTATGTGGCAGTGACACTGTCATCGACTCAGTATTAATATCAAACCCTAACCAGGTAAGGGCTAAGGTTGGGGGAGTACATTTATCTAAGGCCAAAGCAAGACCTAGTATGGCTGCATAGTGCATGAACCTATCATATGCATCGGATGCCTTTTGATAGGAGGACTCAAGACCCACGAAATCGTCTAAATAGCACAGACTAAAGAAACCCTCCCTCCGCAGGAGCCAAACCAGCGCCCTGGTAGTCCTCGCACAGGCAAGTGCTGATGTACGGCAGCCGAAGGGAGGAGCTATATCAACATAGAAGATATCATTCAGTGTTAAACCCAGGAGTGGAGCTGAAAGTGGGCACACCCGCAACTGTCTGTATGCTCTGGCTAAATCTGTCGACCAAAGCCATGAATTAGGACCCAAGATCGTTAATCTGTCGGTTAAAGTATTAACCGATGGCAATGTGAAATTAAAGGGAAGGCCCTGAAAATAGCTCCTCACAATACCAGCATTAACACTCCTCCCGGGTGGGAAGCTCAGATCTACTATGACTCGCCTCGAAGATGAATTCTTTTTGGGATGGGTCATCATAGGACTAATCTGAGTCCAGGGAACAAACGGGGGTGCTGCAAACTGGCCAAGAATCGCACCATGGCAATGAAATTAACAATATGGGAATCTGTGTCAGCTGCAGGTGCATGCTTAGTGAGGGTAGGAACTGGAATATGGGGAGATGTATCATCCAGAGGCCAACCATACTCTAAATGGTCTACCAGAGAAATATCGGGAAAATCCTCAAGAAGGCATCTCCACTCTGGAATATTAAGACCCAACGGAATTGGAACTTTTGCTTGCAAATAGGTAGGGACTGCTGTGTCACATACCGTATTATAAATAGCGAAATAATCTGGAAAGTCCACCCACAGGGGCGAAGATGCCTGAGGCCAGAAACTCGCTAACGACTGTCTGAATATAAACGGAGCCGGAGGTGGAATGAATGGGCGAGGTTTACACTCAGGTGGCAAGGTCAGGGCAGAAGCAACCGGTGTATCGAACCAGTCGAAAACCAAGTCAGGAAGGGTTACATCAATATCAGTCATATGAACTGTAATAACAGAAGCCACTTGCGGGGTCAGAGGCTTAACATCAGAACTGAGTGGTGTACAAGGCAACATATCAGAGGCGCCAACAACAAGTGGCGTATCGGAGGTTGTGGAAGGAGGAGTGGGGGTGGGGTGGGGTGGGGACGGGACGGGGCAAACAGTGGCACTGGGTCACAGCTGACCGGACTGGGCAATGCGGTAGCTGGGACACTAGAACTACTAGCTGCAAGTTAGTCAGGGGAGGGAGAGGGAGGGGTGCACATATGTTCATGGGGGTGTTTGTATACATCAGAGGAGATATGGCACTCACAGGGGCTGCTGACGAAGCTGGATCTGAAGCAGCTTTCCTCTCTCTAAACCTTCTTTTCTTCTGACAGTCCTGCTCACGGTGCACCAAAGAGCGCTTAGTCATATAAGCGCACCATGCACAGATATGCAACTGATGATTAGGGTGAACTCCATGTGATGCCGAAAAGGCACAGTCTTTTCCCCAGTTCCAAGTATAACAGGCTTTTCCATCACTCTCCTTATTATAATCTTCAGGTGGATTCGCAGAGGCCTGAGAGGCCGAGGCCGGCGCCGCCGCAGCCGCAGCCGCAGCTACAGAAGGGCAGTACTCAGGTCGCACCTGGAAGGACCGCACTGCATCAGAGAAGGCATCACGTTGAAGATCTTTAATCTGGGCAGTATCTAACCAACCATCAGCAATCCTCCCATCAGCCACCATTTGGAACACACTTTCGGACCAGTGCCGACATATTGGCCAATCCCACTTAATCGCCATTTTTGAGAGTTCCTTTTCATGTTGCAGTACAGCTGGCAACCATGCATCAGGAAACGAAAGATGTGCTGTAACCTTCCTAATAGCAGTAAAATACTCCGCCCAGGTGGCCTCCCCCAATGCTATCTTCTTGAACCCATCACCTCTAATGACAAAGAAATGCGGCAACAAATCCGTACCTTTAGGTATTGCGAGAAGGTGAACCGGGTCGAGCACTTCCAGACGAGTTGGGGGAGGACAGAGCGGCCTTTGCGGAATCAAGGGGGAGTGACGGCGGGACGATCGGGAGCGGGTGCGGGGAGGTGGCCGGGAAGGTGACAGTGACAGCTGAGGCCTGGGCCTCCGGCCGGGAGTTGACAGCCAGTCACTACCAGACGCAGAAGACCTGACAGCTCTGGTAAGTCTCCTATTTTCTCGCGTCAGTCGCCTAATTATATCCTGCTCGGACTCCGAATGTGACGGAGGTGAGTCGGGAGAGTCAGAATGCAGAGCAGGGTCACATGAAGAACGCACTTGTCTCTCAGGTTGAGTTCTCGAAGGGGCGGGGTGGGGGGTGGGCGTGCCGCCGGTACCGACCCGGGGAAGGAGGAGACCGAGACAGAGCCCTAGGGACGTGCTGTCATCGTCCTACTGAGGAGAAGGAGGAGGAAGGAGAGCGAGGAGGGGGGGAATGGGTGGGGGAGTGACGGCGGGACGACCGGGAGCGGGTGCGGGGAGGTGGCCGGGAAGGTGACGGTGACAGCTGAGGCCTGGGCCTCCAGCCGGGAGTTGACAGCCAGTCACTACCAGACGCAGAAGACCTGACAGCTCTGGTAAGTCTCCTATTTTCTCATGTCAGTTGCCTAATTATATCCTGCTCGGACTCCGAATGTGATGGAGGTGAGTCGGGAGAGTCAGAATGCAGAGCAGGGTCACATGAAGAACGCACTTGCCTCTCAGGTTGAGTTCTCGAAGGCTCTCTTGACAAGGGAGGCCTCCCTCTCCTTTTCCGAGTCGGTGGCATGACTTGAGAAGCCGGTACCGGAGCGTTGGGAACAGCCGAACGAGTATAGTAAGCGAGAAGCGAAGTGTGCTGCAGGGCGTGCTGTGTGAAAGTGAGTGTAGCGGTGCGCAGCAGAACCGAGGAAGACAGAAATAGAACAGTAGCAGGACAGAAATAGAACTAGCCTCGTGAGCGAATTACCCATGTTAGCCTCTGCCAACTTGTACGATGCTTATTATTGTCATTATTATAATTATATATGTCGTCCTTATTAAAGTTGCATAGTCCGATGGTTTCGAGTTTCAGAATTTTTTTGAGATAATTACATTAGGTTGATCGTCATAATGTACCTTACTTTAACTTGAAGTAACTTTTATTTTAAGTGGCTAACTTTTGAAATATTTGAAGTGCAACCATTCAAAATTAATTTTGGCAAGCTCTGACACCATAGCCTTATGCAGTAACATAATCTATTCAATTGCCTCACTATTCCCTTTTGTGTGGCGACAAATGCTTAATAAGTGCATCAGTATCTAAGCTAGATATGTAGAATCAAATTTAGATAATTGTTTTGGTTTTGAAAATTTGATGATTTCATCGGACTATGCAGCTTTAATGTCAGTTTTGATGACATTATTATCATTATCATTGTTGTTATTATTATTGCGATTAGTATTGGCATTGTTATCGTAATTATTATTATTGTCATCATTGCAGACATGGCATTATTGTGAGCATGCATATCATAGCAAATTAAAAGAGGATGAGCATGAAGAAAACCCTATATACATATATATATATATATATATATATATATATACATATATATACACCTATATACACCTATATATACCAATATATATACTATGTATATGCAGATGTAAGTAACACATGGTGCTGCTCCCCCTGTCATTCGCCATGAACGCCATACGACCAGTGTACTAGGTAATGATTTTAGTGACGTTGAAATATTGTCAATATAGCCTCGAAATGATGACCCCGGTCATGAACACCGATCCTGTGCCGTATCGGTATATTGCACCATAACATTGCTAAAGGTCCTAGGTGATGATTTTGAAGAAAATTAGTGACATTGAAATATTGTTGATATAGCCTCGAAACAATGACCCCGGTCATGAACACCGATTCTCCGCCATATCGGTGAAATTGAAATATGATTTTCATATTGCACCAGAACATTTTAAAGGTCCTAGGTGATGATTTCAAAGAAATTTAGTAACATTGAAATATTGTCGAAACGATTAAACCGTGTCATGAACAATGTTTCTGCGCCGTATCGGTGAGATTGAAATATGATTTTCATATTGCACCAGAACATTGGTAAAGGTCCTACGTGATAATCTTGAAGAAAATTAGTGACATTGAAATATTGTTGATATAGCCTTGAAACGATGACATGGGTCATGAACAATGTTTCTGTGACGTTTCGGTGAAATTGAAATATGATTTTCATATTGCACCAGAACATTGCTGAAGGTCCTAGGTGATGATTTTGAAGAAAATTAGTGATGTTGAAATATTGTCGATATAGCCTCGAAACAATGACCCTGGTCAGGAACACCGATTCTGCGCCGTATCGGTGAAATTGAAATATGATTTTCATATTGCACTAGAACATTGCTAAAGGTCCCACGTGATGATTTTGAAGAAAATTAGTGATGTTGAAATATTGTCAATATAGCCTCGAAACGACCGTACGGATGTACACACGCTGGTCCGGTAATTGGAAACAATGGATTAGCTGCATGACTGTCCATGCGTGACGTTCGGTGAAATTGAAATATGATGTTCATATTGCACCAGAGCATTGCTGAAGGTCCTAGGTGATGATTTTGAAGAAAATTAGTGACATTGAAATATTGTCGATATAGCCTCGAAACGATGACCCCGCTCATGAACACCGATTCTGCGCCGTATCGGTGAAATTGAAATATGATTTTCATATTGCACCAGAACATTGCTAAAGGTCTTAGGTGATGATTTGAAGAAATTAGTGATGTTGAAATATTGTTGATATAGCCTCGAAACGATGACCCCGGTCATGAACAAGGATTCTGTACCGTATCGGTGAAATTGAAATATGATTTTCATATTGCACCAGAACATTGCTAAAGGTCCTAGGTGATAATTTTGAAGACAATTAGTGACATTGAAATATTGTTGATATAGCCTTGAAACGATGACATGGGTCATGAACAATGTTTCTGTGACGTTTCGGTGAAATTGAAATATGATTTTCATATTGCACCAGAACATTGCTGAAGGTCCTAGGTGATGATTTTGAAGAAAATTAGTGATGTTGAAATATTGTCGATATAGCCTCGAAACAATGACCCCGGTCAGGAACACCGATTCTGCGCCGTATCGGTGAAATTGAAATATGATTTTCATATTGCACCAGAACATTGCTGAAGGTCCTAGGTGATGATTTTGAAGAAAATTAGTGATGTTGAAATATTGTTGATATAGCCTCGAAACGATGACCCCGGTCATGAACACCGATTCTGTGCCGTATCGGTGAAATTTAAATATGATTTTCATATTACACCAGAACATTGGTAAAGGTCCTAGGTGATAATTTTGAAGAAAATTAGTGACATTGAAATATTGTTGATATAGCCTCGAAACGATGACCCGGGTCATGAACAATCTTTCTGTGACATATCGGTGAAATTGAAATATGATTTTCATATTACACCATAACATTGCTAAAGGTCCTAGGTGATAATTTTGAAGAAAATTAGTGACATTGAAATATTGTTGATATAGCCTCGAAACGATGACCCGGTGTAAAATATTTGGGAATTTTGGGGTGGTTTTTATTTAGTGCTCTGAAGACAAGGACCTGCCCGGTACAGGCTAAGTCATCTGACTGGTACCTGGTTGCATTGGTACTCTGCAGGCAAGGGCCTGCCGGGTACGGGCTGGGTCACCTGACTGGTATCTGGTTGCCTTGGTACTCTGTGGCCAAGGGCCTGCCGGGTACAGGCTAGGGTTACCTGACTGGTATCTGGTTGCATTGATACTCTGCAGCCAAGGGCCTGCTGGGTACAGGCTGGGGTCTCCTGACTAGTACCTGGATCTAAACCTATAAATAAGGGTGCATGGCATGTGCGCACTCTCTCTCACCACCACCACCAGCCAGCCCAGACTATTTACATGTGCCTGTAGCAACTTTAGTTTTGGATTAAACCATGTGAGTACAATATTGTGTGATATTTGAGTTACTGAGCCCCACAAGTGATTTTGGAAGTAGACCCCGGTCATGAACACCGATTCTACGCCGTATCGGTGAAATTGAAATATGATTTTCATATTGCACCAGAACATTGCTGAAGGTCCTAGGTGATGATTTTGAAGAAAATTAGTGTTGTTGAAATATTGTCGGTATAGCCTCGAAACGATGACCCCGGTCATGAACACCGATTCTACGCCGTATCGGTGAAATTGAAATATGATTTTCATATTGCACCAGAACATTGCTGAAGGTCCTAGGTGATGATTTTGAAGAAAATTAGTGTTGTTGAAATATTGTCGGTATAGCCTCGAAACGATGACCCCGGTCATGAACACCGATTCTATGCCGTATCGGTGAAATTGAAATATGATTTTCATATTGCACCAGAACATTGCTGAAGGTCCTAGGTGATGATTTTGAAGAAATTAGTGTGTTGAATATTGTGATATAGCCTCGAAACGATGACCCCGGTCATGAACACCGATTCTGTGCCGTATCGGTGAAATTGAAATATGATTTTCATATTGCACCAGAACATTGCTGAAGGTCCTACATGATTGAATCAATTATTCACACAAAAAGTAGCTGGTTATGATAAATAAACATTTGAACTTCATATTTATTATTCTAGATTGCAATTTCTAACATTTATTTCTCTATATGGTTGTCTAAAAGTGTCACTGCTGCTGGACTAAATAAAACACAACAGAAGCAAGCAATGTCAGCACTCTTCCCCCACATATGTAGTTGCATAAACTGAAAACAGGCAAACGAATGCTTGGAGAGTATTTGTCGGAGTATGGGTCATCTCTCAGCGACCTATAGCTGGTCCCTTTAAACTGGTCTGTGTGACGTCAGCATAATAATATCTCGTATTCATCAGGCAGTTTTCTAGATACACATGCCAAACTAACAACCTCCACCCAGTAAAGACCATTAGTGAAATACTTTTTAAAATATGTTTATTTCCTAAATACATGTAAGTAAAATACATGCTGAGCACGGGATATGTTGATCAAGAGGTAAACTGCTATCGTAGTTAACAATACACAAATAACCAAACTTCGTATGGTGGCTCTTTACGTCGTTGATAAATAGACTTGATAACTGAAATTATGGCTCCAATTTTATTTGTTTAAATATTTAATAAATGTCTGATATTAACACAACCACTTAAATTGTACAAGCACCAACTACATTTGCGTGCTTATTAATACGGACATTGGCTTAATGTGTTATGAACTCATTACAAAGACAAAACGCAACCCTTTCTTACCAAATTAAGTTAAAGTTGCATAGTTCAATGAAGCATCAACTTTTCAAAACCCAAAGCAATTATTAACATTATTTTTATTCCGCATATCTAACTTAGATACGAATGTACCTACTAAACATGTGTGTCTACATAGAAGGGAATGCGGAATCAATCCAATAGAATCCATTATTGCAGAAGCATATGTTGTCACAGTTTTGAAATGCTTGTCAAAACTAATTTGCCATGATTGCACTTAAAATAAATCAAAAGTTAGCTATCGAAAATAAAAGTTACTTCAACCTAAGGTAAAGTAGATTATAATGACCAATCTAATATATCTATTTCAGATAAATGCCAGAAACTCAAAAGTATCGGACTATGCAATTTTAATTGAAGATGTTAAAAATAAATCCACGTAATAGTTAGTACAACGGATATTCGGGAATCTGGCTTTCATATTCCAAGGAGGATGACTGGGTGTGCCGTCTGCTGCCACCAAACTGTCCCGCGAAACGCCACCTGGCGGAATTGCATCAAATCTGACAGGTTGTCGTCTGCTAGTGCAACAATTATTTAATCGCATCGGATGAGATTTACTGCCGCGAGCACACAGAACTAGAAAGAAAGAGAGACAGAAAAAGAAAACATCCCACAATAAACTATAACCACACCCTATTTATATTCAGCATACGCTGTGAATACAGTTAGATAATTTGACATTTTCCAATATTACAGTTGTTGATTTTGTTTGTTTGTTTTGTTACATTATTTGATTAAGCAGGGGAAATTTCAGTCGCAGACAACTGGTCTTCCTCATTCAACTGCTCCTTGCCCTATCCTGATAATGCCAAGCGTCTGGCTAGGAAGCGACAAGTATGAATTTTTAAGTCATTGGTTTGACTCAACCAGGATTCGAACCCACGATCTAGCAACATGGGAGACGGACGCTCTAACTCATTCGGCCATCCCGTCTGGTTAAGGCAGCAACAAACAACACGATTCGATCTATATATAAAAATAGACAACAGCTGTTGTAGATAGTAGGAGCAATGATTATCCCGCCAGATGAAGTAACTTGCAATCCAGATTTTGTTGCGCTATTTCCACTGCCATTCTTTAACACAAGTATTTATTTGTGTTAATCATGAATTTAGTACCAAGTGAGACAACCTTAGGTAAAACATATCCATATATGTCTCATAGCAGCACACAATACTACACACAACCAAAACCACACGCGCGCGCACACCACAATCCAAAAGCACAACAATATATTTCATTGTACCTGTTAGTCCAAACATGTGTAATTCATGGGGCGGGGCCGGGGCCAACACGAACGACTATGGTGGCGCCATCTACAGGGAAATACTGGAACTAATACCTAGCAGCCCGGCTCCCCCACGCCGTCTGGCGGATCGGCCCCGAACTAGCGGCGGACCACCGCCTCCAGCATAAGCATATTCAGCGTAGAAAGGAGCAGGACAACCAGTCACGTTTGAACTCGTCTGAGCCCGTTTGAACTTGCCGGAAATAGACTTTCCTCTTCTAGTGTTTGCGAGAACTCAGTGTCAGCCAATCAGAGCTGTTCTTTTCGATTGCAAATGGCTTCCCCCTATGGTGGCCGCCATTTGCAATAAAAAGAACAGCTCTGATTGCCTGGGAACATCTCTTAGTGTCAGCCAATCAGAGCCATTCTTTTTTATTGCAAATGGTGGCCCCCATAGGGGGCAGCCATTTGCAATAGAAAAGAACAGCTCTGATTGGCTCAAATTATGGAAAACTCCCAGTCGAATACAGCCATTATTTTTTTAGTAGTTTCTTGTTCAGACATTGTCACACATTTATGTATCTTCTGCACAGATTTAAGTGTTTGAAGTTTATTTGAAATTTATCTACATCGATCACTGTTTAAATCACACAATATCAGTACTTAAAGAATGCGAAACTCATCCTGCAAGGGTATGCTCAATATGGGACAGTGTTCATCCGATTTTCCTCCTTTCCTCGCTGTAGGCCCTTCTCGCCTCCAGTGCCGCAACGGCTCCATCCTCCTGGGAGTCAAATTTCCCGCTGAAAGGGTCACGTGACCGAACCCCGCCAGCTTCAAACCACACAATCGCCTAACCACCCAACACAAGAACATTATGTATATCCGCGTCAATAACTACAGTACAACCTGCTCCAACCACTTCAGGAATACCACCATAGTGAATCGATCGCAAAAAAATATATAACATTTTTAAAAACGCAGTCTGAAATGTTAATAATTTATTATAGACTGTCCGTTTTTCAATTCGTGAAACATGGTCGGGACAATGTGTACGGTGCCATTTAGAAGGCATCATTGGTCTGTAGCTGACACCGTGACACAACACGCTCAAAGATAACTAATTGCAAGCCTAGGGTTATGGGAAGTAAGTATGTAGCATTACAATTATTGGTACATAGATGACAGGGGCTGCTCTGGGCACCCCCCTCCACACACACACTTTCCCTCCAATTAAAATATACTGTGCTGTGGCTCCACCATTTGGAACATTGTTACCATGCACCTTCATCCCAGTGCATATTCTTAGAGGGCACGTCTGACAAAAATGGTAACTGGGTTCAACAATTAGTGAATTGTCAATGTTGCTTTCGCAATATGGGTAATTCTGGCGCGCAGAGATGACTACTTGTGGCGCCACCTATCCTTTCAACTGAAACCTTAGCCGCCTAGCGAAGTTATTGCGAACTACCAGCCAGCAACGGGCCCCTCCGGCACATCCACTGCCAACTGCACTTCCATTCAAGAAGCCGCTCCATCCAGAGGAGCCGTTCTCCAAAATTTACCGCCCACCCACCCGCATAATGGCCAGTCGATTGGTGGGGTTGAGTGCCTGATCGATGAACGGACTCAAACTTACTACCTCTAGCCTAATCTTAACTTAGGCTGAACTTGTAACTACACTTAGCCTCCAATGTTTCACAATGAACGCCCAGCATAGGACTTTGTGGGCATATGATGCTGGTGTATGGTAAGTACAGAATTTGTTGTTTATCCACCAAGTTTGCACGTTCCAAATACCTCACAGATTTGTGTGTGATTTAATTGTTTGTAATATATGGGTGCATACATGCAATATATCTAATATAATACTATAATGTATATAATGTATTATATATATATTGCATATATAATGTATATAATATATATAGTATATATATTATATATATATATATGAGTCAGCCTCACAACAATGGGGGGTCAATTTAAGATGTCGGCAGCGCAATTCTTAAAGTGTAGGGCATTTCTTTGTTTCATATTAAATTATCCTAGAAACAAATAAGGTTGTTGTATTTTATCTACCTTTACATTCAGGATAAGTTTAATGACTTTCCAACACCTATGTCAATGCTAAACTATAATTATACCGATCGACGCCGACATCCAATGCTCGACACTGACAACTTTAACAGATGTCAGCATCACAATTCTTAAAGTGTTGTGCATTTCTTTGTTTTATATTAAATTATCCTAGAAACAAATAAGGTTGTTGTATTTTCTCTACCTTTACATTCAGGATAAATTTAAGGACTTTCCAATACCTATGACAATGCTAAACTATAATTATACCGATCGATGCCGACATCCAATGCTCGACGCCAAGAACTTTCCCCAATTGGCCTATTTTCGTGAGTCTGACTCATATATATAACAGCTTCACAGTTACTGAATTAGGTATTGGTCATGTTGGTTGGCAACATGGGTAATTTGGGCGCGACAAGGAACCGAACACCCTTACCCACCATTCATCCCCCTTCTACACCTTGTTGCCATCATCTCCTATTATTTGACCGCGATGTAAACATTGACCTCATTTACTTATTCATAACCTTGACATACTTGATTGACCTCTTGACCTCATTAACCTTCACCTACTTCACTCTGGTTGATTTGTTGCCAATATATTGTTAATAAATTCTGTACTATGAGTTCATTGTTGCGTTATCAAATTAGACATAATATATCCACATTTCGACATTTAGATTTTACTAATATAGTAATATACAGTACCTACGGCTTAAAAAATAGATATATTAAAACAAAAATTGGATATGCATTTTTAGTTTTCAAAATAAAGTATGCAATTCTTCACAATAAACCCATAGCAATGTACAGAAACAACATGGCAAAGAAACAACGCCTTACACTGGTTCCAGATTCGCTAGCCCTAGATTCTATATGAGTTTTGACAGCATGCATGTTTTCTGAAGGCATCCATCCAATGAGCTGTTTGTTTATGCACACATGAAGTACAGGTAGTGTGACACACACTGCACGTCGCAATGACTAATGTCTATCGGTGGTGATGATGACAGCAACTCATCATTTGTTGGTTAACCCACCAATGACTGATGTCTATCGGTGGTGATGATGACAGCAACTCATCATTTGTTGTTTAACTCATCAATGACTGATGTCTATCAGTGGTGATGATGACAGCAACTCGTCATTTGTTGCTTAACTCGTCAATGACTGATGTCTATCGGTGGTGATGATGACAGCAACTCGTCATTTGTTGTTTAACCTGTCAATGACTGATGTCTATCAGTGGCGTTGATGACAGCAACTCATCATTTGTTGTTTAACTTGTCAATGACTGATGTCTATTGGTGGCGATGCTGACAGCAACTCGTCATTAGTTGTTTAACTTGTCAATGACCAATTGGTACACAGACTGCAGTGTAAGTGACATACATGACGTCACATCATTGTCACGGACTGAGCTGCCTGCAACGTACTGTAGATGTTGGTTGTCGTGCGGAGTAACGTCATAATGTCAGGCTTGTGATGTCACCCCCAAACTGAGACACGTCATTGACATCTATCCACCATTTCTCTGAAAGGGAAGGTAAATATAATATCTCTAAATCAAAGTTATGCTACTTCAAACTAAGTAAGGTATATTATAATGATCCACCTAATCTATTTATCTAACAAATAATAAGGACAGCAACTCAGTAGGCCTACCATTCGACTATACAACTGTTTAAAGTCATCACTTGACAATCGCGAGATAAAAAGCTGGGTTAGAACTATAGGAGTTTTGGCAAGCTTGTCGAAATTATTTTGGGTAGACCTACGGCTGACGGTCAGTTAAAATTGTTTCAATGTTATCAAATTTTAAGTTATCCCCTGTAAGGCATTTTCTATCGACATGTTGCCTAATGGGTCAGTCTCTAAAATTGGGCACTAAAGCATGACATGTAAACCAAAAGTGAAAACCTTCCAAATAATAGCAAAAATTATTCCAAATTATAGCAGAATCTATGTTTGTACACAGGTTAGCATGTTGTTCATATGTCAGAGTTGAACAAAATACATTTCACTTTTTGGTTTAGATCTTATACAAATTGAGCAATATGCCTACATTAATATCACTCATGTAACATGAAACACTTCCAGAACATCATTTTTACATACACAAGTCAAGCAAGATTTTATTGATAGCAGTAAAGCAAACAATGCTATTTCTTACAAAAACAAAGTTTGGCTAAATGTGTGGTGTCAATATGTAGGCTAAATTTTCACTGTAGCACAAAATGATACAAGTATAATTTTGATATATGTTGTGGAATAGATTCAATACATGTTGAACTGCTAACATACCTAATAGACATGCTAGAATAATTATTTGACTTGCGTTCAATAAAAGAAAGACTTAATTATCAGCATCGTAACGTGGAGACCAAATATTGGGTACCCAGTTTTGGATAATAACCCATCTACTAGTTCTTCCGCTGCTACCAGAGGGCCGGTGTGTCGTAGAAATCATCTATTATATATGTCCATGACTGACAATTCCCCTTGTATATTTCAGTAGGGATTATGTGGGTGAATTCAACACCAATTCGCACATATAAATGTTTGTAACATTTCCTTACTTACAAGTCACTCAAATGGATCATTATTTAAGCAAATTCTCGACATGTATAGTTACAATATAATTTTCGCAAAGCTAGGACCTACTAACGGGGAGAATGCAATTGATATGGGTTCATTTAGGGAACAATTATAACCCAGTGTCTTATTTAGTTGCGAAGTAAAAAACCCTTTAACAATTGTTTTCTATATTTATTGATATTTAATGATATTTATTTATATTTATTGATATTTATTGATGTTATTGATGTATATTGATGTTTATTGATATTTATTGGTGTTTATTGATATTTATTGATATTTATTTGTATTTATCTGTATTTATTTGTATTTATTTGTATTTATTTGTATTTATTTGTATATATATTTTGTTCTTTCTTTCTTTATTGGTATCGATAGTTATTGATAGTTATTGATATCTATACATATGATATATATATATATATTATATATATATATATATTTATACATATATATATATATGTATGAATGAAGTGAATTCTTGGAAGTCTATTTTATACGAGACAATTCAAGAGGAATACTATTAAAGTGAATTCGAAGCCGTCTAGTAAATAAACTGAAATAAGCCTGCAGCAGATTCAGTACAATTTCTAATTCCGGCGTTAAACTTAGAATTGACCATCTTCAGACATTTTAGGACCTTTATTTAAAGTTCCCTAGTCCGATGGTTTTGAGTTTCCCTCATTTTTCTGAGATTAATATATTCATTTAATTGTTATTATCTACCTTACTTTAGTTTCAAGTAACTTTTATTTTAAATGGCTAACATTTGAGATATTTGAAGTGTAAACATGTAAATTAATTGTGGCACGCATGTCATAAACTCTGACACCATTAGCTTCTGCAGTAACAGCGTATATTAAAATGGCTCAGTATTCCCTTCTATGTGATGACAAATGCTTAATAGGTGCATCCTTATATAAGTTAGATATGTAGAATCAAATGTATTAATTGTTTTGGTTTTGAAAGTTTGATGCTTCATCGGACTGTGCAGCATTAAACAAAGTTGAAGCCTACCTTTTATATTGTTCTAATGCTTGGCTGACCACAGATGCGACAATTTGGGATGCATAGGCCTCCATCCTCTGGAAAAGAGAACTGTAAGTTTAGTACAATGATTCCGTTCGTTAACTCATTTATTATATAGAGAGTAAAAAGTAAAGCTTGTTTTATTTAACAACACCTCTAGAGCGCATTGATTTTCATCATCGGCTATTGGGCATACAAAATATGGTTATTCTGACATATTTCTCTGGAGGAAACCCGCTCCCACCACATAGGTTTACTCTTTCGGATAAGCAGCAAGGGGTCTTTTATATGCACCTTCCAACATACAGGACAGCACATACCACAGCCTTTGATGAACCAGTTGTGGACCACTGGTTGGAATGGAAAATCACCCAAACTCTAAATGGATCCACTGAGAAGGGATCGATGACGGACAGCTTCACATGTGGACACTCTACCGCCTGAGCTACGCCCCACTCCCCTGATTATATAGTAATAGCAGGTATGCAGGTATTGCAGTACTTACCTGCTAAAATACCTCAGGGAGTTTGACGCCCCTGCCTTGCAAAGTTATAAACCACTGCCTTGTGGTGTACAGGTACTTGATAGAACCAAAGGCTAAGGGAGCAAACCCTAACAGAAAACCATGCTTCCGTGGCAGCATTAAGGGCGGTGATGAATGGAACTCCCAACATCTTCTGACCAGCGACTGCAGGGACAAATAGTTTGCGCCTGTCTTGATGTGTTCTTGCCGGTGTGAGACCTCTATTTGCTCCCCGAGAGAGTGCTGCTAGTAACTTGCAAAAGCCAGCAGCCCTTCAACACTTTGCAAGCAGCTTTTATGAAATGCACAACCGCACAAAATAGCGGCGCTTAAGAAATAAAAAGCAGTCTTTGTCGCATTGCGACCGACAGCATGATGATGATGAGCTGAACATTTAAATAGAAACCTTTCAGTGGCGTCCCGTGCCCCTTTAAGTGGGGCCCAAGGCACCTTCCATACCTATCGCATGCATACATCATAAAGAACACAAGAAAATAACATCATGGTCCTGACACTTAGCCAGACGTGTCTAACCTGGTTCATGGCCTTCTCCACAGATGTCGCCACTGAGGCATGTTGGCGCCGAAGCACCACCAACACTCACCAATAGTACTAGAACCTGGCTGGGCTGCACCAAATACTGGACTAGGTGAAAGAGCTCTTCAGATATATCGCGACCTTACTACAAAACGGTTCTATCTGACAAAATGGTGCTTATAAGATAATGAGGACTGAAGCTGTGTAACTGCATGATAGCAAAGCAGATAGAACAATATTATTTTTAATATATTTCAGTGAAAAATACCAGTTGAGAAACAGTTGTGTAACTGCATGATAACATTTTCTAGATTTTACATCCATAACACCAATTGGGCCACTCTGTCAGATAAAACCTTTTTATAGTAAGGTAACAATATATATATATATATATATATATATATATATATATATATATATATACATAACCTAATAAAAAGAAACATCCTCCGACACGAGTGATGTATTCAGGGTATGCAGGTACTGGGGAGCACCGGGGGTGGTGCCACCAGTCGCGGACATTGGGGAGGCAGTACAGTTTGTTTGTTTGTTGTTGTTTTACGTCCTAGCAACATCTAAGGTCATATCAGGACGGGGCAGTACAGTATATAGTGTAATAATAATAACAATTAGCATACAATGATAATAATAAGGACTTAATTCCCTTCCACGCCTTTATACTCGCATAGTGCGTTATACATCACATATATGAAGAGCTCTTTCTATATATGAATAGGCCCTTTTCGAAAACACGATCTACAAATTTGGCATTGGGATTGCAAACTAATTTTTTGGATTGGTGCTTATTGCTTTTGGAAAAGAGCTCTTTATATATATATATAGGGGTGGCTACATGTATATATATATATATATATATATATATATATACATTCAGTTATACATATAAGAGCTGTGAAAGCAGATTGGATATGACATATAAAAATGTCATACAATAATAATGTAGTAAACAAGATAATTTGAAATGGATACCATCGTTCATTTATATTCGCATAATTAAACTATAGATCTACTATATATACTCTATCCACCAGAGGTTCTTGGGCCTTAAGCTGTACATTCACAATAAATAACCTAATATTCCCGTTGGGTCGGACCCTTCCGTTGAGTCGATGGGAAAGTCTAGGAGATTAGTTATAATAATTACAGTACCTCATTTCGGTCCAGCTCTTCCTTTGTTAATCCGTTCGCTGGAAAAGTAGATAAGTTGTATTAGTTTATTTCTCGACGGGAATTGTATTCACATTTTCCCATTTCCAATGAATCTGGTCGTAACCAGTATCATCAAGATAATAATTCAACTTGGCGAGATCCTAGGCAGAGCTAAGCATAAGTAGGTCTACACAGATGTGACGACGCAAGTTATTTTAAAACAATACTAAACTACTCCGATTACAATTACCAGAGTACTGAAGCACACATTACCATTAGATTAGACCCCAATGTACTGTTGAGGCAATAGAAATGACCTACTATTGAGGTGATGGCTTTTCTATGCACAATTTGATTTTCCCGCTGTGATATATATATATATATATATATCTAATTATACATATTAGAGCCATGGAAGCAGATTGGATGAATTTGATATGACAATTGTGATGAATTGTATTCAAGTGTGATGAATTGTATTCAATTGTAATGCATTGTATTCAAGTGTTACAAATGGTATTGCATTGTTTTGCAATGTGATGGATTGTATTGCATTGCTATGAGTTGTGTTCAATTGTGATGAATTGTATTCAATTGTGTTGAATTGTATTCAATTAAAATGAATTGTATTCAAGTGTGATGAATGGTATTGCATTGTTTTGCAATCTGGTGAATTGTATTGCATTGCTATGAGTTGTCTTCAATTGTGATGAATTGTATTCAATTGTGACGAAAAGTATTGCAACGTGATGAACTGTATTCAATTTGATGAATTATATTGTGATATGATAATTATATATATATATATATATATATATATATGGATAGTGATACACCCTCTATTGCGTCTAATAAGCTCTGTAGTTGTTCCTCCCCCTCCTCTTGTGGGGTGGGGGGTGGGCGACCAGCATGCACCTCGGTCCCCCCTCTCACTCTTCTCAGGGCTGTTTTCGCCACTCAGTCGGAATTCTTTTTTATATATATAACCAAGTATACACGAGAGCGTATATCCCGATTCACAGGAAATTCGTACTGTGCTGCCCCCGGTGGCAACACAATGCATATAAAAGACCCCTTACAACTTTAAGAGGTTCCCATAAAACCGACCTATATGCTGTCTATATAGACCCCTTTTAATGTTTATAAACATTGTGTATGCGCGCGCAGCTTGGCTGCAGAACGAAGGCACACTGCCATTGAGTTTGCCGGTACGCGCAGTGCAAAACGTTTATTTTATTCAAAATTAATAGAAATGCAGAAACCGAACCATATAAATTAAAAATAATCTATTCGTTGAATATGTTTTCTATATGTGTACCAGGCGGTTTGTTTCTAGGTCGTGTGGTTGTAGAGATATTTCGCTTTTTCTGTAGGAAGATTGCTCACTGCCATTGACAATGCATTGAGTTTGCCGGTACGCACAGTGCAAAAAGTTAATTTTATTCAAAATTAATAGAAATCCAGAACCCTAACCGTATACATTTAATGTAATCTATTTGTTGAATATGTTTTCTATATATGTACCGATCGGTTTGTTTCTACGTGGTGTAGTTTTAGAGATATTTCACCTTTTCTCTATGAAGATTGCTCATAGCCATTGAGTTTGCAGTGTGACAGTGTGTCGTCCTGCAACTGACGTAATTGAAATAGGTCTATAGGTTCCCCCCACCTATTTAGACCGGATATAGGTCGGGGGAACTCGCAGGGCGGTTCGTGGCCGTTCCAGTAGGGGGCACCCCGGGCGGCGATATACCCAAAGGGCCCCGGCTGACAGTATTGCTTCTACTCAACTGGGCAGTGTAGCCTATCGTTTCTGCATTTTCAAACTTTTATACGCATTGCTACTTTGCCAACTGTGCCGACTTCCTTACTACACTGCCCCGACTTCTGCAACGGAAAGATTTGTTAAACAATTTCCTCCAGTGTTTGACGAGAGCAATTTACCCGACAGCTGGGAGGGGGGCGGGGGGGGGGGCTCCACCAATGCACAAGAGGAAATATAGGATGTACATGTTACCCTTGTATTTAAACTCGTTTAATGCATTATACATCTCATATATATAGGTCAAACACATTACGAGAGCATTAATGTTAATTTTCTCCCAAGAATATTGATTTCTTGACCAAATCTTTTCATACAGATTGTGTGAGTGAACATAACCAATCGAAGCATCGTCATTGTGATGGACTACAGTGCGATGGGATGGATTGCATTGTATTGTGATGGATTGTATTGTATTGTG
The DNA here is from genome assembly GCA_030323885.1 of Branchipolynoe longqiensis. Classification (NCBI taxonomy): domain Eukaryota; kingdom Metazoa; phylum Annelida; class Polychaeta; order Phyllodocida; family Polynoidae; genus Branchipolynoe; species Branchipolynoe longqiensis. The sequence continues at coordinate 74,324,033 of CM059193.1, forward strand.
ATCGATTATAGTGTGCTGCATTGCATTGTAATGCATTGCATTGAACTGCATTGCATTGTATTTTATTGCTTTGTATTGTGATGCATTGCATTGTATTATGATGCATTGCGTGGTGATGGACTGCATTGTATTGTGATGGACTACCCGGTACTGTGAGTGTGAGGAACTGAATTGCATTGTGATGAATTGTATTCAAGTGTGATGAATTGTATTCAATTGTAATGAATTGTATTGAAGTGTGACGAATGGTATTGCATTGTTTGGCAATGTGATGACTTGTATTTCATTGCTATGAATTGTCTTCAATTGTGATGAATTATATTCAATTGTGACGAAATATACTGCAACGTGACGAACTGTATTCAATTTGACGATTTATATTGCAATATAATAATTATATTGCAATGTGATGAATTGTATTCAATTGTGTTGAACTATATTCAATTGTGATGAACTGTTTTCAATTGTGTTGAATTGTATTCAATTGTGATGAATTGTAACTGTGTAATCCAACCAAAGGGGATGGCCGAATGAGTTAGAGTGTCTGTCTCCCGTGTTAGTAGATTATGGGTTAAAATCCTGGTTTAGTCAAACCAATGACTTAAAAATTGATACTTGTCGCTTCCTAGCCAGGCGCTCAGCATTATTAGAATATGGCAAGGAGCAGTGGAATGAGGAATACCAATCATCTGCAACTGAAATTTCCCAGGCTTAAACAATTAATGTACAACAACAAAAATGTGATGAATTGCGTTGCAATGTGATGGATTTCATGATATTGCATTAATTAACACTAATTTTCAATCATGAGAAGACATCCTTCTCTTCTTACATCAATTTTTCCTTTTCTCCATTCTTATATCAGAAAATGACAGAAACTCAAAACCATTGGACTTTAAGTGGAGCCTCTATTTAATTAATGCCTGAACTCGCTTGGGGTACTGTTATCTCATTACAATTGAGGCATGCGCATTCACTTCCCGAACACACACACACCGATCTTTCCCGAAGTGACAGCAACACATTGCTTCCAAGGCTTAAAAAAATGGCACAGAGGACGCCATGGGATTACAATTTTAATTAGTGACGCTCATGTTCATTAAAATAATAATGACAGATTATTTTGATGTGTTTCGTATTAAGAAATGTTTTCATACTGCTACCATAACATTAGCATCGATGAAACACTATGTCAAGGAGTACCATATATATTGTATTATTTGTTTGTTTGTTTATATTATTCTTCCGGGAAACAACTATGGTCAGATGAGGATGTATGCCGACTTGTGACAGTGTACATTAAAACCTTCCTAACCGACCACCTCCACAGATCGACCACTCCCTTATATTGATCGATTTATTTGGGTCACAACGATACCATTGTAACCATACTCTAACTCCCTAAACCTCCCACCTCCCTAAATGGACCACTTAAAGTCGATTGGTCGATTTAGAGAGGTTTTACTGTATTTTATTTACACTTTATAGCTAACTAGTGGAGTGTAAAGTGCTCACTAGGTGGTGACTGTGATTTTTTGTTTGTTTCTTTTGTTGTTGTTGGTACATTAGTTGTTTAAGCAGGGGAAATTTCAATCATGGACGATTGGTCTTCCTCATTCCACTGCTCCTTGCCCTATCCTAATAATGCCAAGCACCTGGCTAGGAAGCGACAAGTATACATTTTAAAGTCATTGGATTGACTCGACCGGGATTCAACACAACGATCCCACATTTTACCAGCAAGAGAGATGGATGCTCTAACTCATTCGGCCATCCCATCTGGTTAAATCTATGTACATTAGTAAGATTATCAAACACCCACATACACACAGAAAGTGCTCAGAGTGGATACAAAACTACAAACCTCTCTCCTGTAGACAGCTTTATTTGTTGTTCTTAAATTCTAATATGGTGGAATGGAGATGCTACTCCGTCTCACTAGGTGCAAGCATTTAGGTTATTTTGTTGTTCATGGGTCAGCTAGGGGTTAAAGCTGCATAGTCCAATGAAAATATCAAATTTTAAAAACCAAAACAATTATCTAAATTTGATTCTACATTTCTAACTTAGATACTGGTACACTTATTAAACATTTGTCACCACATAGAAGGGAATACTGAGGCAATTGAATAGAACCTGTTACTGCAAAAGCCTATGGCATCAGAGTTTTGACAAGCTTGCCAAAATTAATTTTCCATGGCTCCACTTCAAATATCTCAAAAGTTAGCCAATTAAAATAAAAGTGACTTCAAGCTAAAGTAAGATACATGATAACGATCAACCTAATGTATTTATCTCAGACAATTTCAGAAACTCAAACCATCGAACTATGCAACATTAATGTTTCAACAAACCACACATTCCAACTAACCCCACTCTCCCCTCCTCATGGAGAGCGATTAAAGTTGCACAGTCCGATGGGTTTTGAGTTTCTGTCATTTTCTGAGATAAACATATTAGGGTGATCGTTATAATCTACCCTACTTTCACTTGAAGTAACTTAGATTTTCAATAGCTAACTTTTGAGATATTTGAAGTGCAAACAAGCAAAAATTAGTTTCGGCGATCACGCCAAAACTCTGACACCATAGGTTTCTGCAGTAATAGGTTCTATTAAATTGCCTCGGTATTTATTCCCTTCTATGTGGTGACAAATGTCTAAGAAGTGCACCAGTATTTAAGTTAGATATGTAGAATCAAATTGAGATACTTGTTTTGATTTTGAAAATGTGATGCTTCATCGGACTATGCAGCTATAAATGCATATTTAAATAAATTACAGAAACTGGAAACCATCGCACTATGCAACTTTAAGAGGTTCCCACAAAACCTCATCCAATTATTTACATCGACGAGCCCACGTGCTTGGAATGAGAGTCATCGGCTTGCACAACATCTTGCTGTCACGTGACAACATAAAAGCACAGTTCGGCGCGCGTTGGCTACCTCGTGACCCGCCCTAGCAACGGTCGCCTGGGGACGGCATCAACAGGACATTTATTAGGTTCACTAGCGCTGGTACCAACTGACCCCTCGCCCCCTCCCTTCCTCTCACTGATCCATTTTATCGGACGCAGTGGCCGAGTGGGTAGAGCACAAGCTTCCCGTGCTGAACGTCGGGACTTCGATTCCCGGTGTGGCGTTTTCAGCCGTGTAACGTGTTCAGCCGTGTACATAGACTCAAACTCAAGGCATTGTCAATGGTCGTGAGTCACTAACCTTATAAATTTAATATAATGTTTTTGGTAAAGATGTTGTCTATATGTGTACCAAGCGATTTGTTTCTAGATGGTGTGGTTTTAGAGATATTTCACTTTTCCTGGATTTTCTGTATGAAGATTGCTCACCACCATTGACAATGCCTTGAGTTTGACGGTACGCGCAGTGCAAAACATTAGTTTTAATCAAAATTAATAGAAATCAAGAACCCTAACCATATATATTTAATATAATCTTTTTGGTGAAGATGTTTTCTATATGTGTACCAAGCGATTTGTTAATAGGTGGTGTGGTTTTAGAGATATTTCACTTGTTCTGTATTTTCTGTATGAAGATTACTCACGACCATTGACAATGCCTTGAGTTTGAGTCTAATCACACGGCTGAGCACGGTACACGGCTGAAAGCGCTACACCGGGACCAGACGGGGTGACTGAATGAGTTGAGAGTCCGTCTCCTGCTTTGGGAGATCGGGGGATCCGAACCCATGGATTCATGAGTTCGAACCCTGGTCAAGTCAACCACATGACCTAAAAATGTATACCTGTTGCTTCTTAGCCAGGCGCTAGTCATTATTAGGATAGGGCACGGACTGGTTGGTTCAGTGTCAGGATAATGTGACTCAGTGGGATATCAGGTCATGATACTGGTGGTCTGGTCTTCTAGTGGGGCAGCACAATAAAGTACTCATGAGTGTGCACTGTCACAAGTCGGTACCCGTCCTGATATAACGATAGATCTTGCTAGGACGTAAAGCAACAAATAAACAAACAAATCCATTTTGATTCCTTCCATCATCACTGGTACCTTGCACTTACACATCATCGGGACCCTGTATCCTTCTGCTGCCTCCCTTATGTACATCCATCCGCCCATTTCTGCCTTATACAAAATACCGCCACAGCTACCCAACTCACATGCATGTTTCCATATTTGCGCCGTATATCAGAACATCAGAATCGAGCCAATGAAACTACCCATTCATATGTACTGACACTAGGCAGCCCGTCATGTGGCTAACAAGTAACATCCCACGGCACCATCATCAATCAAAATGTATCACCGTTCATCTTCTTTCGTCAATCTCATTCCTCACTTTACTCATCATGAAAATGATTTGCATGAATAACTAACAGTATCCACAGCCAGAAGACCAGGTGTCTTGTGCCTGGTACACACCTACCATATAGGATTCGCGCACTAAAACTCGCGACTCGACCGGACCCGCTTAAAACTGAAAACGGGCCGATTCATTTTTCGAATCGCGAATCGCAATCGTAATCAGCCCGGTTTAGCCCTAAAACTGAGGTTTTATGCGCGAATCGCAATCACTAGGTGTGCACGGGGAGCGCACACCTCGCAATTTTTGTGCGCGAAACGGGCAGTTTTAGATCGTATATGGTAGGTGGGTGCGCACAAACGGTAGGTTTGTACTAGGCATTAGTGCTAAGAAATATGGTATTCTGAAGAATAACAATATATACAAAAAAAAGGTGGGTGTAGGGAATTGGGGTGGGTGGTTTTAGGGGATGGGGGTGGTTGGTTTTAGGGGATGGGGTGGGTGGTTTTGGGGGATGGGATGGGTGGGTGTAGGGGATGGGTGGGTGTAGGGGATGGGGTGTAGGGGATGGGGTGGGTGGGTGTAGGGGATGGGGATGGGTGGTTTTAGGGGATGGTTGGCGGCCAAGGCACCCATACCCATCCCCTACACCCACCCCCATACTCTAGGTTTTAGGGGATGGGGGTGGGTGGTCTTGTGGATGGGTGTGGGTCTAGGGGATAGGGGTGGGTGGAAATTGGCCGATGGGGGTGGGTGAGGGTGTGTGTGTGTAGAGCATGGGGGTGGGTGGGGAGGGGTTGGTAGGTGAGTTGGGTTGGTTAGTTGTTGGAGTTTTACGTCCTGGCAACATCTACGGTCATACCAGGACAGGTACTCACTTGTGACAGTGCACATTCATGGTAACTTTATAGTGCTGCCATATTGGGAGATCATGCCACCAGCTCCATGACCTGATATCCCACTGAGTCACATTATCTTGACACTGAGCTAACCAGCCCTTGTCCTCTCCTAATAATGCCTAGCGCCAGGCTAGGAAGCGGTAAGTATCACTTTTCGCACTGGCTATTCAGAGAGCTGCCGCTCTGCGAATTAGAACCACCAACACTGTAATTCGCAGAGCTACAACCAACCAATAGACTAGTTCATAATTCCGACTGTCCATGCGATGAAAATGGCGTCGACAGCAATCAATTTTAGCACCATCTCATTATTACGTCATGCTCCTAAATAACATAATTATGATAACTGTCTTAAATATACTGGATATATCAATTAGTTGCCTGAGTGACTTCATGTTTCTGCTTTGTTGTTCTGTATTTCTAATAATCTTGAATACAATCAAAGTTTTGTGGTGAGAGTGGGTGGGCATGGTGGTGAGTGGAGGTGGGTGGAGCTAGGGGGCTTTATCAAGTAAGATGCAGTGAGTGTGAAGCCGGTATGTGGGAGGTAGAGAATACTGACAGATGGACATGGGCTGGTGATGGGGGGTCATTCAGGAGGTGATGGCCGCTGCCTGGAGGGGGTCCACTGTCATGCTTGTTGTAGTGGTACTTCTCTACCCGGGTGATGCCTAGATAGCTAGCACCAGGCCTGCAAATGTTAAGGTACAGAGACGGGTATTATGCCAGCCAGACACTTCCCGGTATTGGGGATTTGTTGTTATCAGTTGATGTTATCGAAGTAAGTTACCGGAGACCAGACTAAGGTGGAAAGAGTATATAGGACATGTCGGTTGGTAGCCCAAGGAAGGAAATCTAATATATGAAGTATAATTTATTAGAGTAATATATATTATAGTAATAAATATATAGGCCCAGCCTATAATTAACAGGGAATTATCAAAAATAAAGCTGTGTTATGGCTTCCACCCACGAATTCACCCATCGATTCTCATTTCAAATTGTCATGATAAACCTCTATTGCTATGTTGCATGCTCTATATGCTCTATATGCTCTATATGCTCTATAACCCATTATGGGAATATAAACTAGGACACTAACCGTCACAGTTGAAGGACTTGCGGGCGTGGAAAGAAAATTGTTTGTTTGTAGTTTCTTTCTTGTTGTTTTACATCCTAGCAACATATAAGGTCATATCAGGGCGGGTACAGACTTGTCACAGTGCTCACTCATGGCGACTTTATAGTGCTGTCTCATTGGGAGACCAGCCCACCAGCACCATGACTCGATATCCCACTCAGTCACATTGTCCTGACACTGAGCCAACCAGTCCTTGCCCTATCCTAATAATGCAGAGCGCCTGACTAGGAAGCGACAAGTATCAATCTTTAAGTCATTGGTTTGAATTGACCAGGGTTTGAACCCACAAACCCATGTGTTCGGATCCCCCGGTCTCCCAAAACAGGAGACGGACGCTCAATTCATTCGGCCATCCCATCTGGTGTGGAACGAAGAACGGTCACATTTGTTTTCCCAGTGTCATATATTTGTGGGCACAGACTGAGAAAGCATGAGGTAGTCGCTTGATTTGTCGCGGCACCATCAGTGATTGGCTTGGCCGCATCTCGATGGTCAGTTACTTACAGGCAGATAATTATACATATAAAGTTCACTATGGTAAATAATAAATGAGAGACAAGCATGTTGGGCTAAGTGGTATTTATTTGAGATCTCTTGGCAAAAGACAGTGCGGGATCCAACGGGTGACTTTAGTGTCCTGAGCGCTCATAGGTGGCGCCATATTCGGGTCGATCCACACCATTGGATCCAAGGGTAGCCACGCGATTCCCACAAATTCGGATCAGACATATATATATACACGAATAATAATAATAATAAATGAACCAATATCAAGGTGGGTGCGTGACTCCAAACCCTGGAACAATATATAAATAATAATAATAATTAGTTCCTCCGTGGTTTATATTACTATAATAAATTATACTTCATATATTAGCTGATTTGATCTCCTTCCTTGCGCCACCAACCCACATGTCCTACATACTCTTCCCACCTTTGTCTGGTCTCCGGTAACTTACTTCGATAACATCTTTTACATATTACTATTGAAGAGCGATTGAGCAGGGGGAGAAAATCCCATCATTTTACACCCTCATCGGTCAGTATGCAGGTTTCACTTCTATATCTATTTACTGTAGTTCTAGAATTATATCATCTAAATCACAAAAGGTGGAACAAATTTGTCTAATAATGAAACAAGGTCAGTGTTATTTAATTAAATCATTTTGAAGCCCCCCTCCACCCCCACCCCCCAAAGAAGAATTAATATACGAATCGGGAATTAGTGGTTGAAAGCCTCATACACTTATTACAGAAGTGTTCATGTTGGCTGTTTGGTTGTCGGAATTTTAAGTCCTGGCAGCATCTAAGGTCATCTCAGGATGGGTACAGACTTGTGACAGTGCACACTCACGATGACTTTATAGTGCTACCCCAAAGGGAGACCAGGCCACTGTCACAAAGACCCGGCATCCCACTCAGTCACATTATCCTAACACCGAGCTAACCAGTCCTTGCCCTATCCTATTAATGCTGAGCACCAAGCTAGGAAGCGACAAGCATCAATTTTAAGTCATTGGTTTGACTCGACCGGGAACCGAACTCCCGACCTTCCGCTATGCCGATTAGGCCACCGCGCCGGGCCTGATGTGGATAAGACGAGTGCTACTGCTAGTGAGCGACTGACTTCGTCAAGGCTTACCGGTCACGTGCCCTACGGTATCACGTGATCACGTGATCACCAATCTGACTAGTCTGTCGGGTCGGTCCGAGGTATAAACATACCACGCATACCTTGCAAAATGTTACTAGAACGCAGGACCCCGATGATACTCAGAGAGAGGGAGGGAGAAGGGAGCGAGAAGGCAGGGAGAAGGGAGTGGTATGAGGGAATGATGGGTGGAGGAAGGATACAGAAAAGAGGACGGAGAGGAGGAGTAGGGAGAGAGGAGGGGGAGAGAGGAGGGGGAGAAGATACTGGGAGGGGATGAGGGAGGGATGAGAGAGGGAGGAGTGCATTAAGAGAGGGGGGAGAGCGGAGAGAAGGAGGACAGAGAGAGGAGAGGGCGAAGAGAAGAAAGAGAGAGAGAAGAGAGGAAAGGGAACGGGAAGAGAGGGGGAAGAGAGAGGGAGGAGAAACGCAGGAGAGCGGGAGGACGGAGGGAGGAAGGAGAGAGGGAGGGAGGACAGCCAGAGGAGAGAGGGAGGAAGGGAACAGAAAGGACGACATAGGGAGGTGGAAGGAGGGATATGAGATGAAGGAGGATGGCGCTTTAGCAACAAGGCATCAGAAGGACGTCATAGAAGATGAATGCCTAGAGAATGGTTGTGATAATGCATCACTGTGGTTTCACTATGGAAGTCTATATTTCGAGAGAAAAAAACCAAGTCAAAGCTTCGGCAACCAGTTCTATTTTTAGTTGATTTCACACTCTCGTCGCAGGGTCTAGTCACATGGACGACAGAGAAGGTTGGTTGGTTATTGGAGTTTTACGTCCTGGCAACATCTAAGGTCATATCAGGATGGGTACCGACTTGTGACAGTGTGCAATCATGGCAACTTTATAGTGCTTCCCCGCTGGGAGACCAGGCCACCAGAACCATAACCTGATATCCCACTGTCACATTATCCTGACACTAAGCCAAACAGTCCTTACCCTATCCTAATAATGCCGAGCGCCAGGCTAGGAAGCAACAAGTATCAATATTTAAGTCATTGGTTTGACTCGACCAGGGTTCGAACGCATCGCTTCGAATCCCAGGACCTACCAAAGCGGGAGATGGACGCTCAACTTATTCGCCCATCCCGTCTGGTCTGGTCCGACACAGAAGGACACAGAATTAGAGCTTTCTAAGTAGGACGCAAAAAAAGAGATAAAGAAAGAAACATAGAGAAGTAATCCAATTTAATGCAGCCATGCAGCTGTAAGGATTATCTGTGCTGTCTTCTTTATGACACCATGGGATGCGGCTGTCTATGGCTTTGTGTCTAATGCACCATGTAGAACTGAGATGTAATTATCTTCTGCGTGTCAGACGAACCAGACGGGATGCTGAATGAGTTAGAGCGTCAGTCTCTGGTGTTGGTAGATCGTGGGGTCGTGGATTCGAACCCTGGTCTAGTCAAACCAATGACTTAAAAGATTGATACTTGTCGCTTCCTAGCCTGGCACTCGGCATTATTAGGATAGGACAAGGACTGGTTGGCTCAGTGTCAGGATAATGTGACTGAGTGGGATATCAGGTCATGGTGCTGGTGGCCTGGTCTTCCAGTGGGGCAGCACTATAAAGTTGCCATGAGTGCACACTGTCCCAAGTCAGTACCCGTCCTGATATGACCTTAGATTTTGCTAGGACGTAAAACAACAACAAACAAACAAAGCCTGTCAGACGCATCAATTTCAAGCTGCACGCCCAAAATGGCGGCCATAGTGTGAGAACGAGGCTACACTTCGGGGACAGAGACACGTAGGACTAGTTGTTATCTCGCAGCCCCGTTCCTACTCTGGGTACGAATGATTCAACTGCACACAGACTAGGAAGGGGGCTGCGAGATAGCGACTAGTGCATGCAACACAATCGGAAATCGGCGGATGGTCCAATATATGGGCTGGTCCAATATCGGTGCCTTTCCCCTACACCCTTGTCAATTCTTAGTTGTCAATCTATCTATCAATCTCTATATCCGTCTGTCTATTTGTTTATCAGATTGGTTGATCTAATCCACCTATCTAATTTGTCTATCTACTATGTCTATCTAGCCCATTTATCTAACCCATATGTCCGATCCGTTTATCTAGCCTGTCTATTTAGCCCGTGTATCTAAAGTATCCATCTAACCCGTTTTTCTAATCTGTCTATTTAATCTATCTAATCTGTTTATCTAATCTATCTAACTAATCCCGTGATCTAAGCCATCAATATAGTCCCTATATCTAAGATGTCTATCTACTATCAGTTTAATATGTCTTTCTAATGGCCGGTACACACCTACCATTTACGATTCGCGCACTAAAACTCGCGACTCGACCCGACCCGCTTAAAACTGAAAACGGGCCGATTCGTTTTTCGAATCGCGAATCGCAATCGTAAACGGCCGCTTTTAGCACTAAAAACTTAGTTTTATGCACGAATCGCAATCGCTAGGTGTGCGCGGGGGGTGCACACCTAGCCATTTTTGTGCGCGAAACGGGCAGTTTTCGATCGTAAACGGGAGGTGTGCACGCACAAACGGTAGGTGTGTACCGGCCATAATGCATCGATCTAAGCTCTCTATCTAATATGTCTATCTAATCTGTCTATCTAATCTGTCTTTCTAATCCGTGTATCTAATCTGTCTATTTAATGCGTCTATACAATCTGTCAATCAAATCTGTCTATCTAATCTGGATATCTGTTTGTTGTTGTTTTACATCCTAGCAACATCGAAGGTCATATCAGGATGGGTACCGACTTGTGACAGTGGGCACTCATGGTGACTTTATAGTGCTGTCCCACTGGGAGACCAAGCCACCAGCACCATGACCTGATATCCCACTCAGTCACATTATCCTGACACTGAGCCAAACAGTCCTTGCCCTATCCTACTAATGCCAAGTGCCAGGCTAGGAAGTGACAAGTATCAATTTTTAAGTCATTGGTTTGACTCGACCAGGGTTTGAAACCACCATCCCATGGTCTACCAACACCTGAGACGCATGCTTTAACTCATCCCGTCTGGTGTTCTGGATATCTAATCTGTCTATAAAATGCTTCTATCCAATCTGTAAATCTAATCTGTCAATCAAATCTGTCTATCTAATCTGCCAATCCAGCCAACCAGCTAACCACCCACGACAACCATCGTCCATCCATCCAACCATCCTTCAATACATCTAGCTATTTATCTAAACCACGAGAGCCGAGCAGGCATCTGCAAACATAAGCAGCGCCCAAACAAAATTAATAGCCGAAAGAGACTCAATTTGGGCGCCTCATGAGGAATAATGGTTGTGATTAAGCTTAGTAATGCACCATTGTATCAAAACTAAGAAAAAAGCTAAGCCCGCCTTCCAAATAAAGGATAATATCAACCACATTTAAAGGACAAAAATATATTAAATGTATCTTATCTAACCAGACAGGATGTCCGAAACAGGCGAGCACCAACTTCGTATGTGACAGGTCTTTGGACCCAAATCCCAGGTTCAAACCTTGTCTGAGTCAAACTGATTGTAACATATTCTGATAATAAGCATTGGTGGGTGAATGCAAATGTTCTATTGTGAAACAGGTATACATGGCCAGGTGCATAGATGTGTTTATATAGTTGCTAATGGTGCTTGATTGATAGGTAAATAGACATAGTAGTCTGCACTCAGAGCCCTTCACACTACTCCCTCCCCCCTCTGCTAGTCCGGATCACCACACGCAAGCTCAAGGCAGATGGTGGCCAGGGCCCGTATGCATGACGCAGGGGTAGCGCTCTACCTCTCGGGGTAGTGGGGATTTCCGGGGTAGCAGTGAAAAGTTGCTATGCATGTGTCCGGGGTAAGGCTACCCCGGGGGGGTAAAAGTCGGGTAAGCTACCCCTACCCAGTAGCAGGTATAAGGCCGGGGGTAGGGACCGACTCGGGCCAAATCTATTGAATGCTCTCTGTCTGTGTCTCTGTCTGTGTCTCTGTGTCTCTGTCTGTGTCGCTGTGTCTCTGTCTGTGTCTGTGTCTCTGTGTCTCTCTCTGTGTCTCTGTGTCTGTCTCTGTGTCTGTCTCTGTATGGGTCTCTCTCTGTGTCTCTGTCTGTGTCTCTGTCTGTGTCTCTGTGTCTCTGTCTGTGTCTCTGTCTGTGTATGTGTATCTGTGTGTCTCTGTGTCTGTGTCTATCTCTGTGTCTCTGTGTCTGTCTCTGTATGGGTCTCTCTCTGTGTCTCTGTCTGTGTCTCTGTCTGTATCTCTGTGTCTCTGTTTGTGTCTCTGTCTCTGTCTGTGTATGTGTCTCTGTGTGTATGTGTCTCTGTGTCTGTCTATGTATGTGTCTCTGTCTGTGTCTGTGTGTGTGTGTGTCTCTGTGTCTCAGAGAGAGAGAGACAGATGCACAGACACAGCCTTACGGAGACACAGACAGATGGAGACATGGACAGAGACACGGACATAGACACAGACAGAGACACATACAGAGACAGACACAGAGACACAGACAGAGACACAGACAGAAACACATAAAGAGACACATACAGAGACAGACACAGAGACACATACACAGACAGAGACACATGCAGAGACACAGACACAGACACAGACCCAGACACAGACACAAACAGAGACACAGACGCGGAGACACAGACAGAGACACAGACAGAGACACAGAGACACAGACAGAGACACATACAGATACAGACACAGAGACACAGATGAGACACAGACACGGAGACACAGACAGAGACACAGACAAATACACATACAGAGACAGACACATACAGAGACAGACACAGAGACACAGACAGAGACACAGACAGAAACACATACAGAGACACATACAGAGACAGACACAGACAGAGACACAGACAGAGACATAGAGACACAGACAGAGACACATACAGAGACAGACACAGAGACACAGACAGAGACACAAACAGAAACACATACAGAGACACATACAGAGACAGACACAGAGACAGAGACAGAGACACATACACACACAGAGACACAGACACAGACACAGACAGAGACACAGAGACAGAGACACAGACACAGACACAGACACAGACACATACAGAGACACATACAGAGACAGACAGACACAGACACAGACACAGACAGAGACACAGGCACAGAGACACAGACAGACAGAGGCACAGACTCAACGCTTTAATTTTATTTTCAATGCTAACGGGTCGCCGGTGAGAAACGTCGTAGTGTGACAGGGCCGGCGGCGGCGGCGGTTTGTTTACTGTACATTCGTCGATTCGAAAATATAACTATTAATATCGCAGCCAATGTGGCAGTAGCCTTAATAATGCTTCGAATTTAGGGTTAAATTGATAAAATTTCACTTATTTGGTATGTAATTCTGTTAAATATGATGGCATTTAATATATTTGAGCCTAATATATGGCTACAAACACAGAGGGATTTCCCAAATCTATAAATAACTGCTAGGGTACCTACCTCCTCGCCGATTTGGCGTCATGCATACCCGTGACCCATTTCCTACCCAAGGCAATAGCTACCCCGAACTCGGTCCTTACCCCCGGGGGAGATAACTTACTCCTCGTGCATACGGCCCCAGGGCAGCCACACAGCTTGGTGGTGGTGGGCACTGTTACTGCACTGTTACTGCACTGTTACTGCACTGCTACTGCATTGTTACTTCACTGTTACTGCACCGTTACAGCACCATTACTGCACTGTTACTGCACTGTTACTGCACTGTTAATGCACTTTTACCGCACTGTTAATGTACTGTTACCGCACTGTTACCGCACTGTTACCACACTGTTACTGCACTGTTACTGCACTGTTACTGCACTGTTACTTCACTGTTACTGCACCGTTACATCACCATTACTGCACTGTTACTGCACTGTTAATGCACTGTTAATGCACTTTTACAGCACTGTTAATGTACTGTTACGCACTGTTACCGCTCTGTTACCACACTGTTACTGCACTGTTACTGCACTGTTACTGCACTGTTACTGCACTGTTACTTCACTGTTACTGCACCGTTACATCACCATTACTGCACTGTTACTGCACTGTTACTGCACTGTTAATGCACTTTTACCGCATTGTTAATGTACTGTTACGCACTGTTACCGCACTGTTACCACACTGTTACTGCACTGTTACTGCAATGTTACTGCACTGTTACTGCACTGGTACTTCACTGTTACTGCACCGTTACAGCACCATTACTGCACTGTTACTGCACTGCTACCGCACAGTTACTGCACTATTACCGCACTGTTACTGTACTGCTACCGCACTGCTACCGTACTGTTACCACACTGTTACTGCACTGTTACTGCACTATTACCGCACTGTTACCGTACTGTTACCACACTGTTACCACACTGTTGCCGCACTGTTACCACACTTTTACTGCACTGTTACTGCACTTTTACTTCACTGTTACTTCACTGTTACTTCACTGTTACTGCACTGTTACAGCACCATTACTGCACTGTTACTGCACTGTTACTACACTTTTACCACACTTTTACCGCACTGTTTCCGCACTGTTACCACACTGTTACCGCACTGTTACTGCACTGTTACTGCACTGTTACTGCACTGCTACTGCACTGTTACTGAAATACTTCTGAAAGGCCTATGGTTGCACTAGTATGATATTATATTATGTTATAAGCACTACATTTGCCGATGACAGATTCACGAAAGCGTGTCTATCTATCTTTCTATATATCTGTCTGTTTATCTATCTATGTATCTCTATCTCTCACCTGCCAACATTTATGTGCTCTATAATCCATTATGGGAATATAAACAAGGACACTACCGATCTTCAGTTCCCTATGTAATAATTAGCACTTATCCTATCTAGCTGACCCTGTTATTATGACATAGACCACGGTGGCGCCCCCTGTGAGCGGCCTTGTGCACTGTATGCCAGCTGCGCCTGGCCTTAACGCATTCACGTTTAACTCTATCAATTCAATGTAGCTAAGTCGCAGATGTCTGTTGCTAATCAATAGGCAGGGCTGACTAACTTTACTGGATGGAGGCTGTAGGGTGTGGGTATGGGTGTATGTGTGAGTGTGGGTGTGGGTGTGAGTGGGGGGGAGCAGGGTGTCTGTGACAGACAGGTGTGCCCACTAAACACAGGTAGATGAAAAGTGAAGACACAAGCGCTCACTCCACCCACACACTATCCCTAACTGAATGGCTGCCACAGCTCTTGCTGCTGGTTTCTGGTTTGGTGTCGACAAACAGCCATACAAGGATGATTCTCCTGGCCAGAATCCTTTGGAATAGAATCCCAAGTAGTCTGGTTCCCGAACCCGACCTGCCGATGGGTCCGGTGCCTACGGCCATTTTGGAAAGGATTGGCTGCCATCGATATGAGCAGATCCAGTTAGAGGTATACCCCGCTTAACTCTACCCCACTTAGCGCTACCTCGTTTAGCGCTGATTCGCTGCAGACCTCTTTTATCATTAGAGCGTTCTTTTATCATGGCAACCACCTTCCTTCAACCTCCATATATGGGAATCAAAACTGGGTTCTTCCTACTGCTCTCTCCCATGCACATGCGGGGCTGTCTAACTAACACACTCCGGTACTTGTCCTGATATGACCTTACATGTTGCTATGATGTTAATCCCTAACAAACAAACTCTCCTTCCGCTCTGTTATAATGACCCCACACAGCGCTGTTTTCATTTAGCGCTGTATTTTTAGGAGCACTCAGTGTGGTGTACATAAAACATTTACGTATGTAGTACCTGTCTTCAGCGATCACTGTGATTGGCAAACTCCTGCCACCTTTAGACAGAGCGCGGGCCTTGTGAGTGGAAGGTCGCGAGTTGGGTTCCTGGTCGAGTCAAACCAATGACTTAAAAATTGATACTTGTCACTTCCTAGCCAGGCACTTGGCATTAATATGATAGGGCAAGGACTGGTTTGCTCAGTGTCAGGATAATGTGACCATGTGGGATATCGGGTCATGGCACGGGCGGCCTGATTTCCCAGTGGGGCAGCACTATAAACTCACTATGAGTGTGCACTGTCACAAATGGGTACCCATCCTGATATGACCTTAGATGGTGTCTGGACGCAAAACTCCAACAACCAACCATCTGATTATCCCTCCATTGAGAGGACACCTGTTATTTCAGGACCCAGGGCAGTGTCCTCTTACCTAGAATTTAAAAACTCACTAAGACTAGTAAGAGTACATCGGATTGGGCAGGCCCTTAAAAGGCCTTATGTAGTTGCAGTAAAGTATGTTCCATGGCATCACTATACTGTAACTGGCAGACCACCGAACCCTCAGCCTCAGTTCCCCGCCCCCCCCTTTTTTCTTTGTTGCTCTTCCTCTGTTATTTCCAGTCAATCATATACAATGACAGAGACAGTCCAAATAAAAATGTAAAATTTAAGACATACATGCACTGGGATTGGTCCCACTGCTTCACTGGTCACAGCTGGTCCAGTGTATTATTAACAACCCCATCCCAAAAACATATTTCATAAACTCACATAACTAGAGTTACAATAGAATATTTTTAACAAACTGACATTTATATACCACTTGCCTAATTGCAACTGAACATTAAAACTGACTACAACTTTCCCAACTGAATACAGAAGATAACTTCTCGTTACATTCTACATATGCTGTAAATACTCACATTGATCCGACTAATATTGATCTAGTTATATGACACTACTGTTACCATATTGCTATGGAACTTTTGGGTTACAGAATTTCATCGTGTTACATGATGCAAATTGTGTATTCAACAGTTATTGTATATCTTATTCTATATATTCTTTTGTGTAAATAACCCTGAATTGAAAAATGGCTGGAAGACCAGTTCTTCGGTACTGACAAAAGACTGGTACTACTGTAGCTTTCGCCATCCTGGATTACGCAACGGCAAGTTAGCTGCGCATAGCAATAAAGAAATCTTTCTTCTCAATACTGCCATCTCCTTCCATGGGGCCACGTCAGCAATGTCGATGGATTAATTAAAAGCAGAAGCCAAAGCAAAAATAGGACTTCCTCTCAAACAGATTGCTTTGGATTTATTTAAAGCTGCATAGTCCGATGGTTTTTAGTTTCTCTCATTTTCTGAGATACATATATTAAATTGATTGCTATGATTGACCTTGCTTTAGTTTGAAGTAACATTTATTTTAAATGATTAACTTTTGAGATATTTTAAGTGTAAACATGCACAATTAATGTTGGCGTCACGCCAAAACTTAGGCTTCTGCAGAAACATTTTCTATAACCTTGATTGAGTACTCCCTGCCAGGTGGCAAGAATGCTTAATAAGTGCACAAGTTTCGATGTTAGATATATAGAATCAAATCTAGATAATCGGTTTGGTTTTGAAAATTGGATGCTTCATCGGACTATGCAGCTTTAAGCGTAACATTTAGTTAACGTCGTCACTTTCTAAAGGCTTTGCAGCTCACTTTTCAATGGGTCCTCCACGCAACTGGGGAAAGCGGCTGATGAAAAAAGAAGCCATAGGAAATGTATGTCCACTATTTAAAACCCTCTTCAGATTTCTACTGAGATAGCTTAACTTGCTCACATTAAATCCAAAGTGTGAACATAACTTATATGAACCCAATTTCTCTTCTTTTTTTTCTAACCGGATTTCATTACCATAGATTGTCTTATTAACGGTTGTGAAATAGTTCCATGCATAATTTTTCCTGAAAGATGCTGAATATTTGAAGTTATATATTATATATTTATTCAGATGAAGATCGTTGAAAGCAGCCCTGCACTCCCCACCCCCACCGGCCTGCCAATTGTTCGCCCCTCCCCCCATCACATCCCCCCAGTAATTCTCTTACTGGTGCACTGGGTATTGTATTGAATAAAAGACATGCCCTCAACTAACGAAGTGCGCTATAACACATACATGAATCAAACTTGAGATAGAATATGCCTTATTGCCTTTCCTTTCCATTTTAATTTGTGAAAAAGAAGAAGATTGATAGAATATGTATGTATATTCTACATATATTTCATATATATTATATATAATACATATTATATAATACATATTATATTTAATATATATAGCGTATGTATATTCTACACATATTTCATATATATTATATACTAGATATTATACTTAATATATATATAATATATATGATATATATACTATATATAATATATATATAATATATATAATACATATTATATATAATATATATCATATATATATATTATATATCATATATATCATATATAGTATATATATTATATATTATATAGATTATACATTTATATAAATAAAAGCGAATGTCTGTTTGTATGTGTGTTTTAAAAAAACCTCTGCTACCTTATAAGGCAAGATCCGGTTGGCTCAGTGCCAGGATAATGTGACTGAGTGGATATCAGGTCATGGTGCTGGCAGCCTCGTCTCCCAGTGGGGCAGCACTATAAAGTTGCCATGAGTGCTCACTGTCACAACTCGGTACCCATCCTGATATGACCTTAGATCTAGCCAGGACGTAAAACTCCAAACCCAACCAACGAATGTCGATATTACCTTAAATGTTGCTAGGAGGTCAGGCCCTAACAAACAAATAGATGTAAACTATTTATGCCATGTTATAAGGACCCTGCCACCACACTGATTCACCGGGCGCGGTAGTCGAATCGGTAGAGCGGGGCCTCGAGTGTGGTAGATCGCGAGCTTGGTTCCCGGTCGAGTCAAACCAATGACTTATAAAATTGATATATGTCGCTTCCTAGCCTGACGCTTGACAGTAAGAGAATAGGACAATGACTGATTAGCTTAGTGTCAGGATAATGTGACTGAGTGCGGTATCGGGTCATGGTGCCAGCGGCCTGATTTCCCAGTGGGGCAGCACTATTAAGTCACTATGAATACTATGAATACACACTGTCACAAGTTGGTACCTGGCCTGATATGACCTTATATCTGGCACGGACGTAACACCCCAACACCCACACCAACAGGTGGCGCCACCTTCGGCCCGCCTCGCCTCGACCAGATGTTGACCAGTGTCAGTCACACATGAGGATTCTTTTCTAATATGTTGAAGCACATTGTTGACCCCTTATGGGTTGTCCCTGCCTACAGCCCTGCAAGTGACCTTGATTACCCAGAAGGCTGGGCGATAATAGGTGGTGGGAACCGTCTGATCACAAAGCAACTCGTAAATGACACGCACAGCATCGCCCTAAATAGACCAAACGCGATGGCCGAATGAGTTAGATAGAGCGTCCGTCTCCCGTGTTGGTAGATCATGGGGTCATGGTTTGGAACCCTGGTCGAATCAAACCAATGAGTTAAAAATTGATACTTGTCGCTTCCTCGTCTGGTGCTTGGTATTATTAAGATAGGGTAAGGACTGGTTGGCTCAGTGTCAGGATAATGTGACTGAGTGGGATATCAGGTCAGGTGCCATGAGTGCGCATGGTCACAAGTCGGTACCTGTCCTGATATGACCTTAAATGTTGCTAGGATGTAAAACAACAACAAACAAACAAAGCATCCCCCGAAATAGGGATTTTGTTTCTTAGTTTCAATTCAGCAGGTATGGCGTAGTCAGTCCTTCAAGAAACATCACAACAGATATCCAATTAACCTGCTCAAGGAAGGCACCGATACTCCATGTACAGCAAAACCTCTCTAAATCGACCGACCATGGGACCGAATTTGACTGGTCCATTTACGGAGATGGTCGGTTTAGGGAGTTTTTCATTTCATTACAATGGTATTGTATGGGCGATAGTTTGGGACCCAAATAAAGTGATCGATATAGGGGAGCGGTGGATCTGTGGAGGTGGTCAGTTAGAGAGGTTTCAGTGTAGTATTCAAAATCAAGTCTAGACCAGATTTATTTAAGAAAAAGTATTTGTTTATTTGTATTAAAGCTGCATACTCCGATGAAGCATCTGATTTTCGAAAGCAAAGCAATTATTTAGATTTTATCCAGAATATCTAACTATAGCTGTGTTTACACGGGCGAGTGTAAAACGATTCAAGACAAATCGATTTATATGAATCATTGTAGTTGCGCGTTTACACGGAACGAGTTTGAAGGCGGAAATCGATATCTGCGCATGAGCAAGTCCATACTAACCAGCAGCCTTAGTGGTGAGCCTGTAGCCAGCAAGCACTGCTATTTGTTTAGTTTACACTCGTCGATTCGACAATATGAATAACGACGCCGATGTAGCTGCTACGTTAATATCGTTTGGAATTTAGGGTTAATTAAATTAAATTAAATTATTTGAGTATGTAATTCTGTTAAATATGATCACATTCAATAGATTTCGGCCTAATCGGTCTCTAACACTGCCGGGCACCAGTGTATAGTTACACCTGAGCCTGTATCCGGCGAGCACCACTATTTTACACTATCGCCGCCCGGGAACCAGCTGTATCGCTTCATCTATACTACCTCGCAAGGTGGTTTACATATACCGATTTATATGAATCGATTCAGCCCTAAAATGCCTCAGCATCGCATTTACACGGCAAATGTAAATCGATCTAGACAAGTGGTTTTATATGAGGCGTTTTAACTCGCCCGTGTAAACACGGCTTTAGATACTGAAGCCCTTACCCATTTGTTGCCACAATCTAGAAGGAAATGCTGAGTCAATTTAATAGAACCTCTTACTGCAGAAGCCTATTGTAACATATTCCGATTTACGGCATAGGGGGGAATGCAAATGTTCTATTACTGATTGGTGTACGTGATCAGGCGCATGTATGTATATATATGTAAGGGCTGGTGGTGCCTGAGTGGGATGTAAATAGACATAGTGGTGCTGGCAGGTCTGGGTGTGAGGGCACTCAGGGCCTACCCCCTCCCCCTCTGCTGGGATAGTGATCACCACACTAAGGGTCAAGGTTGGTGGTGGCCATGGGGGCCATACAGCTTGGTGGTGGTGGGCAGACCACTGGTAGTCATGGGGACCAGGAATGCTGGATCCATATATTGGTAGGGCCAAGAATGCTTGTTTTCCATTGGGGGAAAAGGGTGTGGTGATACTCTACAATGAACCCATGTAACCATATAAATAATAAACCAGAGGTCTTGACTCTCTCTCTCCTTCTTTACACTTTATATGCTTCCTTTCTCTTTGTCTGTATTAATTTCACTATATCCTGCCTACACAACCACAGATTCAAGCTTTAGCCATTTTACACTCTGATGTCAGAGTTTTGCTTGCCAAAAATAATTTGACATATATGTACATTTCAAATATCTAAAAAGTTAGCCATTTAAAATGAAAGTTACTTCAACCTAAAGGAAAGTAGATTATAAATATCAATTCAATATATTTATCTCAGAAAAAACTACAGTAACTCAAAACCATCGGATGATGCAACTTTAAGCTAAAGCAAATAAATTTGTGTAAAGAAACCATGTTGGTGGCATTGCGGGTGTTGCAATCAAAGGGGAAATTACACCGATACTTGCAGTTGAACCCATATTCCTGTCATTCCAAGGCAAACATCACTGACCATTAGCCTATTTAGGCTCCCTGATGCAATCCACCTACCCATGCCACATTTAATCTGGAAAGGTGAGTGCACCTCATTACTGTAGCCGGTGGCGGAATTGGTAGCGCTGGCAGGCTTCCCTTGTGCAATAGCCAGGGTCCAAACATCAGCCGATTCAAACCAATGAATTACAAAATTGATACCAGACGGGGTGGCGGAATGAGTTAGAGCACCCGTCTCCATACCTGCCAACTTTTGTTAAACGAAAATCCTAATAATAGAAATCCATCCGAGCGAAGCGAGGCGCGCAAGGACAAAATTGAAAAATACATAAAAAATGGTGCATTCTGGTGCATTTTCAGAGACATTTTAGGCACATTATTAAAGAAATTATTACTATTTAATTAATTTAATAAATTATTATTAATGATTTTGAAAAAGCGGAATAATATGTTTATAATTCGTAGGGCGGAATGAGAATACAAAAATCGTAATTATTCCGCCAAAATCGTAATAGTTGGCAGGTATGCGTCTCCCGTTTTGGTAGACTATGGGATCGTGGGTACAAACCCTGGTCAAGTCAAACCAATGACTTAAAAATTGATACTTGTCGCTTCCTAGTCAGGCACTCGGCATTATTAGGATAGGGCAAGGACTGGTTGGCTCAGTGTCAGGATAATGTGACTGAGTGGGATATGAGGTCATGCTGCTGCTGCTGGCGGTCTGGTCTCCCAGTGGGGAAGCACTATAAAGTCGCCAGTAGTTTGCACTGTCACAAGTCAGTACCCATCCTGATATGATTAGATGTTGCTAGGATGTAAAACAACAACACTACAAAATTGATACTTGTCGCTACCTAGCCTGGCGCTTGGCATTAATAGGATAGGGCAAGGACTGGTTAGCTCAGTATCAGGGTAATGTAACTGAGTGGAATATTGAGTCATAGTCCTGGCTGGCTTGTCTTCCAGTGGGGCCACATTATAAAGTTGCCATGAGTGCGCACTGTCACAAGTTTGGTACCTGTCCTGATGTTACCTTGCATATTGTCAGGACGTAACACCCCAACAAACACTGCAGCAGTAAATTTGATTCATTGGATCTGTTGTTATTAGGATCCCAATCCAAAAGCTCCTCTCCCCACCACCAGGGTCCTTAAGCTTCTCTCCTGGTCCCTGTGCCTTCTTACCTAAGGCCATGGAAGGCCTAGAGGTGTAGAGTTCTGCTTCCAGTGTTAGAGGTCTTGGGCTCGATTACTAAAGCCCCAGTCACACATACCCGGATCAGGGGCCGGACGAGCCCCAGACCGCCATCCGGGGTGGTCCGGGGTGATCCGGGGTGATCCGTGGCTCGTCCGTGGCTCGTCCATGCTGACACCCCTGATCCGGCCTGATTCGTGGCTTGTCCGGCGCCGTCTGGGCTCAGCCGCGGATGTTTTTAAATGGTTAAAACATCCCGGGCGGTCTGGGGGATTTTGCGATCCAGGCTCAATCCAGCCTGATCCGGCCTGATCCGGGGGTGGTCTGGGGGTGGTCCGGGTATTTCGGGGGTGGTCCGGGGTGGACCGGGCCTGTCCGGGGGTGGTACGGGGTCATCTTGAGCCACGGTTTGACCCAGACCATCCCCGGACTATCCAGGACTACCCCCGGCCTAGCCACGGACCACTCCCGGACTGCCCCCGTAAGACCGGGGGTGATCCGGGATAGTCCGGGGGTGATCCGGGATAGTCCAGGGGTGGTCCAGGGCAGTCCGGGGGTGGTGCGGCCTTGTCTGGGGCTGGTCCAGCCCAGTCCAGGGGCAGTCCGGGGGTGGTACGGGGCGGTCCAGGGCTCATCCGGGGCTCGTCCGGAAAAGTGTGACTGCGAGGCAAAAATCAAGGAAAACAGTGATTTTATCCGTGGCAGTCTGGGACAGCCCGGGCCGTTGGTCCGTGGGTGGTCCGGCTCAAAATCCGGGGCTCGTCCGGCTATGTGTGACTGGGGCTTAACCGTGACCAACTTCACCCGGCATTGAACATTACTAGCATAGCGTAGGAACAAATTGGTTCAATGTCATGATAACATGACTGAGCATTGGTTATTGGGGTCATTCAGCCGGTGACGTGGTATCCAAATGGGACAGCTCTATAAAATCGCCACAGATTGCCACATTGCCACAAGTCTGTACCCGTCATAATATGACTTTCGGCAAATCTGCCACATTTTTTGGATGGCAATCTGTAATTTTCACCTAAAACCTTCTAATTCTCTATGAATCTGTATCACATAATAAGTCATATATATATATGTCGCACATACCATAAAAAACCCGCGAATACAATTACATAATAGTATTGCTTATTCGTTTATAATCGACTTAGTTAAGTAATCAAATAAACACTTGTTCCATTAGACTGTGCCTTTGTGGAATGCGTACAAGGGAATAATGTGGTTACCCATTTTTATTTCCATAAATTTAACTAAAAATCCATATCAAAATGGAATACAGTTGTATCACTAAAAATAACACCAACTTCCGTATCAGATAAGGTAACCCACATCATGAGGCAGGTCTGCTTCGATGATGCCAGCACGTAAACAAACAAAAAACCCAAAAGAACCAATGAACCAAATAACGAAATTGGAAAAAAAAAATCCTTCCTTTCCAACCACCTGCGTGATGTAGCCAAGACAGCTGAGGCTCGAGGCGTGGGCCGGGGTGGGGGGGGGGGGGGACTCTCCATTAGCGCTTTCCATTTGCCGAGATCTCGCTGACAAAGCTCATGGTTCATGACGTCATGCATTGCTGTCAGTAGTCCACAGGCCGACAGACCGTCCTCCATCCTCCACCTCCGCCCCCCCCCTCCCCTTTCCGCCCCCCACCGCCTACCCTCCACGCCACCGGCCGCGGTGGCAGAATCGGTAGAGCGCTGGCCTCGCGTGTGGGAGATCGGGAGTTCGGTTCCCGGTCGAGTCAAACCAATGACTTATAAAATTGATAATTGTCTCTTCCTAGCCTGGAGCTCGGCATTAATAGGATAACATAAGGACTGGTTAGCTCAGTGTCAGGACAATGTGACTGAGTGGTCATGGTGCTGACTGCCAGTGGGGCAGCACTATCAAGTTACCATGAGTGCACACTGTCACAAATCGGTACCTGTCCTGATATGATCATAGATGTTGCCAAGATGTAAAACTCCAACAACCAACCAACCCCTCTGCCCCCCTCCATCCTCCCCTCCACACAACCACATTAGGTGTCATACGTGAAGTTTGCTTGTCTGTTGGGGTTTTACGTCCTGGCAATGTCTACGGTCATATCGGGACGCGTACCGACTTGTGACAGTCTGCAACCTCCTTGCGACCAAAGTGGTCGCAAGGAGGTTGGTGACCAGTGATGACCACATTTCCACCATCTTACCGCTACTTACCACTATTTTGCGATTTCTTTGCGTCTATCCATTTTGTTCTGGTCGCAAAGTGGTTGCAAGCAGTAGTGTGAATGGGATATTAATGAAAGATCACACTTTGAATGGGATGTTTTAGTTTGGTTGGGGTTGGTATGCCCAGCACCAATAGCATGTATGTAGTCAATGGCTATTATTACTACTTATATGATGTCACACAATGACTAGAAGGGTGGACTTGCAAAGGACATAAAGTGCCTGTCACACTTTGGTGGATTGAGCAACGGACAGAACCGGACAAAGAATAGTCTAGTCTGGTGTTATTCGGACTTTAAATGTATCGATTATGTAACGGACGGGTAACGGACGGGTAATGGATGGGTAATGGACGGGTACTGGATGGGTAACGGACGGGTAACGGACTGGTAACGGACGTGTAATGGACATGTAACGGGCG
Organism: Branchipolynoe longqiensis; assembly: GCA_030323885.1. Lineage (NCBI taxonomy): Eukaryota > Metazoa > Annelida > Polychaeta > Phyllodocida > Polynoidae > Branchipolynoe > Branchipolynoe longqiensis. The sequence continues at coordinate 74,349,310 of CM059193.1, forward strand.
GGAACGGACGGGAAACGGATGGGGAACGGATGGTCAATGGACAGGGAATGGACGGGGAATGGGTGGTAATGGATAATAACCGCATAGGTCAGTCTGGCACAATCCGTTACAAGTTTTGTGCATGTTCCAAAACTTGTAACGGATCGGGCCGGATATCAATGGATATCAACAGATATCAATGGATATGCAATGGATATGCAACGGACACAAACCGGACTTTGCTGGATATCAACGGACTTTGTTCGTTTTTTTTCCGTTTCCCCAATCCGGTGATATGTGACAGAGTCCTTAGGCATATGCAAACATCTTTAAATTTAGTCAGGACAACATTTGTCTGGATGCAGAATTATTATATGAAGACAGGTGCTCCAGAGAATAATGGGGGACCCCCCCCTCTCCCCACCTTCCTCCCCCACCCTTCACCCTCCCCCATCCCTGCTGCTTGAGCCCAGTCCGCGAAATGTAATTCAGGACACGAGGCGGAACTACATAGTATGGGAGTTTATTAAATCAATGTGTAGTAGAATGAGTAGTACAGTAACAAGTATAAGAGCGGGTAAGGGTAAATGAGTAGTGAATGAGTATCAGGTAGCAAATGAAATAAAGTCTCTGGGTGACCCGGGCCTCAACCCTTGAGATGTAAGTTGGGTCGGGTGGGCTGGTGAAAAATAGGTCTTGCTGGTCCGGCGTCGGGTGGAGAAGTGGGTGGAGTATGGGGAGGGCGGAAGTGAGGTCAGGGCTGGCGGGTACCCGCGGCGGCTCCAGCACGGGGGCGACGGTGTCGCCGCCTGGAGTTAAGTCGGGTAGGTTGAGTGGCGGGGGAGGGCGGTAGGGTATGGAGAGTGTGTTCGCCTCTGTCCCGAATTACCCATATTGACGCAGCAATATGGACAATGCCGACCACACTGGCAGTAAGTAACATAGTAAAATCCAGCCACATTGGGATGAAAATCGAATGTTTCTATGAATTTGATATGGATGGAAGGGTAGCGTCTTGTTGCTGAACAAAAAGAAAAAAGCTTTCAAATTAATAAAACCATCGGAAGGAATATTGCCAGAGGTGAATGAAATGGCAGTTCGAGATATACAAGGAAAACCCACCCAACAATTACTATTTTTATTAAAGCTACAGAGTCCGATGAAAAATTAAATTGTCAATGCCAAAACAATAATTATCCATATTTGATTCTACTTAGATGCTGGTGCAATTATTAAACATTTGTCGCTAAATATAAGGGAATACTGAAGCAATTAATATAACCTGTTACTGCAGAAGCCTAGGGTATCAGAGTTTAGGCATGCTTGCAAAGATTAATTTGGTATTTTTGCACTTCAAATATCTCCAAAGTTAGCCATTTAAAATAAAAGTTATTTAAAACTAAAGTATGGTAGATTATAACGATCAACCTAATATGTTAATCTCAGAAAATGACAGAAACTCAAATTCATTGAACTCTGCAACGCTCACCGAACAAAGAAGAGTTTCTACTACGAATTTACAGTGAAGTGGGTCAACAGAAGACGACATTTAATCACACCAGACGACAAAACAAACATTGCCATTTTGTGTGTGAGGCTTCCGTAGAATTAATCTTGTCGAGCCCCGACTACAGGCCGCGCAGCGCTAAGCGAATTCTGCATGTCTTGCGGTTTGCGGAAAATAGGCTTATAGACCTTTTCGAAAGAATAGACTACATCACCGTTCCAGCCGTGCGGTGCATTGTGGGATGTGTCAGAACAAAACAAACCCGCGAGAACCACATGGCACATGCTAAGACACTGGGTGCAGTTATGAAATGTGCTAGTTTCATCTCATCTCAGCTCTTGTTTGAAACATAGAACACTAACTAAAAAAAAATATAATAAAATACGATATTAATATTTTATCCAGTATTGTATTTACATCAATATAATCAGGACATCTTCTGCCATGTGCATTTATATTTAGACAAATCTGGGCACTCAGATTAGTGTTAGAACCATAGCCAGAGTCAGTTTTACTTATTTTATTCATGTTTTTATTTATATCCTATGGTTAATGACATATATAGAACTAGAAAATGAGAAGGGTTAATCAAATATCAGTTATCTATTTCTTTGAAACAGGTTTTTGTTGACACATTTGACATTTTAATATTTAGAACAAGAATTACTTATGGCTTATCATTGGTGATGTAAACATCAGCCTGTAAAGTGACTGAAATTGTATGTGTCTTAGCTCAAAATGCTTAATTGTGCATGTTAACGTAACATGACTAATTCACAGGGCGGAGGGAGGGGGGGGGACGCAAAAGGGGCGGGGCACCAAAACGCCCCGACCGGACCCCCTCCCCTACCGCAATCCGAACGAACCAACCCGACCCCAGTGGCGCCACCTACCAGGAGCACTGGAACCCACCTGCCCAGCAACAGGAGGAGCAAACTTGAAATTCCCGCCAGAACCACCACGTGACCCGTTTTCGAACCCAACTGCCTCCACGGCCACAACTCCTCCAGCACCCGAACCGACCACTCCACCACCATCTCTTCACGAAACGTAACGCCACGCAACGAAAACATGCCGACGCCACGCAAATCGGCTCGCAATGCAGCAAAGAAAGCTAATAACCCCCCGAAAGGACGTGGGCGCCCCAGGACTAAGATCACGGAGCACACGGATAATACGCAGAACACGGCGAGTGCAACGGGAGACGCTCGCCACCCGCAGTCACAACCACTGTCACTGTCACAACCACCATCACAGCCAGCACCTGGAGGAAGCGGGATAGGTGATGGCATCCTTGAGGCCATACAGGCGCTCATGACAAGCCAGATTAAAGATCTCAAGACGGACCTAAAAACTGACATACTCGCCACCGTGGAGGCAAGACTAAATACCAGTCCGGACTCCGACACGCGGGTGACACAACAAGGAGCACTAGCACGTGACGCGGCGGACGGTGTAGCCAGGCTTGGAGCGCTCAACCAGGCCAGAGCGGCCCCGGCCCAACTGCCCTTCCCGCCGGCCCCAACGGTCACGGGAGTGGATGCCGGCCTTATCCAGCGGCCCCCCACCACCCCCGACCCACACAGCCACCTACAATGCGACACACTTCGATGACGCCTACACGGAGGATCGGGACATACTGGCGGGATACGGACAACACGCCACGCCCGACTACGCCATCCACAACAACGAACGAGCGGAAGTTATCAATGACATCCTCCTCGCAGCAGGAACAGCACTCGGCCGTAAACGAGGTAAACCAAAATTTCTACCACACCTATATGTGATACGCGGCTCTAAGCGTGAGAAGGTGGGCCTCGGTGACGCGACATGGCCCGAGTACTGTGCGGCCCTGTTTAGGATGGGGAAGGACGCAGCAGTGCCACAGGCGTGGAAGGCGCCCATGATGGAGCACCACCACCAGCTGGTAACAATGGCGTCAACCTGGGACTGGAACACGTGCAGACAATGGTCCGAGCACGTGTTCGACATGATAGACGATGGCCGCCTCCCCTACGGGTGGGCTGACCACTACGCAATAAAGGACGTGCAGAGGGACGCCTGTGCTGTCGGCACACGATTGCACACCAAGCAACCCCCCCGCCCGGCCAGCGCCGGGGGGAAGACAAACAGCTACACCCCCAGCACCACCACTACTGCCGACAACAAGCCCGAGTTTAACAGAGAGACCGATGGCAAGCCCTGCCACCTCTGGAACTGGGGGAACGACTGCGGATTCGCAGCCTCCCACAGCCAGAACCCTGATCGCAGGGTCCACATATGTGCCTGGTGCGCAAACAAATATCACCGAGCAAATCCTCACCAGGAACGGGCCTGCATGAACAAAAAGCGGTTCATAGACAAAAAACCTACCTCCTCCCCTGACCCCACAACTCAGCAATCCACCCAGGGTTTTTGCTAAGTGGCTCCACCCCGCCCCACCTCAGCGCGGACGAGGAGCCACACGACGCCGAGACCACCAGCGGCGAGCAACGCACGGTACGTGATAGCATCAATACTGACTTTGGCACTAAAAGAAAAGTCGCCCACCCACGTGCCGGCTGGAGGAAACGCCCAACTAAACCTAACATTGTGTGTTGTGAATCTGCAAGCGATGGCGACTGTATCATTAGTGACGGTGATGTTGACGACGGCTGGAGGAAACGCCCCCCTCTAAACCACACTGCCGCCAGTAACTCTGTAAACTATGGCGACGGTATCACATGGGTCAGTGGCCCTGGTGACGTCACCAGCAGCCACGCCCCCGGCGGCGCGGGAGCCCCAAGGGGCCCCCCCGGATACCACCCCCGCAGCGACCACCGCGCACTCATCCCAAACCATGACGTAATGAGCTGCGTCTGTGTTGACATTTCCGACTGCAGCGACTGCAACAACGGCAACTGTGATGCCGACAGCAGCAGCGGCAGCAGCGTGGGTGGGACCACCCCACCCACCCCCCCCGGCAGCCAACACAATAGAACAGCCTGTACCATATGTCAAGCCTTTAACTACAAATGTGTCTGCCCCAGTGACCCTAGTTGCGGCGTCTGGCCCCGCCCCTCCGTCACCATCCAGAACTGCATCTGCGCTGACCTATCAGACTGTAGTGACTGCGATGCAGCCGCCGATCTCACTACGGGCGACGATGCTGACACCATTGCCTCATCCAGCCCCTCTAGCGGCCAAGGTCGGGACCACGACACTGGCAGCGACGGCACCGGGGCAGGCGGGGCTTGGATCACACAAGCACAACAGCAGGAAGCGCCACCGCTCTGACTGTGCCACCGACAGCAATGACAGCTGCACGGACAGCCCAACTAGACACGCCCGTGACACGACAGGCGGCGCCACCGGGCAGGGTGGTGACACCACCCGCGGCCGCCCACTAGCCAGTGGCCCACCACGCCCCCCTGTTGACGTCACAAAACAAGATGGAGGACACAGCAACCACAACAAGCCCCGCCCACACAGCACGGGTGGCGGCCACGACCACACCCCCTCCAACCCCAGACACGCCCCCGCATATGACGACAGCGGCACCGACGCACACCCTGCTGGCATGGCTCGCCATGAGGTGAAGCGCCCCCGGGTCAGCAGCACCAGCACCGATGTCAGTGACCACGCCCCCAGAACTGGAGATAGCGACGCAGCCGACTACAATACTCTCCCGCTACTTACCCCGGCACGGTACCGTGACACCCTAGACACGATATGGCCCCACCCAGTCGAGGACCAGTGGACACACCATAAGAAATACCACGACACATACATCCACGTTCGCCGGACGGCCGTCCCCAACTACATGGGTGCCACGATACCGGTCGCCTCCGGACTGAACATCCCTGAATGGAGGAGGATGCTCGCTGACTACCACGACCGCGAAATAGTCGACTACCTCGAATACGGCTGGCCAGCCGACTATGTCGCTGACACGGCCCCCACACCATCTGCAACAAACCACACTAGTGACCCTGCACAGCTCGATGCCATACGAAGGTACATTGAGACCGAGAGGGGCCATGGAGCCCTCCTCGGCCCCTTCAAAAAAAAAACCTTCTCCCCCTGGAACCAGGTCAGCCCAATCATGACACGCCCAAAAAAGAACACTCCAGAAAAGCGCGTTATCGTCGACCTCAGCTGGCCAAAGGGGGGCAGCGTCAACTCCGGCATCAAGAGGGGCCACTACCAGGGCCGCCCCTGCACCTACACCTTACCCAACATCATGGACGCAGCGGATGAGGTGGCCCGGATTGGGAGGGGCAGCTACATATGGGGGGCCGATCTAGCAAGGGCATACAGACAGCTCCGCGCCTGCCCTCTATCGGCCCCCCTCCTTGGCATTGCCATAGACGGCCAGTACTACACCGACGTGGCACCACCGTTCGGCTGCCGCACCTCCTCTATGGCGTGCGCCAGGACCACTAACGCGGTAGTACACCTCCTAAGAAAAAACGGCCATTTCGTCCACTGCTACCTTGATGACTTTGTGGGCGTGGCACCCACGAAGCACGAAGCCGAAAGGGCATACACCGATTGCATCAATATAACGGCCCGCCTTGGCCTCGCCCTATCACCCTCCAAGTGCACGCCACCCACCAAGGTCATCGAGTGGCTCGGATTCCACATTGACATAATGAAGATGCAGGTCACCATCCCAGAAGAAAAGCTCACCGATGTCCTCACCGAGTGCAAGAACTGGACGGCACCCAGGCGCGCGACCAGAAAGAACCTTCAGAAGCTGGTAGGCCAACTCCAGCATGTCGCCAAGTGTGTCACCCCTGCCAGGCGGTTCATGGCGAGGATACACGCCGCCCGCAGGCAGGCCCCCTTTAAAGGGCACTACCAAGTTCCCAGCGAGCTACAGGACGACATACGCTGGTTCCTCCAGTTCGCAGAACGCTCTAACGGGATAGTCCTCCTCCCAAGCGACCCCAAGCTCCCCTGGGTCATCGAGTGCGACTCCTCCCTCACGGGGGGTGGGGCACACTCACCCACAACCTACTACGGTCAACGATACCCCGACCGCCTCAGGACCAGCACCACTAACATCGCACACCTGGAGGCGATAAACCTAGTCGTGGCCCTCAGGGCCCTAGCCCCCCCCAACCCACACAAGTTCCGTATAACAGTGAACACCGACAATGCTGCGAGCCAACATGTACTCAGCACTGGCACTGGCCGCGACAACACTCTCACAGCATGCGCACGGGAGATATGGCTCTTTGCTGCCACCAATTCATGCGAGATCGACATAATCCACAAGCCTGGCAAAGACCTAATACTAGCCGACGCACTGAGCAGGCGCGCCAACGACCACAGAGCTCGGGCCACCGCCACCGCCCTATGCACCAGCCGCGCCCTCACTGAAATTACCGTTGAATTTGATAATGTATTCACCCCGGGCCTCTAGGTAACCTGGGAAGCTCACCACTTATTTGCCGCTCTCTCCCCAGGTTACACGGACGAACAGCATGAACGAATCCTCCAGGTCTACTATGCAGGGCTGACCGCAGGGACCTGGAAGAACAAGTCAGCCCAAGCGAGGCGATACCTGGGGTTCGCTGCAAGACACCGCAACGACCCCCTCGCACCGACACAGTACGACCTCCTAGCGTACATACTACACCTCAAAGAGACGCTAGCAACACCGGGGGCCGTACTCAACTACCTAAGCGGCGCCAAGACCTGGGTCCAGATGCTCGGAGGGGACGTCTCGGCATTCAACACATACCCAGTTGGCCTGATGAAGCGAGGCGTCCAGCGACTCGCGACGCACACGCCAAGCCAGGCCCCGCCCCTCACCCCTCAAGACCTAAGGCGAGCCATCCACTACCTCTCCACAGCCGGCCCCACAGCACGGGTACTCACAGCAGCTCTCCTCATAGGGTACCACACCCTCCTCAGGCAGGGAAACTTGCTGCACACGGGTACTCGTCATGCCCGGGCCACGCTCTCCTCGCTAGGGACGTCGTCCCTGGCCCCTCGGGGCTCACAATCACTGTCCGCACCACCAAGACTAGGTGGCGCCCGGGTCAGGCATACCGGGTGTTAGTTCCCGCCATACCTGGATCTCCCTACTGCCCCGCCTCGGCGTGGGTAGCCTACGCAGCATACCAACGGCCACGCCCCCTCGGCCCCGCCTTCCTGGCACCCGTGGGGGGCCCCCTCCTCCCAGCAGCGCTTCTGGGCGCGCTGAGGCTGGCGCTCGCGGCAACTGGAAATCCTGAGGCCATGCACTACACCCTCCACAGCCTCAGGAGGGGCGGGGCCCAGGCCTGTGCGGCCTCGGGCGCATCCCTAGGAGAAATCATGGAGCTGGGGTCGTGGACCTCAGCCTCCGTCCACTCCTACGTCCCCCGGGCCCAGATTATATCTGGCCCCCGAACCCTCTCCACCCTATTTGGTTGAGGGTTCGGTCCCCAGCCTACCCATCATCGCGGCCTGGACTCATGGGGGAAGCCCCACACACAAAAATGGAACTGACACCCCACACCTGACCTGTAACGAAACTGAACCCATTTAAACCTGAAGTAATAAAGATCCATCTTATACCCTAACATCTCCCTCCGCCTTAGTGAATTGTGCATGTTAACGTAACATGACTAATTCACAGGGCGGAGGGAGGGGGGGGGGGACGCAAAAGGGGCGGGGCACCAAAACGCCCCGACCGGACCCCCTCCCCTACCGCAATCCGAACGAACCAACCCGACCCCAGTGGCGCCACCTATCAGGAGCACTGGAACCCACCTGCCCAGCAACAGGAGGAGCAAACTTGAAATTCCCGCCAGAACCACCACGTGACCCGTTTTCGAACCCAACTGCCTCCACGGCCACAACTCCTCCAGCACCCGAACCGACCACTCCACCACCATCTCTTCACCCGCCCACCCACACCTCAAAGGACATAAGGAAGGGTTGAGGGTTCGGTCCCCAGCCTACCCATCATCGCGGCCTGGACTCATGGGGGAAGCCCCACACACAAAAATAGAACTGACACCCCACACCTGACCTGTAACGAAACTGAACCCATTTAAACCTGAAGTAATAAAGATCCATCTTATACCCTAACATCTCCCTCCGCCTTAGTGAATTATGGAGAGTTGTCTCTTAAGCATATTCATTATATTATTATATTGCATCCTTCCGTCCATGTTTGTGCCAAATTGTTATGTATTTCTATTAATTTTGAATAAAATGGGAGTTTTGCCCTATGCGCATCGTCAAACTCAATGGCTGTACACCTTAACTTTGTATCCAACGCCGTTTTCAGCACATGCACACTCGGAACCGTGATCTCGTCTATTTGCACAGTGAGCTGCGACCGGCAATATTAGTTCCTTCCACTGTCGTTAGAGGGCAAAAACTCCACCATGGCCAGGAGCCAGGCTGCTGTAGCTGATGTACCCACGTAACCGGCGTGCTGGAATGAGGCTCGCGGGTTCGAATCTTAGCACAGACAAGTAATTTTTCGCGACTGGTTCCATCTTAAATAATATTTGAATAAATGCTTTATATTGCACATGTATTTATATATCTATATTTATTTTTATATATCTTAAATATTCCATAATTCACCACACGACAAGGGGACTACATGACATGGGTTTATTCTTTAAACAGCCCTAGGGCCAACCTGTTGAACCTTAGTGGCGATCCGGTTACAGTAGCATGAATCTAGAATTACAATTGAGTACATTGGTAATATAACAGTGTAGTAGATCAAGTGCTTACAAATCTAGTCAGGGAATGTCATCAATCAAGAGTTACAATTGGTTAGGGTGGTAATATAACAGTGTAGTAAATCAAGTGCTTATGAATCTAGTCAGGCAGTGTCATCAATCAATAATTACAATTGGTTACCATGGTAATATAACAGTGTGGTAAATCAAATGCTTATGAATCTAGTCAGGAATGTAAATCAATTGAATGAGAAGTAGTGGTTACAGTAGTATGAAGGAGTAAGGTAATATAATGAGATATGAACAACAATAGGGCGAGTATAACTAACTGTACATCATAGAAACTAGGAAATCAGGCTCTCTCAACCCTATTCGGTGGTCCATTCGTAGGGATGGGTGGGCGGCCGAGAAAGCTGGTGGTTCTTGTCGGTCCGGCATCTGGAGTCGATGTGAAGGTGTCCGGTTCTGGGCTGCAGTTATATCGACTCGGACTGGCGAGATCTCGCAAGGGGAGATGTGGTCTCGCGGGGCGAGAGTGGTTCTCGGAGGCCCGATAGGGGTTTTTTGGGTATCAAGTTCAAATCCAGGCAGCGCCACCATCACAGTAGCCCCCTGTTCGCGCGCAAATTACCCATGTTGCCGAACAACATGTATAATTGATGCGATGGACAATAAATTATGGAATATATATATATATATTCCATAATTCATTTTCGATCCTATGCATATATATATGCCTGAGGAAGAAATACAATTATGTCATTCCCACACCTGTTCTTATCTTCTCGGTGCCCCCATCAGCAAAGCTACGTCAGTCCTGAAAAAAACACACATCGTACCTCACCTGCTGTACATTGTTACTGGCTTCTCGGCTTTATCTCTTATTATTTATTCTTGGCGTCCATCCTGCTCACGTATAAAATTCCTTCATAATTAACTTTAAAATAGAACGTACATCATTAGGAGTTTAAAAAAAAAAATGTATTGGGGGGCGGGGGTCTTACATCCTGGCAACATCTAAGGTCATATCAGGACAGGTATTGTGACAGTGCGCACTCACTGGCAGACCATGTCACCAGCACCATGAACCAATTAAGCACTCACTCTCATTATCCTGATACTGAGCTAACCAGCCCTTGCCATATCCTATTAATGCCGAGCAGAAGGCTATGTAATGGGGTTAAATGAGTGGGTGGCGCTCATTTGCTGTCATTGCTGGGGCACAGAGAACTGGGAAGCAGCCCCTCCCACCTGCCACTCACATCAGGCCATCCCATTGGCCAACCCCTCAACCAATCATCTTCGACCTCCCAACAGCCCCCACACTCCCCCGGTGAGCCCGGCAGAGCCAGTCGCACCCGGCCCACCGTAGCAGCAACACCTCTTCTTAACCCGCCCACCCACAACCTGCACTTAACTCGATCTTTAAAAATAAACCCAAGCAAAAAACAAAAAAACAAACGAAGAACTTGAAAAACCTAAAAACCATTGAACTGAAAAAAACTTGAACCTAATATGATTGATATGTTTGCCCTGATGTAGATTTGATGATTGTTTAATGATTGTTATAATGTTTTGTGATTGATTAATGACGGATTGATGACTGTAGAAAAATGCCGGTCCGCATCCTTGAAATGTCCTGTACTCATGATTAAAATGTCAACTTGATTAAATACCATAACTTCTTCTCCATGTCGGGCCCTGTTACCGGCCACTCATACCTGTAAGAAGTAGAACTCAACTACTCCGCCAGTTACCCTGTCTGTCATGGAAATAAAGTTGTGTTATTCCCAACCTCTGCTTCTGTCTTCTCTGAGCCCCGGGTAGCAATGACAAGTATCAATGTCATAAGTCATTGCTTTGACTCGGCTTGGATTGGAACTCCTAACCTTCCGCACGGAAAGCCTGCGCTCTACCGATTCGACCACCGCGTCCAGTGCAATTAAAAAGGAATCCAGTTTAAAGCTACTGATTCTTGCTTAAGAAAAAATGCAAGCCATTGTAGTGTTCTCTGTGATGGAGTGCTTAGAGTGTCTGACTTTTTTCTAGGTCGGAATCCTAATCTGAAGGTTGGTGGTTAGATTCCCCGTGCTTTATACTGCTCATATATTTATATATCTATATTTATTTGTATATATCTTAAATATTCCATAATTCACGACACGACAAGGGGACTACATGACATGGGTTTATTCATTAAACAGCCCTAGGGCCAACCTGTTGAACCTTAGTGGCGATAACAATTTGGACTTCCACCGCTGTGTATAACCTACAGCGTCATCAAAGGCCGGTTGCTCTCATACCATATCTATGTGGTGTGGGAGGTTAAAAATCCCTTAGGTCGGTAAAAGTGTAGGCTCAGGCTTTCTATCGACAAACTGTCTAATGGTGAAAACAAGTCTATTCAGACTTATCCATGATGGGCAGTATAAATCTTCAAGAAAGAAAAGAAAATAGTCTGTTTGAAGTAGCTGTTTCATTAAGGTTTGTATGTGTGTGAGTGTGCGTGTGTGTGTGTGTGTGAGGCGCAGACAGCTGAGGGCGACCTATTTAGGAATATGTGCAGCCCACTGGGCGGTGTAATGACCCACCAGTTGGCAGCACCAGTTGAGCACGACCTATTTAGGAATATGTGCAGCCCACTGGGCGGTGTAATGACCCGCCAGTTGGCAGCACCAGTTGAGCACTGATGGGATGGCTATGCGAGTGCGAGGCTGGGCTACCCGATGACCACATTAATCTATTTCATGCGCGGTGATTAGTAACGACTCTTGCGCATGCCACCGGCGCATTTCCGGGAGGGCGCTTCCTTCCATAATGACGCGCGGCGAATATGGTGCTAACAGAAGAAATGCTCTTCGGGTTTAGTTGTTTCCCAATATGACTTTCTATATACATGTATATGATAATTTGGTTTGAGTTAGGGCATGATATAGTCCAGAGTCCGCTTCTGATTAAAGTTGCATAGTCCGATGGTTTTGAATTTCTGTATTTTTTCTGAGATAAATATATTAGATCGATCACTAGTAGCTACTTTACATTAGTTCAAAGTTACTTTTATTTTAAATGGTAAACTTTTGAGATATTTTGAGTGCAAACATGGAAAATTGTTTCGGCAAGCTTGCCAAAACATCGAGGTCATATCAGGATGGGTACCAATTTGTGACAGTGCGCACTTATTGGGACTTTATAGTGCTGCCCCACTGGGAGACCAGGCCGCCAGCACCATGTCCTGATATCTCACTCAGTCGCATTATCCTGACACTGAGCTAACCAGTCCTTGCCCTATCCTAATAATGCCAGTGCCTGGCTAGGAAGCGACAAGTATACATTTTTAAGTCATGGGTTTGACTCGACCAGGGTTCGAACCCACGATCACATGGTCTACCAACACAGGAGATGGATGCCCTAACTTATTCGGCCATCCCGTCTGGTTCCATCTGAGATGGTCGGCTTGATCTTACATATGTCCTAGCCAAAGGCGCGAAAATAAATAGACCCCTCATGGGTACTGTTATGGTGCCTACAGGTGGGTACATCAAACCTTTCGGTTATATTACCAATGGCTTCTTGCGCATACTGTAATGGCCCATGTCCTACACTTGCTTGTCGAATACTAAGTAACTTTGAAGTTGCTTCAAACCTAAAGGCATTCCCAGGTTTATTCTACAAAGGTCAGAATAGAAGAGACTTGTCACTGCATCATGGGTTAGCGTGTTACCTCCTTCAGGGGATCGCCACGAGCCATGGGTGGAACAGTCCACCCATAGCAGCTACTACTGCTAGCGTGCTGCCGCCTGTTGTTACTTTTTAACAATAAGGGTCAGTGTAGTTGAGACCTGCACCATGTGGTTGTGGGGCTCATGACGGCCTACTCCAATACTGTGCCGCTTATAGCGAAATAGCGATATAGCGAATGGTAGACAGGAAGTGTGAACACTTATTTGTCTCTTATTTTTGCTTGAGTGCAAGTAAATAGGCAACACAAGGAGTAATTAGTAGCATGTGGTGAATAAGGGGTCAAATTTCCCTGGATCATCAGCCCATGCTTTTTCTAATCTATTCTTGAATGAATTAATTGACTCGGCATCAATAACATTTTGTGGGAGACTGTTCCATATATTGATGATCCTGTTTGAGAAACTGTGTTGCCTTAACTTTGAAATGGCTCTGGGTTTTACTAGTTTGAGAGTATGGCCCCAAGTGCCTTCTCTTTTATTCAAGGTGAACAATTTGTTCATATCTATTTTATCAAAACACTTCATAATTTTAAATCCTTCAATTATGTCACTTCTTTTCCTTCTGTAGGAAAGGGTAGGAAGTTTCAATTCACTAAGCCTTTGTTCATAGGGTAGGTCCTTTATAACTGCAACTCATTTTGTTGCACGTCTCTGAACCTTTTCGATCTCCAGAATATCTTTCCGAAAAATTGGGCTCCAAATTTGTGGACAGTATTCCAAAATGTGGACAGTCAAATATTCCAAGTAACACTGTCACTGATAGAAAGTTGGTGTGTATATGTAATATACAGGCCCTAATATAATCGAAATACAACATTGTACATATGTATATGAACAGTTCAGGTGCAAAACCCTGTAAATACCAATCAAAGATTTCATTAAAATAAAGGAATTTTACTTTGAAAACAATTTTAATTCTCAGTAAATTCACTTTTCTTGTGATGATATGATTGTGGAGCACTGAAAAAAAGTATGAATGTGAACAAATATAATTTTTGAATGTTTAATTCCAATGTTTGTCCTAATTTTTGGATTGGCGTTTATGGGGTTTTGTACCTAAACACTACATATGCATATGTAATAATCTGAGTGTGTGGGCAGTGTGACATGAGATTGGCTGAAGACAAAAGCTGAGAATTCATTCCGCACATTTACAATGACTATTAATATGCATGTATGGATGGATGCACAGTCGGGTCTTTCATTTGTTATTACACATATACAGAGCTATTTTGCTTCTGGCGATGGAACTATATTCTGGCGACTTCATATGGTAATAGTGTCATTCGGCTGAGCAGAAAGGCACATTTGTATCAAAGGAACATGCGTGCAATAATGAACACAAGTGAAGCCTGGGGAAGATTTCTTCTGTTTTTTTAACATAGTCCCCTAATGACGATGGGTTCTGGGAGCTGCGAAGAGAGTCTATGGCACACCTTCACCGAAGCCCATTTTTCATTTAGCTAATTAATAATAGGTGAAGTTTCAGTCGTCCGGATTAGAGAGTTTATACAATGGTGGCGCCACCTAAAGGACAACTAGAAAGCATACATGTTCAGGTATCTGTTCTCACACCAAGGCCTCTTTGATTTATATGGGGGTTATGCTACCTAGCAAAATCCAAGGTCGGACTGAGACAGGTATCGACTTGTGAGTGTCGGCACTTAAGGTGGCTTTTTAGTGTTACTCCACTGGGATATCATGATGACCTTATGATCCATTTATCCCACTCAGTCACTCATCTAACCAGTCACTGCCCAATCCTAGTGTCAAATATTCAAAGTAACACGGACGAGGTAGCGACAAATATCAAGCCTTTGATTTAACTCAGCCAGAGACTGATTCCACGCCCTGCTGCATGAGAAGTCAGATCTCAACCCAATTAGCCATCCTATCTGATGGTGCATAAAGAGAGACCATCATTATATTAATTCTTCTGTCTTCAGAAACTGTATGTCACCGCCATATCTATATATCTAGACACACAGATAATTGTATCAGATCATCTGAAGCTGGACTGGTTATCAACTAATATTGAGCTACCTAGATAATAGCTACTAGTTGATTTTTTTTTTTTTTTTGTGACAAGTTTTTTATTTTGCCCATAATGTATAAGCGCCCATGAGGGTGCTTGTTTTCAACGATGGACAGCTGTGATACTGGATTGGTCTGGTCCCACACTCAAGAGTCTTTACCTGATCTTTCTCATGCCAACCTTTGCGGTTTTGGGCGTTAGTAGTTTCTATATTAGTTTTTATTTAATTTTCAAGTATTTTCCTAACCTGTATATGATAACTTAGCCTACTATGTACATCTACGCAGATGACATACAGGCCTGTGGGAGAGGATCCCATCCCATTGTGGTTTGTTACATCATCCTTTCACCCATGCCCTGTCCTTAGATAGTACACAAGTGTGCCAGAACACCCCATCCCATTGTGGTTTGTTACAGCATTCTTTCACCCATGCCCTGTCCTTAGATAGTACACCAGTGTGCCAGAACACCCCTGGACCCTTCAGGACTGCGACTCGGTGGCATGGCTGTGTTGTATGGTTAGCCATTTTGTATTTCAGGGTGATTTGGATGCATGACCATCGCCTGCCTGGTTCTGCTTTGGTTTGTGCCAGTACACATATCCAGACAGACTGCGCCCTATGGTGATCTTACATGGTGATCACCACAATGGATAGTTCTAAACCCTAACCCAACACACCCTTCCAACCAGCTAATATGTAAGTACCAATCCAACAATCTTCATAAGGATCTTCTTTTGAATGAAGTGGTGTGCATATGTTATATTGAGATGTTAACAAAACAGATAATAGTAAGATGTTAGTAAAACATATTATAGTAATAATTTGGTCAAATATATTATGGGGAGATGTTTGTAAAACAGATTACACGGGGATGTTTGTAAACAGATTATAATGAGATGTTAGTGCAACAGATTATAGTGATATGTTAGTAAACCATTATAGTGAGATGTTAGTAAAACATATTAGATTAAGATTTTGGTCAAACATAGTATAGTGAGATGTTTGTAAAACCGAGTATACTGAGATGTTTGTAAACAGATTATAATGTGATGTTAGTAAACCAGATTATAGTGAGATGTTAGTAAACCAGATTATAGTGAGATGTTAGTAAACCATTATAGTGAGATGTTAGTAAAACATTATAGTAAGATGTTTGTGAAAAAGATTATTGTGAGATGTTAGTTAAACAGATGACTATGGTGAGATGTTAGTAAAACATGTTAGTAAACAGATTATAGTGAGATGTTTGTAAAACATTATAGTGAAATGTTAGTAAAACAGATTATAGTGAGATGTTAAGAAAACAGATTATAGTGAGATGTTTGTAAAACATTATAGTGAGATGTTGGTAAAACAGATTATAGTGAGATGTTTGTAAAACATTATAGTGAGATGTTAGTGAAAAAGATTATAGTGAGCTGTTAGTAAAACAGATTATAGTGAGATGTTTGTAAAATATGATAGTGAGATGTTAGTAAAACAGATTATGGTGAGATATTTGTAAAACATGGTAGTGAAATGTTAACAAAACATTATAGTGTATGTTACTAAAAATAGATTATAGTGACATGTTTGTAAAGCAGATCATTATGGTGTGATGTTAGTGAAACAGATTAAAGAGGGACATTCATAAAACATATAGGAAGATGTAAGTAAAACAGATCTTGCTGAAATATTAGTAAAACAGGGCACCACATTCCTGATTGCCGGTAATGGTGGTGCTTGTCGTGGGGAAGGGGATGAGTGAGGAAGGAAGGTGGGGAGGGGCTGGTGGTGGTGGTGGTGGGGGGGGGGGGAGGGTAGCCAAATTCCCCGACATGGTATGGCGATAGTTACTCTTGCAGCTCTTTAATCAGGGTTCACAAGTCCTGTAGAGAGAAGGGAGTCAGGAGTGAGGGAGAGGATGGGGTGAGGGGGTTCTTTGAAGCATGGGAGTGCTATATTAGCACATAAATGCACAGTGCTGAGGACCAGTTTGAGACGCAAAAGGTCCACTCGATATAGCGATATAGCGAATGGTAGACAGGAAGTGTGAACGCTTATTTGTCTCTCATTTTTGTTGGTACATTAGTTGTCCCAAGCAAGGGAAATCCCAGTCACAGACGACTGGTCTTCCCCACTCCACTGCTGGTCGATAGAAAGCCCAAGCCTACAGTTTTACCGACCCAAGGGATTTTTAACCTCCCACACCACATAGACATGGTATGAGAGCAACCGGCCTTTGATGACGCTGAAAGTTATACACAGCAGTGGAAATCCAAATTGGCAGAGCTGGGGGCATGGGGAATCGAACCTCCAACCCTCAGATTAGGAGTCTGACCTAGAAAAAAGTCAGACACTCTAACCACTCCACCACAGAGAACGCCACTCATGAGCATTAACTACAACGTCAAGGCTGAGTTGCATAAAGGGTATTTTCCCACGGAGGATTCACATTGAATTGCTATCCACATTTGGTTCTTCCACTGACGTCAGAGGGCAGATTTGTGGTGGAAATCCTCTATGTAAGACCTTTTTCACAATGCATGCTGCACAGATAATAGTAGTTCTTCCATTGCATTCAAGGGGGAAGTAGGTGGTGGAAATCCTCTATGTAAGACCTTTTTCACAGAGCATGCTGCATAGTGAGTCGTTATCTATGAGAGTAGTTCTTCGACTGATATGACCTTAGATGTTACTAGGACGTAAAACAACAACAAACAAACAACAAATCGACTGACAACAAAGGGCAAGTTGGTGGTGGAAATCTTCTATTTGATACCTTTTCCGCAGAGCATGTTGCATACTGAGCTGTTATCTATACAATAATAGTAGTCCCTCCACTGCTATCAGGGGCACGTTGGTGGTGGAAATCCTCTATACATAAAACATTTTCCGCAGAGCATGCTTACACAGTCAGTTGCTCCGTACACCAGATTTCCACCCCCCCATTCTTTTTTTGTTGTTGTTAAATTAATTTATTCATATATATCTTTTGTCAGTGTCCTAGCACTGGTCTTCTGACCGAAAGTGTTAGAATAAAAGGTTTTTCTTCCCTATGATGTCAGGCGAAGAACTACTTTATTATTTAGATAACGTCCCACTATAAACCTATTTCATATGACGTCAGCATGGGTATTTAGGTCAGTGCATGCGCAGTTTGGCTGCAGGATGACACACTGTCACACTGCAAACTCAGTGGCTATGAGCAATCTTCATACAGAAAAAGTGAAATATCTCTAAAACCACACCACCTAGCCACAAACCACTTGTAACACATATAGAAAACATATTCAATGAATAGATTATATTAAATTCATAAGGTTAGGGTTCTGCATTTCTATTAATTTTAAATAAAATAAACGTTTTGCACTGCGCATACCAGCAAACTCAATGCATTGTCAATGGCCGTGAGCAATCTTCTAACAGAAAAAGTGAAATATCTCTAAAACCACACCACCGAGACACAAACCGCTTGGAACACATATAGAAAACATATTCAACGAATAGATTATATTAAATGTATATGGTTAGACTTCTGCATTTCTATTAATTTTGAATAAAATATACGTTTTGCAATGCGCATATGGCAAACTCAATGCATTGTTAATGGCAGTGAGCAATCTTCATACAGAAAAAGTGAAATATCTCTAAAACCACACGACCTAGGCACCAACCGCTTGGAACACATATAGAAAACATATTCAATGAATAGATTATATTAAATTTATATGGTTAGGCTTCTGCATTTCTATTAATTTTGAATAAAATAACCGTTTTGCACTACGCATACCGGCAAACCCAGTGGCAGTGCACATTCATTCTGCAGCCAAGCTGCGCGCGCATACACGGTGTTAGTAAACATTGAAATAGGTCTAGACAGCATCGGTAGGCAGCTCTATAAAAGTGGCATGTTTTTGAGTTAAGCACAACACATTAACAATTCTAATCCCTACTTAAAGTTTCATAGTCCGATGTATTTTTTCTGAGATAAATATATTAGATCGATCACTAGTCTCTACTTTACATTAGGTCAAAGCTACTTATATTTTAAATGGTAAACCTTTGAGATATTTTGAGTGCAAACGTGGGATATTAGTTTTGGCAAGCTGGTCAAAACTCTGACACCATAGACATCTGTAGTAACAGGTTCTGTTAATTGACTCAGTATTGCATTCTACACAGAAACAAATGCTTAATAAGTGCATCAGTATCTAAGTTAGATATGTCAAATCAAATTTAGATAATTGTTTTGGTTTTGAAAATTTGATATTTTCATTGGACTATGCAGCTTTAAGTGTGAGCTTATTAATATAATAATAACGAGTTGTGAATGGAACTAAATACGTAATCTCTCCACTGATAATGCATCACATTTGGTGAGATGTCCTCACCTACAGCCGGTTAGAGATTATATATTTAGTTCCATTCACAATTCATTATCAATTTTTGTAAGGAAACTGGTTTTCATCATAAACTTATTTTCCATTTTTAAATTGAAAACACTTTGTATTGTCTGTTTTATTTTGTATATACCATTTGGGATTATTTTACTACAGGTGTATGCTCTTTTGACACACATTTCACTGTTCTATTTCAACTGTTTAAAATGTAATATTTGAGTTATTTGTGTTCAACCAGTCCGCGACCCTCCAGTAGCGAATCTTTATTTTTTTGTGCTGAAGAGTCATTAAACAAACAAACAAACGTTCAGTGAGGCGCGCCATGTACACCCTGCTGACATTTCAAAGATAATGTTTGTTTTATTCAACGACGCCTCTAAAGCGCATTGATTTTCATCATCGGCTATTGGGCATCAAACATATGGTCATTCTCACACATTTCTTTGCAATAAACCTACTGCCGCCACATAGGCTACTCTTTCCGATAAGCAGTGAGGGGTCTGTTACATGCACTTTCCCACGTAGAGTGCTGACATTTCACTAATATTAAACAGCATCGGCTAGGTAGCGATAAGTATATATGTAAGTCATTGATTTGACTTCTCCGGGATTTGAATTCCCGACCTTCCGCACGGGAAGCCTGCACTCTTACCGCTTTGGTCATCGCGTCCGGTGTTTGGTCAGAGGCTGGCATTAGTAGGCTCTATTTGACTGATCTCATATTAAATCAGACAATGCCACTGCCTGCATTACTCCACCAGGCCATTCACAATGAGCCAATCTCATTTGACTGTGCCATCCCATAATAGGCGCATCATTGGGATGATTACATTGGCTTGTAGTGCTATATCAATGCTCATCCACCCCCGACTTCATATACTACTTAGGACAGGAAATGGGCGGTAATAGGTCACTTCCGGTATGCCAGTGTGGACGTGACGGTCGAATCCATAAGAGCGCTGGGTTCGATTCCTGGCCGAGTCAAAGCAATGACTTCCAATGACATTGATACTTATCGCTACTTAGCCTGTCGCTCGGCAAGGCTGTTTAATTATATTTGTTTACGTCCTAGCAACATCTAAGGTCATGTCAGGATGGGCATTGACTTGTGACAGTGCACGCTCACCGTGACCTGATATCCCACAGTCACATTATCCTGATACTGTTCTAACCAGTCCTTGTCCTATCCTAGTAATGCCATGTGCCAGGCTAGATAGTGACAAGTATCAATTATATTAGTCATTGGTTTGACTCGGCCGGGATTCGAACTCCCAACCTTCCACACGGGAGGCCTGCGCTCTACAGATTCGACCACCGCGTCCGTTCGACTGGTTTACTCAGTATAATGATACTATGACTGAGTGGGATATCAGGTCATTATACCGGCAGGCATGGTCTCTCACTAGGACAAGCCATTATCGGTCCTGATATGATCTTAGATGTTGCTAGGACATAAACCCCCAACAAGTCTAGTTCAGTGGGAGGAGAGGTGGGCAGGTAGAAGCGCCACCGGTACAGTTTGGAATAAAAAGGCATAGATGATGATAGCTTACCTTCAGTGCATGTATTTATACTCGTATAATACGCTATGCACTCACATATCAATAGCTACCTGTCATGGTGTTATATCTATCCATATAGAACGGTCCATACACTAAAATCCACACTCACCTGTGTCATTATGTTTTATGCAGAAGAAAGCCTTCCATACACTTACTTCCCAGTAGTCAGTGGTATTCCTATACCAATTCTCTTTTGGCGAATCTGGGTGACTGCTTCCATTACCAGTTGGTCGACCATTCATTGATTAAATGGGGGAAATGTCAATCATGGATAATTGGTCTGCCTCATTCTATCGCTTCTTGGTCTAGCATTCTTTCATATTTGTTGCTGTTGAAAATGAATTGAAATAGTGCGCCTCATGTGAGACTGGAACCCATATTTCTGCCATTCTGGGACGAGCATCCTAACGATTACAGGTTAGCCAACCCTCACGGTTTCACCGTAAGGTGTACACTAATGTATGTCCCCATCATCATCTTAAACCGATCTTCCGGTTTGTCATTGTCAAATGTTGGCAATCCTGCAATACCATTAATATAGTAATATTATATAACTTGTATGGATTATTGTGTCCAAAAGACACCACATAACATCTAACATGTTTAATTGCTCTGTGAGAGTACCCAGATACCCATTATATAATATCCCTTCAAGCTGCATAGTCTGATGAAGCATCAAATTTTCAAAACCAAAATAATGATATAAATTTGACTCTACATATCTAACTTCGATATTGATGCACATAGTCAGCATGTATTGCCACATAGAAGGGAACACTGACACGATTTGATAGAACCTGTTACTGTTGAAGCCTATCATGTCAGAGTTTTGGGGTGCTTGCCAAAACTAAGTTTGCATGTTTGAATTTCAAATATCTCAAAACTTATCCATTTAAAACCAAAGTTACTCTAACCGGAAATAAGGTAGATTATAACGATCAATTTAATATATTTATCTCAGAAAAATGACCAAAACGCAAAACCATTGGACGATGGAACTTTAAGATCTTCCGGTTTTTCATTTTCCAACATTGTCATTCCCTACCATTAGTGTATCTAGGCTCCCTGATGCAATCATCCTACTCGCTCTAACATATGCACAGCACATTTGACTTGCGGAGGACAATGCACATTAGTATACTAGTAATGCCAAGCGAGCCCCAGACAAGGTAGCGACAACTATTGCTTTAGTTAATGTTTGGTTTGAATTACCCAGAGATTGAACCCATGACCTCTTGAACGGTAAGCTAGCATTCTACTAATTTAGCCATCATATTTGATCAAGAATTAGAACTGTCCTGGGGGCACTTGGAAAATGAAGGGAAATATTGCACAATGAGCAGGACTCGAACCCAGACTTCTGCTAATTCAGGGACTAGCGTCCTAACCATTAGACTATCTAGGCTCCCTGATGGAAGTAAAGACAATGCACATAGGGAATTTCACTGAAACATGAATTAGTTTTAATTCTTTCAGCCAGATGTTAGCTATGAATGTTCCAATAATATCTGTACATTAGAAGGCTGATTGATTGATTGATTGGTGGTTGCTTTACGCCGTGTCCGCAGCATAGGCTGAAGTCATAATTAATACCAATGCAATGAACATACACACTATATATATATATATATATATATGATATATATTATACAGGTGGAGAATTCACTCAATACAGAGCGAGAGTTAAGCTAAGATTCCTTATATGCGGTGTGCGGTATGCGGCATGCGAATGTCGTATAGATATATGCCAACCCCCAACATTTATTGGAGTTTTTCCTCCAAATTTGGGAAGGAACAGTGTTGGTTTCTATGGCAAGCACAGAAGCATTCACATTCGCATGGCGCACCGATGGCTACAGGGACCGATTCAGTTGCCGCATTTGCATTTGCATTCGCATTCGCATTCGCATTCGGAGGCATGGAAGCACCCCTATTCACTTAGATACTTTTCCATTCTTTGCTGAATTCGCATTCGCATTCGCATTCACATGCCGCATACCACGTGTAAGGAATGCTAGCTTAAGGGGGAGAGCGAGAGGATAGGGAAGGCTATAGTTACCCATTCGGCCACCGCGTCCGGTTGGAGTGCACGGGATGGAGAGTGGAGATTGGAGAGTGGAGGCATGCATTCCAATGCGTAGCTCCCCAGAGAAATAAAGGGGTGATGTGACCGGGTGGAGTTGGGTGGGTGGGTGGGTTGTGGGGGTGGGGTAGGGGTGAGGGTAGGGTTTGGGGGTGGGGTGACGGGTGGGAGAGTGGGCGGGGCGGTGTATGTGGGCAGTGTATGTAAGTAGTATGCCTGGGTAATCTGTGTGTGGGCAATATGTGTGTGGATAGTGTGTGTGTGTGCAGTGTGTGAGCAGTGTGTGAGCAGTGTGTGAGCAGCACCTGAGCAGTATCTGAACAATGTGCGTATTTTACTATATTGGAACCAAACAACGTGGTGTTCTCTGTGGCGGACTTGTTAGAGTGTCTGACTTTTTTCTAGGTCAGACTCCTACTCTGAAGGTTGGTGGTTCGATTCCCCGTGCCCCCACCTCTGCCAATTTGGATTTCCACTGCTGTGGATAACTTACAGCGTCATCAAAGGCCAGTTGCTCTCATGCCATGTCTATGTGGTGTGGGAGGTTACAAATCCCTTGGGTCGGTAAAAGTGTAGGCTCGGGCTTTCTATCGACAAACTGTCTAATGGTGAAAACAAGTCTATTCAGGCTTATCCATAATAGGCAGTATAAATCTTCAAGAAAAAACACTCTACAAACAGTGGCACCACCAGCGAAAATACTTGATTAATTTGTCAGACACGTAGGTTGTCACTCACTAACAGTCATTGTCTTACAAAAAAACACCTATTTAGCCGATCGAGCCCAATCATGTCATTTTGAAGCGTGGTGCATCACGAACACAGAATGGTCACCTTCATATTTATATTTAAGGCTTCAAATAGTTGTGTGACGCAAAATGTCTATTAAAGTTGCATAGTCCGATGCAAACTTAAAATTTTCAAAACCAAAACAATTATCTAGATATCATTCTACTTATGAAACATTTCTCATAGAAGGGAATACATATTTGCATGGTTACGCTTTAAATATCTCAAAAGTTTAAAATAAAAGTTACCGTAATCTAAAGTAAGGTAGATAATAGCGATCAACCCACTATATTTATCCTATTAAATCACAGAAACTCAAAGCCATCGGAATATGCAGCTATAAGCTGTTGATAAAACACCCACCAGGTGTCTCTAGGTAGGCAGCCATTGACAGTCTACATCTTACACAGATTTCCATTGGTCGAGGAGCTCCGAGCAGCTCCGACAAGCGCCGAGCAGCCCCGAGCATCACTAAACAGCTCCGAGCAGCCCAGAACAGTTCCGAGCAGTCCCGGCCAGATCCGAGCAGCCCGGACAAGCTCCGACCAGCTCCAAGCAGCTCAGAACAGCCCCGAGCAGCTCCGAGCAGCACCGAGCAGCTTTGAACATACCCGACTAGCTCGAAGCAGCCGAGAGCAGTCCCAAGCAGTTTAAAACAGCTCCGAGCAGCTCCGAACAGCTCTGAACAGCACCGAGCAGCACAGAGCAGCACAGAGCAGCTCCGAGCAGCATGGAGCTGCTCGGTAAACAGCAGATACGACTGGGTCATGTTCCAGCCTTGTTACACCCTGTCATTGTCAAAGGCTGCAGAGACTAAACTGAATAGGCTGGCGTTTATTTTCTGACAATGGATTTTAGCATCCAAGAGCCTCTGGTATTTGTACTGACACATGCCCCAAGTGGATTAGTCCCTCCGCTCACTTTTATTCGGACACCACAGACGTTCACTGAGTAACTGTGACTTTTAAGCCGCGCAAATCATGATCCTCATGTTTGTTTTTTAACATAGCTGGTCCTAGGATATCATACAGGAAAGTTGTGTATCGACTGAACGGATACATTTAGGACATATGTATCTATGAATCTCTATATATGTATATATATATATATATATATGTATGTATATATGCGTATCTATCTATATATATATATGTATATATAGATATATATATCTATATATATATCTATATATCTATGTATCTATACATCTATAATATATATATCTATATATTTATATATCTATATATGTATATATATACATATATCTATATCTATATATCTATGTATCTATACATCTATAATATATATATATATATATATTTATATATCTATATATATATATATATGTATCTGTATATATATCTATATTAATGTATATCTGTATATGTATATATATATATATATCTATATATCTCTATATATCGTTATATGTCTATATATATCCATATATCCATATATCTATATTTCTTTATATATATACATGTATAGATCTGTATGTATATATATATAAATATACATATCTATATATATATATGTATATATACATATCTATATATTTATAAATTATATAATAATATTATATATATATATAAGTATCGGAGAAGAAGTCGTTTCAAGGTTGTATGATTTCGGACCATAGAAGCGGGCATGCGCGTGGTTCCGGCCGCAAGCGCCGGCGCGCTGCCCCCGCCTATATATACTCGATGTTCTGCGCCAGTTCGCGCCACTCTTCCACCGATTGAAAAATCTTCAGAGAGCAGGAAGGAGTCCAAGTGTGCTTGTTTCAAATGGAATAAGGACTATGGATGCTCCAGGTCAGAGGAGGAGTATGGCTATGGCCACTGGTGTAGCACATGCAAAAGCAAAAGCCATAAGCGATATGACTGCAGAAATGAGTGACATTGTGAACGTCGAGAAAATGATGATAACATTGTTCGACTACCAGTTCTGAGCACAGTTGATAACTATTGTTCTAATGACTCACCAGTTGTTGAAGCTCAACTAGTTGAGTGCATGGAATGTGATTCTGTACCTGTTACTAACAAAGTTGATTGCGTTGATATTGATTGCATGTAATGTGATTGTTTGCCAATTACTAACACAGTTGATTGCATTGATGTTGTTTCACACTTGAATGCTTCTTGTTGCTGTGACATAACAGTCTCAGCCGGTACTGAGTAACATTCAGATATTTTGAATTATGACGTTCCGACATGTACTAATTGTTTGAACGACCCAAACCTTGAGGGGGCTGTTTCAGTGCTTGGGACTGTCAATGTGAATGGGGTTGAACCCGATATTCACTGAAGTGGTTATGAAAACGAGATTGACTCTAATGATTTGTCCCAGTCAGGAATGATTAGGGGATTGGGCAATGTGTGTAGTCGGAGGATTACCACTGATGATTCGCTTGGCATGGGGTCCGGGGCCTTGGAGATAATGCTGAAGTGAGGCGTGTGAATCACACGATTAATGATTGGTTGAAAACCAATCCTGATTCTATCTATATATTTATATATATATACATATATATATATCTATATTTCTATATGAACCAATGACTTAAAAATTGATGGCGTTCAGCATTACTAGGATATAGGATAGGGCAATGAGTGGTGGCATGAGGAAGACCAATTATCTGGGATTGAAATTTCCCCTGGTTAATAAACTAATGCACTCTCACACAACTAAGCAAACCACACAAAATAGGTATCTGAGTAAAAAAAAGAACGACACAAACAGAGTTAGCTATGTTTTCCTTCATCATATATGTATTTAAACGAGACACTTGAGTATTCAATGAACTTGAAATTTTGATAAATGGCATCGGCAAACAGTTTTCCCAACGGCATCTCTCGATGGACCCACCAAGAGAGGCTCAGGGGATATCAAGTGGAGATGACGATGTTGACAGTGCCCAGTACCAGAGTTGACAGCCTGCAGTGTCAGTATTGACAGTGCGCTGGTGTCAATGTTTGGTGAATGGGAGCAGTGTCAAGGCAGTGCATTCCTCTCCCTTGTGGTCAAAGATTATTAAAAGTAGACGTGACTTCCAATGCTTAGTTCTCTGTGGCGGAGTGGTTAGAGTGTCTGACTTTTTTCTAGGTCAGACTCCTAATCTGAGGGTCAGCGGTTCGATTCCCCGTGCCCCCAGCTCTGCCAATTTGGATTTCCACTGCTGCGTATATCTCACAGCGTCATCAAAGGCCAGTTGCTCTCATACCATGTCTATTTGGTGTGGGAGGTTAAAAATCCCTTGGGTCGGTAACAGTGTAGGCTCGGGCCTTCTATCAACCAGCAGTGCAGTGGGGAAGATCAGTCGTCTGTGACTGGGATTTCCCCTGCTTGGGACAACTAATGTACCAAAAAAAAAAAAAGAGAGACAAATAAGTGTTCACACTTCCTGTCTACCATTCGCTATATCGCAACGTATTTCCCCGTCAGCTTCCGGCATACATCATGACCTGAATCGGGTCATTCTCTGAAATTGGGCGCCACATATTTCGTTTACGTGTTACGATGGTGATAATTGATTTTTTTGTTTGTAGCACCGTAAAACCCCGACGCAAAAATCGGGTCGATGGTCATAATATGAGACAAAGCAAAATGTGTATATATACACACATATATATGTGCTCTATAATCTATTATGGGAATATAAACAAGGACACTAACTCTCTGCAGTTTCCTCTATTATTATATATGATTGATATAGGCTCTGCTGCATGCTGCACATAGTTCCATATTCGGCCACACCGGAGCCACTAGTCATAGGCTCTGACACTTTTATGCCAGCTGTGCCTGGTCGTTATCACCTCCAGACCCACTCGGTCAGTATATTGGTTGGTTGTTGGAGCTTTACGTATTGACAACATCAGAGGTCATATATCAGGACGGGTATCAACTTGTGACATTGCACACTCATGGCAACGTAACAGTGCTGCCCCACTGGGAAACCAGGCCACCAGCACCATGACCTAATATCCCACTCAGTGACATTATTCTGACACTGAGCCAACCAGTCCTTGCCCTATCCTAATAATGTCGAGTGCCTGGCTAGGAAGCAACAGGTATTCATTTCTAAGTCATTGGTGTGACTCGACCCAAGGTTTGAACTGGTGAGTTTGAATCCCACGATCTACCAAAACGGGAGACGGACACTCAACTCATTTGGCCATCCCATCTGGTCATGTATACACATATATGTAAGGAAAGAAGCCATTGTACGGGCAGTGTAATTAACTCATAATCAATTATTGTCCACACAGTAATACACAGCGTCAGACAATGTACAGCGTCACGTGTCACGTGACTATGGGGGCGTGATTCACCGGAAGTGCTTTCTGACACATCCGGAACACCAGCCACTGGAGGCTTCCGTCGGCCCCGCTGATGTCGCAAATGACGGTGTTGGTGCCGCAGGTGTCGGCGTTACGGGATGGGGTCAAGGTCAAGGTCGGCGGGAGGTCAGGACATAGATACTGGGTTGTTTATAACCTTATGCCGGTTACCGGTTGCAGAACTGCAACATTATAAAAAGGCTCCGATAAATCGGCCCAATCTTTGGTTGAAGAATAATCTTCTGGTGGGACAGTTGTAGAAGCTGGGGGATGTCTTTACAATGATTAAACAACGAGTCATTGGGGCAGTCCAGAATCTCTTGTCTGGCGGTAGCACAGCAGACAGAAGCAAGGGTTTCCGAGGAAGGGCAGGTAAAGATGGGTCCACCGGTTCCAGCAATGAGAACAAAGCGAGAGAAACGTAAAGGTAAAGGGCCCCACCCAAGCACACAACTTCCTTGGTAAAAAGGGTAGAGTCTAGGAAAGAGAAACGAGGAGAGTTGAGTCAAAGGACCGTGTTTATTTGCTCTATGGTAACCATCCAGCGAGCCAAAGACACGGACAGAGTAAGAGTAGAAAGTGAAATGTTGGCGGGCTCCCCCTCCTGGAACTCTTTTCAGACATATCAAGGAGGAGCAAGTGCAGCGGAGAGGAGATAGAGAGAGGTGTGGACAAAGTGCGGTCCGGATAGCAAGTGTCTGTCGAGGTCAGGGTCAAGGTCAGGGTCGATACATTAGCGAATTGTTCGACGGAGCGGTGGCTGGCAGGGACAGGGAGGGGGCCAGAGGCGAGGGAGATAGTGGAGGTGGGGGATGCAGGGGAGGAAGGAGGGCAGTGGTGGTAGGGGAGGCAGGGAGGGGGGCAGGGATGACAGTGAATCAGGAGCGGAAGGGGAGGTGGGGGGGGTGGGGACTAGCACGGATGTGGAAGTGAGGCAGCAGGGGAGGCAGGGGCAGCAGGGGAGGAAAGGGAGGCTAAGGAGGCAGGTGGGAGGGAGTGCAGTGGCTGAAGGGGGCAGCAGGGGAGGCAGGGGTAGCAAGGGAGGCAGGGGAGGTAGCAGCGGTATGGGAGTTAGGGAGGGGCAGGGATGGCAGTGGAAACAGGGATGGCAGTGGCAAAGGCGGATGCAGGGGAGGCAGGGGAGGCATGGGAGACAGGCAGGGGGCAGGGATTGCAGTGCAGACTGGTGCAGGCGGCGCGGGAGAGGCAGGGGAAGCAGGGGAGGCAGGGGACACGGATGACATTTGGCTGGGGAGACGAGAGGGGTGGGGGTTGGCACAGGAGGTAGGGGCGGACACGGGAGGTAGGGGCGGGGACGGGAGGTCGGGACGGGATGTAGGGGGGGGCACGGGAGGTAGGGGCGGACATGGAAGGTATGGGCGGGCACTGGAGGTAGCGGCGGATACGGGAGGTAGGGACGGGGACGGGACGTAGGGACGGGGACGGGAGGTAGGGGCGGGCACGGGAGGTAGGGGCTGGCACGGGAGGTAGGGGCTGGCACGGGAGGTAGGGGTGGGCACAGGAGGTAGGGGCGGGCACGGGAGGTAGGGGCGGGCACGGGAAGTAGGGGCGGGCACCGGAGGTAGGGGCGGGCACGGGAGGTAGGGGCTGGCACGGGAGGTAGGGGCGGGCACGGGAGGTAGGGGCGGGCACGGGAGGTAGGTACGGGCATGGGAGGTAGGGGCGGGCACGGGAGGTAGGGGCGGGCACGGGAGGTAGGGGCGGGCACGGGAGGTAGGGGCGGGCACGGGAGGTAGGGGCGGGCACGGGAGGTAGGGGCGACATGGGCGGCAGTGACGGAGACACTTCCTGTCTGTCCGTGTTACTTAGTGTCAGGGGATGAGGGGCCGGGGCTTCGGTGGGTTGATGTGGGAACACGAACACCGTTGACAGTGTTCTGCATATTCACCAAGCTTGGCTTATTTTTAGAGGGAATTGTTTGGGGGGGGGGGGGGGGGTGTGTTATTAACATGACAACTTCTGTGGGTTTTTTTTCCGTTATAGGGTTCAGCATACACCGTTCCTATGAGTATGATCCAACTTTAATAGGTTCGCTTATGTGCTATATACGAGTATAATTATCTGTAAACCGATTACCCATGAACTGCACCAACTGACACTACAGAACTAATTCCACTCATACACTCAAGTGACAGGCCAGACCTTCTGCCTCGTCTGGTGCTGCCACTTGGCTGCTTCTTCCTCATGCCTGTACCACTCACTCCAACATATATATGTGCACTATAATATATTATGGGAATATAAACAAGGACACCACCTTGCTTTAGTTCGCTCTATTATCATATACCATTTATCTAAGATCTACTGCATGCCATCAGCTAGCTATGTAGTTCCACAAATGGCCACACCGGAGCCACTGGTTGGAGGCCCTGACATTTGTATGCCAGCTGTTTATGGTCCTTATCGCCTGCAGACTTTCTCATTCCAATGTTCCTTGGCCTATCCTAGTAATTCCCAGCACCAGGATAGGTAGCGACACGTATCAATTTGTAAGTCATTGGTTTGGCTCAACCAGGGTTCGAACCCACCCGTTTTTTTAAAAATCCTATGACCTACCAGAACGGGAGGTGGATGCTCAACTCATTTGGCAACCATGTCTGTTTAAATCGTTAAACAGATTGTTATTTGCTCTCTGGCTGGTCACAACAGACCTATTGCTAGTTTATCAAAGAGAATTCCGGGTGGAAATGAGTCAAGTCAGACTCAGAGGGGAGGTGGCCAGACGCTGGATTGGTTGTTTGATGGAGTTTTCCTTCCTGCTAACATTTAAGGCCATATCAGGACGGGTACCGATTTGTGACAGTGCACACTCACAGCAACTTTATAGTGCGGCCGAACTGGGACATCAGGCCACCAGCACCATGACCTGATATCCCACTCAGACACATTAACCTGATACTGATCTAACCAGTTATTTCCCTATCCTATTAATGCAGAGCGTCAAGGTAGGAAGCGATAAGTATCAATTTGTAAGTCATTGTTTTGACTTGACTGAGGATTGAACTCCCGATCTCCCGCACGGGGCCCTGCGCTCAACCGATTCGGCCAAACGCTGGAGGAGAAAGTCGTTAGGTGATTGATAGCACAGGAAATACACTCTCCAGGTTGCTGCAACTCCACCCCCTTTACCTTAGTACCATGGGTATGG